>CM049321.1:19552263-20168692 GCA_026874595.1 Sipunculus nudus
AGCGCTGCACGGACACATATAAGACTGCTTTATAAAAGAGATATCTGTAACACTCCATAAAATTAAGTGTGCTCGAAGACTTAATGTGCAATGCACTCAAGTATACGATGGATAAGCAACATTACACTGAGTGCAAATATAATACCACTTAAAGTTTTATGTAGAATGCATTAATGCACAGTCTTGTTTACTGTGCTCTTAAAAGAAATATTAATGCATATGACTCTGTCAACTACCTACAGCTTCGAAGGTGACACTAACAAAACTGGGAAGCACTTACAGAGACCACGACTTGGCATGCCTCGACCACCACATGCATTCGTATCCAGGCACGCTTTCAAATGTAATCAACCAATATCCTGACATTCAACATTAAATCTTTAAAATTAATTAGAAAATCATTTACCTATTAATACAATTGGTTGTCTTCTACAACATTTCAGATATTATTAAGGACTTCTGAAGATTTTGTTGAGACAACTGTAGAGTGTCTAACGCGTTATGAAATTCTAACTGCCTGGCGCTTTATATGCCCTGTTATGATATCAAAACCACCTATTTTTGAAATTTGGGAAACCTACAAATGTGGCTCTGATACACCCACACACAGATGCGGCCCATCACAGTACCCTCTACCACTTACTTGGCGGAGCTAATAACCGAAATCCACTCACTAACATGTAGTTGTTACCTTTAAGCAATATAAGAAAATATTAACATTTCAACTAAACTGAAATATCATGTATTTTATGTGTGAGGATAAATAAAAGTAATGGAGAAAAATGTAATAAAGGTAACACAATTAAATTAGCGTAATTTCATGAAACAATACTAAAGACCCTCTGTGTGTATAAACTGGTCTAGTATATTCCTTGATGAAATTCAAAGGAAGTCCAAAGACTGGTTAACAGTACCACTAACAGTTAGTTCCTGGCACTATAAAATATTGGGCCAGAGACTAAAGTCTTAGAAGCTAGTAGATGTAGCAGGTAACAGGGCTTTCAATATGAAGAAAAGTGGAAGTCCGGCACACTCATTCAAAATTTTTCGAGATTACCATCAGAGCTAAGGATGTCGTCCTATGGGGATTTAATATGTGTCAAAGTTTAAAAGGTTATATAAAATTGAATTATTTTCCTATTTTATGGAATTATCGTATCGTATATGACTAGGAATCAGTCATCAGTTTTCAGCCCACTGTTTATATAACTCACTAACTGACAGGTTTATTTGAAGCAGCAGCTCAGAACACTTACTGCTACGAGGGCAAACTTTGACCCTCACTGTCCCACAGCATGAAATTCGCGCGTCCAATCGGATTACCCAAAACCGAACGTTTATAAGAGAGTTCGATTGTCTAAGACGCTTACCACCCGCTATGCTGTAAGTCCTGTAGGTAAACATGCATTTAATATATATCAACACACTTAGCATGGGAGACGTTATACTTTCCTAAAAAACAATTGCATTTCCTATGCGTTTACCGGATGCATTGATCCCAAAACTCGAGCTCTTATCAATGACAAATTACATTCTGAATTCTTTTCCAGGCAGAATTATGGATTACAGTATCATCCTCATTCATGCTGTCCCAATTCCTGACAAACAAAGCGTAATGTCAAATTCTCCTCATGGGCATCTCCATGAAATGTGCACTACTTCATACTGGACAGTTTTGGTCAGGCCCATACACAGTTTATACACAGGCTTTGCGTTTAATCAATGTGGTATCGTGCCTGTTAAATCAAGGATGTTAAAGTCATTAACGGGAGAGAGCATGTTCATATATGGCATTAAGATCAATCTAACACTGCGTATTATCGAGCATTAGGTGAATACAATAATATGTTAAAGCTATTTGACACTTCTAGTACCTGCAATATCTGTAAGAAAGTAACAATTGCATAACTTAATTATACAGGCTGAATCATTACACATATATCTTGACCGTGCCAAGCTTTTGTCGGGGTTGGGGCCATTTCTATTAGTTGTCTGGCTGGAAGACATTTGCCCTGTCCTGGCTGATCTCCTGAAGTATTAGTAGTCATTATTAATCTGATATATATCAGTTTCTGGATACTACCGTTGTTATGGTCAAAGATTGTCCATAAATTTCTGAGTGGAATCCCAGT
Source organism: Sipunculus nudus (assembly GCA_026874595.1). Classification (NCBI taxonomy): domain Eukaryota; kingdom Metazoa; phylum Annelida; class Sipuncula; order Golfingiida; family Sipunculidae; genus Sipunculus; species Sipunculus nudus. The sequence goes on from CM049321.1 coordinate 19,554,396, forward strand.
GGTTAGCTGAGAACAGGAGCAAGGGATGAAATAATAAACATGTTACTTTCGTTAACTGTAATCAGACCATAATACGCTGTGGAGCCTAAAATATGTTTTCTTATCATTAATAATCAGAGAGATGTCATTCAGGGTCGATAAAATGTTGTCACTAATTCGAACCAATCTGTGACAATATTGATCACCTGACTGTCTATGCATGAAATCATTCGTATAACTACTTACGGTGGCAGGCCATACAAGATAAAGAGAGTGAGGTAATTAGGGTCATTAATAGGTTTGTAAGCAACGCCGTTTATCTAACGGTGTATTTAGATTATATGTAAATAGATGTTTGTTACATTAATCCTCTTATATGTTATCTCAATAGATTGCAGCATTATTCCAGTAAAAAATATTCTTTCACACCGCGCAGAGATATGAATAAAATAAATATGATTTTTAATATGAAGAAAAGTGGAAGTCCGGCACACTCATTCAAAATTTTTCGAGATTACCATCAGAGCTAAGGATGTCGTCCTATGGGGATTTAATATGTGTCAAAGTTTTAAAGGTTATATAAAATTGAATTATTTTCCTATTTTATGGAATTATCGTATCGTATATGACTAGAAATCAGTCATCAGTTTTCAGCCCACTGTTTGTATAACTGACTAACTGACAGGTTTATTTGAAGCAGCAGCTCATAACACTAACTGCTACGAGGGCAAACTTTGACCCTCACTGTCCCACAGCATGAAATTCGCGCGTCCAATCGGATTACCCAAAACCGAACGTTTATAAGAGAGTTCGAGTGTCTAAGACGCTTACCACCCGCTATGCTGTAAGTCCTGTAGGTAAACATGCATTTAATATATATCAACACACTTAGCATGGGAGACGTTATACTTTCCTAAAAAACAATTGCATTTCCTATGCGTTTACCGGATGCATTGATCCCAAAACTCGAGCTCTTATCAATGACAAATTACATTCTGAATTCTTTTCCAGGCAGAATTATGGATAACAGTATCATCCTCATTCATGCTGTCCCAATTCCTGACAAACAAAGCGTAATGTCAAATTCTCCTCATGGGCATCTCCATGAAATGTGCACTACTTCATACTGGACAGTTTTGGTCAGGCCCATACACAGTTTATACACAGGCTTTGCGTTTAATCAATGTGGTATCGTGCCTGTTAAATCAAGGATGTTAAAGTCATTAACGGGAGAGAGCATGTTCATATATGGCATTAAGATCAATCTAACACTGCGTATTATCGAGCATTAGGTGAATACAATAATATGTTAAAGCTATTTGACACTTCTAGTACCTGCAATATCTGAAAGAAAGTAACAATTGCATAACTTAATTATACAGGCTGAATCATTACACATATATCTTGACCGTGCCAAGCTTTTGTCGGGGTTGGGGCCATTTCTATTAGTTGTCTGGCTGGAAGACATTTGCCCTGTCCTGGCTGATCTCCTGAAGTATTAGTAGTCATTATTAATCTGATATATATCAGTTTCTGGATACTACCGTTGTTATGGTCAAAGATTGTCCATAAATTTCTGAGTGGAATCCCAGTGGTTAGCTGAGAACAGGAGCAAGGGATGAAATAATAAACATGTTACTTTCGTTAACTGTAATCAGACCATAATACGCTGTGGAGCCTAAAATATGTTTTCTTATCATTAATAATCAGAGAGATGTCATTCAGGGTCGATAAAATGTTGTCACTAATTCGAACCAATCTGTGACAATATTGATCACCTGACTGTCTATGCATGAAATCATTCGTATAACTACTTACGGTGGCAGGCCATACAAGATAAAGAGAGTGAGGTAATTAGGGTCATTAATAGGTTTGTAAGCAACGCCGTTTATCTAACGGTGTATTTAGATTATATGTAAATAGATGTTTGTTACATTAATCCTCTTATATGTTATCTCAATAGATTGCAGCATTATTCCAGTAAAAAATATTCTTTCACACCGCGCAGAGATATGAATAAAATAAATATGATTTTTAATATGAAGAAAAGTGGAAGTCCGGCACACTCATTCAAAATTTTTCGAGATTACCATCAGAGCTAAGGATGTCGTCCTATGGGGATTTAATATGTGTCAAAGTTTTAAAGGTTATATAAAATTGAATTATTTTCCTATTTTATGGAATTATCGTATCGTATATGACTAGAAATCAGTCATCAGTTTTCAGCCCACTGTTTATATAACTGACTAACTGACAGGTTTATTTGAAGCAGCAGCTCATAACACTAACTGCTACGAGGGCAAACTTTGACCCTCACTGTCCCACAGCATGAAATTCGCGCGTCCAATCGGATTACCCAAAACCGAACGTTTATAAGAGAGTTCGAGTGTCTAAGACGCTTACCACCCGCTATGCTGTAAGTCCTGTAGGTAAACATGCATTTAATATATATCAACACACTTAGCATGGGAGACGTTATACTTTCCTAAAAAACAATTGCATTTCCTATGCGTTTACCGGATGCATTGATCCCAAAACTCGAGCTCTTATCAATGACAAATTACATTCTGAATTCTTTTCCAGGCAGAATTATGGATTACAGTATCATCCTCATTCATGCTGTCCCAATTCCTGACAAACAAAGCGTAATGTCAAATTCTCCTCATGGGCATCTCCATGAAATGTGCACTACTTCATACTGGACAGTTTTGGTCAGGCCCATACACAGTTTATACACAGGCTTTGCGTTTAATCAATGTGGTATCGTGCCTGTTAAATCAAGGATGTTAAAGTCATTAACGGGAGAGAGCATGTTCATATATGGCATTAAGATCAATCTAACACTGCGTATTATCGAGCATTAGGTGAATACAATAATATGTTAAAGCTATTTGACACTTCTAGTACCTGCAATATCTGAAAGAAAGTAACAATTGCATAACTTAATTATACAGGCTGAATCATTACACATATATCTTGACCGTGCCAAGCTTTTGTCGGGGTTGGGGCCATTTCTATTAGTTGTCTGGCTGGAAGACATTTGCCCTGTCCTGGCTGATCTCCTGAAGTATTAGTAGTCATTATTAATCTGATATATATCAGTTTCTGGATACTACCGTTGTTATGGTCAAAGATTGTCCATAAATTTCTGAGTGGAATCCCAGTGGTTAGCTGAGAACAGGAGCAAGGGATGAAATAATAAACATGTTACTTTCGTTAACTGTAATCAGACCATAATACGCTGTGGAGCCTAAAATATGTTTTCTTATCATTAATAATCAGAGAGATGTCATTCAGGGTCGATAAAATGTTGTCACTAATTCGAACCAATCTGTGACAATATTGATCACCTGACTGTCTATGCATGAAATCATTCGTATAACTACTTACGGTGGCAGGCCATACAAGATAAAGAGAGTGAGGTAATTAGGGTCATTAATAGGTTTGTAAGCAACGCCGTTTATCTAACGGTGTATTTAGATTATATGTAAATAGATGTTTGTTACATTAATCCTCTTATATGTTATCTCAATAGATTGCAGCATTATTCCAGTAAAAAATATTCTTTCACACCGCGCAGAGATATGAATAAAATAAATATGATTTTTAATATGAAGAAAAGTGGAAGTCCGGCACACTCATTCAAAATTTTTCGAGATTACCATCAGAGCTAAGGATGTCGTCCTATGGGGATTTAATATGTGTCAAAGTTTTAAAGGTTATATAAAATTGAATTATTTTCCTATTTTATGGAATTATCGTATCGTATATGACTAGAAATCAGTCATCAGTTTTCAGCCCACTGTTTATATAACTGACTAACTGACAGGTTTATTTGAAGCAGCAGCTCATAACACTAACTGCTACGAGGGCAAACTTTGACCCTCACTGTCCCACAGCATGAAATTCGCGCGTCCAATCGGATTACCCAAAACCGAACGTTTATAAGAGAGTTCGAGTGTCTAAGACGCTTACCACCCGCTATGCTGTAAGTCCTGTAGGTAAACATGCATTTAATATATATCAACACACTTAGCATGGGAGACGTTATACTTTCCTAAAAAACAATTGCATTTCCTATGCGTTTACCGGATGCATTGATCCCAAAACTCGAGCTCTTATCAATGACAAATTACATTCTGAATTCTTTTCCAGGCAGAATTATGGATAACAGTATCATCCTCATTCATGCTGTCCCAATTCCTGACAAACAAAGCGTAATGTCAAATTCTCCTCATGGGCATCTCCATGAAATGTGCACTACTTCATACTGGACAGTTTTGGTCAGGCCCATACACAGTTTATACACAGGCTTTGCGTTTAATCAATGTGGTATCGTGCCTGTTAAATCAAGGATGTTAAAGTCATTAACGGGAGAGAGCATGTTCATATATGGCATTAAGATCAATCTAACACTGCGTATTATCGAGCATTAGGTGAATACAATAATATGTTAAAGCTATTTGACACTTCTAGTACCTGCAATATCTGAAAGAAAGTAACAATTGCATAACTTAATTATACAGGCTGAATCATTACACATATATCTTGACCGTGCCAAGCTTTTGTCGGGGTTGGGGCCATTTCTATTAGTTGTCTGGCTGGAAGACATTTGCCCTGTCCTGGCTGATCTCCTGAAGTATTAGTAGTCATTATTAATCTGATATATATCAGTTTCTGGATACTACCGTTGTTATGGTCAAAGATTGTCCATAAATTTCTGAGTGGAATCCCAGTGGTTAGCTGAGAACAGGAGCAAGGGATGAAATAATAAACATGTTACTTTCGTTAACTGTAATCAGACCATAATACGCTGTGGAGCCTAAAATATGTTTTCTTATCATTAATAATCAGAGAGATGTCATTCAGGGTCGATAAAATGTTGTCACTAATTCGAACCAATCTGTGACAATATTGATCACCTGACTGTCTATGCATGAAATCATTCGTATAACTACTTACGGTGGCAGGCCATACAAGATAAAGAGAGTGAGGTAATTAGGGTCATTAATAGGTTTGTAAGCAACGCCGTTTATCTAACGGTGTATTTAGATTATATGTAAATAGATGTTTGTTACATTAATCCTCTTATATGTTATCTCAATAGATTGCAGCATTATTCCAGTAAAAAATATTCTTTCACACCGCGCAGAGATATGAATAAAATAAATATGATTTTTAATATGAAGAAAAGTGGAAGTCCGGCACACTCATTCAAAATTTTTCGAGATTACCATCAGAGCTAAGGATGTCGTCCTATGGGGATTTAATATGTGTCAAAGTTTTAAAGGTTATATAAAATTGAATTATTTTCCTATTTTATGGAATTATCGTATCGTATATGACTAGAAATCAGTCATCAGTTTTCAGCCCACTGTTTATATAACTGACTAACTGACAGGTTTATTTGAAGCAGCAGCTCATAACACTAACTGCTACGAGGGCAAACTTTGACCCTCACTGTCCCACAGCATGAAATTCGCGCGTCCAATCGGATTACCCAAAACCGAACGTTTATAAGAGAGTTCGAGTGTCTAAGACGCTTACCACCCGCTATGCTGTAAGTCCTGTAGGTAAACATGCATTTAATATATATCAACACACTTAGCATGGGAGACGTTATACTTTCCTAAAAAACAATTGCATTTCCTATGCGTTTACCGGATGCATTGATCCCAAAACTCGAGCTCTTATCAATGACAAATTACATTCTGAATTCTTTTCCAGGCAGAATTATGGATTACAGTATCATCCTGATTCATGCTGTCCCAATTCCTGACAAACAAAGCGTAATGTCAAATTCTCCTCATGGGCATCTCCATGAAATGTGCACTACTTCATACTGGACAGTTTTGGTCAGGCTCATACACAGTTTATACACAGGCTATGCGTTTAATCAATGTGGTATCGTGCCTGTTAAATCAAGGATGTTAAAGTCATTAACGGGAGAGAGCATGTTCATATATGGCATTAAGATCAATCTAACACTGCGTATTATCGAGCATTAGGTGAATACAATAATATGATAAAGCTATTTGACACTTCTAGTACCTGCAATATCTGAAAGAAAGTAACAATTGCATAAATTAACTTTACAGGCCGAATCATTACACATATATCTTGTCCGTGCCAAGCTTTTGTCGGGGTTGGGGCCATTTCTATTAGTTGTCTGGCTGGAAGACATTTGCCCTGTCCTGGCTGATCTCCTGAAGTATTAGTAGTCATTATTAATCTGATATATATCAGTTTCTGGATACTACTGTTGTTATGGTCAAAGATTGTCCATAAATTTCTGAGTGGAATCCCAGTGGTTAGCTGAGAACAGGAGCAAGGGATGAAATAATAAACATGTTACTTTCGTTAACTGTAATCAGACCATAATACGCTGTGGAGCCTAAAATATGTTTTCTTATCATTAATAATCAGAGAGATGTCATTCAGGGTCGATAAAATGTTGTCACTAATTCGAACCAATCTGTGACAATATTGATCACCTGACTGTCTATGCATGAAATCATTCGTATAACTACTGACGGTGGCAGGCCATACAAGATAAAGAGAGTGAGGTTATTAGGGTCATTAATAGGTTTGTAAGCTACGCCGTTTATCTAACGGTGTATTTAGATTATATGTAAATAGATGTTTGTTACATTAATCCTCTTATATGTTATCTCAATAGATTGCAGCATTATTCCAGTAAAAAATATTCTTTCACACCGCGCAGAGATATGAATAAAATAAATATGATTTTTAATTGAATGTCACCTGATGTTCCTGACAATGATGTTTGTTAGGAGCGAACAAAGTAAATACACGGTCAATACTGATGATGTGTGATGGTTAGAGGTGTGCCTCTGATAATCAATGTCAGTTATATTGTTATAACCCCTCCTCTAGCATTGATGACAAATTTGACAGGTAATTTACATTTACCTGGTATCCATGACAATTATCTTTGCTTATTAAAAAGCTAGGTCGGCGAGCTCTCAGTACTGTGCAATTCGTTAGAGAAGTGACTGTGATAATAAGTGTTTGTGTCACATTTATTTTTCCTGTTCAATCATTGACCGGCCGATTTTAACGCTAATCTAATTAAAATATAATTATGCGAACACTAATTCACATCCCACGCTGCTGAGAAGTTCAAAATTGAATGGAGTTCATACATTATGTCATGATCGCATGTACAACTAGATAGTGTTTACAGATCGCATACTTCCGCCAGTCCTTAGATCAACCTTGTGTTCCTCCCTAAACTGTTACCAATAAGCCTTATAATCTTTAACTATTCTTTCGATAAGTTCTTGAAAAATAAAAAAGCAGAATTTTTAAGCATAGCTGACCTCAAGCTTAATTCAAATAAAAAAGTGAACATTATGTTAACACTTTTAAAAAAGTACATATATAAAGAGAAATATATATTTCATATAATATATATATATATATATATATATATATATATATATATATATATTCATTCATTCATTTATGTATATAACAAACATTGCCCTTTCCAATCGACGGACTGGATGTAACGTTGTAAAGTAGAGATGGTGGTAGTTTTGATGCCACAATTATGGTTCTGTCATTCGGGTTCACAACAAAACACAAGGCACTGGTTAAGCAACAAAGAATATATTAACAGAAAATTACAAAATTCAAAACAACTACCATATAGGGTACCCAGCCTGTTACGCCTTACATAAGGAAATAGTCCACATGAAAGACACTGGCTTCACCCAAAAATACTCTTTTGTTATATAAAATGTCCAGTTAAACCGTCTCTAAACGTCCTAAACTAGCAATACTGGTCCCTTACTGAAGGCACTGAACCCCAACTCTCGGCAATGGATTCCGAATGGCGACACTGGTCCCAACTGGCGGCTTGCTGGCTCCTGAACGCCGAGGACAGAATGACCACTCTGTGTATACGACCCTTTTATTCATAAGGCTCATCTATATTCATAATCTCACGCAATGCAATTAAACTATGAATTTGCCGACCTGGAATTCTTTTGTGCTGGTTGTCGCTCTGAAAATAAAATGAAAGGCTAAGATTGCATCAAGTATCATCAGATATATATACGTATACGCCTTTAGTCCCCCACCCCTCGAAATTCACTTGTGTCCACACGTTTCAGCCAGTACTTTAACGTCAATACTCTTACCGTGTGGATACATGGTTTCCATCTATTTTATCAATTTTTTGCATTTAGGTCATAATTACATTCTAAGCGGATATTTTAAATATGACCTGGGTGATACAATCATATATTTAAGTGCTAAGCAAACCCTGTTTTAGGTGCAATAAAGGTTTAAAACTTTTGCCGAATTGAGGGTGGGCAAACAATAGCGTACATATCTCAAAGTCTATTTGTCGTGAACCGTCTTCATGGTCTCTCTGACTGGAAATTTAATACCGATGTTTTAAACTTAAGGATTACTTTAGGGATAACAAAAGGTTTTATGAACGTATATGTTCAAGTTTTTATCCATCACTACAACATGTTCAAAATTATCATCACAGTGTTTCTCGTTGTCCTGACATCTGTGCTCGCCATAAGATCCACGTGGTCAACACAAGCGTAAAGCAAGGACACAACGTGGGAAACTAGGAGACGCACACCACGAACTGTAATATTTCGTCTGCCATGGTGTCACTGTAGCTAAGCAATTGGTGGTAATGTAATCATGCAAAGGATACTTTTCTGTAAATTGTAAGTTTATAACATGTTCTGGTAATGTGGGTAGGATATGGTTTCTCGCATGTGATATAACAGAGAGATTCAGAGGGCTACATCAGTGCAGGCCGGTGACATAGGACAAGGAACCGGCTGACATGAGCTGACAAATCATGTGAGGTAATTTCGATAGAAGCTTACAGCGTTGACCTTGTATTTGCTGCACAGAAGTAGAACTTTTTTACAGAGTTAGCCGCAGTGAATATGATAATGATCAGTGGTCAGTGCATCACCTTTTCTATGAGTGTAGTTAAGTTCTGTGAGTCACTACTTTGCAGCAGATATAACTGAAGGATAGAGAGTAATTATGTAGGATGGTGGAATCGGAGTAGAACGTTTCACTAGGTGATGGTACCTTTTATATCCGAATGTTATTAAAGAAAGTCAATAATTTAAGAAAATGTATATTTGGAGAGGGAGCTACTGTTGTAATCTGATTATATCCCCACATTTAAAATGGTATTATTGATATAACATATCTGTTCAGTGACTTCATCAACCCTTTTTCCATCTGATTATACAGATATGCCTATACACAACACCCTATTATTTGCTATCAGGGGCTCAGTCTGTATTTAGTTGCACTTTGAACTTACAGGAAAACGTGTGGTGATCGAAGATTTTTTTGATTGCGCACCCAAACCCTAAAACTTCCGATAAATTTAGACTGTCCACTTTTAAAATAACTTGAAGATTTTTTACTTTTGATGTAACCAAAAATGAGAGGAGCACATATATCTGATCATTTTGAATATCTTGCATCTTACAATTTTTCGTCTTGAACATATTCTCTCCTAGACCAAATTTCTTAACCACTTGCTTCTATATGGAAAGCCCCTTGAAATATGAGAGGTCCTGCGACTGACTGTGCCTGACAGCCAGATTTAAGCATATCAGCCTGAGAACGTTGTTACTGCTGACATGTATATAATCAATCCTTTTGTGTTGGTTATCTGTGTATGTTTGTGGATAAGTATGTAATAACTTTATGTCCCCCGGATCCCCTAACGTGTTCGTATTTCAATATTGGCATAGTTCATCGCATAAACATAAACCTGTGTAATCATATAGGCTTTTGAGTAACCAGAGGAAGATGTTACTAATTAACAGGTACCAACATAAACACGTTAATTGAGGCTGCCTGTGTATGTGATATTACATCGCAGAAATACATCGGTGCCTGTCGCCTTGCTAGCTCAGAACTCAGAACTGGAAAGTAAGTTTCAGAGGTAGCATGGCAAAAATTCTGTGGTTAACTTGTGTTCATCCATATTTATTTCCAAAGCATTTTTTTCTATTGTGACAGGTTTTTGTAACAATAAAAAGGGTTTTCAAATAAGTTGTTGTTTTCATCCACGTATATGCTTTAAAAATACTTCAGGTTCATCTCAGGTTACCCAAGTATAAAATGAATTCCTAAAATTCTTGAAGTAACCAAATGTGTTTTATGTGTCCAGTCCATGGCCTGGTAGTCCGATGACCCAGAAATTTTATTTAGTTATGTATCTTCAAACCTTCACACAGTTGAATGTAAAGAACAATCGTGTGTGACTGTGTACTCTCATTCTGAGTCATCAAGGTGTAATTTCTAACAAAGATGAATCTAAACTGGGCTTATAAGTTAAGTTAATATTTAAAAGTAAATGTGGGTTAAGAGTTATATCTGCATAATAAATGAAGGTTCAGCAGAGATTGATCTGGTGAGTACCAGTATTTTGAGCACAGACTGACAGTCACAGACTAATGACAGGGCATGCCTGTGTGTGCACAAAGCCACGTACTATTGTTATACACGTTTGATATCTGATATCTCAAAAAAGATAATAGATCACATGTACTACAGATAATAACAACTAACTTTCTTTAACAAGCACACACATTTTCCAGTTCCAAGGCCTCTTTTAAAACTAAACTGGTTATCCCATAATTAGAGGAATAATTGAATTCTTTAACACTATACAACTTCGCGAAAGCGATATTTTGAATTCCCCCAAACTTTTTAACGTGTGTCGTCCTGTTTTATTTGCTACGTTAATTTTATTTTCCCAAGAGATGATTGATGACTGACGGTATAGTCAGTTATTCCATTGTCTAAAGACCTTAGTCGTTCCCGTATATTCAGTTTTTATTACACATTGCCATTCGTACTATAACGGTTGCACATATCATGGATATGTAATTGTTAATGAAAGCTAAACATATCAATGTACCACACTATGCTAACGTGTTTGTTATGAAATCCCGACTTTCCTTTTTTACAGTTATAGAAAATTGCATATCAAAGTTATTTTGCTGCGAGGATTCTCAAACTCCAGCTTTACCAAAGGGAGCATTGCATGATATGCACTGACAAACGCAATGCCTGCTGATGTGTACACAACATGCACGGCTAATGTACACATTTTCGTTTGCTCATATTGTCACGAGGTCAGAATACGCGAAAAGATAATAGCCATAGATACCAGGCAGGTCCATGTTAACTGGTAAACATATAAATCATTTACTCGCTCGCTTATATGTCATTGGGTCATACGAATATGCTAAGAGGTAATCGTCTGCCCAGGTCCATGTCAAATAGGTGCTATGCAAATCAAGTCAGATGATAAGGGCTGTACAGTCCTAATTTTAAGCACTTAGGAAAGATTGAACACTAGTACATTGTGTCAAAGGCTAAATAATACCGATTTGTCACAAGATACGTTATCCTGGATCACGACATCAACCAATCACATTTCCATTCAAAATCGTATATATTGTATTATTATAATAAGTTAACCTAACTTTTAAGATACGATGGATCAGAATTTGAACGATCCACTCATAAAAAAATGAATGTTTTATAGAAATCTTGCTTTAAACAAGAATGTATACAGAAATGAGTTAAAGCAAAGGGTCCTAAAATTATTGCTCATAATGAAGAAATATAACATAAGACTATTGAAGAATAACATAAAGCAGGTAACCTAATACGCCCTTTTATTTATTTTTTTTATTATGATGTGCATATCATACTGAAGGATATGTTAAACTAAGATGTTTTCAGATTTCATAAAGTCTTTTTAGTGTATGATGTGTTGAGTGATTTTGTTTCTATGTCTGATATGAGAAGTGCTGAATATATTTGCTAATTGTACAGGTATTCAATTTAAATCTCCTTACTTTTCTTTGGATACATATCAAAATAATTTTGAAAATATATGGGGACATGTTGTGATAGGCCTTACAAAAACTAAACATAGGATGAATATTATTTTATAAAATATGCTATTTCGCAGTGACAGTGTATATAGAGAAACCTTTTGTATTATCTTGAAATTAATATCAATACATTGTATGTCTGGTTTGGTCGATACATTAAGAAAATGGTGAGAGGGATTCATTTTTTAACGTAAAATGCAGGAAAAAAACTCTACCGTTTAATTTTTACCTACTTAAGCCAACCGATCCTGATTTGTATTCTGAGCGAACCAGATATTGTTTGCCCACGTTCGGTTTTCTTTGTTTCCCTATGAACTATGTGTTGGCAAAAGCAATAGAATCACAACATTGCAGACAGCTTGTAGACCGGAAATTCCCTTGAGATAACACGCTATGGTGAGAATGTACCATACCAGACAGGAGTCCTTGTTGAAGATGATTTAGCATCTAAATAAATATCATCCATACAGTAATATATGAGATCAAACGGTGCTGACCTAAATGAAAGGTAAAAGACCCACACGGATACAGGGGAAAGGTCACATTTACAATAAATACTTAGATATTGGTCATGCAGGAATAACATTAAAGAGAAACTCTCATTCTGCTATGAAAATCAGATTTTTACCACGATGGTGACAGTTTTAATCACTAGTTAAGTACAACAATAGTAAAACCAAGTACCTTTCTAACCACAGTTAGCTTGGCGCAAATTTATTTCCGATAATAAAGATACGATGCACCATTTTTGTTGTAAACATAAATTCAATCTATATAGTGTCCTCGATTACGGTTCACTTCTTATCATGACTCACCACTGGTGGCCTATAATGAAAAGTTCACTGTGTGTGTTTTCCAGTAGGTGACTCCTGGGGTGTCAATTTAAGCTGTGTACACCATCAGCTGGGAAACGCCGTGCTATCACAGCAGCAAGTTGTGGTAATGTGATCTTTCAAATACTACTTTTCTGTAGGCTGAAAGTTGGAACGTACTCTGTGCAGCATGTAGTCTCTCTCATGTGGTATAACAGAGAGATACAGAGTACACATCATTGCAGGCCGATGACATAAGACAAGGGACCGTCGTCAGCGTACAGCGTACAGCTATCTTATGACCATTTTTTTACATAGTTTGCCGCAGTGATTTTATTAATGACCAGCGGTCAACGTTATATCTTTATGAATGTGTATCATCTTCCTGGATTTTTAGGACGATCAAAAAACAGTAATTCCATTGTTTAAAAATTCAAAATATAATAGTTACGTAATCTTTTATAATGAAAGCTGAATTTCTTAATATAAAAAATTGTGCTAACGCGTTTGTTATGAAATTCCTTTATTCTTTTATTTGCATTTATAGAGAATTGCAAAAAAAATATTTAACTACGAGGACTATCGAAACATACTGCAGCTTTATTCCATGGGGCATAGCATGATACGAACAGAAAATATGATGTACGCTTATGCATAAGCAACTAGCACGGCTAATACACATAATATCACTTGCTTATATTGTAGCAAGGTCATAGGAATACGCTCAGAGATAATCGCCATGGATACCAGGTCCAGGTCAATTGGTAACGATATCAATCATTAATTCGATCGTTTATATTCTCACGGGATCATACGAATACGCTATGAGATAATCGTCATCGTTATCACGTCCAGAGCCAGTGACAACGATATAAATCATTTCAGATGATCGGAGTCATAAAATCCGTATTTCCTGCACCAAGTAAAATTGCACAGAGGCACATTGTATCAAAGGATAATTAATACCGATTTACCATTAATACTATCGGCTTGAAAACAATTTAAAGGGATACAACAATAAGCTATATAAGGTACACCTAACGAAAAAAATATTTAACAGATGTTAATGACTTATAAATAGTAGACAACATGGGCTGTTATGGATTAAGACAGATATGTGTATGACCTAAAATTAACCTTGCATTGTAGAAAAGACGTATGTCTGACGAGCATTCAAGTTCATACAATTTGTTATTAAAAGAGGCCTTCAAAAGACCGCCAAATCCCAAAATACGCCCTTATAAATTTATGGGCCAAAGCTTACTTGTTTATGATGTGTATATGATATGCCACCTGCTGTCGTGTGAGTTGCTGCAACCATATGAATATTCTGAAATACACCTATAGACTTGGTATTTAATTATATAGATTGCCATAACACACATTCAAGAAAAACAATTATAATATTTATCCAGATACAGAGCAGAGCCAAAATGATGAGCTAATGGTGTTTTCCTTACCCGAATAGTAGTACAGCCTACTGTGCTATAAACTCATACCAGGACTACAAAAACTTCAATAAACGCATACTACGAGAACATGTAATATCTAGTAAACTTATTTACTTAGTCTGTTACAAATATTCTTTTAACACTTGTCTGGTATTAACAGTACCAATTTCGCAGACCTTCATTCAACATCTTTAATTATGTTAAATTATATTTTGAAATTTTAATTAACAGTTTTTTCACAATTATTATTCATTTGATTATATAGTACAAAAATATAAATGTATGTCTAATAACATTTTGTTATTTTATAACTGATATTTTAATTTAAATTAATCATATCCTGTTATGTACAATATTATTGTACCAGATTGCTAAATAACATTTTTTTTTATGAAAGTAATTTTAATAATATTTCATCTGTTTTGTAAAATTTATGCAAGTTTGAATATCCACATATCCACATTTGACGATAAGTTTCTTACCCTCTGCTGGTTTTGACACAGGAAATATGGATATTATAAGAATAAGAACATTTCTCATACCTGACGAATGGAAAATGATAAAAGAGATTATTGCGGTGAAGAAGGGCATGCCTGAGGAATACAGGCCATGCATGCCACAAACATAGTAAAGTTCACAACCTCTTTGTCCACACTCAAGACGTCCAATGCAATGGGATAGAATATGGCATCACATCCAAATGAATATATACGCGAAAATGTCATCAAAGCCACTCTTTATGATGAGATTGGATCACAGGTGAAGAGGACACTGCCGATAAGTTTACAAATTTTCAGACGACGACGACATCACAAGTTGCAGAAAGATTAAACTAAATCTACCCGAGTGATAGTGACAGTTAACTATATATATATATATATATATATATATATATATATATATATATATAATTGATCAAACAAATAGATATAGATATATGTAAATAAAACCTTTATTATATATTCTTCATAGTCTTGTTTCAGCAAATATTTTCTCATGAAGATTTTTTTACTTTTCTTGCAGTTATGCTGGAGTTACTAACCCCCTTCTGATATGTAATAATTGGATAAATTGTTTGTGATATCAGGAGGTATTCCCTCAAATCCGTAATGATTCTTCACGTTCTTTGCACTGAACAGTTTTGCATTGGAGAACAATATTGATAGCTGTATGATCCAATCTTGGCTACACAGTTCAGTGTGCTGTCCCCTGTCCCTCTTATCTCACATGCTTTGTCATAGTTTGTTAGGACAGTCTCAGTCAGCGTGGCACTGAGACTCACACGTTTCAGTGCTCTGTCATTGTAGTCTCCCCTCTCCTGTATGTTCTGACCTCTTCCTTAGAGTACCCATTGTCATGATCAACAGCAAAGTCCACAGGGAAGTTAGTATTTGGTTTGCCACGATGATTGACAGTTCTATTCCACATGATCGTTAGGGCCAGCATGGGGGGTAACAGAACCTTAACTTGAGCCTGGGCTTCCAATAGACCATATGTATACTTTGCACTCTTGGATGCTCTGTAAAGAAGCAAGAGGTGGTTGTTCAGGTGTTACCTCAGGTGGCCCCATATTTGAATATTTAGGATCTTGATGATTGTGCGCAATATTCTCGTGCTTTCGTCGCGAATTAGGCCTTTTATATTGCCTCAAACAGTAATCAAATACATAAGTATTGCTTTTGGGTCCACACATCTGTGTCTGGCACGGTTAAGGTGAACACGGATTCAACAAATTTCTTTGCCTGTTGGATCAGAGAGTCAGACAGGGACTGTCAAATAGAGGCTTCAGGTTCAATGTGGGATGTATAACACATAGGTTTTGAGTCGAGTTAACTCTGTCCAAAATGACTCATTGCCCGAGTTATTATGTTTGCAGAGGTAAACATGTCTAGAAGAGCGGTCTAATGGTAATATGTTTTTTGTGGGTCCATTTCTGGTACGTTTGTTGCCCCAAGATAGCCTTTTGCATGGGCCAATGTTCCAATACATGCTCCAGACTGCTTCAGGTACAGATTATGCCAAAATTATCTAAACAGGAAAACATGCTCTTTAATTAGTGTCACAACTCACACGCAGCGGACATACATTTCCAGGGAACATTTACGCAAAATTTAAAAAATTCTCGAGTCTAGGGGTATAATGAAACACAAGTTTGTTCAAAAAACGTCCAACAATCAGTCAACGCCGTAGCACACTGGCTTCAATTGTACAATAAAATTTTTTAACAATTCTTTTGCTTCTTGATAGTGGTACAGTGTGTGCAGAACGAATAAAGTCTTTAACATAATACAACTTCGCGAAAGCGATATTTTGTCTGATTTCCTCCAGACTGTTTAACGTCCTGTTTTAATTACTACGGTAAGCATCATTTAATTTCCAGGTTTTGTTTGATCACTGACGTTATAGTTAGTTATTCCATTGTTAATATACCCAATTCGTTCCCGTTTATACATCTATCTTTTTATTACACATTGTTATTCGTACTCTAACGGTTGCACTTATCATGAATACGTAATAGTTTTTTATTACAGCTGACACGGTATACTACATATTTTTTATTCACATCAAATCGTATATATTTACATACATCATATATGATATGAAATATATTTCTTTCGTACCGCTCTTTCTTCATTACATTCATCTCTCTCTCTTCCCTGTCTTTTTTTTTGTTATGTATCCACAGTTTATTTCTGAGTTCTTTCCATTTTTCCTCATGCTTCCCGACTTTGTTTTTCTTATTTGCAATTTTATATTAAATTTCTTCAACCCCTTTTAATTTTCCAATGTAACCGTTTACACTCACTTTATTATCTCCTCTTGCTATATACACGTATTGCTTGAACATATTTAAAATTTGATTTATTAACCATTTATGTTCCATTTCCTTAAAAATACCTAAACTTAGTGCTTTGTCTGTAACCGGTGGTAACAGTATGCCTACCTTATTTGACCAAGTCATTAACTGTTAATATAGTGTGACTGTCACAAGACATCTACAAAAGAGATGATGGATCGTTTCCGGTTCGGAAAAACAGTATGTACATATACGTGTTTCACAAAGACCCCGTTTATATAAAATATCATTACCAGGTAAAATTATGTACAAATCTAAATTGAAACTGCCTAGAGTAAGAATCAAAGGAAGTTTTCTAGATATTTTAACAAATATGGTTCCACTGAACATCTTCTTACAAGGTTTCAATTTTAAGATATGCTGTAGAAATTGCTTTCACAGAGTCACCAAAGGTTTCATACACATGTTTTGATTGTATACTGTCCAGCGTTTTCATTCCTCCCATTGCACATATGTGCTTAATATAGGAAAGTTCATACGTGTTTTTATCCTCATGTATACATAATAGTTAATGAAAGCTAAACATCTCAATCTACCCCGTGCTAATGTGTTAGTTATGAAATCCGTTTTTCTTTATTCACAGTTATAGAAAATTGCCAATTAAGGTTATTTTCTACGAGGATTCTCAAACTTTAGCTTTACCACTGGTAGCATAGCATGATATGCATTGAAAACACATTGCCTGCTGATGTATTCACGACACGCACGGCTAATGTACATATTTTCGTTTATTCATATTGTCACGAGGTCAGAGGAATACGCGAAAAGATATTCGCCATAGATACCAGGTCGATGTCAACTGGTAAACATATCAATCATCTACTCGCTCGCTTATATTGTCATTGGGTCATACGAATATGCTAAGAGGTAATCGTCTGCCCAGGTCCATTTCAAATAGGAACTATGCAAATCAAGTCAGATGATAGGGTTGTACAGTTCTTATTTAAAGCACCTAGGAAAGATTGAACACAGGTAAATTGTATCAAAGGCTAAATAATACCGATTTGTCATTAATTCTATTGGAATTTAGAGAAAACAATTTAAACGGTTACAAAAATAAGCAAATAAATTGAGGGAGACAAAGGTATGCTTTATAAATATAAATATATAACATAAACATATATTAGTGGCTTGTACATAGTGGACAAGATACGTTATCCTGGATCACGACATCAACCAATCACAGTTCCATTCAAAATCTTATATATTGTATTATCTGAAATAAACCCAATGTGTAAGATATGATAGATCAGAATTTGAACGGCCCACTCATAAAAAAATGAATGTTTAATAGAAATCTTGCTTTAAACAAGAATGTATACAAAAATGAGTTAAAGCAAAGGGTCCTTAAATTATTGCTCATAATGAAGAAATATAACATAAGACTATTGAAGAATAACATAAAGGAGGTAACCTAATATGCTCTTTTATTTATTTTTTTATTATGATGTGCATATCATACTGAAGGATACGTTAAACTAAGATGTTTTCAGATTTCATAAAGTCTTTTTAGTGTATGATGTTTTGTGTGATTTTGTTTCTATGTCTGATATGAGAAGTGCTGAATATATTTGCTAAATCTACAGGTATTGAATTTAAATCTTCTCATTTGTCTTTGGATACATATCATAATAATTTTGAAAATATATGGGGACATGTTGTGATAGGCCTTACAAAAACTAAACATAGGATAAATATAATTTTAAAAAATATGCTATTTTGCAGTGACAGTGTTTATAGAGAAACCTTTTGTATTATCTTGAAATTAATATCAATTTTTCATTTATGAGCTCATGTCGGCTCTTTGTCTCTGCACATGAGATTAATACAAAGGTTTCAAAGCGCTATCGCATATACAGTAAAACCTGTGTAAAAAGACCACCCATGGGATTAGCCAAACGTAGTCTTAATTCACAGGTGGACTTATTAGACTGGTCAGCTGTAACCAATGTGTATGCGTTCTATTCAATCAAGGATGATATTAATAGACAGGTGTCCTTATTAAACAGGTGAACTTTCTGACAGGTGGCACTGTGTTGTTCATGTATATGCTGATCTTGCCCTGTACGTTTTAAGTATGAGTTTATAAGTCTTTGTTTATGGCGTACATACTGGCATATCATCCAACGTACATGAATCCAGTAGTATGACCAATTAGTTAGTAAAATCAAACACACGAGCAAAACCACATCCATAATTTATATTTTATCAATAAAACATTATTAATAAACATATCATTATCAGTTATTAGTAAAATGTTAAACTTTGTGATATAACGATACCTTTTCTGATTTTTTTATTAAAATAAATAATTTAATTGTTTTAAGATTTTTGGGGTGGAGGAAACCGCCTCCATTTTTTAAATGCTTGCTTAACTAAGTATAATGTACATTTGTAGAATTTCATTACTGTTTAGGACCACGTGACAGGGGCTTACACGCGATAATTCTGGGGACAAACAGGCTCGGTGTAACACTCCTGCGCGTCCTGGGTGCGTGTCATCCCCATGGCTTGGTCATAACACCGAAGAACCCCCAAAAGACGCACTTGCTTGTGAATGAAACAAATGGGCACAGTCTCCCCATTAAGCCCGCAGAGCGCACACCCTGGGTTTGGGCCAACCGTAAAAATCTCACCGACTTGGCTGAGATTAGAACTCACGATCTCCCGGCTTTGAACCCTGTGCTCTACCTCAGAAGAAAGAAGAAAGTTTTCTTTCCTCACGTATATGTTTATAGGTATGCCACGTGTATGTATGATTGGTCCCACCAGTTGTAAACTCTCAGGCAACAACTTGTCAGAAAAGGCCATTGTTTTTTTTATATTCCGGGAAGCTAGCCTTGCAGATAGAATAAATATTATGAAATACAAGAGTGGAAACATTTGCGTTGGCAGTGGTGGATCCAAGTGGGGGCACAGGGGGCGACCCTCCTAGAATTTTTAGGGCTCATTTAAATTACTAATTGTATCATTTTTTTTCTGGATAAAGATACCTTTTTTTACCTTGTCCTTATTACTGTACAGTGGAATATTACACCAGGACTGCATGAACGCCCAAAGAACAAAGAGTACCAGACATATTAATATTGTCACATGAGTA
Organism: Sipunculus nudus; assembly: GCA_026874595.1. Lineage (NCBI taxonomy): Eukaryota > Metazoa > Annelida > Sipuncula > Golfingiida > Sipunculidae > Sipunculus > Sipunculus nudus. Next base: position 19,574,534 of record CM049321.1, read on the forward strand.
AATGCTAAGGAATAAAGTCTTATGTCTCTGACACGGTGTCCACTTGAACCTAGTCCTTGGACTGACTGCACTGGGTGATAACCTCCACGTCACTTGGTATTGCACGGTGAAACATGATGTTAAAGGGTCATATAGGGCTAGGAAATGTGTGAAATTTTACATACGCAATATACCATGTATAGATGACGAGGTATGCCTCGCGTGGTTGATCCTTCAACGGCCAGCTTTCTTAAACTCTGCGACACCCGGAGTATACAGGGAACCACGAGAATAGCTGTGACTCGCTGAAAAGTAAACATATGTCAAGACGCGACCACCTAATCATGAAAAAATAATATCATACTAGGCCATTATTCAATCTAACATATGTCATGCATTCGCACTAAACCTCACAGAACCAATTGTAACATCTTGAACCATTGGACATGAAGTAATTGTCCTAATATTTAGTTTTAATACTGGACTGTCGGCCAGCTTTTACTTGCCGATCCCCGACCGCTCTTGGCTGGAAACATTTTTTTCTGTTCATCGGACACATTTCTGTCTAAGCCTTTGTGCATTCCTTGGTCATTCACTAAATAGTATTGTCCATATTTTTTTTGGTAATAAAAAAAAGTATTGACTTCCGGTTTGCCTCCAGTGTTGGTAAGCAGCACTCTTCACTGCTCTTAATGTTACTTTGGATTTTACCGCGAATTAGAACAAGTACGGATACCTAAAACACATTCGGATATTTATCGTGATCTTGGATTGTATTATCTACTGCCCAATAGTATATTATCACCTTCTTGTCAATGGTTTGCAGATACGTGGCATTACTGTGTCACTACTTCCAGAGAACCCCTTTACTGCGAGGTATGAGGGCAAAGAACAAGTAAGTGTTACAAAACTTATTGTAAGTGACATTCCATTGTCATACAGTAATGCGGACATAATGAAAGCCCTTGAAAAACTAGGTTGTAAGACCCGATCGGAGCTACTGTATGAACGCAATTTGGACACCAACGGAAAGCTCACGCGCTGGAAAACGGGCCGACGTTTTGTGTATATTGAAACTCCCAGCACGCCAATTGCCAGAACGGTGTCAATTGGTTTGTTCAAAGTAAGTTTATACCATAAAGAACAAAAAGAGGCCGAAAAAAGGAAGAATGCAGTCTGTGGATACTGCTTTGAAAGCGGCCACTACAAAAGCGAATGCAAAAACAAAATAAAATGCCGAGTTTGCCGTGAGGAGGGGCACCGAGCCGGCGACCCGGCCTGCATACTACAAGCACTTGATACCCATGAACTGACCCAAAACAGTACTGCTACGCCTGTGTCTCTACACACAGAAATGACACAGGAGACAGAGCTGAACAGCCAACAGACGAGGAAACCTGAGCTGGTCGCCCCTCGCGGTAGGCCTAACAAAGCCCTAGGACGAGACGCAAGCGACTACTCGCGGGGATCGTCAAATGACATGGTGAAATATGAGACCACCACAACAAACAACAAGCGGCGAGCATCACAATCTCCGCCCGCCGCCGCACAAGGACAGAAAAGGTACAATAATAACAGCGGCCAGAGCGACGATGGTGACACTTAACATACGTGTTGACAGTTACCGCTGACTTCTTGGAATCAGATGAGGAACTGGACTTGGACTATGAGTAATTAAACTATGATTTTATGAAATGGCGCCCCTGAAAGTACTTACGCTAAACTGCAACGGTTTGCGAGATAGAATGAAAAGACAATGAATATTTAGAAAACTGAAAATGGAGAAAATTTTTGCATGTAGAAGGTACGAATAACAGCAAAGGAATTGCTATATATCTACCCAAAGCACTCTTAGTCGAACTTTCAGATATGAAAACGGTAACTGAACAGGAACGTTTACTAGGGATAAGTTTTACTTACAAAAAAATACTTGCTGTCTTTTAATATCTATGCCCCATGCAATGCCACAGCGAAAATTGAATTTTTAGACAGGGTTAAATCCGTTATCTACAATACAACCACAAAAGGGGAATATGATCATGTGATTGTGGTAGGGGACTTCAACACTGTGTTAAGTAACGATCTAGATATTATTTCTGGTAATCCCCATGCTAAACGAGAAGTAGCTTCTTTCAATAAATTCATAACTGATATTTCCTTAAAGTTCTTGGAGCAAAACTCATAAACACACTAAGGAATTTTCATGGTCTAGAAACAACCCTTTCGTAGCTCGCAGATAAGATTATGTTCTAATGGATGATGAGCTTACAAATTGTACAAATCCGTGGAAATTATTAGATACCCCTTTTCGGATCATAAAGCAGTCCTTGTTGAAATAGAATTTGACGGTGCACCTCTAGGCCCGTTGTATTGGAAATTCAATAAGTCATTCCTATACACAAAGAGTATGTCAACATGATTAACTAATTATTAGATGAATTCCGGGACGGATCTAAAGGTTTTCGGGATAATCCACAATTGTCATGGGATCTGTGTAAAAACAGAACTTAAATCAATATCGGTAAAGCTGGGTACACACAAAGCCAAGGAAAAAGACAAAAGAAAATCAAACCTTGTTAATAAATTACACGATAATGAGCGTCTTTTGGCAAAGAATCCAAGCGATCCCGACCTAATTCGACAGCAAAAAAATGTTCGTAAAGAACTGGACTTAATGGCTTCCTATGAAGCCCGCAGTGCTCAAATCCGCTCCAAAGCTGCGTGGAGAGAGAAAGATGAGAAAAATACCAAATATTTTCTCAGATTAGAAAAATCTCGTGCTTCAAGAAAACTTATTCGAAGTCTAAAGACCACAGATGGCCGTATTATATCCGAGCAGACTGACTTAATAGAGGAACAAAGCAATTATTTTAGTACTATATATAAGAAAAGGGAGGCTAGCAATCTTACTAAAACATTTGAAAATTTTGTTATGGATATAAATACGCCTAAATTGGATATCACTGATCGTGAGCAATGTGAGGGCAAAATAACCACAGATGAACTAAGCAGAAGTCTTCATAAAATGAAAAATAACAGTAGTCCGGGACTAGCCGGTCTGACTACAGAATTTTATACATTCTTCTGGAGCAAAATAAAACACATTTTACATAAGGTTTGTGATTATGCATTTGTAAAAGGTGAACTATCAGCGACTCAGAAACGCGGTATTATTACTCTCATACATAAAGGTAAGGACCTACCGGAGGGTGAGCTTAATAACTGGCGCCCTGTAACACTAACAAATACCGATTACAAAATATTAGCGAAATCACTTGCTCTCAGGCTTAAAAGCATTTTAACAAAAATAACAAACTCAGACCTGGTGGGTTTTATGAAGGGCCGAAGTATTGCATCAGCCATAAGACTGATTGACGATATTAACTTATACTTAAAGGATGATGATAAACCCGGGGCTCTTGTTGCGGTAGATTTTAGAAAAGCATTTGATCCTATTTCCAAACAATTCATGATCAAATCATTTCAGCACTTTGTTTTCGGAACGGACTTATAATTTTAAATGAGGATGCTAACAATTGTATACAACATAATGGCTGGATCTCAAAAAGTTTCACATTAGAAAGAGGAGTAGGACAAGGATGTCCCCTCTCTCCACTAACCTTTATAGTTGCAGTGGAATTGTTAGCTTGTAAAATACGGCAAAAGGAAACCATTAAAGGAAGCGACCCCCCACAAAGGCTATATGCGAGAGACAATATCAAAATCTTACAATACGTCGACGACACCACCCTTTTCCTGCAAGACAAGAAGGACATCACAGAGTCCTTAATTGTACTCAATGTGTTTGAAAGAATTGCAGGATTACAAATAAATTTATCCAAAACTGATGCTTTATGGCTGGGTAGAAATTAACAATGTCAAGACACAGTTGCCAGTCTGAAGTGGCTACGTCACCCAGACAACGAAATTAAAATATTTGGAGTCAGATTTAGTAACTGCAAACCAGCATCTAACATCCAATCAAATTGAACAAGCAAAATGGAGAAAGCAATAACGGAGATTAAAAAAATGGGAGAGACGCAATCTCTCTATCATGGGCAAAATAGTCATTGTTAAAACATTTGTTATATCGCAGTTTATATATTCAATGCAGTCATTATCAATGCCTGAAGACGTCGCCACTGAACTTTACCGCATTATTTTCCGGTTCATATGAAAAAAAAAGTTACAACAATAAAAGAGCTTTCAAGAAAGTGAAAAGAAACACAATGACTCTTGATTATGGTTATGGAGGTCTAAAAGTCATTGATGTGAAAGTTATGCAGCAAGCGCTATTAATTAAATGGGTCAAATTGTTTACTGATCAATCTGAGGAAACCTGGAAAAATATTCCAGGGTACTACTTCAATAAATTGGGTAGAAATAGAAGCGTTTTACAGGCAAACATCTTACCGAAAAATATTAAAAATTTACATGTATTTAAAAACGAATTTTACCGTAACGTATTAAAAACGTGGCTTTTAATGTAAAAACGAGGGCCTGCTGACCCAACATTAACGGTGCTATGGAACAATACCTCTTTTTCATATAGAGACAACATTCTTTTCTTTAACGACTGGGTACAGGGAGAGCTTATCTACTTCTCTGATTTAGTACACAATGGTGTTTCATGAGTTTTGAAGACGTGGTCAGAAAACTAGGCTATAGTCCAGCAAGAATGCTGGAGTATAATGTAGTCAAGACGGCAGTTAAAAATTGTATACACAAGATTGGTTCCCCAGTTTTCGAACAACAAGATATTTACTTCCGAGGCGTGCCAATTACAGCGCTTAATGTGAAATCTATTCGTAATTTAATCAAACAGGATAGCATTGTGACTCCCTACTCTGAAAAGTTCTGGCTAAATAAATATCCAAGTAGACGCCTAACATCAGCTGACTGGTATACAGCAAAGAAATGTTGTAAAGAGGTCAGGTTACAACTACTCCACTGGAAAATACTTCATAATATGTTTCCCACCAATGTGTTGCTACATAAAATGGGCATAAAGGACTCTATTAAATGTAGTTTTGTGATGGAACAGACTACATTGAACACTTTTTCAATTCATGTGGAAAACTGAAACATTTTTGGTTGGAAGTAGAAAGCAAAATTTCGGTAATAGCTGGCAAAAGTGTCAAATTATCGGAAGCTGACGTAATACTTGGATACAAATGTGAAGATAATAGTTGGACCACATCAAAAGTCAATCACATTATTCTCATAGCAAAGATGTGTATCAGTAAATTTAAATATGGAAATACAGGCAACCAGAAATTTGTCTTCGAAGTAGAAATGGAAAATAGAATTTAAACTGTTATTGTACATTGTACCATATGTAGTATCCTACGGTCCTAGGTTCTAGCTGTCGGAACCAGATCGGATCCAATTTGTAAAAGGCAGCTTTGAGCAATAAACTGTTGGGGGAAAAAACTTAAGTATTATGTTAGAGTTCCAGTGATGAAGCGAACTGTCAGATGTGATATCGTTTTGAAAATGTCAGTTGCCGTCAAGTGACATGACATTCCGAACGTGAACAAAACAGCACGTGTTTTTATGGGCTTTGCCAAGTCGTCGTTCCCAGTATTGTTGCATCTTAAGAAAGGAAATGTTTCTTTTTATGAATTTCGTCCAATTGGCCAATATGGTGTTGTTTGTGTGAAGACTAGATGCATTAAATATGATAAAATTAAGGGCCCACTTGAAAATTCGAAACTGGTTTCGTTTCGTGAAAACCAGTTCTTTATAGTTTCGCCATGTATTTGTAAGTGGACAGAGCGGAGAATCGACTTGTGTTTCGTTTTATTTACTTCATTCATTAATTTACAAAGGCTGCTAAATTCACGCCACCCTCTATTACTGAAAGGACATTTTACTCAATGGAAAGTCATAATTTTTTCTTTTTATTAAAAAGAGGGCAAAGGTTTTAACTTATTGTAGTTTTCTGATGCAACATTATTCGTTATCATTTTATGCCCAGATTGCTTCACAGCAACATGATTATATTTTATCATGATATGGTTACATTTTTTTTAAATGTCAGGTAATAAATTTTGGTCGAGGCGTCAAGCAGAACAAAGAGACTCAGTTTCCATGTTCTGTGTATTCACCTCTCTCTGGATTTGGCGGATATACTTCGACTCTGATGAGAAATAGTTGCAGGATATAAATTGTCAACATGGTGCACAGCCTTCCCCCACCCACCCCTCTATGATGTCTCAGATTTGTACTTGTTCTTTATTTTCTAGAAATAGGTTTAATCATTCACATCATACACTATTATTAAACTTACAACAGTGAATTACAAACCAAATAACAGTGTAATACAAGTACAATTCCATTTTTTACATGCGAGTACCATATAAATCTGTCAAGGTTCACTTAGTTTTAGAATGTTCATGACTTTTAGATATTACGAAAACTCAGATTTCCAGTATACAATTTTGTATCCTGTAGGTACATTATTACAAATATAAAAATTTATATTTATAAAAAATGTCTGCTTCCCAGTTCACGTATTTACGTTAATGTGTTTACCACTAAACATTCAATTATTTCAATCATTATTATTTTCAAAAATTAAAAAGATTTTTGTCTCACAGAACTTCAAAGATCGAATGGTGAAATCAATACAAACACTGACGTTTCCTATTATGTTTACATTTCATACTATATTAACATAAAATTGAAACAAATATCACATATTTTATACACACTCATGAAGCCGAAAGGGTCACCGTCTGGCTGTAGATAGCAAAATGATAGTCGTTCAATAATATGCATCACTTCTTGTTTAGTATAGTTTGAAGAATTGGTTGATATTTTATGTCATGTATAGTTCTTTTGTGCCTTTTTCCGCCACTTTGCGTTCACGATATTCATATCTTGTCAGTTTAGTCCCATACTGATCCAATGAAAGAAGTGCCAGATTATTCCTATTACTGATAATCCAAAGTTCTGAGCTAAAGACTTAATTTGCAAGTAAAAGTTTTTGTAAAATGTAACATTCACAGAATAAATGATAAATAGATTCATTTTCATAGAAACAATAAGAACATCTGTTTGTGTCTGAAATCCTCCATGGTGCACGGTCTTAAGAAATAGATAAAAGCATGAAGGCCTGAGTTATTATTTGCAACTCCTGCTTTGTATCCAACTTATCAGAAGCAAAAAGTTTGGTTTAAGTTCTTAAAAATGCTAAAATTTAATTTTGTTAATCATCATATCTTCAATAAAAGTCTTCTTATTTTCTTCACCGTGTGAGGGGAGAACCCCTACCACACACCATCCACCGCGGGCGCTCGATTTTAAGCAAGCTGGACTCTGCAAGCTAGACTCTGAGGCGTCGCCCCCTGACGTTTTGTTCTGGATACATCAGCTGAACGCGTTATCAAAATAACAGCAGAATATGAGTGATGCTACTTCAATAATTCAATCATTTAATTTATTGCCTTACAGGACCACATCATACGTTTAGGAGAAAATTATTAAATGGACACATAAAATATAGAGTGCCCTGAGACTTGCTTGGCAATACAATTAAATACGAGCATGTGTTTCTTGATTGATTTCCAACATTACATTGAGTGTAAATGTAATAGCACTTGCATTTTGTGCTGACTTCTTTAAAGTGTAGTCTGTTTTACTGTGCCCTAATTTAAGAAATATTAATGTACAACTTTGAATGGCACACAAAAAGAAACAGGAAGCACTCCACTCTCAGAGCGCACACTTTGGTCATTAGATGTATCCACATCCAGACGGGAGATTAAATTAATCAACTGATATTCTCACATTCAACATTAATTTGTTCAAAATTCATTAGCTGATGTCGCCTATAAATATGCATCATATCGAGTGTTTTTAAAGATTTAAAAGTTCTAATATTAAGTGTAGTTCTTGTAAGCCTGTTTCTCATTGGCCTTGGTGAAATTACAAAGAGTCGGTCTTGTCACTCTTCAACTTAAATCTATGTCTACTCACTCAGTTTTGCAGTGATGCTACTCAAGTTTTCAGCTCACTGATGGCTTCATCAATGTCTGTAGGTGTGCATGTAATAAAACTGCGTGTATAGTCTATGCCCATTTTACGAAACAGTCATTCTAATACTGTTGTGTAGATGGTGAAAAGGGTGGGCCCAAATACTAATCCTTCAGGAACACCTTAATTGAGCAACATTGTTTCAAATTTCTTTCCCTTGATATGGACACCTTGAGAACGATGCATTTCTTAGTCGGATTTAAACCATTCTAACACACTGCTTCCAATACCGACATTTTGTAATGCTGTTAGACGAAACTGGTTGTCCACTCTGTCCAATGCAGCTGAAAGTTCCGGTACTACAAAGAGGCACAATTTTGCATTCACCAGCTTCACGGACAATCTAGACGCGGACAACAGATGTCTCGGTGCTATATCATTTCCTGTTATAAGGTTTGAAAAGGCTCTTAAAGACCGTTACTATTCGTATATTCCCTATTATGTTGATGTACCACTTTCTCAAGACCTTTTAAAATATAATAAAAGATTCTTGGATGTTTCTTGATCAAATTCAAATCTAGTGCAGAGATGCCTGAGGATAAATGTAAAATTATGTTAAATTATGTTCTGTGAAATTGAATATTTTTTTCCTATTTTATGTAATGATTATAACGTATGTAATAAGAAAAAAATCATCAGTTATCAGCGAACTTTTTCACAACAACTGGTTTATTTGAGGAAGCCGTTAGTGAACACTGAATGCTACAAGAGCTCATGATCCTACAGAGCGTTCGAGTGGCAGAGACGTTTATCCCCGAGTTACTGAAAGGCCTGTAGGCAAACATGCATTTAATATGTCAGTTATAAACACACTTAACATTGACGAAGCGAGGGTTTCCCTAATATATCCGAATTTCGTATGCTTGTACCTGATGCATTAATCACAAAACTCGAGCTATTATCACTGAAAAAAAACATTCTGAACTTTATCAAAGTAGAAGGTAGAATTGCTGATTTGAGAATCATCCTCGAGCACGCTGTCCCACTTCCTGACACATATAACGTGAAGTCGAATTTGTCCTCATGGACGCCTCCATTAGGTGGGCACCACTTCATACTGGTCAGTTTTGGACAGGCCCGTGTTTATAAACAGGCCCATGCGTTTAATAGAAGTATGTCTTTTCAATGTACACGTTGCTCTTGGTATGTGTCATGTTGAACGTAATTTATGTTTTCCATCCCATGATATCAGTGTTAACCGACAGTTGTTTTATATGTTTTAAGCTCAAAAGTCTTTCTGCTCATTATACACAAATATGTGTCATGCCAGAAAAATGAAAATGTGTCATTAGGCATTTGTTATCCCTAGTATATCCTTTCCCCGAACGACAGAAGTACAAACATTTTTCGCATCGGTTTAATGTCATTATCAAGGCGGTATCATGGACAATAGAGCCATTTCTTTCTGCTAAAGTTTTGTTTAGACCCTAGGTAGAAAACTTTGGCTCGCGTTTCCACCATATCACCTTGAAGTCCCCGTTTATCCAAAATAGTATGTGCTTTCCGTGGAACGAATTGAACGTGTAATACCTCTTACCTTGTAAATCTTCCACAAGTACGTAGCTTGTCATATAAAAAGAAAAAGTGAGATTCTCTGTTAATAAAATATGATCTTATCAGCATTATTCAACGAAAATGTGCGTTGTGAACAAATATCAAGCTGACATTATATCCCACAATTTACAATTAAGTTTATTTGGCCGTTTGTTTAGTCTCCTATTTAACGCTGGTGTTTATTAAAAATACTTTACCAGACTTGGTAGTCATAGCAAAAACGATTACGACTAAAATACCCGCTGGTCACATTTTCCAGAGTCAATAGAAAACATCGCCGATAAACGGATTGTGTTTACGAAATATCCTTAAATGCGATAGGGATATGGGGCAGGCACAATCTCCTAAAACGAGCATCATTATAAGAATCACTTTAAGGGAATCAAAGTGAGAGATTTTGCAACTGCCCACAAGAATATGTATGCGCGGCTCTCTCAAAACCACGTTCCCCAGTGTTTCACGTGGATATTCTGTTTATTTTACACCGCTTGTAGGATGTAATATTATGTCTATTAGAACACGGGTGGTTCTTCAATTCATGGTTTACCACGTACAACTGCTATCATTAGTAACGTCGGAATACTGGAGTTGGTACGTTTTACGGCACTGCGTAGTTTGCTTTCATAAATCATTCTCCCGACTTCTTTAACTGATTCAGCTTGACACAGCGTATTCAAACGTTTCCGACCTTGATGTGCTGGTTGTCATCAAGAGATAATACTACTTATAACTTTTAGGGTTGTCTTGGAAGCTACACTGTCACCCGCCCTTTTAACAAAAATGGCGTTTATTAAGGCCTAACATAAGCCTGGGTAAAGTTCACTAGGAGTTTAGATTGGAAGAGTTACTATTGCACTACAACACAAAGTTTGTAAATAAAGTGATAAAATTGTTGCTGAATCTGGTGTTTCATGTGTATTGATAATTAATATGACTCATCTGGTTCGCACACTAATATTAAGAAGACAAAACTACACCGCTGGTCGCAGAAGGCATTTATTGAAATAGTGTTCTATTAGTTTAATGTACACCTGCAGCTTTGGTTTTTTTTTGGGGGGGGGGGGGGAATCCTTTATATATATATATATATATATATATATATATATATATATATATATATATATATATATATATATATATAAAACAACGATATTGAATAACAAAGAGGTAACGCCTAAAAATGCAAACACACAAAATAAAGGGAAATATATGCAGATACCTCATGTAACACATATTGTTTACTTTGTAATTTCTTCAAAATATTCGTTTACAACATTTGCATTAAAAAACATGCCTCACAAATATAACGGAATTATTCTGTCACTTTATACATAGGAAAAGTAATGTATTTCATCATTTCCCGAATTTCAGGATACACAGCCGTCCAGTGCATACACATTTCACCAATATTTATAGAGATAGAAGACTATAAAACAGTAATCCCGTGTTTTATTTACAATATTTATTTCTTTTTTTTTTCTAGATCTCCATGCTTTTTTAATATTATATCTGAGACATTATCTGAATCCATTTCTGTTCAGAAGAAGTCCTTTTTTACTATTAATTAAAAATATAGATTCTTTGTGACCTTACATTGACAAGATAAGGGAAATGGTTCCTTACAATAATCATTAAACATATCTATCAATTTCTGAAAATTTTCATTTATTTAGCTTAACATTGTCAGGTAAATAATTATCTAAAATTTGAATAGTTCTTGTGATACATAGCTGAAACGTTCTTTTTTCTATATAGATACATCCAAGAATTAATCACATTCAAAATTTCCGATACATTTCTTATAAACTAATTTTAAAACATAACTGTGTAATATCCCTTAACACATACCCGGGAAAAACAGTTATATTGTAGTTAATATTGTTGACAATATGTTAATAATCAAGTATGTTACAAAACTTCCTTGGCCTACAGCTGATGACTAACTGCAGTTAAAGTGACCGTTTGTAAAGATTTTACAGAACGTGTTAATAAATATACAAATATAAATACATCAATACCAGTCTTGTGAAGGCATCACCCCCGTTTACTTTTAATGATTAGTTTTAACTTACTCCAATAATTTTCTTGTTAAAAAAAGCCTGTATATCCATAAAACTTTCCGAGCCTTATTTCTTACGTTTTAAGACCTGGTCTATATAGACCATCTTTACTGTAAGGGCTCATTCTGTCACTTAATGTTAATGATATTGTGATTTTCTGGCTGTGAATAAGGAACACTTTCAAGTACTACCGTTTTTTTTCATGTTAGGCTAGCTAAAAGTGATGCCCCATAACATACACATTTTCAAGTGATGTTAATATGCTGTGCCTGCTGTGTATCGGGGTAAACAAGATTAAACCGTGCACCTGACGCATTATCCCCAGTTTTGGAAATGTTGCCTGCTGTCAAGTTAAAAACGTGTAAAACTGAGTTGATTTATCTTGAGCTGTTATGTGACGTGATTGATCATGATCAGAAAGAGAGTTTTGAGTTGTTATACTGCTTACAATAAAGCTTGTTCTTTAGGCTTTATTGATTGCTTATACCTTATTTGCATGAAATGCCGCTAAGTGCTCTGCAAACATAAAGATAATCATAAACATGAATGTACGTTTTAAAGTGTCTTAGTAAAAATAGGCAGAAGCTGATTTTATATGCCGCACGAATGGCAGCTACAGAGGTGTAGACACTTCTTCTTGAGATTACTGGGCCCTGATGTTTTTCAAGCATAACTAGGAGAAGGGTCGTCCCTGCAGAACCTGATCTAGCAGATGGACCTCCACAGGAAGGGACTGTATGTTAAGTATGTTACAACACGTCTCAGCCTATTTGTCTGTATGTCTGTTTGTCTCTTTTTCACTATATAAACAAATGAAATATATCTATGGTATATTTGTATATCATGCGATGAAGACACTTTCAACAAAGCAACACCACCATATAAAGAAGCTTTCAGAATAGGTGGATACAAATACTAACTGAATTCACAGACAAAACAGAGAGAAAAGCCAGTCAGAAGAAAATATGACAATGAAATATCAAAAGTTTCAACCCACCATACAGTAGACATGTCGCCTCCAACACGGGTCAATTGTTTTTAAAATAAACTTGACGAAGAATTTCCCTTAAACCATATACTACACAAGCTGTTTAACCACAACACAATCAAAATAAGCCACAGCTGCATGTTCAACCTAAAACAGAACATCGATTGGCACAACAAAACCATCATCTCCGAGAACATCAAATTGCTAAAACCGCTAAAGAATGAAACTAGAAATCCCGCAGACTGCCGTATAACTAGCAAATGCCGAACAGAGTCAGTAGTATACCAAGCGACAGTAACAACTTAAGACAGCAAATGAAACCAGACTCAACACAAAACACCTTCAAAACTTGATTGAATATCCACAAAACCTCATTAGAAAAGCAGCTAGTAGTCAAAGCACAGGACTCGGCAAATTAATCTGGAAATTAAAAGAAAGCAACGTGCGCCATAATATCACTTGAAGAAAACTGAAAAGAGCCAAACTCCGCCTCAGGTCCTATGGAACTTATAGCGTTGGACTGAGGCGTAAACTTAAGTATCATGTTATTACCGAATGCCACATCCAGCTGTACATATCCTGACATGCACAAGCACGCACCAAAGTACAATGTAGATGTGTTACTTTGTTGATTTTTTAACTACGAAATTTACACTCTAGGCTAATTGAACATTACCATGCGTGTTCTCATGCAATAAGGGAGTAATGAATATTCCAATATTAAATATTTGTTTTTGTTTTGAAATTGCAGCATGCACCATGAAAACACGACAAAGTAATATAATATAATTAATAATTATAAATTCTTCTTGCTAGATTTGTGTAGATATCATGTATCGATTCGCAGGTATACATTTGTGTGAAATAGACCATAATTCACGTCCATACAGTTATACAATATGTTTTATAGAAGAGCAGTTTGAATTATGTGGCCTTTAAATCGTGTTCTGGGACTTGTTCCTTCACAGTTTCTTAAGACATTTTGGATCACTGCTTGATGATATTTATTCTTAAGTTTCAGATGATATCATGACCTTATGAGAGCATTCATGAACCCATTAAAAATCTGACAAAGAGCGATAGCTGGAACAGCATAATGTATATTTCAATTGAGGTCACGTCTAACAAAGTTTACGATACACGGAATATAGTTGCTAGCTGATGCATGTATATTTCCCTTAAGTATGGCTTATTTCTACTTGCTATGTAGAATTAATCTGGAATCGATATGGACATCATAAAAAAGTTTTGACCCACGTCAAATGCTGAAATCTGCGACGCTCTTATCACTGAGAAAATACCATACGCTGTCATTCTGTCCACTAACAGAAGAAAAGTATTTATTGTATTTATAGAGATGCCACATGGTGCAAAAATCATACTTATATACATGTCTTAATATATATATATATATATATATATATTTATATAAATATATATATTACATTTATAGGCTACATCTCAGAGCAGGCTAGAAGTTAACATAAAGATAAAGTTGACATTATTATCTGCTAAAAGTGCTGTATTCATCATGAAACCAAGATATTTTTATTGAATGTTTTATAACTTACCATTCCATAACAATTTAGAGCACGAGCTTTACATATATTTAAAATTATATATGTATATATATATATATATATATATATATATATATATATATATATATATTTATATATATATATATATATATATATATATATATTATGCGTGAGTCGTTGTTTTATGATATATTCATGCGGTTTCATTTTTTCATACGGCTATGCTTATCTTTATTATGACAATCGTTTGAATAGAGCGTATTGCATAATCCCTGTACGAACAGGCATCATTACGCTTGTATAGAACTTTACAAATAATATATAAAGAACTTTTCTTAAACCTCTGTTATATAGATATGTACCTCAGATACAATACATGCCAAAATAGTTTTCTTTCTGGCAGTAGTCAAGCACTGGATAGAAAGACAGAGATTTAGGGAAAGAGAGGCTCATTCTCGACAGGAGATTTCAATAAGGGGGTATTGCTTTTACCATAAAACTCTCTCTAAGAAGATTAGAAATTAAACGTCGAACAAGTAATTGAACCTATCTATAAGCTTTTGTAGAGGATCAAATCATAACGTAGGAACTTTGTCTATAATCGCCCGTGCCTAACCGCCCTGAACGGGCGGAACTAGATCCAGGGAAGTAATGAAGATGGCAACCCCTCCCTTACAAATCTTAAGACTTCATACATTTTACACGTATATTTTATATTTAGCATTACAATAATATTTTAGTTAATAAGGGAAGCCTCCTTACTGCCTAAATTGCAACAGAGTTTCCGTTATCCTGACAATTATGATGACATTTTCATTGAAAAAAAAGTGGTTCACATAATACACATTCCTCAGGAATGAAGGTATTATTTCCATATCATTGCTAAAACGTTTTAAAATCTGGGTGTAAAAAAGTAACCAAATCATAACGATTTGTGTTTCTTTTTGCTTATAATATGTTTAACTGCTCTAAAACTTTCTTATTCCCTTACGTACATGCCTGTTTCCACAAGGAACACCAAATAATCCCGATTCGTCCATTATGATAAGAGCCAATCACCGAGCCTAATAAACGCTGCACAAATACGTCAGCAGTGAGAAGCCTAACACGATCACTGCTCTCAAGCTGGGTGAATAGCTTACCTCTTGACACAAGCTGTACAACTTGTTACGGTGGGAGTCTACCTCACGGATGGTTGAAAAGAACTGTTCAAATACGTTTGGACACGTATTTCTTGTGTAGCATGACTACACCAAATGATGGGGTCAAGCGATACAATTTTTAGGTACAGTATAGCCAAATTACGCGTCTTGCTGTCATTTTAAGCGCTTTTAAGTGCGTCCGCAATGTTACCAAAACCACGCTTTTGAGATAATCTTAAAAGTTAGAATATTATTCACACTTGGCGAAAAATTTACATTCATTGGAATATTCCCGGCAGTAAATGTCGCATACCAGTTTGTACTAGACCGGAAACGCTTGAATAAGTTGTATCATGCTAAATCAGTTAGAAATTGGAAGGAAAGTATCATGATAACAAGTAACGCAGTGCTGTTACATGTACCAAGCCCAATATTTCGATGGAACCAATTTTACCAGTTGAACGCGGTGCACAGAAAAGTCACCCTTTGTCCAGTATATAACAGGTAGGAAACGCTTGCACACGCCGTGTCAAGTGAATCAGTTATAAGGCGGGATAAAAGTGTCATAAAAATGATTTGCGCTGCGTATTTCGATGGAACCAATGTTACCAGTTGTAGGCATATGCAGTGCAATGTTAATAGAAGAGCTACCCCGTGTTCAGAGGGCATCAATCTTACCAACTGCGCGTGGTGTAAAATAAATGGAACATTTGTTGACAAATGCAATATCTCGCTGTGGGAAACACAATCGGTGTATCGGCGATGTTTTCAATTGTGCCCCTAACTGACCAGCGGGTTTATTGTATCAAAATGTTTCTTTTTTTTTAGTTTTGTTTGACGAACCTCATTATTTATTTTTTTTTAAATAATCACCGGCCTTAATTTGAAGCCGGCCTTGTTTAGACGCCGGGTCAAGGAAGGGTCTGAAAATAAATAAACGCCCTGGCGTCTCATCAAGGAAATACGGTAGTTTTAGGCTTAGAAGGTTGAAGTGACTGAGCTTTTCTAACTTGTTTAGACTGTTTTCCATCCAAGGGAGTCTACTACAAATATCATCCAAAGCAGGGTATTGTGACTGACGGTCAGAAGATATTTGGGAAGAAGAAACAAACTTTCAATCACTTATCTGTGATTTCTGGCTGGTCTCTAGTTCGAAAGCACGTAATGCGGCAAAAGTTCCTCTTTATTATCATAGCGGTGACGCAATGCTTCCTTGATAAATTTGAAAACTAAAACATTCAAAATCTGGACCTATATTTTTGCTAATAATCATGTTCAATCATAGGGTTTCTTTGATTTATCAAATATAATAGCTTGTGGAGCTTACAACTCCAGCTTACAATATCCTCTTTTGATTCATGGTTTCACATGTGAACTTGTTGGACCAGTACCTGTATAGGTAAAAAAAAAATATCAAAGTACTTTTCTATCACATCTCTAGGAGTAGACCCCGCTGGCATGGACTGTTGCAAATCACCAGCTGTACCCTGTACTGACTGATGGATTGCACTAGTGACCTGTGCTTTTGAACCTGTAACATTAAGAGCTTGTACCAGGGGCCGCAATTGTTGATAGTCAATTCCAGTCTTATCAGAATGGCCAGAAAAAGATGGCAATTTGGAAACAGTAACAGTATACGGTATCCCAGTTTTAGAAACCTTGTCCTTGGCCCTGTAGTTTGTTGATCAGTTTACTAATCTCTGAACCAGACATGATAGACAGTTAACGTTCTAAAGTTTCAACAAAGTTCTAACAAACTTAGAATACCTGTCTTTTAGAGACGGAAGCTAAGTTCTCTCGCAGTCTAACAACAGACACATAACAGAAACCTGTGATGACGTCACAAACACCACACAGATTTCAGATACCATGCCTTCTATCTTGCTTTCATTCAGATTTTTATATATATATATATTTTTTTTTTGCAATTTCATGATTTTAATAGGAAATATAACTCATCCCTGTGCAAGCAACTTAATGGTTTTCTCGGACCAGCAAAAGACATTTTACCGGACTTATTGTGTTGAAATGACTCAATATGACTTCCTCAGAAACCTAAGCTAATAACCTGCTCAAAGCCACTGCACAATTAATATCAACCACATTGTCCTGTGCACTAAATGCACACCATAGATTCGAATGAGGATCCTAGTAATATAAACACCAAATGATTGACAACCCGAAAAACAAACGAACAGTGACTTGTTCCAACGAACGGAACACCAACCTCAGTTACGTGCAGTTAGGGTCAAACGAGTGCATTACTGACCACCGCCCAGGTAGTAAGTTCGCATCTCATTGAAATTTACGCAAGAATATGCAAAATATTTAAGGTATCATCAGAGCAGGATACAAGTCTCAGAAAGGAAAATACAAAATTACAGAACTTTTGCCTTCAACTAGCAAAGCAGCAATTGGATATACAATTACATATACAGGTAAATGAATACTACACAAAAATAATAATTTTTTATATAAATACTTATTGTCACTTAACATTAACACAGTATAACGTACCCTCACTAAACCAAGTAAAAAAACAGGTCCTTGACTTCCAGAAACGCAGGACCTGTGTAATAACATTCATTTGCGGCTTCCAGAACGACACGTAAGCGAAGAAAACACACAAGCACAGAGTGAGCCGGTCACACGAAGCAAAACACACAATACGCGCATGCATGCATGTTTACGTGAAGTGACTTAAAAGTCGGGGGCTGTCCTGCACGGAATGTGCATATACGTAGAAAATTTTCTCTGCGAAATCAAGTCATTAAATCACTAAATCAAGAAGTATCCCGGGATAAATGAGCTATGCAAGACTGCATTGAATCTGCAAATCTCACTGGGTGCTCCATTAAAACGGTTTGCCCGACATGCCCAAGTCGTCCGTCTTCAAACGTGGGTGAAGAATCTCCAGCACGTTGTTATAGATATAAGCTTAATTCAGATCAAATCATCTCTATACTCGTATCAAATCATCTCAGGTCGTCGTTGAGACAATGACATGAGAAAAGAGATATACCGTTCATTATCACCCCAACTGCACATGTAGTCACCTGATACGAGGGCAAATACAAGGATTTCAAACTAACCTGGTATGGCATTCGCTTCCATGCTAGTGTCGAAACTACTTTCCATACCACGCTACTATCGGAACTATTTTTTTCTCAACACTTTTCATCATGTAACGTTAGTCTTGGAAGTATCGACGTATCGTCCGCCCCAGTGCCGGTGTCCGCTAGTTTTTTTTTTTTTTTCGGGATAATTTTTTTTATTCAGGTGAAGCAGTGTAAACCTTTCTGGTCCAAAGATTGCAGGTGCTATAGAATAAAACCTCACCTTGCTTTGATTTTGTAAGAGATTAATAATCCAAAATATCACAAAACAGGTTACAGCGTGAACGACTTTTTCATTGCCAGAACAAAGATTGTAGGCCTAATATGATTGATATACTCGTTGGCTCGAATAATAAGAAAGGCAAACTGATGACGTCAGTCCATTGAAGGTGACGCGCGACCGATCTTGTGACGACACATTGTCTCACACACCAAGCAGCCATGACATGGAATGTGTTCGAACAGTGTTCCATGGATGATTGTACTTTCAAGGAATTAGGTCGATTTCGGCCTCCGCCGATATCGGCCGCCGGCCTCAAATCGACCATATCGGCTGCAAACGCCCAGCGGGCAACCATTTCGGCCGCAACCCCAATGATGCCACTGCTGTGCCCTCACTCTGGCCAGACAACCATATCGGCCGCGACTGGGCGGCGGGGCACCATTTCGACCGCCGGGCTACCTCATAACCCCAAGCACGGTTACATCAAAACTAGAACTAGCTTATTCAACCAGAAATACGGTGGACTTAATAAAAGTGAATATTTATTCAAAATGTGCTCTTTGCCATTTTATCAAGCTGTTCTAGCACATATCTAATAGAATGTCCACATCAGTAGATAACATGAAGGGTTTGTCAATGTTTGGGAAACTTAGGACTGGTGCACCAGTAAGCGCCTTTTTGAGTTCACGGAACGCGTTTGCACATTTATCTGTCGCAAAGCCTTCAATAAAGCGGCGGTAATAGTTACAAAGACCCAGGAAACCACGTACCTCTATCTGCGATTTAGGTCTCGGAAATTCGGCAACTGCTTTGACTTTGTCTTGGTCAATTTGAATTCCTTTTGCAGATAACGTGTGTCCGAGATAAGTAATATTTATTCTAGCTATATGACACTTATTTGGTCGTAACCCTAAATTTGCGTCTCTTAACCGTTGAAAGATTTGGCTGAGGTGTTGCATGTGTTCGGTTATGTTTCGACTGTCGTCCACATATACAATCGCGTTATGCAAGTTAAGTCCACTCAGGACTCTAGCCATTAATAATTGGAATCCGGCGGGCGAATTTACGAGACCAAACGGCATCCTATTGAACCGGTAAACTCCATCGTGGGTGACAAATGCTGTTTTATCTTTACTTGATTCATCCATAGGTACTTGCCAGAAACCGAACGCTATGTCAAGTGTGCAAAAGATGGCTGCACCGGCTTCACCTACGGTATCAAAAACGTCCTCCAATCTTGGTAATGGAAAAGATATAGATTTTGCCACACTGTTTAATCGTCTATAATCAACTGCGAATCGATAATCATTTGTTTTTGGCTTTTTTGTAAGTGCTACAGGGCTAGTCCATTCACCGATCGCTGGTTCAATAATCCCGGCCTCTAGCATCTCTTTCACCTGCTTATCAATTTCAGCTTTCAACGCTGGTGACGTTCTATAAAATCTTTGACGTATCGGTGCAGCATTTCCTGTGTCAATTTATGAAAATAACCAAGTGCTTCTCCTAGTTCAGTCACATTTTTCGCAAACATATCTCGGTTTTCACCCAGGAATGTTAACAATTTTTGTTTATCAGCATCACATATCCCATCATGAATCCCAATACCTAAGTCAGTGGCTATCTCGGCTTTACTCTGTTCATTTGCTGCACTTACTGGAACTACAATAATTTCGAGAGGTCTGTCCATATGTATGGGTGTTATGTCACTTTGTGTAAGCGGTGAGGCTATAGCGATAACCTTATACGCTTTCAGCTCAATCACAGAATTTGTTGGGCTAATCACTTGACAGAGACCATAATGTCCGACGGTATGCACTGCAGTTTTTGCTCCGACTAATTTCTCTCTCGTCAGTAATGTCGGATGTGGTTCAATAAGAAAATCATCGTCAAACTGACTGTTTACCTGCACTGGAATCTGAGATGCTGGCGGTACGCATATATTGCTGACGGTCGTCACGGCGATTATCGTGCGACGATGTGATGTTTATAGGGTTTTTCCGTTAGTCCATCGTACAACAGTAAACTCTCACTATTTAAATCAATGGTTGCTTTATGCGCCCGTCTATTCCTAGGATCAGTGGACAATGGTGTTGTTTAAATACATGGACTTGGTGGATCAACTGCAGTCTGTTAATATTCATTTTTAAGTCTATCATGACTAGTACAGGGTGACTTTCACCACCCACACCGATTATCTGGCGGTACTGACCTGGCCTTTAGATCACCCGCTAAAATTCATTTGCATCAGGATGTTAAGCTCTAAATATATGTTATTTTTTATAAGGATACTGATACCATTTGTTTGTAAATTGGTGAATCATCTGATGATATATATGTAAATACCATAATAAAATCCAATTCTACATGGACAAGATTTACTCTAAACAGCTGTTTTCTGTGGTTTGTGAGCTACAGGATAAGTCCCGGATAACACTTCTGCCAAATGATACGTCTGGCTGTGAACATCCAAATGTTTCTGTGACTTCTTCTTGGCCAAAATTGATCGCATCCGCCGTGAACCTGACTCCTGTGTATGTCAACCTCCTAATTTTGATATTTATAATGACCCTTCCTTGTCCTGTTTTACACTAGCGATTAAATCAGGAGGTACATGTACTCATGATGTCATCGTCAATAAAAAAAACAATATTTGATTCCATGCCCACTGCCCTCTTTAAGCAATGCATGGATAACTTACATTGAATACCGTCAATACTAGTGTTATGCCTGTCCCGTCTACAGACGGTTTACTGTGGGTCCATAGGCGTTGGTTGCTACACTTTTCCTTTTCAAGCTTTTTCAATATAAATATCTCTTTGTTTGATTGATCGGTATCCTGCAATGCAAGATAATGTCAGTAGTATATGTCGTGCGGTTTTTCTCGAGCTCCTCCGTGTAGCTTCAATCCGGCGCTTCTTCTCTATAAAAGCGTGCTGTCGGCTCATTTCCGCCACAGTATTATCTCGCCTGTAATTCGATTCTCGCTTGGTACCTGCATGGCAAGTCTCGCGGCAGCAGATGGTGCAGAATAATATTTCGCACCTCATCATTAGGAAGCGTATGACTGACCATGTCATGCCGCTGGTCTAACACCTTCATTAGCTTCCATTCAAAATACAAAAATTGCTGATTCAGTTAACCGCAATTTCGATGGCTCATATCCATCATACTTAGTCACCTAACGGTCTTTGCTTATGCTGCATTCAGCTGGAGGAAATCTTCTTAAGAACTAACAGTTAGTGTAATAGTAAAGTTGGTGAACGATCCTTCCGTTTCTTAGCCCCAAAAGTATGGAATTCGCTTCTGAATATTTCCGCTTCTTGAATCATTTAAACCAATTTAAAAACGTATCTCTTTCGGTAATCTATTGATCATTTATATTTATAATTTGTTTATCTGAAAGTGGGCTTAGGGAGAGGCACAGGGAGGGGGGTAGGTTTGCAAGTGTGTGTGTGTGAAATTGCAAAGGTGTGTGTGCATGTGTGTGTAAGTTGCGCTATAAGTCCGACTATTGTATATTTTTGCGCTAAATAGATATTATCTATTATTATTATTATTAATATTATTATTTTTATTATTATTATTATTATTATTATTATTTACTAATATCAATAAATTTACCAATCATCTGGAATACAATTATGTATTGAAAATGATCATGTATGCCATGTACGTAACTAAAAAATTTACTTTAACAAATACGGGTATTCCTCCAGCATTTCTTCTTTCTCTGCCTTTTTGTGAGTCGTATAAAATCGTGTATGCCATGTCATGTACACCCTAATTTTCACAGAGTAATGATATCATAATTTTTCATCTGATTTTGCATTTCATTGTTTGGTTGTTAAAACTGGGGTCTTGTTGACAGTTCCAAGATTTAATTTTAAGTTTCTTTCCGATTTAAAATATTTCTAAGATATTTCTACAATATCTAAATTATCTGTTTATTTTGTTGGTGAAATATACTGCCGATTTTCTTGTTGTGTATACCTTTATATATTAAATTTATTGTTCACATATTTCGCTAGGATAAAACCCTATGTCGCATTTATCCGCGGCCTCAGCTTATTATAATATCTTCAAAGGTAATATGTCTTTACACTAGATGTATGTTTTCCCTTTATCAGCAGTGTGTTATATAACAAGTACGTATTATCTCCACCTCTCCTTTATTTTTCTACCTCATTGCAAAGAACATTTCTAATGTACCGTATTTTATCACTAACATCCTCTGTAAACATTTTGTAAGTGCAAGATCCTTTTAGTTTCTTCCTCAGTGTAATCAAAAACCGCTTGTTTCAACTTAAACTTGCTGAATTTGACAAGTATTGCTCTAATTCTGGAACCCCGTTTGGCCCTAATCTGTGCGCTTTTTCATTTTCAATTTTCCCTGCATTTTCAAATTTTGATTTGTCCCTCATCCCATTATTCACTTTGTTTAGAGGCATTTCTTAAGTTTCTTCGGTTCTTTAGGTATTTCATGCATATTAAATTCTTCCTTGGCATTTGATATTCCACCATACTAATTTTATTCGTGAGGTTCTTACTTTTTTGAACAAAGACCTTACCTGCCCTTGAAGCGCTAACATTTTCTCAAGTCTGGACAAAATACTGTGAGTATCTGTGAGATTTTGTGTCATAGCATTACCAGTGACACTGTTCCTGTTATCGTCTGTATCCGCCATTTGACTGTTAGACCTATTATCGTTCACCTGTTCTGTTTCTATGTGATCGAGACCCTGTGGGCTTTCAGTGCTACTACTTCTAAGTAGATGTGTATATTCCAGTCTTGTACCTTGTCCGCCAGAACCTTTTGCCTAATTGGGGTTTCGGGGTGGGGAGGGGGGATTCAACTCCAGGCAGTGTTGGTAGTATCGTCTTGCAGACAACAAGACGCAGGGTCAAGGATATACATGCCAGTGTTATGTTCTCTGATCGAAACTTTTCTTTAATTCCCGGTTGAGCGTAACAGCCGATCCTGATTCTCCATACCGAAATGTTATCTCCCATCCTACGCTTGGGTACTCTCATATTTTTTAGATAGAATCAATATTAACAATCCCAGCAGGTGCGCAATGTCTGAAACGATACAAGACCTCATGATACAAGTATTGTGAAAGTATAAAGGGAATGCTCATGTCATAGCAATATAGAGCGCAAGCGTTACATTATTTAAATAAAAAAAAGATTATATTATATACATGAGGAGCAATTTTTTTTTTTTACCAGGTGAAGATGGAACAAAAACACAAAGTTGGGAAACCTTCCTTCCTTCTCCTTGATCCAAGAGATTCATCAGAAGCTATAGGTCCTGGTTATGAACTTGATGTGATACGCGACTGGATCAGAAACGTCGATCCGAAAATTCCAGTTCACGTAAACAGGGTCAAGGAACAAGAGGATTATGGAATGATAACTCGAGTTATTGGAATATTTCCTGAAACAACAATTTTGTCATTGAACTATGCTTCTAAATGCCAGGGAATATCTCAGGTTTTAACTTTACCACCGGCTTCGGAACAAGATGAATCTTGCTTGAATGATCTTCAGACCTCCTCGACTACAATCACATGTTACGTCGTCGGGAAGGCAGGGAGGCAATTTTGGGACCAACGCATAAAACGAAAGACAATTTCATTTCTTCCAGTACCCCGTGCACCAGATATCCTGCAAGGAGAAACATATTTGGTATCTAAAGATCTTATACGCTTCATAGTGGATGTTACAAATCCCTGTGAGAACACTAAAAATGATATCAGTATTCTTTTAGAAGTTATACCAACAGTAGAAACTGCTGGGAAAAAGAAGGAAATAATATTTTTGCACAAAAACGGTACATCTGACGCTGATATAACATCTGTTCCTGGGTATTCAACATTAGAATGCCTTATGGTGAGAGTAGGTCAGGCACATGAAGTAGAGCGATTTTTCCCAGATGGAATATGGCTTCTTCTTGGCAGGGGAAAATATATAAGTTGGGTCGGTATGCAGCCTGTACTTCATGGCTTGCCCCATGTTGCACATATTGAGAACCAACTTCTAAAATCAATAGAACCTTTGCCGGAAGAAATTCAACGGAGCATCATATGGGATGGGAAAGACAGAAATTGTCTGAGGAAAATGTTGCAGGAAATTGTGAATAGTCCTGGCGACGCACTTAAAAAAGCCAATGTAGTGAGTGCACATGTGCAAGATTGTGAGGCTGTTAAAATGTCTCGGGAAGCATTTTATGAGGATGTCCTAGGTTTGTCACATTTTCAATTAGTCACGAATGTATTTGTTCATTTTAAATATATGTACAAAAGCCTTGCTAGCATGGTATATAAGGACCATTTTTTTTTAAATTTAAGATATAATACCTGCATGTTCATTTGTTATAGAAAACAACCTTGGTCAACTGTGTATCAATGTAATGCATAAAGCAGAAGGTGAACAGGAAGATCAAAATGGAACAAAGAAGCTCTCTTCCGCGTTGAAGCGGCTTTTTCGGCTAAATTTAGGTGAAAGAAGAAACAATAAAAAACAAAAACGTTATCCTAAAAGTTCCCAGGTTGAAGAAGAATGTTCCCGCTTGCCGGCAATGCCAGTAGCGATTAAGGACGGTTCCGTTTCATTGCTGTTGTATTTACCTGACGATGAAACTTATGGGCGCCTTAGAGAAGGCATCACCGATATGAGTATAAGCCAGGTGTTCGGTAATATTTTCATCTGTATATGGGACAACATTTCTTCTGAACACATCCTCACAAGGTATGGCATCAATATTTCGTTAGAGGCTTTCGGCGAGAAAATATCAGGCAAGGGAATTTTAATTTTGAAATTTTGAAAAGACCTATTCATTTTTGTAGAAACAGCCTAGTAATTTTGCCGAAAAGTAAATTATTCCAATTAATAATTTGTCATTAAACATAGGTTTCCACTGTTGTTTATATATACCCATATTATGATCAACAGGATGCACATTCTGGCTGGATTGCACCGACAATGTAAGTGCTACGGATTTATTGCTTTCCGAAAAAAAAATAAGATCGATATGACGTTATCTATGTCATATGTACGTCATTATAGTAACATACATGAACATATTTGGACATGATATTCTTCCTTCAATGTTATTCCAAAGAATGGAGACTCCCTGCTACATCGATTGGCCAAGTTTGGATGTGCAGCACATCTGCCCTCGTGCATTGACAAAGAAAATCTCAATCTTCAGAATAACGTCAGTGTTTTAACATTTTCTTTAAGAAACAAAAAAAAAGTAAAACCATTATAAGGCTCTGCAGCATTGAACTACAGCCTTAATTAAACGTTCCCCTTTATTAACAATAAATCATTATTTCACAAACTAAAATTTCACGAATAAAACGTTTCTTGCAAAATGATTACATTCCGCAAGCAAAGGAATTTCATCATTGTTACATTGTTCTTTATTAAATATATTACTGATGTGACTGCTTGATATCATATCTTTTTAATGTTTATTTACTTGTATCGTTCATTGTGAAATGCTGCAGCTATGATTTCGGACCTGCAAATGTTGAGATATATACATTAAATATAATATAATTGATAATTGGGATATGAAAGCAGTAAGCTAGTAAGGCTGTCGGAAATTATACTCAGCAATAAAGGTAGGTGATCCCATCAAAATTTCATAGCTAATCGACATAAATTTGCAAAGAGACAAATGTCTCAGAAAACAAATCTTTTTTGGACCAGTGCAAAGGATTAAAAATGGAAGGATTATTCCTTCTAATTGATACAGCTATGTCACATTGACTACCCTGATGAAAGATGATAAAAGTTGCAGAAATACGTTATTGCTTGAAGTATCAGTCTTTTCAAAATGTATGTTTATAATTCAGCGATGCTATGTTTTGGTTAACAATACATTTTATCGAGTGAAATCAACACGATATATATATATATATATATATATATATATATATATATATATATATATATATATTATATATACCATTCTATATTTCCTTAACGCAGACACGCCAAACAGCACTTCACCTTGCATCATCCCAAGGATATGTTGAAGTGTGTCAATCTCTCTTGGTGTACGGAGCTTCAGTAAACATAAATGACCAGGTTAGTTGCACTTTCGGCTTTGTAGAACCCAGTTTTCTCATACATTTAATTCTTTGTGAAATATGAATAATTATGTAAAAATCAGAAGTGTTAATTTCAATACCGAATCACAAGGAAGCTGAACATCGTAATATGGTATAATTTTGTGGGTTCATTCATTATATCTTTAATCCGGCCGGCATGAGGAGGACTCGTTGGTAACACCTCTTCGAATAAAAGAAAACTGTCTGCTGATTTGCTATAAATGGCATCCGGTAGCTATTCAGACGATTTTCGTTCAGACGAATCCAGTGTAGTTCTAAGGAAGTTGGAGACTACATGTGCATGCATATTATGCTTTAGTTTCAATTCCTTTCTGCTGGGTTTGCAATACACGCCTGGCCCTAGAAATAAATGTACTTAATTCCAATTGTCAAAGCAATCTAGTTCATCAGCTACGGCTTTGGAAGTTGCAACATTTGGCTGAAGTTTGATTTCTGATTTATGGATAAATTAGCCTGTAGAGATATTTTTGAATCACAGCAGAAGGATTCCGAGGACAGCAGCTCTGTTCCAAATCATTCAGTGACTCTTAAACTATCCGATTGCAAAATCAAACGCTTCTTCTTCTCTCATGTATCTTTATTCATAAGCTGTCAACACAACCCCGGTAGGTATTAAGGTATGCCCATGATATGTCTTAGCAGCACAGTTCTATCCCTAATGAAGCCAAAGATGCTTTCCCAAAAGGCCTGTATTTACGACCGTTGTCTGAATGCAAACAAAAAAACACCAACATATATAATGGTTAACACCTTAGTCATGTTTGTACATGTACTTTCTTTTGTCACTGATCATGGCTACATGTTATAATCATATGCAGTTAAGAACCAAATAGATAATACAACATTGCTGCAACAGTTTTGAAATAATTGGTGGAAGACTGAAGTTGCCACAACAAGGATGAGGCATAATATATCTTTAGAACTATATATATATATTTATATGTGAACAGAAATTCTATAATTAATATGCTTAACACAAACGGATTTCTGTAAAAAAAAACTAATGTTACGGAGCACTCATCAAAATAAGTGAAAAAAATCTGAAATGCAATCTGGCATACAACCACCAGTAATAACAAGATAAGATGATAAAGAGAGGTGACATAACCTTTTCTGCTAGCACAACTTTTTAATTTGCAGCGAAACGAAGTTATACATTAACAAATATCCTTGGGAAATTGCAGAAGTTTTTGTAATACCTGTAATTATTAAAGATTTATTACATCATTTTATATATTTATATATAATATGATTATAAACATGAAAAAGAACAGAAAAAAACATACACAAAACTTTCGTTTCACATTTTGATTCACTAATAAGATATAGACCCTATGTACCCTCAAAAATGTCTGATAAAGCAGGATAACTCAGTTTCTATTTTATTTGAATCTTTAAATGTCTATGCACTCATTGGAAATTACACTCCTTGACATTATCATTCAAAATGTGGCCATAAAAAGGGTTACAGATACGCCTGCAAACGTAAGGGACCCGGGGTATAATCATGATAAATTTGCATACTTTGATGATTAAAGATTTAGGTTGTTTGGGCCTATAATCACAGAGTTTGTAATCTGTGATTTAGTTTAGTTTAGCGTAAGTATAAACACAGGAAAGCTGTGAAGAGCCTCGGCTTCTCTTTTGTAACGTCAGTAGACGGTACTATGCAGTGTCTGAAGACCTTGCCACTACATTTTCAGTGTCAGGAGGTTTTAACCCCCTTCTCTGTTTTATCGCCCAGGTTTAGCAGACGTTCGCACAGCGTGTCGTCATTTAGTGCCGTGTATTTTCCTTGGTTTTCAGTTAGTCCGTGTGGTGTCATGGTAGCTTTAGTGGTAGCGTATAGTGCAGTCGCGTTAACACACAGGTCGAGCCGGGTGTTGTGTTATAACGTAGGTTCGTGGTTCGTGCGTCCCATGTAGGTTCCTTACGTTATCTTTTATCGCTATGGAACTGTTGAGAGAGGCCACAGACCGTGGTAATACGATGAGTTATCCGGGGAGGAGTTAAAGACGTTTGCTCAGAGCCAAGTAGCTCAGGCTAGAGACCAGGTCGCGCAAGAAAGAGAGATCGAGATCAGCTCGATAGGGCTCATAAGCATGAGTAAGGGAAGCATGATAAAGCTCGCGCGCACGAGTTAGAGTCTCTTCAGCCAGCAGCAGATGAGGTTGCACATGATCAGTTTCCAGCAGTAAAGTTACCGCCGTTTGATGAATCGACCGATCGAATCGATGCGTAACTCGAAAGATTCGAGGGAGAGGCAGTGAACCAAGAGTATCCGCGAGATAAGTGGGCATTCCACCTAAGTACTCTGTTAAAGGGCAGAGCCCTCAGTGTATTCCCGCTTCTGTCTGCAATGAATGCATAGTGTTCTGATGGTTTAAAGTTAGCCCTATTAAAGGGTTATAGGATGACAGAGGAAGGGTACCACCGATTATTTAGATCGAGCATGCATGAAATAGGCGAAACGCCCAGTCTGTTTGCTGTTAAGCTGAATAGCTGGACAACTGGGTTGAATTGAAAGGAACAGAAAGAGATGTTGATATCCTCTGGGACTTACTGCTCAGACAGCAATTTGTTAACTGCTGCAGCAAGGAGTAATGGTCTTCTTACAGGAGAAGTGTAGCCCGATTGGTCAAATGGCCGCTTTAGCAGAACGTTTTACCCATGCACCCGTGCCGAAACAAGAAAATGGAGATTTTTCCGTCGGAATTTACCCAGGGGCAGACAGACGACATATCTTTGGCTACTTACTGAAAGGACGCAACAGACACGAATGCTGAGCGTACCCGGTTTCACGTAAAAAATGGCTGCTTTGTCCGCCACATCTTTTCAAAAGATTCAGGCAAGTCTGGTACGCAGGTTGAGGTTCCAACTGCTTTCCCCGATAACCTGACGGTCTTTGGCCATGAGACATTGATTATAGGACATGAAGACATAGAACGTACGTATGAGAGAATACGTAGCCAGTTTTACTGGAAGAGAATGTATCGGGACGTCTGTTAATTTTGTAAGAGGTGTGACGTGTCTCAGCCGAAGATACCAAAGGGTAAAGCAAATAAAAGAGTCTCTACAAAATATTAATGCAATGGAAGGGGCCATATAAGGTCGTGTGGAAGGTCAGTGACCTTGACTACAGAGTTCAACGTTAAGGTACAAATCATCCAAATTGATTCTCTCAAGCAGTGTCATACTAAGCCAGAGCAGCAACACATTCTCACTGCGGTGGATAAATCAACACGTGAAGAGGATAATTCCTCTCGGGAGAAAAATGAAGATCACTGGGTTACAGCAAACGATGACGAGACCATAGCTCCCATACCCGGTACCCAGTTTTGTACAACGCGAATATATGCGTACCATACGCGACAAGGAAACTATTGCCGAGAGAGCAAAACACACGACATTCGAGCGTAAATGTTTGCCAGTTGTTTGGGCGATCCAAAAATTTGACAGGACATTCGCGGTCAGCGGATCACAAACCCTTAAATTTCATTACAACTTCAAAATTCGATTATGAATGAGTGTTGAGATCGGCGCTGATTCTTCAAGAGTACCAGATTGATATCAAACCTGTAAAGGAAAGATTAATTTATGGCCAAGACTTTTTAGGAAGAGTTGTAAGCGAGTAAGACCAATTGATTTAGTGTAGTATACGTCTCAAAGGTATATTAGATATGAGTCGAACCAACGTTATGTAGAAAAGAAATTACTTTGTAATATGTTTATTTAAGGGGGAAGTGTGTTACGAAATAAATCGTGTCATTGTGTTTTACTTTCATCTCTCGGGTTATCTGTACCGGATTAGCTGTACATTTGTATTTGTTGAGCGAGAGTAGACGTGGCGTTCAGAGGCGTGGCGTTTTATAAACAATGGCGGCATTCAGTGAGAGGGTGGCCGAGTGCGAAGCAAGTCTAGACGTTGCCGAACAAGGTGCTGACCAGTAAGGTGCTGCCAAGGAAGTGATGTCCAGCGAGGTTCTCTCCATTAAGGTGCTGTCTGGCGGATGTCCAGCGAGTTGCTGCCAGCGGGTGTCCAGTGAGATGGTGCCAGCGAGTGTCCAGTGAGGTGCCGCCAGCGAGTTTCCAGTGAGGTGCTGCCAGCGGGTTTCCAGGATCACTAGTCCTATCACTAGAGATCTACAGACAGAGACTGTGCTTTTACTATAGTTTTTTTATTAATACATGCACCAGTGTTTATATTGAGGCGTAATAGGCTTGGAAACCGATCTGGTGGGAGATTTTGAACTCTGTATCTTTTATGGTCTCTTGATATCCTCTTGTTGTTTAAACGCTGACTTGTGGTTTGTTATGTGTCTGAGTGCTGATACGATGAGTGCGCCACCAAAAACCACACAATCTCTACTCTCCAAAGACTGGAACCAAAGGTTGCCCGGACCGTCATTTGGTAGGGGCAACATTTCCCAAATGTATTCCTTTTCCTTCAGACACCCAGAACTAACCAAACGTGTGTCTTGTATAGCAGATATGTGAAATTGCAGGCGGAGGAGCTTTGATTATAATAATGACCTTTTCAATAAATCGCTGATGGATTTTGCGATCACAGGATATTCCTGTCGTCATTGTTGGATCATTCCAATCGACAGTCTTAAGTGTTATTGTGTTGGTCGTTCTCTTGACAGGTGGGTCATTGTATACTGCCCACTTGTCGGGAAAACACTGCGTCAAACGAACCCAAGGTCACAATTGACCAGTGACGGCGGGATAACACCGCACTGATTTAGGGCTTCAAGCAGCCGGAAGCTGTCCAGCGAAGTTTAATAATCTCTCCCACCGTTGAGAACTGGCCCTGGCATCGTGTTGTTCCTATATATTAGTGTAGCTGGGGTCCCCTCTCCAGGCCTGAGCATTTGTATGAAGAAGCTGGGCTGCGCGATCGCGAGATTTCCCTTTTCCGTTCTGCTGATTTAGTCAAAATAAAAGGACCAGTACAGACAGCAGGAGGTATCAGAGAAGCATTCGGTAAACACTTGACTACCTATAGGGATCCCCTAAATATTTTCTGTCAAAGTTTCCTGCCTTATCCTTTATAATCACCTGGATGGCCACAAGTTAATGGGGTTATTTTACAGGTGTTAGTCATGTTCATGGGCATAACGGTGTGTGCACGCTCCGGTTAGCCTGGGTGTCACATTATCTCCTCCAAGCCTATGTTGTCTTGCCTGAGTTCGGCAGATGGTCAGATTCCATGGGCCGCCACAACATAGGGCTTGCTGATGAAGATGCTATGTCATGGCAGGTGTGTCTTATGCACTCCGCACGCCTTTTCGCAGCTGCCAGCCAATTTTTATTCTGTTTGCTACTGGGAAAAGAATATACTATATATGTTGCAAATACTTTTGTCACATTCTTACTGATGAAAAGGCTTCTATCGATATGACACATCTCATGATGGAGCATAATATTTTGTGAGAGCAAGGGTAATCTATAAAATTCTTATAATGAACCTCAATGTAAAATATCCGAAATTGCCCTCTTTTTCATCGATTCACTTAAATATATACTTTACTTATTTAAATTAAGCAAAAAGTGTTTGACTAAATATTATATTAAAAAACTGATCAAAAAGGTTATTTAGCAAATTTCAAAACATTGTAATTCAGTAATAAATAGCCTCAGAAATTGTCAGAAAGTGTCGAGAATCCACAAGAACTTCTTTACAAATAGCATGTGTACGATATTTGATAAAAGCGCCATGTTTCGTTTAATCTCGACACTGATATTCTATGTACTTGTATTTTTATTGTATTTTGAGATTTGCTCGGTTCAAATCTTAACAATATTTATATATATATATATATATATATATATGCGTATGTTTTAATTGCTTTTGAAGATTTAGGCAGATTTATGTTTCAGTTGTTCCAAACTCCACTGCACTTGGCATCTCTAAGAGGTCACGTTGCTGTATGCCGGCTGCTCCTTCAAAGTAATGTGGACGTTAATGCACGCGAACTGGTAAACCCCACAATTTTTTTGTTTTTATTTCCGAGTGTGTTTTTAACTGCGTTTAAAGGATTTAAAAAATGAGGAAATAACCTTCCCACATATTCTATTGAATTTAATGGGATTTGACATTTCGTGTTGAGAATTTGTTTTGATTAGGTACTGTTCAATATTTCATATTTTGTCGCATAGAGAGATATAATAACATGTTTATATCAGTAAATGTTAAGCCGTCGATATACTAAATTGAATCATATTATTGTTTTTAGACTTTTCTACCTTTTGGTGAAGAGAACTTAATCAATTTATTATTTATAGAATTTAAAAGGTATCATAACTGGAAATCAATTAATCTTCATTTGATCCTCAAAGAATACAAAAATATCGAAAAATAAAAATATTTTAGAAATAGAAATCATGATTATTAGAATTTGAAGCGTAAGAGCTGTGAACACTATGTTTCTATGTTTATGCATACAGCAGGCCTACATGCTCTTCATACGGTGTATATTTCACAGAAATGAATATCGTCTGAGTAAGAACTAAATTCAACCTTAAATACTAGTATAAAAATACATTAATTATAATTTAAGTCCACCATCACCCTTTAGAATTACGAAGCTTTTGTAAATTCGGGAAGGTTTTTTTTTACCTTTTGTTAATAGTAGAGTTTGTAAAAGTTTCTTGTGCTTTAAACTTTTTATTTACCTCCAGATTGGACAAACGCCTCTTCTTCTGGCATCAAAGGGCGGCCATGCAAAAGTGTGTCGACTACTTATTGATAAAGGGGCTCTTATGAAGTTGAAAGACGTAGTAAGAGAGTTTATTGTAATGATGGCTGGAGACGGACTCCTTTAACCATTAGTTCAAAGCATTCCGAAATATTTTCGGTTTTAGAAATATCTGTATCAAAAAGGGCGGGCAAAGTCTAGCCTGATTCGCAATATATTTTACATTGATTTTAGGATGGGACTAAATTGTACGTACACTTTAAACCTGGTTCAATATATTTAATGATAAAATGTATTTTTCTAAGCGAGAAGTTAGGGCTTACATAAATGAAATACCATGACATTTTAATAAAATCAGAGGAATATCAAAAGGATGAATTTACACACCTAGACTTTACATATGGTATAATATTCATACAATTTTATCAGTTGACGAAAAAGAAAATAATATAATTTTTTTAGTATGGTATATAATGGGAATGTACATACTTATTTAGAGAGCAAAAAATAGAAACCTGTCTAAGTTTCGTTTACCTGATTATCAATATATCTTCTTAATTTTGTTTAAACGTGACAGTTATATTTTAGTTGAGCCAAACTCCACTGCACATTGCATCTTATGAAGGCCATGTTGATGTCTGTAATGTGCTTATGCAAAATGGTGCGGAACTGGATGCATGTGACCAGGTAATTAACATTCTATGGTAAATAAAACGACCTTACTGTCTCTAGAACCAAACCAGCAAAATCAAGTGCCGGAATTAGGGCCCTTCCATAATGACTAGAGATGACTACCCCCAGAAAAAAACTGGAAGATAGGGAGACGCTGAAACCCCCGTACTTTGCTTTATTTATTTACTCTTCTGAGTCATCGCCAATGGGCTTTCTCTCGACTAAAACATCCTGTCAAGTCAAGATAGAATTCTTCTAGCCACGGCGTCACTGTGACATGTCATTTCGATCGTTCCTGATTTCAGAATGAAAGTTCTATTGTCTTTCTACTTGCCACGAAAGTGCGGAGCCCTAGCCTTTGCCTCATGTCTATAAAAAAGCCGTATCTGTTACTGAGTTCTTCTAGTGGACTTAGTGTGAAAAAAATCAACTGATTGTACTCGTGCACTGCGGGTCGTAACTTCGTTAGGCAAAAACAGCAAATCAAAAACACATTTGGTGACTGATTCTTAACGATAGGTCCTCTAAAGCAGACTGTATAGAGAGAAAGATGCAGCAAGTGTCGGGCCATTATAGATTAAAATTTCGCCATATATCAATAACGATAGCTCATATGTTATTTTCTAGTTAAAATAGGAAAAGATGGTCTGTAAATATACGTAATCCTTTTGATATCCACGATGTAATTTATATATGAATCTTCAATTTGATGAGTACTAATTTGTTCCATCGGGAAAGGCTTTCACGATATACGTTACGTGCAATGTGTTATTAAACATATATAACGCTATATTCCACAAATGTGACATTTTAAATATAAAATAATGCAAATAACAACAAACCCGTCCTCGTGCTTTAATATTTGACCATATTAGCAGTATGAATATTTGAACATGTCAACTGCTACATGCCAACACATAAGTGATAAGAATTCTGAATAACGTGATTCGAATTAAGGTATTGATCTTAAAATTCAAATGAACAAAAAGAGAGACTAGTTATTCTTTGGATGATTTTACTGTTTTTTTTTTTCTTTCATTGTAAATATATCTCGATAAGTCTAATAAATTCAACATTTTTCAGGAAAACCTCACCCCTCTCCATTTAGCCTCCCAGCAAGGCCACTCTGATGTATGCCGGATGCTTTTACGTCATGGTGCGATGGTGGATTCATTCGACAATGTAAGTTCCCTGATTTATTTTTGGAAACACGAAAGCGATTGTCTTTATGTGTATTGATCTTTAATATTTATAATCAAATATTGCAAAAACAGTATATATAAGAATAAAATGGAATGCAGTCATTACTTTATGTTACGGAAACCATTATTACATGATATTATCAGTTATATAAATGTAAATTAATCAAGTGCCGGTCAATTAATGACTCATACTTACATGTTCTCAGTTGAGGCGTACACCGTTGCATCTGGCCTCTGAAAGGGGCCACCTTGAGCCTTGTAAGGTGCTTGTGGATCGGGGCGCGGCAATGAAAGCAAGCTTTCGGGTAAATATGACGAGGAATTGATGATTTACATCTCATTTTATGTGGCTTTGATTGCTTTCCTATATTACTAGACATTCTACATGTGGAATATTGGTTACAGGGGTTCCATTTCTGGAAATAGTAATATACAAAGAACTGCTGATTTATAATGTACGAATTATGCAACATCATATATTACGTAATATTTTATTACTTTGTAATATATCCTATGAATATCTTATAAGAAGGTGAAAACGCAGTCACATGACGTAGCATGACCTGCATGAAAATGAAAATTGTATTCAATACTGCAAGTATTATCTAAATAATTGGTTTTCATTTCTGCAGTACAAAATTATCCCCGAGGATTTTGTTCCATATGTTGCTGCCGTGGCTAACACCGTCGATGTTTTTCCTTTTTTGCAAGGGATACCTGGATCAAATATCGATGATAGAGATGAATTTGATAAGGTACATTTCAGAAAATTAGGTTTCAAGTTTATTTGAGGTTCAGAAATGAAAAATGTTCTTTCGCCGGGTTATATAATGTGGCTTATTCTATAAATGAACGCGCCCCTCTAATATACCTTTATCTCTTTGTTCTCATATCATGAACATTCGTAATAATCATTCAACTTACTGATCTCTGTGCTAATTGCCCACACAAAAATATAACGTTATTATTATTTTTATCATGATTATAATTATTTTTTATAGTCAATCGAAACAATTATTCCTTCCACAGGTTAAATGTGAAGATATATTGGAACTCATGCTAGTTCTAACGAAGCCTAAAGAGGAGGTAATTATAAACATCAGATTTCGTGAACTATTACTATGATACCAACGGGAATTAGTAATATTATACCGAATGACGAAACAAACAACTACCTGTTCTATTACACAAGTCCCTTGAGGATACCGACGTAACGAAAAAAAAAACAACTTCCTTGACAACACTACGCCAAGATTAGTCATTCTATCATTATTCGAAAATTCAAAGATGATCTTAACATAACTGTAATATACTTGAAATCATAATTTCAATTTGCCACATTTTTTTAAAATTAAACAAACATTCATTTGTTTAATTTTACAGATTGCACAGTATATTAAAAGGGTAGAATCAGGTGAGCAGAGTAACCCACTTGTAACAGAAATCCTCTCACGTGCTTGGAAAGGAATGGATACTATTCAGGTAATATTAATTAATATAATAGCATTAAATTAAGGGAAGTGTTTATTATCATCAGTCAGCCAAACATGTTTTCCTATTGCACATTTTTCTTTCCCTATAAGAATGAAGGATATTTCATATCTCGGCTACACCATAATCAGACATGGAGTACTAGTTATAGATAATTGTTAAGGGCTGTAATTCAATTACTTTTTTTCAGTAATAAGGTAATCAATAAAAGGTAATTAAAAGCAGTCAAAAATGTGAAATAATAGTAAAAGTAATATGCAGGTGAGTTATCGATAATAGCTTTAACTTTAACTATTACAAGCCTGTGGGGTAACTAAGAGTGTAAGGGGTCTGTGGGCGTCAGCAGCAACACTGATAAGACCCCGGCTAAAGTACATACATGCATGCTTTTATGTTCATTCACTTAAAGACAGGTGGCAGAGACTTATCCTGGGACATAATGTTCTCACTAACAAGAGTAGCACTGGGTGACTGCATTGTTTGTACACCACTGTAGATCTATACCCTTGATACTCCTTACAATCAAAGCAGGGTACATATATGTCCTTTAATGTTCGAGTATAAGAAACTGATAGTCTGGTCAAAAATTGGGCAAAACACCAAACTGATTTTCCAGCTAAAAACTGTGGCTAAAGCCGTAAACTTTTTTTCTTTTTTTTTTTTACAGAAATCTGTGATTTTTTTTCTTGTTGCTTGGCCAAAGTGGGAGGGAGGGAGCTGCGGCACAGGGCAACATGCTGTATCTCCGCAGTCACAGCAACTGATCCCCGTCCTCCCAGAATTTCACTTTGTCCGATAATGAGTAAATTTTCTAAAACTCAGTCATGGAATCTTGTCAATGGTATCCGCAGATTTTTCACTTTTTTCTACATTTCATTAGGTTTGTTTCTGCAACTATATATATTTACTTATTTATTCATCTTTATTCATCATCATCGTAACCGATTTTTCTAGCTGATATGAAAACATTAGTATGTTTGTTAGCATTTAAGACTTTCATATAATGTTTGATGGTCAGGTTAGACATGTTTGGTAAACAGCTATAGCTAATTTCCAAATTATTCCTGTTGAAAAGCTTGGGGTACCGGTCATGTTTTGGGAAGTATTTATCAACCAGTTTCATGAATTGTCTGCAAATGTTGGTTTTTACATGACGGCTGTAGGGGGGGATTGAACCATTATGTAGATGTTTACGAGTTCATTTTCTGGACAGGGTGGGTTAACAAAAGTGCTCTACAACGTACCTGTCGCTGTAGCTGCTGCATAGGGCAGAGTTACCCTCAGGTGTAAAGTGCTCAATGACCTTCAGACAAGGCCAGAGCGATATAACGATGAAGAAAAACAACACAGTAAATTTACTACAGACTGTTTCGCGGATGTGACCCAATCCTCAGTTAAATTTTGTTAGTATGAAGCTAACGGTATGATTCGAAAAGCCGAGACTTTACGAGATAATGCATTGTGTGTATCAGGGAGAGCCAGTGAATGAATGACACTGATCCTATTTTCCTCGAGGGCGCAAAAAGATTAGTCGGGGTACACGTGCGATGCTCGAATATAACAGGGGAAAGAGGTTTTGATGTTGTTTATTATTTTATTATAAATGGACATATATAAGACACAACGATAATTTACAAGGATGCCCTTTCATCACAGTATGCTGATTTTTAATAGGGTCCTGGGTACAGTGAACATTTCAGTTATATACACATGATATGAAAATACACATATACTACAAAAATTCACAGTATAAAAGGCAAATATACTCATTCCAATTAGACTCAACTCAACAAACTCACCAAGGGGTAGTGGTAACGCCATGTACCTCAACACTGCAAAGCTGTGAGAGAGCAACTACCTGATCAAGTTAGCCTGACGAAGTTAGGTGCCCCGGCCGACATTTCCCAGTATAGCTTGTAATTGATATTCTTGTCTTTTAGGGTCCAGGTGTGTTTAGACAGTCATTGTTTTTGTCGTTGGATCTGTTACGAAAGGATTGTTTGTGGTTATTGTATCTGGTCTTGAAATCACCTTCAGTACACCGTCATTGTCTGTTCTACCTGTTGCCTTATAGACACTGACCAATTATAGGACATTCATCTGTTTTTTACGGCAGTTACTTTGTTTTAGAGGAACATTTGTAGCTTTCTTGGTAGGACTTTCATATTTTGTTTGATGGTCAGGTTAGACATGTTGGGTAAACAGCTATATCTAATTTTCAAATTGTTCCTGTTGAATAGTTTGTGGTACCTGTCATGTCTGGAAGTGTTTTACAACTAGTTTCATAAATTGTGTGCCAATGTTGGTGTTTACATAACGGCTGTAGGGGTAATTGAACCATATTATTTTCCTTTTACAGATCCTTTTGTTTTTCACTGAGGGTTCAGCATATTTTAAGCTTTCTGTGAACCCGCTTTCATCAAAGCTTTGTCATACATGGATTTGGCTTTCATAAATAGCTCTTCATTGCAATAGGTGTCAGGTACACACTTGCTGATTAATTTCTCAAAGTAACG
Organism: Sipunculus nudus; assembly: GCA_026874595.1. Classification (NCBI taxonomy): domain Eukaryota; kingdom Metazoa; phylum Annelida; class Sipuncula; order Golfingiida; family Sipunculidae; genus Sipunculus; species Sipunculus nudus. The sequence goes on from CM049321.1 coordinate 19,613,903, forward strand.
AAGTCCCAGTTACCCGATTTCCGGTTCGATAGGGAAACGTTGGGATATTTAACTGTATGTAAATTTTTTTGATTCGTAAGTCCAATGGATAACGGCCGGCCGACCGAACGGACGACGGGAAAAAGACCATCACTACAGCTCAGATGACCTATGGTCAGCTGAGCTAAAAAGTGTTGGCAGTACTAGCTAATTCAGATCCCTGTCGAACAAATTTAGCATTGTGGAGAAAAGCTTCGGGTCAGATCCTTGGCGCCACGGGAATTCAACATTTTAACAGCTTATGTTAATTAGATGCAATGGACAAATAACAGGCAAACACCAAAAGTATTAGTAATAGGCCTTATTATTGAAACCAGTTATAGGCCGAATGTGTCTTACCATAATGCGTTAGCATATATTGATGACGGTTAAGGCGATGAGTGCGAAATCGTGTGTGGTATGTGTGATTGATGAAACAAGGAACAATCATGTTAAAAATTTGATTAAGTATATGTGTTTATGTTAAGATTTATGTATAACGTTAAAACAAGAATGTACTTATGGCTAAATCAATACTTAATCATATCCGAGGGAGACGCTAAATCTTTTCTTAATCACAGTTTAATATTTATATTAGTGTCAGTGTCATTTATTTATTTTTTTTCAGCTGGAACTGACACCGCTTCACCTTGCATCCAAAAATAATCACGTTGATGTATGCCGATTTCTTTTGGAAAATGGTGCACCTGCTTCAACATACACTGAGGTTTCTTCCGTAAACAATCAAACTCGTAGTCACATGCATTTGTAAACTATAGATATAAAGTTATAATTATGGTCAAGAGGTAGAAACTTATCACAGTGACATCAAGTTATGTGAATCACACTATGGTCAAGTGAACAAATAATGATGTTTAAGTTGATAAGAGGATTATTTTAACTCAATATGTATATATCATGAACCGATATGATGCGCTCAGGTCATTAGAAAGGGAATAACCAACAAGGTACTTTATATATCTGAATTAAACGGCTATGTTCACTTTCCGAAACATTCACAAGGAGGGTCTTGGTGTTTTGTCGATTTCTTTCCTGAGCGTCACTGAGCCTATTTCTATCACACGTTATCCTAGTGCATATACGATTGCTGATTCAAAGCATAATATTACTCAGGAACTCCCACTTACAACTATTTTTGTTTTGATTCATATGTTAAGAATAAACTTTATTTCAAGTTAATAATACAGAATAGCCGTCTTGTTTTGTATATTCTGTGAACCTGTATCTACTGGCTAATATTCGTTGCCGGATAATAAAGGATTAAATCAGGATTGTAATTTGTCGATTAAACTCGAAGCCATATTCAGTTTTCAGACCGAAGTTCCGAACCATTAGAATTTTCATTTTGAACTTCAACATTCAATCCAATTGGTTATTATATTTAAATCTTTCAGTTGAAAACCGCTCCTCTTCATTTGGCATCATATGAGGGCCACCACGCTATATGCCAGCTACTTCTGGAACACAGAGCATTACTTTCGGACAAAAACGAGGTAAGTTGTTACATTGATCTATTGATTTCAATATGGTCGATTTGTTAAGCTGTAACAGTTAATGCACAACAACTATTTTGATATTCATACCTTAACTTAACGCTTGGTTGAATCTTTAGAATGAATGTTTACAATTTCTATGTAACACCAACTGTAAATCGTATAGACGATCAATATGCAAAACACGTATTCCTCTGACAAGATTTTTCCCTAGCATGCATAATCTTACTTTTTTCAAACATTTAAACAGAATAACGGCGGTCTATTACCTAACATGACGTTCATGATTATATATCTATTCCAGTACTAGTTATTTTTCAAACTACTGCGATCTAAATTTTGAATGTTGAGATAAATACTGTGATACCTTCTATTAGTTCCATACGACTTTGACGGATATTCACCGACACACCCATTTTTGAAGCTTTTATTACCATTAATACATTTAATGTCAAAACAAGTGAAAGCGAGGTAACAATTTATGTCGCTGATTAACTTTTTTTCGTGCAGAACACACTTCAGCATTATTGTTGGGACAAATTTATATTTCAAGTTAAGTTCAGTATTATTAAACGTTTAGCCGAACACAACAGAAACTAATTGTGAACTTGTTTTTATTAACTAGAATAATATGTTTGTTTTGCTGGTTTACTGAATTTCGCAATTCCTGCCTCTCCAGTCCAAATAATATGTGTTCACAAAACGCACCGTCATAATCCTTAAGAGATGCATTTTAATTTTTTTTAGCTTTCACCTTGAAAATAGTAAAACAATCGACACTAAGTCAATATTAACATGAAAAAATGATTTTTTTCTTACACGTTTCTAACTAAAGAACGAAACATTCATTTTTATTTCATTTACTCAGTTTTTATACTGTTCACATGTATCATTTTTATCTTTTTGATTTCTTCCCTTGCGTGATTAAAAAAAATGGTATTTGTTTCATCCTCTGATACAGGGTATTCGAGGCCACTTATGTGAGTCAATGAGGTGTTAGGTAGGAAATCCCATAGAATTACTTTACCTTGAAGCCCTTTACAAATTTGTCTTCTCAAATTAAGACTTTTTCAGACGTAAATGTTTAAAGCCTAACCATACAAGAAGTATGTTGTGTATGGAAAGGTTTATTTATTATTATAAAAAGAGTCCCTTTTCAAGAAAACGACGACCGCAGCTTATAAAATCCAAAGACAGGAAACTGCAGAATCCATAGTTAAGATACTTTCATTGTTGTATGTTACTTATACTCTCATATCAATTATATCGGAAGTCCTGAAAAAGTAATTGGACTTTACAATAACGTTACAAATATGTTCGAAGCTCAATTAAATCTATCCATTTTTTATTTTCCCTTACTTTTTATCACATAGGGTTATTTATGACCTTTATCTTGATTGGAATGAAGTCATTCGAGAAAAAACATCGCTGTGTACATAAAATCTAAACGCTTAAGTAAATTTACCTTTTTTTATTTTTAAAGACCCAAAAGACGATAATGAGTGTAAGTTTATCTATCAGTTGAAACTGCTAAAAAGACAAAGTAAAATAAGAAATATTACTTTCGATTTTATTAGCCAAAGAAATTCTTGAAATTACTTTTGAATGATTCATGAAACTAGCTGAAATGAGAAATTTTCAGAATAAAACACTTTAATTTAAAATTATGTTTAGATATCATCTGAATGTATGTCGTATCAAATGATTTTTGTCAGCATTTGTCGCCACTTCATTTTGCAGAACGGTTTGACGGCTCTTCATCTATCCGTCTTCTCCGCTGATCTGTCAATCTGTACACTATTACTGAACAGAGGTGCACCCGTAAATGCAGCAGACAAGGTACACGTAGAAAATATAATCTTTTTTTCTCCTGACGCACATAAATGCAGGGAACTGCATTTTTACGTGATCTGCTTGAGATTTAAACCACGGTTATCAGGACACGGCAACTCATCGACAAAGACCTTAAAATCATATTTGTAAATAGCATTTGTCTATGTTTTATGTATATCCATGTTGAAGGTGGGTGACACGTCTCTCCACTTAGCTTCGCGTCATGGTCATACTAAGATAGCCGAACTGTTGATGAATTTTGGGGGAGATGTAAATGCATGTGACAAGGGGAATATTATATTTTAAAAGTGTTTTTAAACTTGCGGTGAGGTTTTTGTTTGCAAGTTAATTTTTATTTACTTAGGTTATAAAAGGATTACTAAAGGTAAATTAAATGTAAATAAACAAAAATTTTTTTTTTTGCTCTTAGCTCGGATTTTCACCACTCTTCTTCGCAGTAGCAAAGAATACGATGGATATGTGCCGGCTTTTCGTCGAACGAGGGGCTGAAGTAAATCTTGAATCAAAAGTAAGCGGTCTTTTCATTTCCTGTGGGTTTAAAAATGAATTTTTATTAACAGGCTTGCATTGTTCTTCACAACCTCAAATAATAATTGTCAATAACTTGGTCTAAAATTACATGCATTACAGCGAGTGGGAAATAAATAATTGAATAAGGCTACCTTATTATTTTAAATAAAAATATCTTTTTTACATATATTATGTATAACTTAATATAGTTTTTCGCAGAATGAACGTATGCTGTACCGATTAAAATTACGGTGTTCCGTTTCTGCAGTTACGTGTTGTAAATTGATAGTTATAGATATATATAAGATTGTGGAGCGTTGCCCAATTTTCGAGGCATTTGACTAGCATTTAGGTTTAGTCTCGACAGATCACAACATGAAATTTCAACAGGACAATATATTATTACTTATCATTGTTTTTATCCGTTGAATCGAGTGAACCCAAAGTAGGGTTAGAGATGGGTAGAAAAGGCATTTTTTATTATTGTTCTTGTTAACAACAACTATTTTATTGTGTTAAGTTTAGTGGAATAGATCAATCCTTCTACATCCAAAACAACATAATGAATTACAAGTAATCTTGTATATCAGATCATGTGATAATTGTCTTCGGAGCCACTGCGTTATTTGTTTAATTTGCGGACAGGTTAAATTTTAGTAGATGTCAACTATTGAACAGTTTATTATTATTAACAATATATGCTTATTTATATGGAGAAAATAAGCCAAATCGAAATGTTCTTCCGTTAGAAAAATTACTTTTATCTCTTCAAGTGGTATTTTATTTAAATGATTCAACAATAAACCTAAAAGAATTTCGAAATCGATTGTAATCTATTTCTAGGAGAAATAGTCCATCAGATAAGTACAAATATGGCCAGAACACTTTAGTTTGGGATACAAGGACCACATTTTGCATGTTTGATCGTTTAAGACCCCTTTATTAGAGAAAAATGACCGCCACTTTTTTTCAAGATGGGCACAATTTACCCTATCAAATAAGCATTTTGATGTATCATTTGGTTAAGTGGTCAGATTTCAATGATCTTTATATCAGTGAGTAGTTTATGACGTATGGAGATTTCATTTGTGCCATGCTCAAAGGTTTTCGATGCATATAATAGCACTTATAGTATATTTAATTGCCTCCCCTCCCGTCTTGCTTTACGTATTGAATATATTGCACGCTGCTTATGCATAGATATATATCTATGGCTATGTAAATCAGGCTATATATATATTCCTTGTTAGCGTGACCCCTGTGGGATTGTTTACCATAGTTTTTTTTATTTATTTTCTTAGAGAATATAATATGTTAAGAGTGTCAAATCTCTTATAGAGCTTAGGTTTCCTCTTTTTTAAGAAAGCAAAAAGCAGACTTAACAACATACTAGCAAGAACTTCACAAACCTATGACAGTTGTAGTTACCGCGGTGACCACCTCCATGTCCGTCAATTTTGTGGCACACAAATTTTTCTAGCTATACACCTACAAAACGGCTTTAGCTTTAAGAAAGTGCAGACAATAACTTGATATCTATATGAGCTGCACGCAGGGTTTTCTTTTTATTTCAAAGGTCCATTAACAAAAGAAAAAGTGACAAGAATGTGGTATTTATATTATTGTGCATGTTAAAAATGTCATCTCCAATACAAATGTCGGTAAACCCCACACTTTAAACTAAAGGATTGTAAGCTAAGACCGTTACTTAAATTACAATTAAATGTGCTCTGTTAGATCTTTATTTTTAACCCCAAAACGATACTTCATAACTAAAAATTTGGTGTAGAAAGGCCCTTGTACGCAAAGACGGAACTAAAACACACGTTAAATTGTTTTGTTTTATCAGGGACAGTATTGTTGTATGTCCCTTTATAATTTACATGGCGCAAATATATTTCATGTAAATTGGGGAAGTCACACCAGATAATTTTTTGATATGATAACCATATAAGATTAAGATTCAACATGTGCTTGTTTGATAATTTGTTTTATTAAGTCTCAATTAAATTCATAAGAGTAATTTTATACTTTATTCAATTTATTAAATTCTTTAAAATGACCAGCAGAATACCCATCGTTTCGATTCAATACATCAAAGATTTAGTATGTTTGCCAAATGGCAGTACCATTAGTGTTTTCGAAAAACTGGGATCGAGAAATCAGGGCTAGGTTTCCTTATCGGAAATGATGCTTGTTCATCGTACAGTCGAGGATCCTGCGGAGAGATTTGTGGCAAGTTAACTGAATCGGCAAGGTTAAGATAGGAATAATTATTTCTTTGGACCACGCCCAAAGTATCAATTTTCAGCAGGATGAATTTTTTTACAAATAAATGATATTTAAATTACACACTGAGAGTTTTAGCAAACAACAAAGCAAAATGTAGAAGGTATAATAGAAATGTGATTAAAAAGAATAAAAAACACATATTTACCTCAATCATAACAAACCTAGTAAAATCAGGAAAGTTCGAGATTTTATTCGGTTGTAAATGGATTCAGCATCTTAGGAATGGATGTAAAAAAATCTTTAACATTGGATAAATGAGTCATATTTTATTACCAATAGCCTGATCTAAAAGTGGTTATTGGCAGCCATTTTGAAAAATGGCCGCCATATTGAATGTTTTGTTGCTTAACTGTTTTATGAAAAAGTTAGACCTTAGGGGTTTTGCATACCAAATTTAGAATTGAAGTATTTTACACTTATCTGAAATCCATTCCTCGAATGAACGGACAGTTAACTGTTTATTTAGATGTTACAGCGGCAATGGCTAATGCGAATCTCAGTAGCACGGTATCAAGTTGTTGTGTTAAAATAAAGGATGCTCTGTATATACAAGTTTACATGGAAGATCCTTTGAATAAAATTAAGTATATAGTCATGTTGTCATTCTATTAATTTACATTCCATTTCTTTATTTCTTAATGTATCATTTCTAGATTAAACTTACACCCATACACATTGCGATATCAACAAGAAATGAAGCCATGTGTACATATCTTCTTGGCCATGGGGCAACATTAACAGAATATTCCGAGGTAGGTCTCATAATGTTTACATCGAAATATTAAATGTTATACAACAGACCCACCATATGAATGAGTATATGCTGGTGAAAGGATACACATATCATGTACATTATTCGTGACACTACATGTATTATTAACCTGTTCAACACAAACTGCTAGTGATACAGTTATCCTCAGCCTAAAACAATCTACTGCCTGACGAACATGTAACATAATTCCTTACACTCACATAATGTTCGATAGGGTTGATTCTGTTCGAGTATCATCAAATATATTGCTTTATGGGAAAGTTTCACTTCGTTCATAGTTGAAGATATATTTAAACTAAACATAAAATTTCATATATGCTAGTTAAAATGTTTTTACCACTTGCCTGATAATTTAATTTTGTTTCCTTTCCATACATGTTTTACGTTTCTAAATTGTTTTGCAAAGAAATTCAGTTAAAAAATGTACATAATAGTAATGCTGAATTTACTGTATATTACCGATGTCATTAATATACATAAAAAGATACGAACATAGACTATAGGAAAACGTGATCATGACGTTTACATACCATTTACAGTACACACGAGAAAAAAAGAATAAATTTAATCAATGACAAAATACATAATAATGAAACACTTCTATCAACGGAAGCGTCAGTTGCTCATTTTTACTTTCCTTTACAGCCTTACCTTTTGCCACTACATTATGCTGCTTTGTGTGGCTTAACTGAAATGTGTGAAGTATTTCTTAGAATAGGTGCGGCAACATCTCCCCAAGGGGAAGTAAGTCACTGATTCTGTGTTCGCTTTTATGTTACAATCTGAAATATTGGGTGAAATAACCTGTGAATCAGTTTTTCCTATAGCATACATATTTATAGGTAGGGATAAGTACAATTCAACAGGGTTTAGGAGCGGGGAGACTAGTCTCTTTATAAAGAAACACTGGTTCTCAAAGAGTTCTGTCGAGTAACTAAAAATTTTTGTAAAATTCAATTGTCTTAAGACAAATTCAGTATCGTTTATGTAAATACATTTAAGCATAATTGTTAATCGGTTATATTTACATATATTCCCTTTGTGCATAGGAAAAACTTTCACCTCTTCACTTTGCATCGGCGATTGGGCACACTGAAGTATGTCGATTTCTTCTTGACTCTGGCGTTTTGGTTGGAGAGCAAACAAAGGTATTGGCAACATAGTGATTAATACTGTCACAACAGAGTGCTAAAATTGTTCAGGGGGAGTTACACATGAAAAGAGATAACTTTCCCTCCGTTATTTTATAATGTGTACGACCTGATGCTGGTTAGGTTAATAAAAATTTCACATGTTACAGGTGATTTATCTTCCAGCCAGCGATTCGTTGATAGGGCATAAGCTTCAACTATTAAACCGAGAGTGTTTAAAGTCTTCAGACCGGGCACACGTCAGTCTACCTTAGAACCAAAATTTAAAAAAAAAGAAGATTTGGGGTTTCCTATAATTTTTGAATAATAATGCAAATGTCGTAGGTGATATCAGACCGACACATAGTTGATGCCATATCACACAATTATAAACAATCATGCAAACTGATCATTATGAGTAATGTGCACCATTTACACACTATGTGAAGTACGGAATGTCCGGTCCACTCTTTTGTCCAAAATGTGTCACTAAACACAAGAAAGCGGATTCATAAGGTATGCCGGAACTGCGTCTCCGATCCTCGGAACTTTTTAACACGTTCGGCTAGGAGGAGGGGAGACAGATCTTAAAGTCTTCTGCTATTTATGTGGTGTGGACTGTGTGCAAAGAATTAAAAATTGCAAAATCAAATGAATTACTATATCGCTTTCGTCATAATTTAGAACAAAGTCGTGTTATCAGTTGTTCAAAAGTGCCCATACATTTACCAACTATTATTTCCTTTGCATGAATTTCAGAATTATAGGATGATAAATCATGTTATTGGATGAATTAACTGTAACTTACTCATTAAAGAACTTTAAGTTAAATATTAAGGATAGCTGTTGAACAGAAAAATGCCTTCAGCATCTGCTGCAATACAGTACTTGTTAATAAGTCATGTAACACATATTGCGTATAAGATATAAAATGTTCTACCGCAAGTGTATGTAGGTCCATTTTAGAACATGTTGAACATGATTGGATTAGAAAATGTAGACTTTAAAAGCAAATCATGCCTTAATATAACCATTCATCAATCGGGATATAATGTTAAATGCAAAGTAGATATAAACCTCCATGGTGAGGAAATATTTTATGCCAGAAAATTAAAGCTAAAAACTTAAACTTAAATGTTAAACATGAAGTACCAGTAACTTGATTATTACATGAATTTTAGAATGATAAATCATGTTATGGTATATCAACCTTTAAAGATTAACTTTTAAATTATGATTATGATCAAGAATTCGGAACTTAAGTACCTAGAGTGTCAAAATGCACAAGATACGGGTATGTAGGCTTATATTGTGAGATATGAAAGCATTTGAATATTTATTGTCGAAAAGGAAGATGGATAATATATTAGATAATACTTAATCATTAATGCAAATTATGATATACCCTTAACAAGGTGGGTGACACTTTGGATTACATGTTATTTTAATTAAAAATACACAAATGAATACTAACGCATAACGTTGTTTCAGTATGGCCAGACTGCTTTACATCTAGCCTCGGCAACTAAACAAACTCAAGTGTGCAAGGCACTTGTGGAGCACGGTGCCGATATAAAGGAGAAGGATTTTGTAAGGGAAAATGTCTTCTTCAACTCTTTACTTCTTTTCATATACAACCTTTACAATGTATTTAATATATATACATATATATATATATATATATATAAATATATATATTAATACATATATGCGTTCTTATTTTAGCATGGGAATTTCCGGAGCAATTGGTATTTATAATGTAACAATTTAAAATAATACGGGTATAAATATAGTAGAATTACAAGGAAGAATTCTGCGTGGGGTTTACAAGTGCACTGCTTTTGCAGTTCGGGGATACGCCTCTTCATACTGCAGCAGAGAACAATCATCTGGAATTTTGTGAGATGCTCATAGAACGTGGTGCTGAGATAGACACTAAGAACCAGGTAAACATTATAAAGTGTCAGAAAACAAATTATTAACTTTATCATAGATAATCCTTATTTCACTCATAAATACCTTTAATGCCGTTTTACATCTTGTTCATTTCAAAATTCAAATACCCTTAAGTTGAGATCTGTTCGACTTATCTCTGATTACATTAAAGAAGCAAAAGCAACGTGACTCCTCATCAGCATCTTGACTGCATGTGACTTAATGTTCATTCTTTTACTGTTAGATAAATCCACCTTGAAACAATAACGATGATCGTCTCACTTTGAGTAAAATGCCTCAAGTACTTTCTTGTGTGTCTTCTGGAACCGTGTTCTCAATCTACCTCAGTACCCGTTTATTTATTTTACCATTTGTTATTTATCAAACTAAGAGTCGTACTAAAAGTCTTTGGATAATCTCAAGACCTGTTTTATTTTTTTAACCTGAATATTACAGCAAATAAAATAAATGTAATTTCCCGTCTGAAACATGCATAGACTTAGACTTTTAAAACATGAGGTATAAGAGGATTTGGAAAAATCCTATCTTTATAAAGTAAAACAAGATAAACAACCATTGTCATTAAGCTAAGAATTTTTATAAACACATGTATCCTTTACTCAGTTCAAGTTTTAAAACAGGAAACGTAAAAAATACATAACCTCCGTTGTATTTATTAGATGTCACAAATATCAGAATGGGTCTGTACAATAGTTCATTGACAAGCTCAGCTCTCTCGGCTTGCTATGAAAGAGGGTCGTATGGCCCTTGCGATGTCGATGGTTTTCTACCGATTTCCTACGCGTCTAGAGACTACTATACGCCATCATCTGCCCCGTATATATTGTAATCCTTTAGATATTATAATTTGTTACAGAGTTTTAAGTTTCATGTAAACTAAATAGAGTTTTTACCTTAAAACATTTTAAAAAAGAGGATATTAGTGCGACTATCTTCCATAGTTCTCCGTTTTCAGACGGATATGAAGGAATATTAAAAAAAACAATCTATTTTGTTTTCAGTATGACCAGACTGCTTTGCATCTTGCAATCGGAAAAGGTCACGCTCAGGTGTGTGAAATTCTCCTGAATCACCATGCTGAAAGAGAAGCAAAAGATGTAGTAAGCATTAAGTTTTCTGTCATTTCTGGAGAATTAACTAAAGAACAGCCACACCTCCATATTATCTATATGTAAATATATATATAAATATATAATTTACATTTCTAAATAGTGATTTTATCTTCAAATAATGCCAGCTATTTGCGCTGTTGTTTTGTTTAATGAGTACATTCTTGAGTATATTTATTGTTTTTACATTTACATGTAATATAAGATAAAATCTTTCAATAATGCAGACGATTGAGCTGTAGTAATGGTTGATAGGTTCATTCTTGAGTATATTCACTGTTTTTACGTTTACAGCCATCATTTTACACATATAAATATATGTATTAAGTAGTACCAGAGTGAAATATATTAATAGATTGACAATGATGGATAATTTATAATATAAATATAATGCCTGTCTTGAGGCAACACAACAGTTTGTCGTAAAGTATAAAGATAAAACTTAAGAACATGCTCACAGTGCACCTGTCTACTTTGGTGAGAATGGTTATATATTTCATAATTTGGTGTTCTGTATTATATCTGTATAATAGTTACTGCTTGTAATTGGCATGGTTCAGTACGTTTCCTATTTAGTAAATGTCAAATTTTCATATATCTTTAAGAGATGTGTTAGTTTATAGGTTTCTACATCCATTGTTGTTACGACAGAAGTAGTTGGTTCATTTAGGAAGCCAGTAATGCGGTAAATTTAACTTTTAGATAATTCAATTACGACTAGTTTCAATTATGACCCAACATGGCGGGATATGTAACGGACCTGTGATATGAACATTACAGTTACAAACCTGTTGAGTTGAGCAACTTGTATAGTTATATGTAGGCCATATTGCAAAGATTGAAATATAATAATTTGAAAGGTTTATTGGAATTTTGTATTCACAAATAAAAGTTAATATCAAGTGAGCGTGAAATCAAAACAAGATTTCAAGATTTAATTAAACGGCGTTTGGATTTTAAAATATACACAGACAAAAATTAATCATTTTCACTTCAGAGCAAGATATAATATAATTTGTAATGATTTTAATAAAATAAACGGAACAGGTCTCTTTTGATTACCACCTACAATTCAAGAAGAACTCGCCTAGATCATATTATATAACCGCGTAAAGAATTAAAAAAAAAGAAGTTTATAAAACTAAATTAAACGATTTCGACTAAAGAGATCTAATAAACAAAAACTATTTAAACCTATTTTTATACTCCCGCAACATTTACAGTCTCATACACTGCGTACTGCAAAACTGTCACACATTGTGTATCTGCATTTGTTCAATATTTGGGTGGTATTATGGCCTTTTGCCTGCGATTAGCTAATTGCAAAAAACAGCAAATTTGATTTTGTACCAAGCCGTTAATCTGGTAAAGTATAATATTATAATAAGTTTAAATTACTAAACTGTCTTACATTTTTATTTAAATTATATATATTTATATTTTTTTAAGAATATTAAAAAATGCATATTCCATCGGCGACGCTAAGCCAGACTAATAACTCTTTTTGTAATGAGCATTGTATCACAATAAAACTCAAACCGTGAATTTTGGTATTCATCCATAATGTTGCATAAGTTGATGTTTGTAGAGACAGCTTGCTTTCTATCTTCGCTTTATCCTTAATAACAGTTTTCTCTCTCTCTCTCTCTCTCTCTCTCTCTCTCTCTCTCTCTCTCAATCACACACATTCTAATTCACAGTTGTACAAAATTGTACGAATATAGAAGCAAATAATAGCATTTACTTTCAGTTCGACGAGAGTTTACTTCAACTGATGAACTGAAAGGAAAATATAAGACAAAATTCAAAGAGGCATTATCACTCATTTTGTTTTTCTCATTGGTGTAATATCTGAGCTAATATTAGCCTCGATATTACACCATAGATAGGATTGTTTGAATAAAACTACACAACCTTACATACATACCCTATCTAAATATAGCTTTTATTGTCTGGAATACATTAACGATGACCACCATTAATGTGTGGGTGAAATACCTGCAGCTTAATATCGTAGTATGACATACGATGTTCTCTTTTGTCAAATTGTTCACGTACGGAAACTTTAGCAATTAATACATTTGGACGATTATGGGAAAGGAAAAGTTGAGTGAGGAGATAACGCTACTTCTTTTCGAAACTATTGGAGAAAATATTATTCGTTTCAACTTCATTGCATATTTAAAGTTACGAACATTACTGCATCAAATTGAAGCGTACATGTGCGTTTATCTTTCAGGATGGACATACTCCTCTTCACATTGCTGCAAGGGAAGGAAAGGTTGCAGTTTGCATGATGCTTCTTGAACGTGATGCTTTAGTTAATACCAAGGACAAGGTGAACACTGACATTACTGAACAGTTTAATTTAGAGGAAACTTTCTGCCAAAAGAAATCTTTAGATATTTTGGAATTATTTACATATCTATTTTATTATTCCACAATGCAAAATATTTAAGAAACAAGCGATAATAAAGATCAGAACACAATAGTACAGAGTTCTTTTTAAACTCAGTCTAACTTAGGAGTTGTCTGTCGCAATGATTTTAAAGGACATAAGTCATACAATTTTTTCAATTGTAACGTCATTTTATCTACCATAGTGATATATACGCATGCGCTTAAGGGAACAAACTGACTTTACAGCAAATAGACCCCATGTAGCATCAGTGACTGAAACCGATGGTATGATGCACTTTTTCTTTGTTAAAGAGCCCCAATCACCTATCTGACCTTTATAAACTAAAGATAATCCCTTTTTTTATTTTTTTTAAATAGTAGGCCAGAAAACGTGCATATTACCACTAACATGCTGCTTATTCTGTTTTTTATCAAAGCGTTTATAAAATGTGGTTACTCTATATAAAAATAATAAAATCCATCAAGGGCATCTGGCAGCAAGTCAGATAAACCAGAGCTTTGCAAATGGCGTTTTGCAACAAGTGACCTTTCTACTAAATACTTTCGCGTAAATGCAAGCTACCACCTTTAGTAACATGTTTTCCCGTTTGCAAACATTGATATTTTACAAATAGTTAGTTGGACACCAAAAATCACATAAATTCTATTTCAAAAGGTAGGTGAATGGACACCTTTAAATAATGGGCTCGCCATTCTAATATGTTTATTTTTTATCAAGTCATTGTCAAAGTTAATCATATCCTAAGAATGTATGGTATATCATCATTTCTATAAGAAATACAGAGGATATTCATGGCTCATGTTTCTTTACCATAGGGAATCGACCTTTTTCATTAAAATAGTCCTAAGAAAAGGCTTAACTGATTAATATGACTCCTAGTGTACTAACTAATCTTCACGTTATGTTGCGCCATGTCCAGTTCCCAAATTATTGCGAGTTGTCAGGAAACTTGATTTACTTATAGATCGAGCAGTTCAGAAGTTACCGAAATCTAAAAAAGCGCATATTTACATGTATTTTGCATACTGGATAATAGATATTGTATCAGTTTGTCTTCTGTGGGTCGAAGAATTGAATGTTTATCTGACACATTTGGTTTTATCGGTTGAACAAGACCTGTATCCGTTGAAAAATGTTTTAGAATTGTCCAATTACCCTATATGAACCTTATGAACCGGCACATATCCTGTATCCAAGCTTGCAACCTCAGGTACATTTCATTGATAAAAGTGTAATTAGAGTCAAACATTTGCATTAAAGGATATTGTTTTGATCAATATACTAAAAAATGGGTACTAAAGTGGCATAAAAGGCATGTAACATCATAAAAATATAATAAATTCTGAAAATCAAAATTTACGTAGAACAAATATTCAACACGCGATGAAACTAAAATGCCACTGGTCCTACTTCTAACAAGACTATACCCTTAAAATCTTTCTTCAGGAGGAATAATCACTGAAATTACAAAACAGATGGAAAGAATGGGTGAGCATTACTCTGAACTCTACATTTTTGATGCGACAGATCTCCTACCACATATTGCTGAACTTGACGACATACCCTCAGAGGAACTCAGTGTTGCAACTAATAGGCTGCCATCATCAAAAGCCCGAGGCAAAGACTGCATGCATTCCTGCTTGGACAATCACGTATGGAAAACCCTCCTTACTGGATCCAGTCTACAGGCTTATGTTGCAATGCCGGGAAGAAGATGCTGCACCGGAAGACGTGTTGTTACCCTGTACAAGAATAAGAGAACGTGGAGACTGCAACACTTATCTAGGAATATTTTTGCTTAATTGCTGGCAAGTCTTTGCCCACATAGAATTCACAGACTCTTGCAGATCGCATTTATCTATTATCTCAGTGCAGTTTTTATAGCAAACAGGTTAACAAGCAATTCTATAAGACGTGCAGAGAACAAAGAGTTCAAATCGTTATGTCTTTAAACAGAAATTAAACTTTTAAGAGTCTACCTATAACGTTTTGCCCACCCACGCTCCTTAGTACTATCAAGTCCACCAATAATGGTATGTTGAACAGAGTTCAGCACGACGGCTTTATGTCAAAAGAATTCGAAGTAAAAAGTTATGAAATATGTCCTCGCACCAACCTTCTTTGGAATATTCCTTGCAATGCTGCTCAGATACGCCTTCAAATCAACCACTGAATCTTCATCAAGTCTAGGCCTGCCGGCAAACTGTTCATCATTTACAGATTGAAGGCTAAGACCAGACAGGGGAAGTCCTTATTAGGATATACTCTTTACGCACAACGCAGTCTTCCCGGCACACTCCAAACAAAACTTCAGTCCATGACGTACTTCTAGATCAATATCAGCCTGACAAAATCTGGTGATTGGGCAGGGAACACCTAATCCGCCATCTATCCAAATCAATGACTACCAAGTTCACGAGTTCAATTACCCAGGCTCAACTAACACAAACGATCTATAACTAAAACTGATAGGCGAAGCGACTTTCAATCTCTCCAAACTAACCGAGAGGGCGTGGAAAAAAAGCTATTTCAAACAAAACATCTGTAGTGTGGAAGCGAATCCTGGAGTACATAAACTTCACAGAAAGGCGTTTTCCACGTGAGGCGCCTGTGGCGCTTAACGGAAAAAGAAAAAGGGGCCCTCTCCAAAGCAGATATCACTATGTTTAGGCAGCAGGAAGTGTCGGAAGCTTTTTATAATGGGGAGGTCTCTACCAAGGAAAAATCGCAAGAGCCGTACTTCAGGCCTCAGCGAACCACAATTGACTCGAGCGAGCAAATGCACTAGTATTTCGTATCAAAGGTTGCAACTGTATATGCAGATGCCGCATTGGTCTTTCGACTTTACAACCAGTAAAAAATGGTGTTTGCCAACTTTTCCTCGTCGTTCTTTCCCTTCCTTTAATAAAGTTTTCTACTTACTACGAATGCGATGGACTTCGACCGATACACATTAGTGACCGAGAAAATCAGGTCTTGCAGACATTCTTAAAGGACATCTCGATTTGGTCCTGCGAGAAATCTGAAGAGAAGGTATTTTAAGGCATGGTTGTCCTCTACTCGATGGATATCAGTGAATGCACAAACAACGTAGACGAATATATAAAAGCAAGAGTTACAGCTTGCCTTATCCTGAGCCTCATTCTTGGGAACTTGTCCTGTCATGACTGATTTGTCACATGTCATTGATGACTGACTTAAGTACTGCTAAGTCCGGAATACACAAGTCTGGTGCACCTTCAGTCTTGTGACCCATTTGAAGTTTTTCGTAGACTTGGTATTCTTGGACATGATTCCGCTTGTCCGTTTCAAGTAGAGTGATAGATTGCTGGTATATGAAATGTTCCTAACAATATGTCGATTACCTAACACAGTGGTTGCACTTCTGTGAGTGAAGTCAAACAGAATTAAGAACCACTTTTGAAAAAAAACTGATAAGTAATATGAAATGCCACAGGTGAGATTAACGGTTGTTTGATGAAAGAAAACTGCAGTTGAATATAAGTTGTAATTTCAACCACAACCTTCTTACAAATACATATCATACAAATGCAGAAATGAACATACCAATTACGTGAAGGAAAATTCAAAATCCAAACTGCCAAATGGTTTTGTAACAGTCCCAGATGCGGATGAATATTAAAACTAAGGATAAACTAAGTCTGGTATTAAATATTATTTCTCTATTCAATCTTCTATACTGCATGTAAAGAAAGGACGAATTTTATAAACAACAAACCAGATGAAAATATGATATGTGAAATAACTGTGGCGAGGAGGCTTAGAATAAATTGCTTCCCTTTCCCTTTTAAACAAATTCTTACCATTGCTAAAGCCATACAACCCTTAAATCTTTACTGAATCAAATTAGTTGGAAATAGGAAATAAGATTTGATGGTTATGAAAGGAGATCTGGTGATAAATATGGATAACTCCAGTGCAAACCACAATAATCTGTATTCTATCAATGATAATGTTTTAGATTATCAATGTTTGGTTTATGACAATTGTTAGAGGGAAATGTTTAATGGAAACTTTAAAATGTTCTAATGAATACAAACACAAAATAACAGATTTACTCTGAATAAACAAGTTGCACTTGGTGTAGCTTCACACCTCTCAAGATAATTTTACTCAAATTTTAACTTTCGCCTAAGGAAATAAGTTTGTTAAAAAATGTTACTGGTGATAGTTAATTGTGAAACAAGAAAAAGGATTATTGCGGTATTCGTCATTTTTGATGTTACATAAATACAAAAATATAAATGGCCAAGGCTGCCAGCTTTGCACCAGATGTATTCTGATTCAGCAGAATATTAATAAACAAATTTAATTCTTTCTACCTGTGTGCAAGATTATTCGACTTTGCAACTCAAAAAGGCACCTGACTTCCAAAGCTAACACATTAAAGGTCTAAATTCTCACTATGAATACTCTCAAAGCAAGACTTTATTTGCAGAAAGGTTGCGAATTTTGGAACTCCATATAGGTCTCGTTGACCCCTATGTATTACGGTATTAGCAAACGTGTATGTTAACCGGATCCTTAACAATGGACCTTGGGTCACAAGTTTATATTTTGGAATATTTAATAATAAGATGGTTATTATATTGTTATAACACATCTGAATATATTGTGAGAGTTTGCTAGGGCGTTATCAACCCAACATCTTGGGTTCAATATCACAGCAGAGTCAATCGATTAACATAGTTCATCAATGAAATATATTAAAAAAAGTAACACAACAATTACGTAAAATACGGTTTCTCTTAATTTTCATCATAAAAATCAAAACTTTTTTTCAGTACGGCGAGACTGCTCTCTCTATTGCCACAAAGAATCATCACAATGACGTGTGCGCATTGCTTCTGCAGCATGATGCTGAGATGCCGGATTACGGTCAGGTATAAGACCCTCTTTCATTATGCTGTTACAAGTTTCGGAAACTATTCTTTATCAGGCAATTTTATCCAACTTCGCTCTGTCTCAAATGACGTTAACCACATATATTTTGCATGCTTATTGTACAGTATATTGTTTATATCAACAATATTTCCCCACTAAGCATTTCTTGCAAGAAAAAAGTACGGAAAGTGAGATTTTTATTTTACAAAACTGAATACATCTATTTCATTAATACATATTTTTATTCTTACTATTAGCATAAACATATAAAGAAAATATTTTGTTTCATGAACTATGTACACATTTTTCAATCTAATTTCAAAGTTAAACAAAAAGGATTACCCAGAGGATTCCAAGTGAGTACATTTCTTATTTAATATGAAGGCGAGTTAGAGACCATATAAAAAAAGACCTCTGGTAGTATATCCGAATTTTCTGTTCTTCTCGCATAATTGTACCAATTATTTTCAGTCTGCCGACGCCACTGCCCATGATTGGGAAGACAGAGGTCGCACTGAAGTAAAAGAGGATAGTGCTAAACATTTAAGAGCTATTACAAAGGTGAGTAACATTGACAAAAAAAAAATAAATTACATTTGAGGTAACTTGCTTGTTCAAACAGGTAGATTGCATTAGAAAAATCCACTGCAATATTTAATATCTGAATAATTTTATACCAAATTTTAATATCAAATTATGTTTTTGTTTTCAATTTATTGAATTTTATATCCCTTTCTTACATTCCAATTGTTTTTCAGGAAATATATATGAGAGAAAACATCCTTTCGAAACAATTCCTTAATGTTCAGGCACTTTTAACACGATGACTTGCAAACGGGACAAACTGGTTGTCTATAACAGATGGATCTTCGACTGACGTGGTATTTAAGCAAGCATTTGGATAGTAATTGATCCAAAGAGTCCTTTACATATGATCAAACTGTTTTCAGTCGTTTCACGTGATGCCTAATTACACAGTTTGCCTGTAACATATGTATATACATTTAGGAGTTTCTCTTTTTCCCCATGTATAATAATTTTTCTAGGGAATGGATATATAAGGACGGCAAATAAGAAATCAAATAAAATATTGTGCAAAACTGGAAGTTTACATATTTTAACATTAAGTACCCATTAAGAAGTTACAGAATCCAAGTACTTTTGTTTCTTGAAATGTGACAGTAATGATGAGAAAAAAATATACAAATCAGCATTAGAGACACGAAACAAATCATATAGCCTATTGTTAGAACGTATAGAATGTATATTGTTAACCATGTATTTATTGTACAAAAGAACAATGTATCCAAAAAGGCTTTAATGGAATGTTTTGTTTGTTGATAGTCAAAGAAGCAAATTCTTGGGAAAAAAGTTAATGTATCAAATGCTGTAACTATTTTTTATATGTTTAAGATAGGACTCAATCAGTGACAATGCCTTCCTCTTAACTTCATCGATCAGATATCCTAAACTGATCTGATATGCACATGATGGGTTCCTGTAATACTAGAAATCGATTCTTTGCATCAAAAGCATTCATAAATTAATAATCTATTCATTCATACAACATTTTCATTTAATTTCGTTTGTGTAATATTCAATCATGTCTATAATTAAAAACAGTGTAAGTGATGTAATAGCACTATTGCTCACCAAGAAAAGTCACTTTATATCCAGGTGAAGGTCTTAGGGCTGTAATACATGAATCGATGGATGTTTACTTGTTTTACATAAATTAATATGTACATTAGAATGATTATATTTGTATAATTACGAAGTAACATTCCAGGATAGATACATATATATCCGACTGTTAAATCATATATATATTAATTTATTTATATATATATGCGTGTGTGCATGTGTTCAATTTATTGTCAATATTCCTTTAATAAACTTACACAACATACATATAAAAGTATGTATTTATATATTTCTATGTAAGGTGTAGACACATTAACTTACAGGCAAAAATGTATTAAAAAATATATGTATATTTATAAGTTTTACTTCATATAATCAATATATGCAAACATATATACATGTATACAGAAATTTAGATTATGATATATAGTTGTATAGAACTTCGTGTAGAATTTTACTAAAGCCTTTTGGAAAAAAATATAAACTGGTGTATACATATATACATATATATATATTTACATATATATATATATATATATATATATATATATATATATGCATATATATATGCACACAAATTGTATCAGACTGTAAAATTGCATACAGACAATTATTATTCCGGAAGAAATTTTAAAAATCATAAAAGAAAATGGCAGATTAATGAATGTTCGTCTTTCCTTCTTATTAACATACATGATATGTTTATTTGCAAACAGGAAAGCGTATCGTAGTGTTATCAAAGAGAGCAGTGGTTGCTGATTATTTTAGACTGTTTGCCTGTACACTGTAAGTTCCCATGAAATAATACCTCAGTGAGCAGAGGTTTCTGTCCAGGGAAACATGTCATGATAACCAGTGATTGTATAAAGAAATGTGCATCAATCAGTAAACGCTGCTTGTCCAGAGAAGCAGGATAATGGGAAGCCATGTCATTATTAATAGTTTTTCTCGAAGGCTGTAACGATGTGTCATAAAGACATAGAGCACTTATAGTTGTTACCAGAAGTATTTTATGTTATAATTTCCTATTATTGTATTTTATCACTATCAACCAACCGTTTTTCATGTATGTATCGGATAGGTATTTACATAGGACTAGGCCTATGTGAACTGACTTATACAATAATCTATAGTGTGTATATAATTTACACAAAATGAAAGATGCGAAGAATGATAGCAACTTATTAATTGATGATCGATTTGCGTATGCCATGATTCACTTATTTCTATTATTAAATTTACAGTCATTTTCATAACGTTTTAATCTCAAGCTCATACCTGACATTTAATGGCAGAAAAAATATACATGATGATAAACAGTAATATGATTTTTATAGTACTCAATTTGATAACCAAATTGTAAGGCGATCGATTTCTGATTTGAAATGAAGACCTCTGAGTATTTCACAAGCCTAGCTTCATTCATTACACATATCCAACTATTCCTTGTTTTTACCGATGTATAAGCAGAAACACATATACGGAGCAGGGTTTCTCATTTAAGAAACACATTCTATCAACAGATATGCAACACATGTTTTCAATGGCACAACTATAGGAAATAAAAGGTATATGTTCTATTTGGTATGCTTTGTACATTCTGTTGAAATTCAGATAACGACTGCTGTATATGTATCAAGTCATTTTCTTTTTCATTTTATTCAAGAGAAATTAAATATTTCTGTCACATTCCCGCTTCAGGTTCTTTAGAGTATTATGGAATGGATTTTCAAGTGTACTTGACAAACACACGTTGGTATAGACGAGACTGTGATGTCAACATAAATGCTATAATTTAAGAAAGAAGCATCCTCGCAGTATATCTTGGCCGTACGCAGTCTCCAATAGGATATAAGTACTATATCCAACACTGATAATGAGTTAAAAAACTAATTTCTTAACAATTAAATGTCCATGATATCTTGACAGTTCACAAACGCAGTCCGAATAGTGGAATGTATCAACATTTAACAATGCAACAAAGCCAAACTACAATTATGAATCGTACTATCGTACTCCACTATATCCTTGAAATTGCACACGGCTCTTATTTTTTCACTATGACTAGTCAGTTCATCAGCAGGTCTTTAACAATACCCATCTCCTAGTCAATTACACACAGAAAGTCCTGAGTCATATCGACTTTCACACCGTATTTTCACTCCAGCCGAATATTCCATGCCATGTTCCCTGTCAGTGTACATCTATTGATACGAATAAGTTCTGCATATATCCAAGGTTTGTGAAATACCTGCGCGTGCCAACTCCCGGGGCCTTTGATTTGTAATCCGCCCCTTTGTAGGTACAGCTACCACATGCCATAGCGTTCAAACACTCACAACTCTGAACAAAGTGTACATCCTAATAATGATCATATTCCCACAGTGTTCACATTATTTACTTATCATGACTTAATAGTATTTTACTTAGACAAAACTATACATTTAAAAATGAACGAGTTCTCCCTCGTCATGACTGACAATTTTAAACATCTAAAATTTCGCGTACTATTCTAACCAATGAGTTCCACTTTTTATGATGATTTAAATAATTTTAAACATTGAACTGGTGTATAAAAATGATGCAAGAAACATATACTTGACTATATGTAAGAACAACGTCAGACACACGCTCAAGTATTATAAGCTGTCAGACATATATCGTATCTCGGTAAAAACTGATATCAGAACATCATCGTCCTTAGTGAAAGTATACAGAGACATATAATCGTGCAGGTGTACCAGACGTGCATAAATAATTAAGGAGGAATCTATTTAGTGCTAAAGTGTGGAAATTATAATCTCAGATTGACATATAGACACATTATTGTTCGTTTTTTTAAAATGTTATTAGTCACGCAGTTACGCTCGTAAATACAAATGATATCGGACATTTACTCATGCCTATGTATAAAGTGCAAAACTCAATGTGTAAATATGCCCATATGTAAATATGCTGGTTGTATATTCTTGTATAGTTCATTAAAATAACGTCAGAAACATACTCCTGTCCAGAATATACACAATGTCAGACACATGCTTGTGATGAGGTTTTTAATGTGTATCAATATCAAGGAGACATTTTTGGAACGGTATATATTTTTATTCTTTTGTGGAACATTTAAGCGATAAACATATTTACAAGGTAAACACATACATAAGGATGAATATGCAATGATGTAAACACATGTACATTTGACAATTTAAAACAGGACACCTTTGCGACGTTGCAATTTCCTTTTCTTCTGCCTTCGCCGAGCAGGATATAGACATCGGTCACCAGTTCGCCGATGGCGTCTAAGTTCATTTCCAGTTCGCGGAATCGTTGGTATATTTACTCAAGCTTCTGTGTGATATCGTCTTCTTTCGTGGTTTCATCGGTGACGGCGGCGGGTGCGGGCGTGGCCATCCCCTCGCTTTTCTATTTAACGCCCCTGCCTGCTGTTTTCGTTTTTGCAGTGTTTTGTGCGTCAGGCTTGGTGTTGTTTCGTTTACAGGTTTTTCATCTTTTACATCTTTTCCCGATTCTCTGCGGTTGGGTTTGGTTTTTCTTCTTCTTGTTACCGCTCTGTTTATCAGCCCCCCATTTTCTCTTATCGGTCGCAGGTAGGTTTTCTTGCTGTACAACCTCGGGAAGCACGAGCCCCGTGTTACACACTTGTGTGGTATTCGCTGGATGCTGGGCCATCCATGTGACGTTGGTGTCAGTGGGGTTGGAGCTTGTCAGCGGGGCAGGGAGCGGGTCTTGCGACACGGCGGAAGCTGTGGCGGCGGGAGCCGATGAAGCAGGCACGTTGACGTCTTGGATTATATTTTCCATCTGCCTGAGAAGCTCGTCCACTCCCTGCTGACTGGCTAAGATGTCCGCTGGTACTTTGGTAGCGTCATACGCGAAGGTGGTGGTCATGGTGAAGTGGCGAAAAAGGAGATTTTCCTCCTGTTATATACACTTGACAGTTGGGTAGGTTGGGAATTCCGTTTCAGAAAAACCCAGAACGTCAGAAATTCCTGGGAAAATCTGAACGCTTGGGAATTCCTGGGAAAAAGCAAACAAGTTGGAAATTCCTGTGGAAATCCGAACGCTTCGGAATTCCGCCTCAGGGAAAACCCAACAAATTGGAAATCCCTGAAATCTTGGGAATTCCGCCTCGGAATCCCCCAACGAGTTGGAAATTCCTCAGAACCAAACGGCTCCTTTGAAACTTGTTTGATGTGCTTGACAATGGTTTGTCAGGTGCGCCTTGAAAGTTCTGGAATCCGGACCGGTGTCTTCGGACTGGCGTAATATGTGGTTTTCCGTATTTTGGACGTCTGCGTGTAATGCGAGATATACACTGTTATTCCCTCATTGTGTACTCCTGAATACATTTTATTTTCCTTGCAGGTCAGTGGCTTCACACTGTCTGATTCATCATGAGTGAATTAAAAATGTTCTACATTTTCGTATCCTTTGTCTGTGTTTGACGCTTGCTGTATATCTACGACGTACCCCGCGAGTACAGTTTTCTCTGCAACATTCTTTGTGTTTCAAGTTGAAGTGCATTAGGATGCACATATCCCTCGAGCCGTATGTATATTCACAAGGTCGGTTCACTTGCTCTTGCTGCATCTTGAGTTTTCAAACTTCAAAGCACTGTACCACCCGGGGCGGCAGCGGTGGTACTGGTAGGAAGGTTAATGGTACGTGGCCGTCGATGACAAATGTTCCCGGATGGTGCTGACCGACGCGTTGTTACCGTAACCTGGGTAATAGTAGTTCCCGTAATTGATGACGTTGTCTTCCTGCCGGTTCGCGTTAGCTTTCGGCCGCGAATAGACCGTGGCGAGCACACGTTCGGGCCAACTTTCCGCCACCGCGCTCGGGACGGTTTCGTGGAAGGTATTTGGGTCTGTGAAATAGGTGTGCACTTCTAAAACGGGCTCGTTTTCGTGCGGCCTTAAATGTTGCTGCAAGACACTTGGGTGTTGGATTTGATTGGCGATATCGCTTGGGCTTTTCGTTTTTATGTCTGACAGGTTATCTGTCTTGTACAATTTCAAAGGGTTCACCTGGGGAGGGCGTGCCACAGGGGCGCTTTGGTGTCACTGGTCATGAGAAAATTCTGGTCGCACGTTTTCTCGGAATCACGCGGTGTTAACACCTTGTCTTTAAAACCGAGCATAAAAGCCAGTTTTCTAGACATTTCCAAACGGAACTCGTGGTTGGATTCGTACGCCGGGAAAGCGAACCCCACATTGACGTTCAGTTTGTCGCTATTTCTTTTGCCGCTGCTGCTGCTGTTATCCCTGTCGTATATTTCAGCGTGTAACCTGACGTTTTCTGATGTCTTTGTGACCGGTACTTGATAAATTCAAACCGTCTTTTTGCAACTGGATGCGAGCAAACGCATCGTCTAGAGCTTTCAGCAACCTTAACTTGGGAGAAAATTCCACAGTGTGTTTCGAATTTTTCGTGTTGATGTTCGTGACCATATACAGTCGGGGGTAATACCCGGGCTCGATGAATGCTTGGGCGGTATATTCTTTGTTTTCCGTTTTGTCCTTGTGGACCAAACGCACGAAACATTCGTTTTGTTTTCTTGGACGTTGTACCAGGAATCGGTGAACGACAACCGCGTAAGGGCCACTTCCCATCCTCCACCCCCCCCCCTCCCGGCTGGGGTCCAAGTAGAGGGTGGGTTTCAATTCAAATTGGAACCGGTTCCCTGTTTCCACTGCAATGTACAAGCTGGAGTCCCCTTTTAAATTCAAGTAAAAGGGTTTCCACTGGGATAGCGTAGGGTCAGCCATGCCTGTGTCATGCGCAGGTCACACCGCAGTCGTTTGGGGTTTTTTATACTCTCTATCGCATGGCACCGCCAATGCCTCCCTTGGGTCAAGGGAGGCAACAAACAAACAAGAGCAGACCGGTATGGAACACACACAACTTTAACCGTGAACACAACACCCGAACGTATGTACAATTTTTTTCAGGGTGAACATGAGAACACATCAGACAGGCAACAAGGTGTGGAACACATAGGATCAATCAAAGTCTTCTGTGACGCTATCGTAATCGTGGTAGCGGGTACAGTTTATCGCAGATTCGACGTGCTTGTGCCAGGGGCAAGTTGCATGTCTTGGATCTTTTCGACGATGTTCTTCCACACGTCCTTGAAGATGGCAACCCCCTTTTTCGTGGGCAACCTTTTGTGGTTCTTCATGTTGTATCACCATTCACGGATGTGAACGATATCGGTGAATTTGCTGCTGCACGTCAGGAACAGCGCGCCTTCGTTACGGTCGGCTGGATCGCCCAGCGACAGGTTGAACTTGAATTCTTTGTTGTAGTCGTGGAAGGTCTTGTTAATGCTGTCGTTGATCAGGCGGATGTTGACGCTCAGTTTGCCCAGTTCTTAGGGGGACAGCAGCAAGCATTTCTCTTTCGACACTTTCCCGGTGCTCGACACGGCGATTTTCAAGTTTTCACACCGCAGGGTGTGGCGTACCAGCGGTTGTTATCGTTCACGCCCAGGAATACTTTATATTGGGCGCTGTAGTCCTCGGAAGGGGCTTGGTTTTCGTGCGGTTTGTATGTCCTGATGTTGGTGTT
The DNA here is from genome assembly GCA_026874595.1 of Sipunculus nudus. Taxonomy (NCBI): domain Eukaryota; kingdom Metazoa; phylum Annelida; class Sipuncula; order Golfingiida; family Sipunculidae; genus Sipunculus; species Sipunculus nudus. The sequence continues at coordinate 19,640,620 of CM049321.1, forward strand.
GATCCCAGGGCACAAACCTAGCCCCGAGTCCGTGCGGGGATTGTAAGAACCTGTTCAGTACCCAGTAATTTTTCCCCACGGACGCCGTCAAGAATTTAGTAGAATTCAACCCTTGATCGCCTTTAGCGCTCGGGACGAAATACGCTTTAGTGTAATCGGACTCTTTGCTGAAAATCACTTTCGATTAATCCCGCCAGTCTTTCATCATGGCCTTTACAGTAGTGTCCGAACTGGAAATCCCGTCGGTATCATTTTTTCTCCGCGGACCGCCCCCACGCGTATTTTTCTTTGTTCACGCTGTTGTCAATACTGGATTTGACCCTTTTGATGGTTTAGTAATGCTTGTCTTTCGTCATCGTTACAGGCAAATCGTTGAAATGACCAGGGTAGTCTTAGAACCACCCGGTCATGCCGGACAATCCGGTTTTCTTGAATTCTTTGTTGTACGACAGTAAATTTTCAAAGTACGCCCTGTACGCGTATACATTGTCTTGCATTGTTGAGTTCGGTACCGCCGAGCCAGAGGTTGATTTGCCGCCAGAGGCTGTGCAAGATATTGTTGACGGGGGCGATGAAATCTTTCGTGTATTTCTGGCACGGGTACCAGTCGCCCATGAAAATCCCAAGTTTCCCCACCAATGCCGAATTGGCTAAATCAATGTACTCGGTCGATTTCCCGCTGACAATAAATTCCACGGGACCTCCTGTTTTGTACGCGGGGGTCAGCGGGTCGACTTTGACCCACCTCCCCTGCACCACAGAATCCTGTTTCGTCCCCCCCCCCCCCGTTTGGGGGAAATGAAAATGCCGTTTGTTTGATGATATCGCTCCCAGCGTCTGCCATGGCGGAGGAGGGGGGAGGTATGTGAAATTGGTCGCGTGTACTGTGTGTGTGTATCGGTGTGGCTGTTCTTACCCGCCCCCTTGTCCTTATATACCATGGTTTACGTATACGATTTCAGGACTCCCTTGTCGTGAACGATCCTCACTTCACCATCTATTTCATAATACACCACCACGATGTCCTGTTTGTTGAGTTTCTTTTCGTCTTTGAACCCGAGTTCTAAACGCAAGACCCCGACAGTAGGGTCTTGCAGATACTTTAGCGTCGAACGATAACGTCGGTGAGAAATCGAGGGCGAATAAACTGTACCCTTTCCGGAAATCCTAGTATGTAATGTCCACCCCCAACCCCTTTTTGCTTCCATTTCGTGGCGTAAGGATGGGCGGGTACCGGGTACTTGTATTCTTGGTTGTACCCCAATAAGTTTTCCAAGTACGTCCTGTACGGGTACATGTTGTCTTGGGTGTTGAGTTCCGTCTCGTTGAGTTTGATGTTGATTTGCCGTGGATGATGTTGTTGACGGGCTACACGAAATCCCCAGAGATTTTTAGACACGGGGTCACCCCGTCTTCCCTGAAAATCCCCATTTTCACCACCAGCATAGAATTCACCGAATCGATGTTCTTGGACGATTTCCCGCTGATGAAAAATTCTATGGGTCCTCCTGTTTTGTACGACGGGGTGATGATGTCTGTGCTGCGTCGACCATGGTTCTTGGTTGTGATGTGCCTGGGTTTTGCTGCGCGTGCACGGTCTTTTATAGCCTTTCAGGTCCACTTCACTGCCCCTGCCGGCAGCGGCCATTTTGCTGCTTTGGCTGTTCCCCACCTCCTCCTCCTCCCCGGGGCCAGTCCAACCCAAGAACACATGGACTTCGTCTTTCACGTTTCGTTTCTGGATATTGATGTTCAAATGGTCGTTGACGTTTAAAATTCATTTTGTGTGTGTGGGTGTGTTCCCTATGTCTCTTCTCTTCTTCTTCTCCTGTGCGAACGTCCCTGCGTTTGTGAGTGCCTGTGCGAGCGCCCAGTCCTCTTTTATAGTTTGATTCGTTTTTCCCCTCCACTCACGGCGACAGCATGACGCCGTTGAAATACCGGACGGCTACAGGCAGTAGGAGTTTCAACGGCTCAAGGAGTGTGCTTTTGGGGAAGGCTTGCAACAGCAGGCAGGCGTACCACAACTGCTGCGGCGTGTCGACGCATTCTCGGAAAAGTTTCACAGTGTTGGAAGGGTTGCTCCATTCCACCGTTCAGGTGGTCATGGCGCCGCTCCACGTCCCGCCCCAGTGCGGGGTTAATAGATCCCGCAACCCTTGACGCACGATTTAGTAAGGGCGTTGCGTGCCCCCCCCCCCCGAACTGCCCTAAACTTAAAATGGTCCTGTTTCAGTTCTTCCGTGATGCAAGTCAACTGCTCCATCAGCACGGCCAACGCCAAACACATCAACACCTCCGCGTCGTCCGGGCACTGTTTGAAAAACCCTTTCGTGAACTTTTCGTCGTTTAACAAATCGCAGACATATTAATGCAGTAATACGTCCCCGTGTTTCCGGAACGCTTCTATGGTCTCGCGGGACAGTACCACGGCGTCCGCGGCGGGAGCAAATGCTGTGCCGGGGCTCCCGTTTGCACTCCTTTGCTGTCTTTGCCGGTGGCGGGGGCGGCGGCGGCGGCGGCGGCGGCGGGGACAAACGGAGCGGGCGAAGTTTGCGTCCCCGTGCTCAACCGCACGTTGTAATGATTGATATACGTCGCTTTGTCTTTAAAGACCCACCCAGAGTATAAAACGGGCCGCAAGATGGCGTAGCTGTCAGTCATTGAAATCATGAAAAAAGTCACCATGCTTGAATTCTAGGCCATTATTCAGTATAATATTTGTCTGACATACGCATTTTAGCTCAAGAAATCTAATGTGACCATTAAAATGATCATACGTTATATATTTTCTCCAATATCTGACGATGTTGCTCACCAGCCGGCCAGCTGTCAGTGCCGATCACGGATCGCCCCCGGCAAAGAAAGACTGGATAATTTTAGTCTAGTAGAGCGAGTTTCTCTCTCAAACAAAACGTATGCCTTATTGATGCATCAAATATTATTGTTCTCATTTTTAAAGTGATAAAATCAAGTATTTTTTTAGATATTCCTAGTTCTAGTGCCGAGGCGTACTGTCAGATTGCATAGGTTTGAAATGGCAGTCGGGGGTCACGTAGCATTACAACCCCAATGTAAACAATAACAGACTGCATGTGTTTTAGTGGGTGTTGCCTGGTCTTTTGCCTCCACAAAACATAGTGGAATCAGTGTCGTTACATTCAACCTCTTCTTCCACTGAACTGGATTTTTTTCTACTCTTGAAACACCTCATTGGGGCATATATCTGTTTAATTATAAATTCAACTGAAGGACGACTGCTGATATTATGAACATGTTAAGATGGTAGCATGGAAATATTTTTATTTAGTTTTCATCAAAAACAATCATGAAATATATTATTAATTCAGGATGACCATAATTAATTGCAGAAAGCACACAAATCGGAATGACGCTGTCGACTTAACAATTAGATATTATTCATTTTTTAAATAATTTCACAATATATGTTTATGTTATGTGTAACAAAACAAATTTATCGCCACACACACATATATATATATATATATATATAACTAAAATAACTTATTCTAAATAGTTATCTCAACTTTTCTCTGTGTTATATAGTGTATGGCGTCCGCATGGTCATTATAAAATGAACACTAGACATGTTCAGTGAATTAATTTTCTAGTCCCTCGCCTTATACCAATAATGTGAAGAATGCTATTCGTTTATTTTTCCCATCTGTCAGGATCGGGTCACCTATCAGTTGATTTCACGACAAGGGTAAATTCAACAATTTCACGCCATGGAGACTGTACATCTGATGATTAATAAATGAATTTGCAGCCTCAGAATTTAAACAACATTTCATATTTGACCAATCTCATAAGGATCTGTATTAATCAGATTCATAGTTTAAGATAGGTCTAATACAAACCCAAAATGATTTACATCATCACAAAAAAATAAGTTGTATAAATATTAACTCAAAGAAAAAGATTATTTTTCAAAATGAATGTGGTCTTATATATATGAATCAGGTATGCTGAATAAAGAATGGGTCATGTATACATGTATCGGTAAGTATATGTGTGTGCCGACTATTGTGGAAATATTATAAATTATAACATAAATATTTTAAAAATATTTTTTTTATCTGAATAATAAAATGAAGGTTTACCTAATTATCCACTTTAATTAATATTTTCATTTTTTGCATTGCTAAAATATGTATATTTTTTTTAGCAAAATTGCTAGTTTAACAATGGGCTTCACCATTTTATGAAAACATAGATGTCCAGAATGACAGCTATAAAATATACCTGGTTTGTCCGTGTAGGTTTCCGGCCCTCACTGGATTATAGCACTTACAAAAAGCCCGTATACATTTTCAAAGAGGTTATGTTATCACCTCTTTTTCTTTTTTTCTGTCTTTTTCTGTCTATAGCTTCAGTGTAATAAATCTTGATGAAACACAGGTCTTGTGACAAGGAGAGATTTGATTTAATTTTTAAAGTCGCAGATGCAGTATTCTTTCTGGATCGGTCTTATTTGGTGGACACATATGGCACTATAAACAATTATCCTCATATTTCTTGGCACACACTGATTGATACATTCACGTAGGTACACATGTATGTTAATATACATTTACATGTATATTTATATATATATATATATATATATATATATATATATATATATCCCGAATTCCAAACTTCGTTTTCTTTTTTGAGGGGGCAGAATTTTCCTCACCCGGACTTAAAACAATCCAATTTCAGTTTTGAACCTTTAAAAAGCCTCCTCTAATATTACATTGCCTCATAAAAAGTAATTGTAATTTTGATCATATACTATAGGCCTACTGCTCGTCATAACCAACTTTCATCTGTATGTGCATGCACGCGTTGAACCTCTGTGGTGGTACATTGTAACATACAAAAACCGCAATGTCACAATTTTAGCAAATTGCTGAAAATAAAAATACTCATATTCTGTGAGTAATATTTTATTCATTTATGCCCATGCAAAGTTGCAACGACACATATCCAGTTTCTATATTTGGTAAAAAATGGGGATATTTCGCGAATGAAGAAGTTGGCTTACATGTGGCCGGTAATATAAAAAATCCAAATCAGGCTATTTAAAATCTGTATGGAGATAATAATGTGTAAATTGAACTTCATTGGTCTTATTAAATATTTGCTCTCAAAAAATATTTGGATGACAAAACTCGGGGAATCTTCGATACCACATCTGTCATCATGCACATGGCTTGCTTCCAAACAAAGTCTTGTTTCTGCAAACCCCGCAAGTGCAGTAAAAAACATCTGTCTTATAATAACTAACGTTTCTACCGTCATGCTGATATACATTTCATGCAAAACTTTCAATGCGTCAGCGGTAATCATACAGTACGAAAATAGGCCGATGCTGCTGCTGGTCATGTCCATATTTTCACTGCCGGCGGCCATGTTCGTTTTTCCACTGTCACGCGTGGACTGTAATTACAGTATGTGACACATATTTAAGTGAATTTCTGTAATGACCACTAACACGCGCCTACCTTCTTCACTTGGTACATCATTTTATAAATTCCTTCAAACACACGTGTTAAAGAACTAGTGCGTACATCACTCGACTGGCCATGCGGCCGCGAGTAACCCAGTGTCAACATGTGCTCGCGTTTCGAGGTCATGTCATACCGGAAGGCTGACGTAATCCCATCATCCAAAGGGAAATCGAAGTTCTTACACTTCGAGCAGCGTTTAGAAAATAAAAATTGATGGTTTATTGCGTTTAACGAGGATACATTTCTTGTCAAATGCTGTTTATATAATCCTGCACTGCAGTAATCTGCCGAGCTCACACAAGTACATGTGCTTGATAATGTTGCCAAACACCATGTCGCTCCGCCTCTATTACCCTATAAGGTAGACGCGCACTGCACATGCGACCCGATCTACCGGATCGGGTGTTGGGTCTTTAATGGCCGGCTTTAGTGCCGTGCCAATTAATGGGCCGGTTTGCGTGCCGGCGGCTACAGCAGTTGCGGCAGTGGTGGTGGTGGGTAGGAAAGGCGCCACAGTGTCCGGGGGCGAAATGTGCAACGGCGGGGAGGGGCTTGGGCCGGGTACTTTTTCGGCAGTTTCATTCTCACGCCCCCGCCGGGGCGGCGGTGACGGGTACGGTGATGACTGTTTCTGCACCGTCACCCCACGCACCGGGGAAAACCCTGCGATCACGAAAGGCTCCCCGTCATCTTCGCCGTCATCGTCAAGGCTTGTACTTGGCACGGGTGGAGGCGGTGGCGTCGACGCTTTTGGGGCAGCTGTCGAGGTGATGGGTTTGGCTTGTGGGACGGTGGCGGGGGCGGCCCTGGTGTGCAACCCGTACGGCTGGACATCGATCCTGGGTTGACGGAAACGGGACCGGAAAGGGTCACGCAAGTTTTGCTGGCTGCTCTTCTTCTGTTTTTTAGGCGGCCGCATTTTCGGCGCGTTTATATTTCAGTCTGGTCAATCAGCACTTCACCATGCTTCTCGCAGAGGGTATCTTAATATAATTCAGATTCTTCTAGATAATGGAGCTGCAACGAACTTACAGGATGAGGTAAATTGCTCCTATGCCGCAGTCAATGTCAACCATAAGTCAAAACAAGCAAGGATATAGCTTAGTCATAGTCAAGGCTGAAAAGTAGCTAAGTAGTTGAAAAAACCTGCATAATTATATTATCTATTATCTTAGCGTTTATATGAATTCTTTCCTTGTATGATTTTTTCCACACCTAAGTGTATGCATATGCATTTTTTTTTAGCTTGGCCAAACGGCCCTTCACTTAGCCTCGGTCAATGGATATTTTGATATATGTGACCTTCTTTTGGAACATGGTGCCGCAACAGATATACAGGTCAAGGTAAAATTTACAGTGTTAATAGTGTTGACTTGAAAATTCCGTTAATGATAGCTACATACACATGGAAAACATAAATGGAAATAATTTAAATATATCATTCTTGTTGTTTTCATAAATTGTAATCTAACCTCTCCTGATTTCTCGGCTGTCTCTCCAAACGTTTTCCCTGACCTTTTGAAACACATTCTACCTTTTAGTCTGGTCAATCATCACTACACTATGCGTGTCGCGGAGGGAATATTAAAATATGTCAACTTCTTCTAGACCATGGTGCTGCAACTGACATACAGGATGAGGTATACTATTGCCCCTGCCCAGTTATCGTTGTACGTTATTCGATACAAACATGGCTAGACATAGTTGCATATAATGTAATGACAAAATGACAATCGAAAAAAAGAACTATATGAAATTTAATGTTTTGCCATACCGCTATGCAGCAAAATCTTATTTGTATTTCAGTCTGGCCAAACCGCACTTCACTTAGCCTCGTTCATGGGATATATAGATATATGTCACCTCCTTTTGGATCATGGTGCTGCAACAGATATACTTGACGAGGTAAAGTATAAAGCTTAAGCCATTAATGCTGCAAATAAACCACATTTGGTAGTATCATCTATCTTATTAGGTGACATTGTATCTTTCAATGTATTTCTGATAATTTATTATTATGTGTGTATACTTAAACTTTTTCTGGTTTCATGCATTTCTGATCATAGGTTTATACGGCTATAACACATGAATTGAGCCCCAAGCAACAATTAATTGTACCGCAGAAATAGGTCAAAATAATATATTTACAGAATTTATTAGAAAAGCTATATGTAAGATATACTCAGGTTTTAAACACAGTAAACTTGGCTGACGCAACAAGCGTTTGAAAGCAATGACAACATAGAAACGTTAAGGAGAAAATGTCATTTCCCAGCATAATTATTTCTCATTTTAGTCTTACCAGACATCTATTAATAAAGCCATAATAAATGGTCACGCTGATATATGGCATCTTCTCCTGCATCATGGTGCTGCTTCATACATCCAAGGCAAGGTAGATAACTCTTTATGTTTACATGTTATTGTTTACAATTATATATCGTTGATACTAATTTGCATTCCTGGTCATGCTAAACATATGAGATGATATCTTAAAAATTGAATCCATACAGATTTTGTATTATCGTCTGATGGCTCCTCTTATTGTTATTTTAGAGCAATTTCTTTTTGTCTTAAATTTAAATCAGTTTATGATTAGAATGAAAATGTCTCCAGACAAACTTAGTGCGGATTTTGAACATATTCACTCTGAGCGATGAAAGTAAAAACTAAAGATACATAAATAAATCTTTTTTTACATTGAGCGTTACAACAAATAGCACAATAACCTTTTCTGCCCTCAAAGTTTTTGCTTTTTCCGTTTATAGTAAGATAGATTTTACAGAACCTCTACAGAAAAAATAACACTGGAGACTTCATATAAGTTTAATCATTTAAAATAAAACAATAAAAATAACAACACATTAAAAAATAGAATGACTGAAATTCTTCAATTTGCAATTTATAACGTGACATGACATTTTCACTATTATTCACAAATTTGGATTATTAAACATTAAATTTAGTTTAAAAGAGCTCAATCACCTATCAGACCCTTATAAACTAACGGTTATCCCTGGGAGATTTCATTAGAGTAGGCCAGACAGCGTGGGTATCATCGCACACAGGCTGCTTGTTTTGTTAATACCAACGTGTTTATAATATGTGGGGCCCACCAAAATGATAAAAATAATTTAACAAGGGCATCCGGCAGCAAGTAAATTAAGCCAGAGCTTTGCGTATTAGGTTTTGCAAACAAGTGATCTTTCTACCTCCGCATACATGCAACCTACGACCTTTGGTTACCTTTGGACAGAACAAAACTGGAGACAGGGATACCCTAACTTTGGGGTGTATATCTTCATTTGCGGTTGATGCCATGTTTTATTCCTTTGGAATGGACATCATATGTGGGACAAAGAGGTGCTAAACTTTACAATATTGGTTGCATGCATGGCCTGTTTTCCTCAGGCGTGTCTTTAAGTTTTCACTGCAGTAATCTCTTTTTTTCTTTCCCATTCTTCAGATGTGAGAAATGTTCTTAGTGTGTCAATATCAAAATGTCCTGTGTTAAAACCGGCATAATAATATTGTGAAAAAAAGGTCATTAAATCTAAATAAATATAAATTACCATAATTAAAGATGCTGAAAGGAGGTGTGCAAAATTAAACTGTAGAATAACAGAAAAGTGTTAAGAAAAAAAAGAATAATTTTAAAGGACTATGTATACAAGTTAACTAGATAATACATGTGCTAGTAATATGAGTTTTTTTCCAAGTGATTGTAGTACTTATATGAGTTTAAAGCATTGTAGGCTGCACACATTCTAGAACATCATAAGTCAAGGCAGCTGACAATGTCGGATGCAGATGCAATTTAAACTTGATTGAACTAAATTAAAATTAAAATTTTTGCATACCGGTTTAAATTTGGATCGCAGAAAGGGGTCAACAATCCCGAGATCAACATACCTGTAATGTCGGGTGTTCTTTAAATATTTGGTATCGACAAGATAAATGCGAACATTCCGATCAGAGGAAATTTTATATACTGTAAAGACAACCGTACAGATATTCAGTCCATACACATTTAATCAAAGTTGAATATTAATTCACGATATGAAAGCAAAGAGCAGAGTTTGTGGCATTTCTGGTTTGCATGGAAAATGTTGAATATGATAATTTGGCTTGCACTTGTGTTATCCACGGGTACTTGTCTCCTAAAGAATGACAATTATGTAGCTATACCATGGATCATAGAACAAGTAGCTAATGAACCATGACGCTCAGCTAAATTTGACATATATCTATATTGGTGAAAATAGTTTATATGGAACCTTGACCGATGAGCAGAATGACAGCTTGCCAAAAATAATACTTTCGGTCATATCCCTTAAGAGTAGGTCACAGTGACTTTAAATATGGATTGCAAGAAGATTTGATAAGAAGTTGTCTAGATGCTAAGGTTCTGCTTCAAACTGCAACACTTTATGTCTGACTGACTGTTTCAGTCCTAAATCCTGTCGCATAGCCTGCAGAGTATAAGTCAAATGTACATTTATTAAGGTTTCCAAGGAATTCGTACACGAACCTCCCTGGATCATAATCAATTCAGAAGTTTTCAAGTCCAAACACAAAAAATGATGCAAATCATGTCTTATTGGGTGCTAAAATCATGTTCTTTCACATATCTTGCAGAATATAGGTCACCGTGACCACATTTCAGATGTCGAAGGATCCTTTGGAGTTAGCTCCCATCGCAATCACATTAAGAAAGACATTTCCAGATAAAGCCAGTAAAGGATTGTGCCCTGTCTGCCTTTCTGGATGCTCAAAAATAGTTTCCGCTCATAGCTCATATGGGTCACCATGACTTGATCTCAGGTGTTAAACAGATCATGTTTTCGGCCCTTAGTTCGCGGAATATAGGTCACTATGACCTAGTTTTAGGTTTTCGTGAATATTTGCCTAGAATTTTCCCTGATATTGCGTTAGAAGATTCTAGGCCTTACGGATACAAATTGTACTATTGTATAAAACATGATATTGCCCGTAGTTATATACAGTAGTATATAGGTCCCCATGAACTAAGTTCTCTCTCCTAGGAGATTTGCGATTTCTTCCTGTTCAAGGCCGGCTGTTTCTTTAACACGTCTATAAAATAGAGAAAATAATGGGGCACCACCAGTTTTAAGAAAAATTATGAAACACACCATGACCAATATATATGGAAAGAATCATAGCACTTAATGCCTTTGTTATATAGATACTGGAGCCTTTGAATAAAATAAATGAATAATTATTCTGGGGATGCAATACGTTCCTTATAACCTTCAGTCATCTGAGCTAAAAATCAGGATAGTTTCCGAAGAATAGATCACAAAAAAAGTACTATATATATGACATATATATATATGAGGCAGGGCCTACCAGCAAACAGCGCTTCAAAGGTATCGATCGGATCCATGTTCCTTGTCCATAAGTAGAGCAGGCTTCCCTTTTAGCATGCGATCCTTGGTAGTAAGCTACCAGTAACCTATCCTTGGTGTTGTTGTATTTGGAACAATAGCTTAAACAAAACTTCTGAGCTCTTTCGGGGTTGACAAAAATAGTTCCAAAAGAGTTTGTGATATCTGTGTGATATTAGACCCACATATCAAGGATGTCCTTTCTTCCTATTCCGAATACAAGTCCAAGTCCTTAGAAAAAAAAAGACTCGATTCCGAACTCGAGTCCAGGTCCGACCTCGAGTCTGTCATCACTGCTATACCCTATGTATCAAAGAGAAGGTAAAGGTGAAAACATGTCTAAACCTGAGATACCTAGAACAATTGAAATTTATTGAGTTGCAGCTGATACACGCGTGTTGATACAGAATTCAATCACAATAAATAACAATTCTGGCAATATCTGCCTTCCTAATATACGTTATTTTAATCTTTTAAGATACGACAGTAGCTGTTTCTGGTCGGGAATATCTCCTGCTTATAAGAAGTCTGTAGGCAGGATAGCATATTCAGCCGAACACTGAAGTATAATAAGCATTTTATGCTTGGCCTTTGTTCTTCAGATGTCCCTTAATAAAAAAGCTAACTGACGATTCTTTGAGCCTGTGTGTGTGTTTGCAAAAAAGACGGATTGTCCAATAAGCATCTAGTAAAAGTGCTCTGTGCGAGAGGAAAGAGAGAGGGCCTGTTAAAATTTTTTAAATAGTTATTCACACTTAGTGAAAAGTGTTAACTAAACAACACCTGACGGCGAAAGCACTGTGAATATTTCATTTCCAGTGCTCTTTTATCAATTATATATAAATTGTAAATATAAGGCAAATATAGGTTGCTTGATAAACAAATTGCCGAGTAGTGTTTCTTCTTCAAATCAGTTTAATTACTTTCGCTCACACATGAACCCATCGTCATTGATCTGACATCTGTAAAAATTTCTTTTATCTTTAAGAAGCCCAATAACTAATATTTTCATTATTTTCGTCTATAATTTTTGTATGCGCCTGATTCAAAGACATATTAGCCTTCAAGCACTGTACACTGTGGACGCATAGATAATGGAGTCGTTGAATAATGTACATGATGCATTTATTCTTGATCAGATATCAGGAAAATAACTAATACTGCTTTGCTAACATGCTCTCTCATTTTTGTCTCTCCTGTATCTCTTTAACATTTAGTCGATCAACCTGGTCCGGCCTCATCATTGGCCAATATGTACGGAGGTCTGCCCGAGGGGTGGGGGGTAGGGCCTAAAATCAGGACAGTCCCAGTCGGTTGCTTAACCACGTAATTGATCTAAAGAGTAATCAGACGTTATCAGACAGCCGATACCCGCATGAGCGACTTTTATCATAACTGACTCGGATGAATCTACTTGTCCGAATGCCACGATTACTGTCGTCCCCGGCTAGTATGTACTCTACTCAGGTAACCCTCATGTGTGCGGGCGCACTTAATGTTCAGCTTTAGATATGTCAGTATTTACAAAAGCAATGCCTGATTTAAAGGGCAACTCATAGCCTCTTGACAAACTTAAAGAGGACACCTGCTATGAACAGATCGATATCAGGTGACAATATTAGACAGCTACCTCACCCATGTTATCATGGTATGAAAAATATATACTGGTATGGGGACTATTAGACTGTGGGCAATGCCGAGCGAAACTGTAATTATAATTAAATTTAATAATAATATTATTAATAATAATAACAGTAATAATATTAGAACTATAATTACCTATTTCAAAGAGCAGATTAATGGACATCAAACTATATATCAGGGTATTGTGGCTGTAACTGGATAAACGTCACTTTGATGGTTCAGTCATAAACGGGAGAGAGCACGTTCATATATTACATAAACATTAACCGAACGCATACAGAACATACAATAATATATTAAAGCTATTCGACACTTTAAGAAGCTGCTATGTCGGAAAAAAATCAACAATTGAACAACTTTCCTTTAACTATACAGGACTAATTTACACGTATATCATGGCTGTGTCTTGCCTTTTTCGGGGTCGGAATTATTTCTTGTCTTGCTGGAACACATATGTAGTGCAGTGGAATATTTCTATAAGTGCTAGTAGTTATTATTAATCTGTAATATATTAGAGGCAGGATACTACCGTTGTCAGTATCATGTTAAATCTTATCTATTTATTTCTGAGTGGGGATTCCAGAGGTTAGCTAACAACAGGAACAGGAGATGAAATCGTAAACATGAGACCAAAATACGCAGTGGAGTCTAAAATATGCTTTCCTATAATTAATAGGAATGTCATGCAAGGTCGCTAAAATTTTGTTAGTAATTTGAACCGATCCGTGACAATATCGACCATCTTACTGTTTATGCCTGAAATCATTAGTATCGTTACTTGCGGTTGCAGGCCATACAAGATAAAGAGAGTAAGGTTATTAGGGTTATTAATCCGCTTGTAAGATACGTCGTTTATTTGACATTGCATTAACACTATATTTAACAGATCGTTGTAAAGTTAATCCTCTTTAGTATAATAGTCGATAGATGGCAGCACTAGTTATTTATATATTCCTGTTGCACGCCTAGCAGAGATAAGAATAAAATAAATATGACAGGTAATTGAATGAGAACTGGTGTCCATGACAATGATCTTTGCTCAGAAGCGAACAATGTCAATACACTATCAATCATGTCACTGTGCGATGCGTAGGATGTGCCTATGATAAGCAGCACTAGTATTATATTCATTTCTCCTCATCTAGAATTGATGACAAATTTGACAGGTAATTGACATTAACGTAGTGTCCATGACGATTAACTTTGCTTACTAACGAACAATGTCAACACACCTTATATACTTTACAATGTGTAAGTTGAGTGCCTGTGCTAATCAGTGTTTGTATCCGACTTATTTATTAATCATTTATCGACTACTTTTGCCCCAGATTTAACTAAGATGCCCCATGACTTACGCATGTTTGACAATATTTTATGCGTGTTTGCATTGGCCGTTTCCGATACCACGCTGAGATTAGGTTTCTGATTATCAAAACATGTTTTAGCGGTATCCTGTCTTGTTCATCCTGGACGATGGTGCGTCTAACTCCCAGGGTTTTTTATGCGTAATTATATATATTTCGCATATATCGCAAAATGAAAACCATTGCGAACAAAAAGGCAACCACAATATACTTCTATCCCTGAATGCTTATCTATATTTAAAGGTCTCGTGCAATGGTTTACACGTAGTCAGTGTTATTACTGATCTTATGACAATGATTAGAAGTCACTTTCAATACTTCTTCGACTTTAAATAATTTTTAGGGCTGTCACATACAGAGACATTCAATGCCTCACTTTATCCATGCCCTGAGATTCGGCGGTTACAGGAAGTTGCCTGTGGCATAAATCTTTGATACTTTATTATCTGCTTGCACCAAAAGTAACCAAATTAATGACAACTGATAAAATGTTATCTGCGTTAATTGCGCAGGAATAGACTTACCTTTGACAAATGACACAGTAAAGTACTAGCTTGGCCAATTAAGATAAAGCATAATCATTTGGTAGATATCACACCTATAGTATAGCTGTGGTACAGTCAAGTGCAGACCAGTGCGCTTTGTCAGACGAAGAACCCATTGGCAGCAAGAATTTGAGATTGAGGTGTGCAATGTGGCGATCCGCTTAACAATTAAGAGGAGAAGAAATCGATCACCCGGTAGGTACTTCACACTCAAATATAATCCCCTTTGTTGACCATCAAGTCACGTGATCAGAACAAGCTTGATTTCGTGCAATGGTTATTTTAAACACTAATGAGACTAAAAAAATAAAAATAAAACCTGTCAGAGTCCGGTACTGGGGAATTGTGGGATATATCCCAATAGCCTCTCGAAGCTCGTTGATGTATATACCACCCTTCTGTCTTGAGCTTACGATATTGAGCAAAATGGTAGTGCACATAGCTTTATTAGACGTTATTAGCACTTTATAAAACGATACATCAATTAAAAAACATGTAAATCATTAAATTATGGTCCCGGTCATATGCTAGGATGTAAATCATGAATCCTTGTTCAGCAGCTATACCATAATACGTGCTCGGGAATTATACACCAAGATTCAAAGAAAAAGCCATCAACCTTACACATTACATCAATATTGTAACTATCTGGTTGCCCAAGGGCCATGGTGCTCACCTGAATTTGACCTTAAGGTAATGCATGCATTAAATACTTACGTAATGTTATAAAAAAACCTACTGGTTACAATGTGTGCCATGTCTGCTTCTGTGGGTGCTCAGAATAATGCTTCATGTCAGTAGATTGCATGATAATGTTCATCATGCCCTTTTTTCAGCATGACTTTATTTCCAGGACATTTGCTCAAAAACTTCATGGGATATTGCTTTAGAAGATTCTAGGCCTAAGAATACAATTTGAGTCCATCTGTCTTTCAGGGTGCTCAAATCATTATTTTTCATGAATTCCATGAATGTCACATCAGAAGATTACAGGGCAACCTTCAGGTTGCTCAAATCATGTTTTTCCCCTATCGCTGACACCTTATAAGTCATCGTCACCTAATACTACATTTCCAAAATGATTTTCTCTATACTTCCTTTGATGTTGCGTTAGATCATTCTACGCTAGATGGACACAGTTTTACCCCAACTGACTTCGAGGAAGCTCAGTTCATGTGTTTGGCCAGTCGCGTAAAGCATATAAATCATCATAACCCAGTTTCAGGTTTCTGAGGAGATTTTCATAGGAGCCCCCTAAATATACAGAAGTGTTTAGGTCTATTGGATTCGATTTGTGCCCTGTCTGACTGTCCGAGTGTTAAAAATCATGTTTTAGCCAGTCGCTCACAGTATATAGGTAACGTGATCTATTTTTGTTTCCAAGGACATTTTCTCAGGACATCCCTGAATATAACATTAAACGATACTAGGCCAAATGGATGCAATATGTGATCTTTCTACGACCCTATGCGTGCTCAAAATCATGATTTTAGCCAGTAGTTCACTATGACCTACTTCTAGTTTTCCGGGGAGATTTGCGTAGCCCCCCCCCCCCAATGTACAGGTAGAAGTTTCTACGTCTAATTGTTATAGATTGTGCCCTGTTAACTTCCGAAATGTTTCATTGTAGGTCTCAAAAATAAAAGAAAATGCGTAAAAACTGAAACAATACAGGTGGCGCCACAGGTCTTCAGACACTGATGAATCCTTCATGATCAATATGCAACAGAATCATAGCAATCAGATGGTTAGTTATTGAAAAAGTGAAGCATTTGTATGATTTAAAAAATAATTCTTGGGCGCGCAAATCAGGTATTAAAAATACCATTTGGACAAATAAGGCCTACGACATAGCTCAGTATGTATATCCACTCAGAAAACATTTGACACATACAAGCACACACTCTTAATTACACTTAATTTGTAATAGTTTGTGTGAAACGCATGACACCATATTCTAATTCAAAGAGAATTGACAAAGTTTATTAGAATTTAATATAAACAATATTAAAAAAAGGTAAGAAAACCGAAGTATGAAATTTGTGATATACTTAGTAGACCAAAAATGAACAAGTGAGCATGTGTGAATCAAACAATCAGAACTGGTGTATCGCTGTTACATATCTACAATTCAACGACTGTACAAGATAATATAAAAGAATGAAATCAGTTGTAGTTTAGATATATACATAAAGTGGGAATTGACATCATATTTAAACTCAAAGAGCTGAAAAGGTTATTAGAATTTCGTATATATACAATATAAAAACGAGATTCATTCTTTCTCTCATTCAATCTTTCATTCATTTTGTCTATCTATCATTCAAGGTTTCTTTCATTCAAACTGTCTATCATTCAACCTTTCTTACTTTCATTCATTCTTTCTTTCGCTTCATTCAATCTTTTACTTATTTTGCCTGCCTATCATTCAATATTTCTTTCATTAATTCA
Organism: Sipunculus nudus; assembly: GCA_026874595.1. Lineage (NCBI taxonomy): Eukaryota > Metazoa > Annelida > Sipuncula > Golfingiida > Sipunculidae > Sipunculus > Sipunculus nudus. The sequence goes on from CM049321.1 coordinate 19,657,548, forward strand.
TTCAATTTTTCGTTCATTAAATCATTTTTCGTTCATTCTTTCTTTCATTCATTCATTCATTTGCTCTAATTCATTCATTCATTCAATCTTTCTTTCATTAATTCATTTTCGTTCATTCTTTCTTTCATTCATTCTTTCATTCATTCCATCTTTCTCTCATTCAAACTTTTATTCATTCTTTCATTCATTCAATCTTACGTTCAATCTGTCTTTCTTTCGTTCTTTGTCACACAAACTCGTATCCTTAAATACACGATCAAATGCACAAACTTTAGAATTATTTATAAATAAGTATTATGACGATATGTAGGGAATGATTAATGATGGAGAGAATGATAAAGAGAGAGAGGCAACAGTTATGCGTGGAGTTATAATGTTTAAATAATTAGCTTTAACATTGTTTGATGACGGAACATACATATTTGACAACGACATCATGAGTCTGATCGAGGTCTGAACGGGTCCGCTATTGTGGTCCGAGATGGTAAGGAATGTGGTCCGAGATCGTCGACGGGGTGGTCCGAGATTGTACTAAGTGGTCCGACTTCGTGTGGGCCGAGATGTAAAAGGTCCGAGATCTCCAGAAAGCATAATATCGAGATCATGCCCTTTAGAAAAAGAAATAGCCATTTTATCCGGGATCGCTAAGTGTTGGGGTATGCTTGGTTTTACAATTATTCAACATAGCGAGTTATGTTCCATGTAATTACAATAAAAATTTGTTTCACAAGTGAATTATATACATTCTAATATCTGCGGAATCATTTTTGTTTCGAATAATCATCTGATACAATGGAACAAGGTTAAGAAAATACAACAGCAGCACTTTCCCACACGAGGGCTTAAGCTAGCGAGACATTAAAACGCATGCGCATTACGTCCAAAATTTAAATGGGTATACCCAATTTGTAAACCTTTCCGTACCTTCTATGCCCTTCGGAGTAAACTAACGATTTTGCAGGGCTAGGCTTTTGGCCTAGGGCGACGATGAGAGTCAATAAAACACCCGTACACCAAACATGTCAACGCCTATCCCTTTTTAAGGTTTTCTGTTCTAACCTTGCAACAACATATAAGCTTTCTACGCTGTTTTTAACGATGGAACTACGTTCAGACTTTCATTTTATAAGCTGTAAGGATTTCAGATGGAAGTCTTACTGTTTATTTATCTTTATGTATCAAGTGTGCATAATTACAGTTATCACAAGATATTATCGTGGAGCAAGCGATAGCGATCTGAAATATTTTGGTGTATTCTATATGAGCCTATGTACCCTTAGTAGACTGATAAAAGCAATTTGAAAGTGGTCAGCGAAAGAACAAACACCAAACTAATTTCCGTAATGAGAATGCCCGTCATAACAGCTAAAACTGTCAGTGCATTATAATTTGCTGAATTAGTCTTGTATTTTGTCATAACAACAAGAAAGTTTTCAATATCTTTTTAAATATTCTCAAGTGTTAATGGTCCACGAAGCTCTTCACCATTTAGACATATACACCGCAGCTAATATGTAAATTATTTAAAAATAACGGAATGCATCTCCAACACAGGTCTCATTGATGAAGAATTTGGCGAAGGAAATGGGATGTGCCACATAACTCTTCTATCAAATCTACATGACATCTGCATGCTTTAATTGTGAATGAACAAAAACAGCTCATTGAAGGAGAACATTGAATGTAATATATATTCATACGGAATGTATATGATCGGTAAAGGGTTTGTCCCAGGTAAATGATCTGGTCGTAGATTGAAAGCCTTCTAAGACATGTTTTACCGTACTTTGGACTCCACAAATTTAAAACCCTATTCACTTCCTTTCACCGCAAACATCCATTGAATTGGTTTACTCTCACCGACAGAAGGTTTGTTATGGTATCACAAATCCAAATAAACAAGTGCTTCCTCTGGAAGGAATGCTAAGAGCTTTAAAATAAGTATTTTTCATATACTTAACACATAATTGGATTCTCTGGCAAATAATGATCAATGATAAAGTTCGTATCGAACAGCGAATAAAATCCGACTTGACAAATTAGATGAGTAATAATATACCAAACAAATGACAATCTCCTCAGTTTGAGGTTTAAATTGACCTATCGACCACAGCCCAAATGCTCTGCCTTTCAACCTAATTATTATAATAAGCCCACCAGCCGCTCCTACACCGAAGGCCTCCCATAGCCTGGTTGCAAGAGCTTTTTACAACAATAAAGACGTCACAAAAGTGGATGACGTATGACGTCGCATTGACTGACGTTATCAACTAGTATTTCTGTTCTCAATTGTTGAATATATTGCGTCATTGTGAAAAGTGTTGCAATACAGTTTCGATTATTTGTCTCATACGAATTACGTGGCAGGTAAGAAATTATTATTTACTCGGTAGTCAAAGGAATGGCTCCTTCAACCTATTTCCTAGAACTTTTTGTACTGTCTCCTTTGTTTAAAAAAAAATCCCGGAAAACATGCCGACCTGGGTTCCGGTACAGACTACACGTGTTCTGTTTGGCAGAGGTCTGCCGAGTTATGCAAATTTTGTTTTTATCAGATGACTGGCGCTTTACAATGCTTAAGGTAACCTGACTGGTTGCTCATTAGGCCAATGCTTATGATTATTCATTGAATAAATATGAGTTTAAGGTCACAAAGAGTTCTTGGATAGGTCATTTTGGTTCGACTGTCTCTAGTGGCTCTTCCGCTAGAAAATTGTTTGCTTATTTATTGCTGTTGAGTATCATAAAATGTGTACGATACACTTCCGTGACAGGCAAAGTATAAAAAAAAACAGATCAAGAGAATAGAAATCGCTATGTATCTATCTCTCTATCTTTCTCTCTCTCTCTCTCTATATATATATATATATATGTGTGTGTGTGTGTGTGTGTGTGTATGTATACATCTGCCTGTGTTTGATAAATATGTAATTGTGTAACCAATATTGCACAGGGCTCGTGTTAGTTGAGGGAACGCATCTATCTCTGACAAATGTTACTTGTGCTTGGTGCGATTGGGTAAAAGGCACATCTGCTGGCCGGGGTTATCATCCCAATGTACTGCGTCCTCCAATGACATAGACCTTTTGGTATCATGTGGTGCCATCATATCAGGCAGAGTAGATCGTCTGTAGCCTGCATATTATAGGTTACAGAGAAATACTATATGAATTTTGTTTTGTGGCTACGTGGCAAACAAGATAGACCCCTCATTAATAAATTCAAGATAACGACCTCCCACCTGCAATCATTAACTCCCTAACATTACGTCACATGTCAACCAATTATTGCTGGCATGGAAATATAATATTTCTTCTGATCATTTAAGCAACATATCCTTAAATCTCCGTTATTCTCCTTTGTTCCTAGTGATGTCTTCAGAATAAGCTAAATTATGATGGTATCTAAAACACTAATGAGACTTGAAATAAAAGAAACATTGTTGCCGGTAGCTGTTAGCGTTCGGTACTAGGGAATGATGGGTTAAATCGCGAAGTTTAATAATTTATGGGACAAGTAAAGGTCAGCCACTGATCGTAAATATACCTAGGAAACCACATGGGAACACACACATGCCTAAATTAGGTGGGCTTTATAACACTTGACAATATATACCAGTGAATCATTGACCAACAAACCAAACAAAACTCAGTCATTGACAGTATACATTCACCGATATTATAACAACTAACTTCTTTAATATCAGCGGAACTATGAAACACACTAACATTACCAGATCCATGTTTTTCATATAAACTAATACCAGAGCTCTGATAAACATGAACCATCATATATTGTTTAAACTGTATACATGGTAATTACTTCATCTTGAATCTTACACGCTACCATATGATTCAGATGATTCAGAGTAAAATTCAAATAAACATTCCTTAAAGACATTCTTCTAGTTATTATTTTTTGGGGATATTGATTGTTTATCTGACATTTTACACATAAGGAGGAGAAAAATAGCACCATCTTTAGAGTATCCTTGTGTCATGTAATTTTATTGTTTAATCTTAAATACCAGTCACGATGCAAAATGGCATCTATTGAATGTTATCAGTGTAAATTGGCAGGTATCTGTTTTCAGCTCAACTGTTTTTTCTAATCATTTCTAGAAAAATAATATTTTGAGGTCCAGTCACTGTAAAGCAGGACGGTAATGTATATATATATATATATATATATATATATATATATATATATATATATATATATATATATATATATTCAGTAAATGAAATACGTGATACTCGTGATTTCCTATTCGGTATTTTTATTTATTTTTTTTTATTGTTTTGGATTTATTTTTACGACAATGCTTCGGACGTAGATTTAACTGGATGACCAAGCATGTAAAAAAAACTTGTCCCCTTCTCACTGTTACTTAATATATATAAACTCTTCTCAATAATATAGACAATATGAACCCATTTTAAACTGAAATACGATCTAACCTCGTTACGGTGGTCCCATTTTCGAAGTCTGATATAAAGAGCACAAAACAATTGGAACCGTGACATCGTAGTCGTTATTTTGTGGTGGTCGTTAAACAGGTGTGGTTGTGGTTTTACTGTGATAATTACAAAATCAGGTCAGTACTTATGTTTTCTGCCTTTCTGGTATCATTTGCATTGTTTGAGGCTCAACGGATTTGCAATCACGGTATTGATCATAATAATATCAAAGACAGATATATATGTGTCAAGGGTATCTTTAATCAAATCATCGCTTAGAGGGAATTATGGCCCACTGTATACTATTGCCAATATAAGGAATGTAAATATATTGCTGTCCTGTCGTATTTTTACTCGTGTAGGTCACACAGAAAATCGACTATTTCTCAGAAATTATTTATATCTCGAATCAAAGTTGTAAGTGCATGAGTTTATTGGGAGACATTAACTTAAGATGAAACGGTAGGCTGTTTTACTTATTTGGGATATCTGAATAAAGAATCGTCTAAACAGAGAAAGAAGCCGCTATAAACATACACTAAATTAATATATACACAAACAGAGTAGGATAAATCCTCTGGCTGCAATTTTGCCCTTTCCTATATTAGTGCTTTAGCTAGTAAACTTTTCTAATTGCCAACTCACATTTACCACACTCACACGCCATGGTATATATGGTTACATTATGTGTGTCATATATCAACCATAGTATTTATCTGCTTTGTACCAAGTTAATCCGGAATTTGTACCAAGTTAATTGGGATATACCAAAGATAGAAAAAAAAATCGTCCCCCTTGTTGTGTCTTTCCGGAAGACAGAGTTACGGTTAAGGCTAAATTTAGACAATCCCTAGTGTTTAGAACATGTGTATTATCTGATCCTTTTGCGTCCCTTTGTGCGGGATAAAACGTACGACAAAATGTGTTATATTAATCAGACATCATTACGCCATCTTAACTGAGATATTCAGAATAGTTAAAGTTCATATAGTAGTTTCATTTTATAACCTGCACATATTTTTATCAAGAGGTGACCGGACAAGAGGTTAACATCAACAGAAGTTATCAGTCTGTGGTGACTCAGTATTGCTGCAAATAGTCACCACGGTCTAATGAAGTCAATTGATGTAAATTGATGAAACTGTCACAACAAGTAAGCTGAAATTGGTTGTGTAGGAGAACTGTTATCTGGGGTTGTTCTCCAGATGTTGGTCTCCTTGTTTTGCCTACTTACCTGTGTCGGATACTAACCCGACTAGTGTCAGTTGATAAAAACCAATTTCCTCTGTCTATTGGGCGAAGTTTTTCTAATGATTATTGGAAAATTCATCTGGAAGACATTTTCACAGGTTTGGTTAAATGTTTTGTACAAGTACTTCGCCACTGAATGTTCCCCTATAAATAACCAAACTATGAAAATTAATCTCAATAAAGTGAACGAAAATGTCCCTTATAGGAGACATTGTGTTATCTCAGTCATTGTAACATATTACGTGGAATGGTGAACTGAAAAGTGCAGTTACTTCTCCAACTACACCTGTCACGGTGTCACTGCCTTTTAAGGAAATTATTGTATGTGCTTCAGTTGTGTTTCATCCAAGTTGCCATGCATCAGCGGATGCCAGGGTGTTGATTGCAGTTTCTCTTTAAGTATAACTTCTGTAATTTTATAGTTGCTATGTATAATAAATAAATTATCGTAGTTCAGGTGCCAACAGGAACAACAAAATTTATGAACGCACAAAGCTAAAACCTCGGACGCTCTTATCACTGACAAATAATACTCTGAACTTCGTCGTGGTCCAAATATAACAGCTAGCCGACAATATGATACTGTTCGACTATGTCCATCTTTCCTCACAAAGATAACTAACAGACGAACTTCTTCATAAGGCAGGCACAACTTTAAGACTGGTCAAAATACGGAAAATATAGCTCATACCCCAACAGGAAATCACCATACAGTTTCTTGTAATTTGTTGGGTGGTTACTTATATTTTGAACCGTCTATGTTCATAGTGGGGATTTTTGGCAAGCCAATTTTTCTAACCTTTATGATGCGTAGTATTAAGATTGAGATATCGCCAATAATCCCCACTGCATCATTTTATTTTTTCATAGTGTTTTTTTCTAATTCATCATGTTTTTGTTAGACTAGCCACCGACCATAATAAATTAAGCTGTAACTGATGAGACAAGGTTAGTACAAGTCTATTAAGAAATGGCACAGACATAACTATAAGCTACTTTATTCAGGTCTGAGGAATTGGTATTTGCGTGCACGTCCTCAGGTCAGACTTTAGGCAGGATACAGGTAAAGGTGGGGGTTAACCCTGATGTCACAGACGATGTCACTCTCAACTATGCCCCGTTTTCGGGCCTGTTCAGTCTTGTACATTTTCCATGCTACCTGGATAGCATATATATCAGTCATAATAAGCACTACCAGGTTATCCTTTTATATATTTGCCTGTCACTTACGGTATTATGCCTATTTACTTATGTTTGGAGAGGGCGTCCCCCCTGCGGTAAGGACTAACCGTTCGAGGCGGTCAAAACAGGACGTAGACCCACAAAATTGTGCTTTTCAACATTTGCCACTCCGTATCATGATTAATTTAATTATGCGCGTTTAAACATGTCCTCATAAAACATAATCACAGAGTATGTGTGTTTATATCTATGCCCCGTGATCACATGTTACATCTGTTCACATTTACATCACATAATAACGGAGTATACGTGTTCACACTTATCCCACGGGATAAGTAAACTAACATAAACTCTGCTTAAATTAATAAAATGTATAATTTGGTAACTTTAGGTTAATGAAAGTTCACGAACATATCAACAATATCAAGCTGGCAAAAATAAACTGGCCAGAAGATAAAGAAAAATGAGACTTTACTCCAAACAGTCCAGAAGGTTCAAACCCCAAAGATAAAAGGGGATTGTAACAGTAGCAATACCAGCATCAACAGTGATAAAATAATACAAATCACAGGCGTGGTTCAAATGTAACCGATATCACAATGTATCAATTTGAATGTCTATCCATCTTGGATAGCTGTCTCGTACACATGACAGGTATCGCCACTTACAACTTTTTTTTGAACTGTGTTTTGTAACAAGTCTCAGTAGATATACATCACTCACGCTACAACTTTTGGGGGCTGTCACGTAAAGAGACATTCTATGCCTCAATTCACATATTCACTTGTTTCCTGCCCATATTCTAGTTCTTTTTAGTTATATAAATATATAAATGACCCAACCGTCAACTGTTACAGACACATTATAAAGATAAGAACTAAACTCGTAGTTATTTGTCAATTTGTTTCTTTTTATCTTTCAGCAATGTAAGATAATATTGAAATCTAACTTGAACTGATAAATCATCAGGCGTAATGTGTGGAATTATGTGTTGAAATGACATCAATAATTGCTGTTAATTAAAAGGTCATAAACATTTAATTCGACAATAACCCATCCATAAAACAACATATTTGGTTTCCTTTTCAAGGTAATCCTTTGGTCCAGTATGTAGCAGGACAAAAATTCAAAGGAAATGCAAATACATAGCTGCCCCCAGCGGCACCATCTGACACATTAGCTTTACCAGATATATGATTTACATGTCATTTAATAGCATAACAAAGATAAACATGAGCCATCATATGTACGTTTAAACTGTTAAATTGTAAATACATTTATCAAGGGTTTATTCTTATCAATAGTTCAGAGTTAAAGATTAAACGTCCTGAACCTCTGTTATGTGCATATATTCCAGTCACCTCTATTTGGGAGGTCGTACCAATCTTTCAATGTATTTATGTGTGATGAGTATTTCTATTTTGCCTGAATAAACGTTAGCAAGCCAACCTGCTTTGCAACTAGAGAAAGTTGGTGCCCACACAAATAAAACAACTTTGTTAATGAAAAACGTATATGCAATGGAAATGAAGATCACTGTAACCTTATAATAAACCTCCTGCTATTATATAGGCAACTTGAGGCAATTTAAACTTAGCTAATAGTTACAAAACCAGTGGAATCCATTATTATTGACGTTATCTGACGTTTGGGGTGCATTGGCTTTGTTTGTGTCTGAACGGATTTTGTTTCATGATGTCAATTATTATTATATCAAATGTAGATGATACATTTAATTATTCCGTCGCAATGAAGAACATTATCATCACACCCACGCGATACTATCAGGAACATGGGCTTAAGGTGTGCCCGAATTTGATTTTTGCGATAAAATCATGAGATACATTTATTAGACAAAGGGCAGGTTTCGGTATATCAGAATTAATTATCGCTCAAGCCGAGAATTATACTAAACGCATTTGTTGTAAACCTTTACAGTTTTAAAATACACGCGAGCAATTTTTGTTTTTGACAATCTTCTGGCATAGCGGTACACGGATAAGAATATACAACAGCAGCTCTTTCCCACCAGGGGGCTTAAAGTAGCAAACCAACTATTTCTGCATTTGCATTTCTGAAAAGACCCCCCTCGACAGAACATGTAATTACCTGTTTATTTGTCTAACGTCTTCAGGAATAACCTTGCAAAGAAATTTTCTACGTAATAAATAAGTTGTCTACAATTAAAACAGCACAGGCAACCTGACGCCGTTTCTAAAATTTGAAATACCTTCAGATTTGCTATCTGTAATTTGCAAAGATGTCCGATGGATGTCGTACTTTTTTGTCTATCTTTATTCACCAAGTCTGCATTGATATAGTTATCAAGCGAAACTCTCCAAGCTATAACTATCTCAAATATTTTTCCTATACGAGCCTATATAACCGTAACCGTAAAGCATTTTGATAGTGGTCAAGGGAACATCATACACCTTTCATTATCCACAAAATAAAAACGCCCTACGGAACAGTGACAAATGCCTGAGCATTATATTTTCCGGAAATGCTTCTGGGTCTTGTAATAATAACAGGAATTATTTATTCTTTAAAGTATTCCCATGTTAATGGTCTACAAAGCGTTTTATTAGACATGGACTCCTCATCTTATATATACTTATAATCAAATCACTGATAATCCTTTATTACTTATGGGGCTGTAAAATTAAACAATAATGACAGACTATAGAATGTAAAGAATTAATCAAAACTACTTTAGACATAGAAAGGAATATTAGTGAAAGGGCTGGAAAGATAACCTTTCGGGATATAAAATGGAATGAAATTATCAAGCTAATTTAGAATACTAGTGCCAGATCCGCGTCCCATTTATACTTGAGAAAATAAATGTAATATGACGCCTTTTTGTATTTTAAAATATTTTATTAATCCGAGATTTCGAATCGCACAGACTTCTTCATCTCATGTTAAGTGGGAACTTGTAGCGAAATGTTCATATATAATTGTGGAGTAGTGGGGTAACAAAGTATAACAGTTACTAGTTTTATTATAAATATTATACAATGTAGGATCATCACTATTCGTTTAAGTTCCCAAATCTGTCGTTCTTTTTTATTCTCAAGATTACCTTTGAGTAAACCTACTTCGATATTATAAGCTGTGTGTCCCTGTCACAAAAACTGTTCATCTATAGGTGTATTAATGTCTCCTGATGTAACTGTTTGCCTGTTTTCACGCGATAAAAGACTCCCATGTAAACCTATTACTGCTATTATGGAAATATAATATTCATATGATATATGTTGCTCTGTTAATTGCTAGTCGTGTTTTTTTTACCAAGGAAAGATTAAAATGCTCAACACAATGCTGAATAGCATCCCTGGAATGTTATCAGCGTAAACTGTAAGATATCTGTTTTACGCTCAAATGTCTTTATATTCATTATATCAAAAAGAGCGTTAGGGTTAATCACCGTAAAGCAGGAGGGTCAAATAAATATATTCAGTAAATGAAATACGTGATACTCGTGATTCCAGATTGGGTAGGTTTTCCTCTGTTCTTAGTTTGGATTCTATCTATACAACATGCTTTGTACCTTAATTAAACCGGGTGACCACTCATGTTAAACAACTAGTCCCTTTGTCAAGGTTATCCTTTATGTAACACCCTGCGACATCATATAGACAATGTGACGCCGTTTTGCAAAAATGGATTATGGTGAAACCTCAAAAATAGGACTACCAACGGGACCTAAATTAAGTGCCCTCATTTCGACGTCTGATAAAAAAAAGAGTACCAAAAAATCGGCACCTTAAAAAGTTGTCTTGTTTGTTGGCGCTAAACCGAAGTGATCGTGAGCCGAGGTTTTACTGTAATAATTACAAGACCAGATGCGTTTATTGTGAGACATACCCATAACATAAAGGAGGAGGTTGTTTTACATGGTCGGATATCTGAAAAACCATCTGTCAAAACAGAGAAAGAAGCCGCTCTTAAATTCGACAATCTGATTAAACATATAAGCAATTAGTATATACATTTGATAGCATTTAAAACATTACGCAATTTAAATTGCAATAATCAGGAGGAGGATTTTTTTTCATAACAAAAGGATTGTAAAACAATTCGTTGTATGTTATCCAAACTGATCAGTTGGATACTCTGGCTGCAGATGATGAAATTCGCATCGTTCAGTGAATTTAGTCCAATAACATGTTATAGTTATCACTTCTTATCCTATAGACATCACTCAGCGAATACCAAAGCTAATAAATCTTACATTGCAACATTTATTATGATATTTACACTTCTGTTATAATCAGTCTATAGAATGAATTTGTCTAAGCTTTTATCCAGAGCACCACGATGTACATCATTTTGTTGAAGGCAAGATATATCAAGATCAACAGAAACTAATATTCAGGGTTCAATGGCCCGATTATAAAATTGCATCAGTATATACCATTTACAGAATTTCTGTTTTATTCTTTTGGTAAAGTATCTTTATGGTTGTAGGATTCACATATTGTGTGTTAATTGAGTATATTATTAAGGTTAATACATCATATATTCACAATGGTCAATATTGCATAAGTTTAGAGCAGAGAACAATTGCAGATGTCTTTACTACAGGAAAAATAGGCGTGTGCAGGTTCATAAAAGGGGACCCTAATCTAAGTCTTTATGCGTTTTATTGGGGTAGGTTAGTCACATGACCTTATAGGGAAACAGCTTTATATGTTGTTAAGAAATATATGGTGTCCATGTATATACGGTTCTAAATCCGCTATTACAGGGAATACAATAAAATAATAAAATTATTTATCATTGAGCATCGGAGATAATTTAATATCAGTACACTTTGTTAGGTTTAAAGTTTACTTTTTGTGCTAAAATAAATTTTACTGGCCATGTCACTTGTAACGGTGAATAGAAATGCAGTTACTTCCCCAACAACACCTGTCACGCAAGCTTGCCTTGTATGGAGATTATTGTGGAGTGTATGACATTTCAGTCTAATTTCATCCAAGTTACAATGCTGCAATACTTGCCATGGTGTTGAATGCGGTTTCAACTAAGGTATTACTATTGACAGTTTAAAGTTGCTATCCATTATAAATAAATTCTACGTGCTCAGGTGCCAACAAAAACAGCAACATTAATGAACCCACAACGCTTACAGCTGGGACGCTATTATCGCTGACAAATAATACTCTGAACTCTGTCGTGGTACAAACACAACTGCTGGCATACATTATCGTCCCTAAGCACTCTGCTTCACGTCCTCACAAAGATAACTCACAGTAGAACCTCTCCTGTGAGGCATCTCCACAACGCGGCCACCAATTTATAGTGGACAATTTTGGACAAGCCCATTTTCTTAACTCTTTATTACGCGGGTAAGGAAGGGATATCGCCGATATTGCCTACTGCATCATTTTATTGTCTTTAAAGAACTCATTCTTATTAATTACTTTATTGTAGGTTAAAATATCGATCATGAACAATTAATCAGTAAAATAATGAGACAAAGTATGAAATGTTTTATTGACTAATGGCATATTCATGACTATAAGCTACTTGATTAAAGTCTTATTAAATGGTATTTGCGTGCACGTACTCCAGTCACACCTCAAGGAGGGTAGAGGTAGAGGTGAGGGTTAAGTCTGATGTCAGAGATGATGTCATTTTTACGAGACACCACACTTTGCCTGGTGTTCGGGTCTGCTCACTTTTGTACATTTTCTCTGCTACCTGGGGAGCATACAAACATATCAGTCATAATAAGCGCTACCAGGTTATACTTTTTATATAAATTTTACGGTCAGTATTCTCATTTACCCCAGTTTGGAGAGGGCACCGCCACTGCGGTAAGGACTTAGCGGTGAAGGCTTAGTGTTGAAAGCTGTCAGAACCGGACGCAGACCCACAGCTTTGCTGTCACAAGTACAACACCCTCAACTTAATGCCAACATATTCACACTTAATGCCAAGATATTCTCATATTTTATTATCATCATTATTCAAATAAACATGCTGTAAAGAGGTCATAGATAAAGGTATCCATGGACCAATGCAATATTTTTAGTAGTAATTACAAAGTGGGCTTACCAACATTAGCTACACCGTATTATGATAAATGTCATTATGCGCGTGTAAACAATATTCTCCTAAAATATGATCATAGAGTATATGAATTCATACGCAAGCCCTATAATCACAGATTACATCTGCTCATATTTACACGACATGATGAGTATAATTGTTTACACTTACACCAGGGAATCGTAGAGTATATGCGTTTAAAACATAAACTCTGTTTAAGTTTTTAAAAAAAATAATAGTATCGTAACTTCAGGTTAATGAAAGTTCACGAACGAATCACTAATATCAAACTCGTCAAAATTTATTTGGCCAGATGATAATAACAGTTGTGACAGTAGAAACAGTGATACCGGAATCAATGTTAAAATAATGCATATCACAGGTGTGTTTCAATGTATCAATCTTATATTTTGCATGTCTATCCATCTTGGATAGCTGTTTCGTACACATGACAGGAAGCTCCACCTGCACTCTTTTTTTTACATCTGTACATCTTTTTTTTTGTTTGTTTTTGTTTTTTGTTTTTTTTACAAAGGTCACTTTCCTCTCATGCCACATAATTAGAAGGCTGTCACGTAAGGAGACATTCGATGTCTTACTTTAATATGCCCATTTGATTCGGCGGTTACACTAGTCAATTGTTTGCTGCCCATATTCTAGTTCTTGTAAGTAATATAATTATACATGACCGAATCTACAACTTTTACAGAAACATTATAAAAGTAAGAACAAGATTCCTTGTAATTTGTCAATTTGTATCTTTTTACCTTTCAGGAATATGAGATAATAATCAAATTTCACTCAAACTGACATATCATCAGGGGAAACGTGTGGAATTATGTGTTGAAATGACATCAATAAATGTGGTGAATCAAAGGATCATAAAATATCATTTAATTTGACTAAGACCAATCCATTGAACAACCGATTGCGTTCCCTTCTCAAAGCAATTGGTTGGTCCAGTATGGAATTATGTGTTGGATCATCATTAATAAATGTGGTGGATTAAATGTCATAAATATTATTAAATACAGCAAAGACCAAACCATGATACAAAAAACAGCCTCCCCTTCTCAAGGAAATAGGTTAGTCCAATGTAAATCAGGACGAAATTCAAAGGAAAAGCAAAAATAGCTCTGCCCCCTTGCGGTCAATATAATCTTAATCTGTGTTAACATCGGTTATGTGCCATAAATATGTGATCATTTATTATCTGCTTACACCATAAATTATAAAAGAATTCATGACAGACATAATGGAAGCTGCGCTATTTGCGCAGGTATATACTTATCTTTGACAAATTACACGGTCAAGAACTAGGTTTGGCACTTTAACATAAAGTATAATCATTTGGGGGATATTATACCAATAGTATAAGTCTGATACAGTCAAGGGCAGACCAGTGCACCGTGTCACACGAAGAAATTATGAACAGCAAGCAAGAAATTGAGGAAGAGGTGCCGATGTGGCTAACAGTCCAACAATGAAGGGGAGAAGAGGCTTAACAGCCAGTAGGGTAATTCACTCTCAGATATATTCCCCTGTGTTGACCTCCATGTCATATGTTCGAAACAAGCTAAATTTCATGCAATGGTATCTAAATACTAATCAGGCGAGAAATAAAATAAAAACAGATGCTGTTATAGGTGCCTGTTAGTGTCCTGTACTGAGGAACTATGGGTTATATGCCAGTAGCCTCTCGCAACTCGTTTTTTTTTATGTGAGAGGCAAACGTTCCTGGATTAATATACCAGCAACTGGTCTTAAAACTTACAAAATGGGACAAAATGGAATGAATATAGTTTCATTAGGTGCACTATATAAAACGTTACTCCCGTTAAATTACTCAAACATATGTAAATCATCATAGTACTTCCGGTCATATCCTGGGATGCAAATTATGAACCTGCTTTTGTCAGCACTAGAGTATTAAATGATACCAAATCAAGGACAACCAAGCAAACTAGAGCTAACATTTCACCAATACTATAATTAACAATTAAATATTTAAGTATCAGCTGCACCATCAAACACATAAGCATTTCCAGATACAGTATTCACATGTCACCTCATAGCATAATAAAGATAAACATGAGCCATGATATGTACGTTCAAACTATTAAATTGTAAATACCTTCATCAAGGGTTTATTGTTATCTCTAATTCAAAGTAGATTAGTGAACGTCCTCTGACCCTCTGTCATGTATATATATATATATATATATATATATATATATATATATATATATATATATATATATATATATACCAGTAAGTTCTATATCGATGGGTGTACCAAACGTTCAATGTATTTGTGTAAATAGATTATTTCGGTTTTGTCTAAATAAACGTTTTACGGGTATCACATATTGGGTTTTGCATTCCGGTATATCAGAATTAATTTTCGTTCGAGAATTATACAAAAGGCAATTTAAATAAACCTATACCTTTTTAATATACACGCAAATCATTTTTTTTCTAACAATCTTGTGGCATAGCGGTATACGGATAAGAAGATACAAGAGCAGCTCTTCCCAACTAGAGGGCTTAGCTAATAAAACATACTACCGCATGCGAAATTACTTTTTTGACAAAAAATATAAATGGATATACCCAAAATTTTAAACCATCCGGTCCCCCCTCCGGGATAGCATTACAATTTGAAAAGAGAAAACTTAAGGGCTGGACTAATGATTTGAATAATCAAAATCCACCTCGACCGAACATGTACATTGCCGGTTCTTTTTGTCTTACGTCTTCTGGAATGACCTTGCAAATACAATTTCTACGATTATAGACAACCTGACGCCGTTTTAAACCTGGTAATATGTTCAGATTTTTCCTGTGTATCCTAAACGAACCTACGTAACCGTACAGGAGAAACATTTTTGTAGTGGTCAAGGGAACATCAGACACCTTTCATTATCCACAGTAAAACGCCCTTCAGAACATTGATAAATGCCTGTGAATTTTATTTTTTGGAAATGCTTCTGTGTCATGTCATAGCAACAGAAGTGATTTAAATAACCTTTTAATGTCTTTCAATGAGAATGGTCAACAAAGCTCTTTATTAGACACAATTATACTTCACATCTGATAGGTTATTATATCAAATAACGAAATGCATCTCTAGCACAGCACAGGTCTAATTGGAAAGGGGTGAGGTCTAAGTAAAGCAAGGGCTGAGGCAAATAAGATGTGTCATATAATCCTTCGTCATGTCTACATGTCTTCTGCATGACTTAATTCTTATTGGATAACAACAGTCTCTGAGAAAACACAGAATATACTATACATTTATTTGGATCCCGGCTGGGAATACCTCTAGACAGCGGCTGGCAGCATTTCTAGACAGCGGCTGGCACCACCTCTAGGCACCGCGCGGCAGCACCTCTGAATTCCGGCTGGTAGCACCTATAGTCACCGCCTGGCAGCACCTCTCCACCCCGGTTGGCAGCATCTCTGGACACCGGCGCTGTAAATGCAAATTGACAAATGGAATAAAAAAATAAAACATGACGAAATTAACCGACACTGTTCATTTCGTGACACCCGTGGCCGTTCATTCTTAGGCTCAGAATCTGGCCAGTTCCTCTGCCATATATTGCAGATGGAAAAAGGTTGATTAAGTAAACCACTCCTTTTGTTTTGCAATAAAAAGGTACTTGGAGGTGGTGTTTCTTTTTAATTATATTGATTATATTTCCCTGTAGGATTAGGGGACGTGATAGTCAGCGTGGTTTGTTCAACGAATATAGGCCGTTCTTAGTTTGGGTTGGTAATTTGATAACGCACGATCTTTTGTTGTTTAATTGAGGATTTACTGTGATCATTGATACACACCTGTGTGATCACAGTACAACATTTATCTTTTATTATTTATTGATGATAATACCAATAATTAAATACATATTCATTATTAACCTGCTAATATATTTTAAATTCATTATATATGTGTAAATTATGTATTTATTCTTATAACGTATAAAATCAGTTTTATAAATATATAAAGTATATTGATGACCCGCCATTTTCAACCGCAGCCCCTATCAACGTCGAGGGCTATACCAAAGAGGGCCGCACTTTGTACCGAACGACCCGAGACGTGAGTTGCATGCATAACGTGGTTGGCCTCGTTATGCATGCAGTTTCATGGAACAATGTGTAGTGTTGTATGCCATGCCCACATAGGGCATCAGGATTAAAATAATACTTAATGTCCAATGAGAGAGGAGAGACAACTCCTGGGCTGGACAGAGCACTGGGAAATCGTACCTCCTCCTCCCTCATAGAGGGAGTAAGGTTGGGTATCCGGCTCGCGGCACACCCTCGACAGATTAATCGGACCGATTTTGGCATTCGACAGGCGGCTCGGTTAGGTATTACTATTGGAAATGGCTGGCTGTACAACGGAGGGCCGCACTTTGGACCAGGCGATCCTTCGACGTGACGTCATAATATGGATGACGTCGACCTTCATTCGGTTTCGCGGAATTCCCGAGTGAGGCGATGTGTTCTCACTGTACCCCGCCCACCCAGGGCATCTTGGTTATAATATTACTAAATATGCAATCAGCTAGTAAATACCCTGTTTCTGGCATTATGGACTCTATACATTGTGGTTCCATCATATATCATCTCTCTACACGTTCCCACTTAATTATTACCTGACGAAGAAGTCTTTGTACTTCCAAAGCTCGAGTGTTAATAAATTAGTTAGTCTATCTAAAAGGCGTCACTGTTTATCTTAACATTTGCTGCAACAACAGACTTACACGGCTATACCACTTATATATATATATATATATATATATATATATATATATATATGTTTGTGTGTGTGAGGGTGTGTGTTGTGTGTGTGTGGGGGGGGGGGTTATAGAGTTGGGTTTACAAAGTAAAAATGTTTTACAGGAGATTAAGGAGAACTATATAATATTGTTTTTGTTGCAAGATAAAACAACCTCTTTCATAATATAAATTACTGCTGGCTAGGAAATATATTTCTTCTTACCGTTTTGGTATCATATTCTTCACTATTGGATATTCCTCTCTGTTGCTCTATCACCTGCTACTCATTGTTCAGGACAAGCTATATCTTATGGTATCTGGAACACTAAACAAAGAGAAATTATTTCACCATTACCTAGGGAATGATGGGTCAAATGGCATAAGCCCTTCAAAGCCCGTAGGTTTGTGTGACAGGTAAAGGTCAATTATTATATCATCCACTGATTCTAAGTTTCTCTCGGGAACACATGGGAACACATATATCAAATTAAGGTGCGCTTTATAACACTTTATTTTTCTTAGTTTTAAGGGAGAGTGAAAATAGTAACATCTTCAGAGCATCCATCCATGTATCATGTAGCTTAAATGTTATGTTAAAACGCTAGATACAATGTTGAATCGCACCTCTGGAATGTTATCAGCGTAAACTGGAAGGTATCTGTTTCAAGTCCAAGTGTCTTTATATTCATTATGTCAAAAGGAGTGTTAGGGTCAATAACTGAAAAGCAGGACGGTTAATCAATATTTTCAGTAAATGAAATAAGTGATATTCGTGATTCAAGATTATGTAGGTTTTTTTTTCTTCTTTTATTTAGTTTAGATTTTATCTTTACATCATGCTTTGGGCGTAGATTTAACTGGGTGACTACGCTCGTAAAATAGCTTGTCCCCTTGTAACCGTAATCAAATATATAACATCCTGCTACATCATATAGACCATGTAAAGCCATTTGTTAACTGAAATACGATGAAACCTTAAAATAAGACCACCATTAAGTGGTCGGATTTCCAGGTCTGTTAAAAATAGAACCGTGAAAAAGAGGTGATCGTTAAACCAAAGTCGTCGTTAGTCAAGGTTTTATTGTATTAATTGACGTGACGGCATGGACGAGTTAGCTCCGCCCACCTTGGATACGGTTGCTAGGTAGGACATTAAACCAAAAAAGCGTGCTTTTTATACACGTGGAACCGGCACTTCAGCCGTATATCGCAATAGGCGTCATACAGAATTAATTTTACCAAGAAAGCACCCTCATGTTAAAAGTGTACATATGTAGGCTACAGAGATGTTTTAAATATAAAATTGAGAAGTTTGATGAATTTGCGCCCGTTTCTGCTCGATACGGCTGGTGTCAGAGAACGAATCAGCTGACCCCTCTCATCAGCCTTGACACCTCAGCGGTTGGTTAAAATTTACAACTTGTTCAAGTCTAGCAGAACAAATTTGAAAAACAACAAAGTAACAGTTATTAAAATATTTGTCTATGACATAGGGTGCAATTTCATAAAAAAATTAAAGATGACAACGTAAAAAGTGTTGCTTCCATACAAGTTAAAGCGACATATATGCTGTCATTAGATATAGGGGGGGGGGACTCATTTTTTATAAACATTAAAGGAAGCCTTGCTTAAAATGTATTGCTCAAGCAGAGATTTTATAACCTTTGAAAGTTAGTTAATTGGTCATATAATTAAAATTAATAATAAAAATCGAACAAGTGTCAATACCGTATTCAAACAATAAATTATTAAAGGGCAAGTATAATCACAGATGGTGTGTGAACATCACAACGTGTTTTTTTTTTTATAAAATTTAATATTCTGAGAAAATTATGAAATAAAACTGAAGTTGAAATGATTATAAAATATTGCATGTATATTGATGTTTTCAATAAGAAGCCTCCTGTTTATACACAGGAAGAAAGATGTGTGTGCAAGAAGATATTTAAATGCATGTATGATATAGATATTATTTATGAAGGTCCTTATAAATCTTTTGTATTGTTTTAAAAGATGTGGTGGGACAAGTGCACATATATATATATATATATATATATATATATATATATATATATATATATATATATATATATCAGTGGCGAATCAAGGGTTTGTAAAAGGGGAGGGTCCAACCCAGGAAGACTAATAAGAAACCTATAAAAAGGTCCCCTTGCTCCAGAATTGACGGGTCCGGGATTGCAAAATTTAGGTAACTCAAACATAAATTTAAACAATTTTGAATCTGCAAAAAGTGAATTAGAAAAAATGATGGAAGAAAAAACTTAAGGAGCAATTTTAAGAAGTAAAATAACATGGTGCGAGGAAGGAGAAAAGCAACTAAACATTTTCTCAATCTAGAGAAACGCAACTTTAACAGAAAAATTATAAATAAGTTATATATAAATGATAAAGTAGTTTGTAATCCAAAAGAAATCTTAATAGCTGAAAAAAAATTCTACAGTCAGCTCTATACTTCTGCTAATAATAATACCGATATTTTAAATACCTTCTTTTCAAAATATATGGACAAAATACCAAAGATCAACACTGAAACAACTGAAGAACTTATAGAGCATGAACTATTTGACAGCTTGAAAAACATGAAAAATGGTAAATCCCCAGGCAGTGATGGCTTAACAGTAGAATTTTATAAATTTTTGGAATGATATTAAAGAGTATTTCATAAAGGCTATGCAGTATTCATTTAAAGTAGGACAATTTTCAATTACACAAAGACAAGGAATTATAAGCCTGCTACCAAAAAAAGGCAAAGATCTAACAAAACTGGAGACCATTAACTTTGTTAAATACAGACTATAAGATTATTACTAAAAGTTTAGCTAACAGGTTTAAAAAGAAATTACCAGATTTAATTCATGAAAACCAGACAGGTTTTATGAAGAACAGATACATCGGTGAAAATATAAAAAAAGATTACAAGTTTCATAAGATATGCGGATCATTATAAATTAAATACAGTGGTAATGGCCGTAGATTTTTAAAAAGCGTTCGATTATTTAGAGTGGGATTACATTTATTATACATTGAAGTTAATGAATTTTGATTCTAATATGATATCTATGATAAAAACAGTCAATAGAAACATATCCAGCTGTGTGATAAACAATGGATGGACCTCGCCTTTTTTTCAGTTACCAGTGGTGTTAGACAAGGATGCCCATTATCACCATATCTGTTTATTTTAGGCATAGAACTACTAGGCTTAGCTGTAAGACTGGAAGAAAATATAAAAGGTATAATTATTGATGGTGAAGAGACAAAAATAATACAGTATGCAGATGATACAACTTTACTTCTAAATGATTATAATAGTATAGAGAGGACATTACAATTGTTTGAGCAGTTCAGATATATTTCAGGTTTAAAGATAAATAAAGATAAGGCGGTTATAATGCCTCTTAGAAAGGATAATCATGCAACAAAAAACACAATAAAGAACTTGGGTGTGACATATTCTGAAAACAACATTACATTGCTAGGAGTAAAAATTTCTCCCTCTTTGGAAAACATAGTTCATGAAAATTTTAAACCAGTTAATGATAAAATAAATAATATACTGTCTATATGGAATGCTAGAAAATTAACCCCAATTTGAAAAAAACTTTACTTAAAACCTGTGTTCTCTCACAGTTAATATATCACTTGTCTGTTTTACCAACTCCTTGCAAAGCTTTTATGAAACAAATTGAAACTCGTATATATAAATTCATATGGGGAAAACGCTCAGACATAATAGAAGAAAAACATTAATTGCATCTGTAGAAAAGGGGGGCTTAAACATGTTCCATATTTCCTCAAAAAATGCAGCATTAAAATTAATATGGGTACAGCGCTTGTTAAAAAAAAGGCTCTCATAATGCTTGGAAGAAATTAGTCTTAGGATTTTTTAAACTTGGAGAATACTCATTCAACTGTAATCTGGCAAAAGAAAATGTGACAGATATAATGCTTTATAAAGACCCCTTTGGGGAGGAGATCATGAATCATTAGTGTAGCAACAACTTTTATCATCCGAACACTTTTGAAGACATAATGTCACAATGCATATGGTTCAATTCTAATATAAAAATACAAAATAGAACAATATTTTCAAAAAAGTTCTACAATAATGGGATAATATATATAAAGGACCTAATAAAACATACTCAAGCAAAACATTATTTTATGAGTTATAAAGAATTATGTGATAAATATAAATGCAATTTTAATTTCCTTGAATATGCTAGTTTATTAAAAGCAATACCACAAAGATGGAGACAGATTGTAAAGAAAGTAGAACAACTTATGCCTACACCAATACAATTAAATTTCAAAATAAATGTTTTTCTAAATACCCAGAAAAGTACAAAGCGGATATATAATAATATTATTGATAAACATATAATTGCACACTAAAAGGCAATAAAGAAATGGATAATTGATTTAAATACATCAGAAGAAAGTGTTTATCAAGGATTTTCGAGGCTGTATAAAACTACAATATCTTCCAAACTGCGCATGTTTCAATATTATATATTACACAGAAGGCTTACTTTGAATACTTTTCTTTATAAATTGCATATTATCGATACAAGTAAATGCACTTTTTGTGATGAAGTAGATGAAACCCTAAAAAAACATTTTCTGGAAATGCCCTTTTACTGTCATATTACGGAGAGAGATCTTGAGAGCTATGCAGAGTAAATTCTCCAATAGATCAGCATTGGAGCTGACAAGCAGCAATTTCTTTCTTGGGAATAGTGAGTTTTCATGGCTGAATATGCTTTCCTTAACTGTAAAAAAATATATTTACAACTGTAGATGTTACAAGAAAAAACCAACACTCCAGGGCTTCACATCATTCATAAATGAAGTATATGTAATTGAAACAAAGATAGAAACCAAACGATGCAAACTCAGTAAACATTATGGAAAATGGTCTAATCTATTACGTTTTATTTCAGAATAGTTAATAGTATACTCCCTTTTTAAATCATTACCTAATGATAAATTTAAATGTTATGTTTAAAATGAGCCATATAACTATACGACAGCAATAGCTTTCTTAAAATGTCATGTATGTATTCATTCTGTTTAGTAACTATGTATGTCCTGTTGTTTGATTCCTTTGTTACTGTATAACGGTACTGTAACTGCTATCAATCTCTATTTGTATGATGTATGATATATGTTTGTTACCTGTTTTCTTTTCAATAAAAAAAAACAGTGAAGGGTGCAATCTACTGCGATCTGATAGTTACTTTCAAGACAGTGGATGACACAATTTTCTCCAAAAAGAGAGAACCAAGGATGAGGTGAGGACAGCATAATTGGTCTAGGATAATCTATCAAAAAAGACCTCCCATGTAATTATCGGTCCAATAAGTCCCATCAATGAGCGGCCTTGAAAACACGACTACCTCTCTAGCAGCCGAGTAGTGAACGCCTGGTACGATCTTTCTAGACACTACCTCCTCTTACCTTGAAATAAAAGACCCATGACCCGTCATTCACAATGAATAATTGAAACAAATATATCTTCCATATATGTTAGACCAACAACCTGGATAATAAAATGACCTTCATTGAAATGCTGTCAAATCAGTGAAGACAATTTAGAAAGTTCCATGAAAGATACCCTAGCCAACTGTAAACCAGAAATGTTAATAAGAATTGCACGAGGAGCAAAAAACCTCTTGAGGGTGAGCCGAAGGCCTGATCAATGTTAGGGTTCTAACAAGTCATGCCTAAGCCATACTCCGGAGCATACAGAGAGGAAGACAGATAAAGTCCATCACTATGCTGAAACTAGGGGCTCTAAGATGTAAATCGATTTCATCATTGCAGCAGATCAAACATCGAGATCAAGCCCCCCTACCCCCCAGAAGTGATACACTGTTAAACGTAAAAGGGTGAGGATGAGGGAAATGTCATAGCATAGACCATAAAGAGACATTTCATAATCAGTGCAGTCGATTGACTTGAACCAAGCGTCATTCTACAAAGAGTCAAGGACCTTAACCAAGGGGTAATGATCAGCGGCACAGGTTATGTATCGTAACAATATCTACAGTTTCTGAGTAGAAGAGGTCATGGCTTGGGGAATCTACTGAGTTCCCCTGCTAATTTTATCCAGACATATTCCTTTTGTATATTTTCAGGAAGATCTTGGCTCGCATAAACGATACTTTGATTATAAACGTAGGGCCTTGTTTGGATGGGCATGTAATCTTAATGAAGGAATCCAGAATTCCACAGTCAGATCCTGTATGGCGAAATCGAACTCGGCTCAGAAGCTACATGTACTCAGAAACGCTTTGAAAAGTTAACATTGTGCAGAAAAAATTCGCCGAAAGTCGAAAAAATTCGAAGCTGCTGACGGTGAATGGACGGTGGAATATTGATGTGCTCTAAAATGAAAGCAATTAACGCTTTTGAAAAAAACCGCCTATACAGCTTGTTAAACATCAGGCAGCATCGGACACGTCGGAATACCCTCACGCCAGTAATGTTGAACGGGAGTTAAGACAAACAACAGAGTAACTATTATAAACGTATTTTTTTTCAGCTATACTTATATGTGTCTTCTCAGGGTGTTTTTCTGTGCATATGGCACATTTTTTTAAACCTGTGTTCGGTTATGGGTTGGACTGGGGAATATGTTCAAGCCCTAACCTCCATTCCGCTTCATTTATCGAGCAATTGCTTTTTATTGAGAAGCATACAATATATATTCAGTCCATGTTTGATATTTAAGGTTATCCATTAAGTTTAAGAGTTACTCGTACTGATCTTAATTTCCTGTTTTGTTCTCTCTAAAATCTTATTTCAAACATCATACACACTATAATAATGACTATAATAATCTATAATAATTCTGAAATCGATTTCTATCGATATTAGTGTAAAATATTCCTAGTGACATCAGGATACAATATATAAAATAGGGAGCGAGTGTTACGGTCCGCCTTGTCACTTAGACCCATAACAATACGGAACCCTGAAGATGTAAGTATACAGTGTAATAAATGGATAAAAATGGACGCGAATACATCCTCAAAAAGTAAAGATGTGACTTAGAAGCGTTCTGTGTAAATGGCGAGTAAGTGAAAGTCTTTTAAGTCGCCATCTTCAAATGTTTGAAGCTTTTCTAGACACCAAGCCCCCTAGGACCCTAACTTAGCAGAGAACAAAACTTACAACTCTAGGATAAAAACTACAGTTGACTTGGATTGTGCGAAACATAAAAAAACATTTTTAAAACAAAAATTATACTGTCCTTGGCCTAAATCCTTCAGACGAATTTTGCATGATGCACAAGCGCAGGATGAGCGTTTTCTTTGATGCACTAGGCTTAATATCAGGACCTTTGGTGTCTTTTTAACTACATCATTGTTTTAGTGACTACCTAGAATCGAAAAAATATAGTCCAAATGATAAGCTTAACAACTGAACAAGATAACGATGTTTTCAAACATCTTACCAGAGACCTATAAACTCTCTCCAACAGGTAAAATATCGTGTACAGCTTTCACCTCTTCCAATACTAAATATATGGTAGTATCATCGTTAAGTAGACTTAGGCAGATTCCAGCATGGTAAACCCCTATCAAAGAATGGGACTACATCTGAATAATAATTGAGCAGAACACATTGCTCATTCAATTAAAAAGGCAAACAAAAAACTCGTCTGATCTGGATGTTGACCAGAGATTTTCAACGCCTCATGAAGCCACGACTGGTTTTGCCTGTAAAAAATACAAAAAAATATACCAAAGAACAAAATGATCGGCTTAAAAGATTCTCAACATGAGTGGCAGTTGTCTGAACTTATGCAGTCAACAGAACATATAGAAAGGTGCTACTTACAAAGCTGGGAGGCAGACTCTTGCGAACAGAAGAAAGTAGTTTAGTCTAGCAAAAGTGTATGAACTTATTCATCGAGAAACACCAAGGTATTTACCAAAATTTCCTTCCACTACGACCCTTCTCGTCACAGCAGAAGATAACGCCACCTTACACCAATAAAAACTAAAAAAAAGTGCTACATAACAGCTGAGAGACACAATTAGATACTGGGACCAACTAAAAGATCACTATAAGCAACTCCGAACACTTCGAAAACATTCATTTATATTATAACAGAGACGAGGGATAAGTCAGGATAAATCATGCTATAAAAAGAATGGGACAAACACATCTACGACATTTTTTATATTTACATCATAAAAACTGTGTTAAAAAACAAATAAAAAAACACTACTCCCTCAAGGATAAACAGTACGCTGTTTTAATTGAGGAAATGCTGGAATATTTATTTAATCCAATCACAAAGGGAGTAAAATGTAAGCGAAACATATATTTAATCAATCTGGTTTTTAAAAAGACACACCAATCTATCATTTGAAGGGCAGCAACACTTATTTTGCGTGGAGAAGCGTTTATTAGATATATACAGATTTCATTAGACTCTTATTATGGAGGCATATTGACATTGGCATTATACATTATATGACAAATGTTATTATATCTATTTAATTTTGTATCGATCAAAATAAAAAATTAATTGCATTTATGTACAGATTGCGTTATATCCATGGTTTTATGTTAACCATACTAATACCCTGTGTGCCAGGGGGTGCATAAAATGAATAGATATGAATAGGAAAAATAAAAAAAAATATTCATGGCCATCATTAAGGTCCGGTTGTCTAGGATTTTTCGTATATTATTTCTCATTCCAAATGTTAGGATATTATAACAAAGATTTTTTCCTGGATTTTTTAATGTTTTTGAGTTTCTTTCGCCCTTGACTAAACATTCTCCCGCGGACCTGGACAGCTGAGTGGTAAAACGCTCGGCCTTCTCTGCTGGCGACCCGGGTTCGAGAGTTTTAGTTGCCCGTCCAAGGTCGGTGGTTTTCTCCGGGTCCTCCGGTTTCCTCCACCCTTACCGACTACCGAGCGCCAAAATCCGAGCCATGGAGAGTGCCTTGTACTAGTTGTTGTAACTAGTTGTACAATCCATATAAAATAAATAAAGTTTATATTTAATCTCTTAATAGAATGTATCATATAACTGGATATGATGTGATGTTCCTAGGCAATATCCCATGGCATCATATGCCGGACCGTTATAACATATGCCACTAGTCATAACTACCCACGTTGTTGGTTCATTTTTCCTTTCAACACTCTTTTATACATCTGCGTAAAAGACCTCTTAAATGGTTCTTATTGTGGTCATTTGTACAGCAATTAAAAAGATTGTTAGACAAGAACAAAAATATGCCTTTTATAGAAAGATTTCTTTTTAATAATGACCATTGTGTCATAGGCTAGAATTTTAATGTCACATTTTGAATAACTGATGATGATATTTAAGAAAATTACCGTGAAATTTTCGAGCAATTTGTTTGGATTGCTCATATTTCGATATTAACGTATCCTTTCAAGTGTTATCATATCATATGCACTGGTATATGATGTTGTTAATTACATAAAGGAAGGCAACTCGCTCCTGCACCGTTCAGCCAGGGCCGGATCTGAATACATTATGAAGTGGTGCTTAAAAGATGGTATACTTGGATTTGTAAGTTAGAATGTATTTCTACAGATAATAGAGCAGAGCAAAGCTAAGCTCAAAATATACAATTGTTATGATTATACCAGCTACAGCTTTAAGTTATAAAGAGATCAATAAAAAAATATTTGGGCAGTTATCTTTAACTTCTTGATTATTTTAAAAATGTTATGGTGATATTTTTGCCTGTTTTCACTTTTCTGTGATTACTTTATGTGTTTGAGAAAAGCCTTGGTTTCTCTCCCAAAATAAACAAAACTGCATTACAACATAAGATATCATTTCCATTTCCTATGCAAATTATTAATTGATATATATCAGATGTGTTGATGCAAAAATGTCATCTCCAGCAAAGATTTAGTAGATTAAAATTGCCAAATGACAGACTGCCACATTCTTTTTCCTAAAATAAGTTGGCCAGATGTCATATTATGGTACGTCCGGAAAACCGCTTCACCCGAGCACGTTCATATAAATAATAAATATAACTTTAAATCCTATAGTCGTTATAGATCTTATTATTATTATTATTATTATTATTATTATTATTATTATTAAAATACTTTATAAGATCCTGGATAGAAACTTTAGACTATTTGAAACATGCTTACAGGATGTATTACTGCCTCAGCATCCAGAGGAACTTGATGAACAGATCGATGTTGTAAATATAAGGAATAAGGTATATTTTATTGTCGTAATTTGCGTCTTATGTTCTGGAGTACTGGAGTATATGAAATATATGTCAAAGTCCCAGCATCCTTCATTGTCCTTTATTAATGTTAAATGCAGATTTCTTTCCCAAAATATAAATTATATAAACGACGAAAAACACACCATTTAACTGATCATTATTTTTTACGGAACTTTTAAATCTTTACAAAATGGAAATATTCTGTATGTTTTCAGAATTTGCAGACACCCCTGCACCTTGCCTCAAAAGAAGGCCATGTTGGCGTGTGCCATATATTGTTGGATAAAAATGCGGCGGTGGATGCCCGTGAATTAGTAAGCTCTATTTGAATGTCAATAATCTAGTGACGGTCTTCTTTAATTTACATGGTTTTACTTTTAATTTAGGTTCCTATATATTGACAGATGATACAGTTAATACACTCGTAAAAGCAAAATACAAAATTAAACCAATTGTTCAATGTGCACACGAAAATATAACATGGCGTGAATGCATAGAATCTTTCTAATTGTGAGTTTTAGTTTTTTCTTTTGCCGAGAAATTTCAAATCAATCAAATAGTTTTAATCAGTTACAATGTATACGCAACAGAACATTACCTTGCTCGATTAAAAAAATATAAAGACCTGTCTATATTCGTGTATCTATTTCCTTTTGAAATTCCAGTTTAAAATAAAATTATGGCAAATAAGAAGTATCAAATTAACCTTTAAATGTATAAAGAAGGCAAACAAAGTTACCCATATAAAATAATGTTTTCAGAATGAAAAGACATCACTGCATCTTGCAGCAAAGGAAGGAAATGTTGACACGTGTCGTGTCTTGTTGGATAAAAATGCGGCGGTGGATGCCCGGGATAAGGTACGTTTTGCCGATGTGTCAATAATTTAGGATCGATCTCTTACCTAATTTTTTACTAACTTCAGTCCTATTTTCAATATTGACATGAAAATATAACCTGACGTTTAAGCATAGAATGTACCGTATTATGAATACTTGTTTTGTCTCTTGCCCTGAAATTCCAAATCAATCGAATTGTGTATGTCCATAATAACATATGAAACAAAGCAATCTCATTATAATAAAAAATAAAATAAAACTGTGTGTCTAGTCAATGTCCTCATGAAATTCATGTATATGTACATAAGATTCACAAATTAAGAAAAAATAATTCAACAAACGGGAACCATAAAATATATTCTATATGTTTTTAGAATAGGCAAAATACCCCTGCATCTTGCCTCAAAGGAAGGCCATGTTTCCGTGTGTCGTATCATATTAAATAAATATGCGGCGGTGAATACCCCTGATCACGGACGTTCTGCCGTATTGTTAATACTATAGTATCAATCTTTATTAATTTACATATTTTAGCTTCCTCTAGATTGATAAGACAGTGAATACACTCGTCTTATCTATCAAACTACAAAATCAAACCTCTTTTTCAATATGCACACGAAAATATAACCTTACGTAGTAGCAAAGATTGTACCGATTTGTGAATTCTGTTTTTGTCTCCAGCCCTGGAATTAACAAATCAGTAAAATTGTTTATAACCAATATGACATGTGTAACAAAGCAATTTCCGTGTGTCGTATCTTTTTGGATACAAATGCAGCGGTGGATACGCCTGATGAAGTACGTTCTTCTTCTCTGTAAATACTATAGACACGATTTTGTTTTCTTGACATTTTTTTTAATCATTTATGTTCCTCTGGATATGTGATAGACTGATTATACTCGTCTTATCTATCAACATATTAAATTAAACCCTTTGTTGAATATACACATTATAACCTAACCTGACGTAGTAGCAAAATCTACCTTGTGCTTTTGGGTGTGTCTCCTGCCAAGAATTTGCAAATCGAATCGATCATATCCATTATGTGATATATGCAACACAACATTATCATTCACGATAACACAAAGACCTATTAATATTGCTTAATCTATTTCCTTATGAAATTCAGATATATCAGTCTACTTTGCATAAAAATAGGGTAAACAAGGTCAACAGTATAAGACATTGTATATATTTCAGAATGAACAGACAGCCCTGCATCTTGCTTCAAAGGAAGGCCATGCTGACGTGTGTCGTATCTTATTGGATAAATATGCGGAGGTGAATACCCCTGATCAAGTACGTCCTGCCGTATTGTCAATACTATAGTATCAATCTCTATTAATTTATATACTTTAGCTTCCTCTGGATTAATAAGACAGTGAATACACTCGTCTTATCTATCAAACTACAAAATTAAACCCCCTCTTCAATATACACACGAAAATATAACCTAACTTAGTAGCAAATAGTGTACAGAATTTTGAATTGTGTTTTTGTCTCCAGCCCTGGAATTACAAATCAATTGTTTATATCCATTATGACATGTGTAACAAAGAAATCTCATTGCAACAAAACAAATAAATCTGTCTATAAAGTCAATCTCCTATGTAATTCAAATATGAAGGATTTATAAATAAAGAAAAAATAAATCAACAAACGATAGCAATAAGATATATTCTATGTTTTCAGAATAGGCAAACACCCCTGCATCTTGCTTCAAAGAAAGGCCATGTTTCCGTGTGTCGTATCTTGTTGGATACAAATGCAGCGGTGGATGCGCCTGATGAAGTACGTTCTTCTTCTCTGTGAATACTATAGACACTATTTTGTTTTTTTTTACATGTTTTTTTAAATTATTTAAGTACCTCTGAATATGTGATACACTAATACTCTCGTCTTAACTAGCAACAAATTAATTTAAACCCTTTGCTGAATATACATATAATAACCTAACCTGACGTAGTAGCAAAATCTACCTTGGGCTTTTTGGTGAGTCTCCTGACAAGAACTTGCAAATCGACCAAACAGATCTTAGCTATTATATGTTTATGCAACACAACATTATCATTAACGAAAACACGAAGACCTATTAATGTTAGTTCATCTTTTCCCTTATGTTATTCTGATATATCAATTTTACTTTGCATAAAATAGAGCAAACAAGGTAAACCGTATAAGGCATTGTATATATTTCAGAATGGACAGACACCCCTGCATCTTGCCTCAAAGGAAGGCCATGCTAATGTGTGTCGTATCTTGTTAGATAAATTTGCGGGGGTGAATACAACTGATCAAGTACGTTCTGCCGTATTGTCAATAATGTAGTAACATTCTTTACTAATTTACATATTCTAGCTTCCTGTGGATTAACGAGACAATTAATACACTCGTCTTATCTATCAAACTACAAAAACAAACTCCTTGTTCAAAATGCACACGAAAATATAACTTGACTTAGTATCATAGAGTGTACCAGATTGGCAATTATGTTTTTGTCTCCAGCCGTGGAATTTTAAAAAATCAATTTCTTTACATTCATTATGATATTTGTAACAAAGCACTCTCATTTTAACAAAAAAATAAAATTACTCTGTCCATGTAGTCAATCCTCTATGAAATTCATATATATAAGATTCATAAATAAAGAAAAAAATAAATAAACAAACGATAACCATAATATATTCTATATGTTTTCAGAATAGGCAAACACCCCTGCATCTTGCTTCAAAGGAAGGCCATTGTTCCGTGTGCCGTATCTTGTTGGATACAAATGCAGCGGTGGATGCGCCTGATGAAGTCAGTTCGGCTCTTCTGTCAATACTTTAGACACGATTTTGTTTACTTAACATGTGTTTAAATTATTAAAGCTCCTCTGGATATATGATAGACTGAATACACACGTCTTATCTATCAACATATCAAATTAAACCCTTTTTTGAATATACATATAATATTATAACCTGACTTAGTTGCAAAATCTACCTTGTGCTTTTGGGTGTGTCTCCTGCCAAGAATTTGCAAATCGACCAAATAGATCATATCCATTGTGTAATATATGCAACAAAACAATATCATTCACGATAACACAAAGACCTATTCATGTTGGTTTATCTATTTCCTTATGAGGTTCTGATATATCAATTCTTCTCTGCATAAACATAGGGCAAACAAGGTCAACCGTATAAGACACTGAATATATTTCAGAATGGACAGACACCCCTGCATATTGCCTCAAAGGAAGGCCATGCTGAAGTTTGTCGTATCTTGCTGGATAAATATGCGGTGGTGAATATCCCTGATCAAGTACGATCTGCCGAATTGTCAATACTATAGTATTAATCTTATTAATTTACATTATTTTGCTCTCCTGGATATATAATACAGTGACAACACTCGGCTAACATATCAAAATACAGAATCAAACACTTGTTCGATATGCACACGAAAATATAACCTGACTTAGTAGCGTAGAGTAGTCATAATTGTGATCTGGTTTTGTCTCTTGTCCTAATTTTTCAAATCCATAGAACTGTTAATATCCAGTATGACATCAGAAACACAGCAATCTTATTCTTGATAAATACTTAAAAAAACTGTTTATCTTGTCTATTTCCTCATTAATTCAAATATTTAAATTCACAATTAAAGACGAATAAATCAATAAACGTTAAACATAAATATACTCTATATGCTTTCAGAATGGGAAATTACCCTTGCATCTTGCATCAAAGGAAGGTCATGTTGCCGTGTGTCGCATCTTGTTGGATAAAAATGCGGGGCTGAATACCCGCGATAAGGTAGGTTCTGTCTTTTTGTTTATAATAAAGGAACGATCCTGATTAATTTGCATGATTTAAAATTAATTTAGGTTTTTCTTGATATATGATAGATAAATACACAAACCTTATCTATCAACATACTAATCTAAACCCCATGTTCAATATGCACACAAAAATATAACCTGACGTAGTAACATAGTGTACCTAGTTGTAAAATTCTGGTTCTGCCTCTTGCATTGGAATTTCAAATCAATCGAATGGTTTCTTCCAATATGACATTTTCGATAGAAATATAAAAAAATGTCAATCTCGTCTATTTCCTATGACATTCTTTTATTTTTTAAAATCACAAAAAAAGAAAAAAGTATTTGAACAAACGGGAATCATACAATATATTCTATATGTTTTCAGAATAGGCAAACACCCCTGCATCTTGCCTCAAAGGAAGGCAATGTAAATGTGTGTCGTACCTTGTTGGATAAAAATGCTGTGGTGAATACGCCTGATAAAGTAGGTTCACTTTTCTATAGAGACGATCTTGTTTGCTTTACACGTATTTAAAATTGTTTAGGTTCATCTGGATATCAGATAAACTGAATACAATACACTGGTCTTATCTATCAACTTATTAAGTTAAATCCTTTGTTCTCTATACACACGGTAACATAACCTGATGTAGTAGCAAAGACTAAATAACTGTGTGATTGGGTGTTGTTCTCTGCCAAGAACTTACAAATGAACCAAATAGTTCATATTTATTATGTGATATATGCAAGACGACATTATCATTCTCGATAACACAAATACCTATTGATATTGGTTTTTCTATTTCCTTCTAAAAGTTTCATATATATCAATTCCAATTTGCATAAAAAATAAAGCACTCATGGTTAATCTAAAAAGACATTATATATATTTCAGAAAAGGCAAACAGCCCTGCATCTTGCCTCAAAGGACGGCCATGTTGATGTGTGTCGTATCTTGTTGGATAGCAATGCGGCGGTGAATATCTTTGATCAAGTACGTTCTGCCGGTTTGTCAATACTAAAGTGACAGAGTTAATTCACCTGCTTAAAAAATTAATTTAGATTCCTCTTGGTATATGATACAATGAATTCATAAGTCTTACCTATCTACATACTGAATTATACCCTTGTTTAATATGCACACGAAAATATTAAATGGCGTAGTGCAATTGAGTGTACCATATTGTAAAATCTGGCTTTGTCTCTGGCCCTGAAAATTCAAATCAATCGTCATTTGAAAAAGAGCAATATCATTCTCAATGAAATAATAAAAAGCTATCTCGTTTATTCCCCATGAAAATCGTATATAAAAGTATCACACTTGGGGAAAAATAATCAACAAACGTTAACCATAAAAATAATTTGTATGTTTTCAGAATTTTCAAACACCAATGCATCTTACCTCAAAGGAAGCCAATGTTGACATGTGATATCTTGTTGAAGAACAATGCAAGGGTTGATAACCGTGATAAAGTACGTTCTACTGGTTTTTTTATAATAAAGTGACGATCTTGTTTAAGTTACATTTTTAAATGATAATTTAATTTTGTACGTATATACACTGAACACACTCCTAATACCGTGACCATACTAAATTAAAGCCTGTTTTATATGCACAAGAAATGATATTCTGACGAAATAGCAAATCTATTTTACATACATACGATATATTTAACTTAAAATAGTAGCAGTATCATCTGAAAAAGAATTTATTTTCCCCTGAAACTATAACTGAAATTGATGATTATTGAAATAAAATAACGTATTCATGAACTGATTCATGAATACATTTCATTCGGATTCGTATTCAAATACTTTCCCTTTACCAGTATTTGTATTCATATTTGCATTCCAGGAATTATTGAGTATTATACTGGTATTCCAAATTATATATATATATATATGTACGAAAAACAAGGTAAACTATAAAAAATATTGTTTATACAAACACCTCTGCATTTTGGCTCAAAGGAAGGCCAAGTGGAGGTTTGTCGTGTCTTGTTGAATAAAGATGCGATACTAGATGCACGTGATATAGTAGGTGTTAACTTGTTTGCCTATAACATAGTGACAGTCTTGTTCAAATTACATGTTTAGGCTCCTAAACATATGGTAAATACACTCGGCTTGATCATAAACGTATTAAATTAAACCTTTTGTTCAATATGCTCACGAAAATATGACTTTGGAGCTGAAATGTAACTTTTATGCATGCGAATTTTGCCTCCTGCCATGAAATTTCATATCAGATGAATGGTTTATATCCTTTTCGTGGTATATATCAGAACATTATCATTCTAGATAAAACAAACAAGAAAACTCTCATTATAAATGTTCTGCTCACTTATAAAATTCTAATATATCAATTCAAACTAAAACAAAAAAAAGGTAACAGAGGCTTACCATAAAATATGTTATATATTTTTTTTCAGAATGGGCAGACGCCACTGCATCTTGCCTCAAAGGAAAGCCATGTCGACGTATGTCCTGTCTTGTTGGATGAAAATGCAGCGGTGAATGCAAAAGATAACGTATGTCAAATATGAGTGTAAAGTAATGACGCCTGGTTTATAAGTTACTAGGGCACCCTGTTCTCACCGGTTGAAATAATGCATATTGGTTAATGCATCTAATGAAGTGACACCTATGTGCCCGTCCTGTTCAGTATCCTGCTAAAATTTGATACAGATAGAGTGATAGATATAGTCTAAACTAGACTACCATTAGTCGAGGGTTTGCCGGAAGTTGACAGACATATAGATAGAAAGGGACAGGGGAACATGTTGGGACGGTCATATGAATGACCCATAGTCCATAGGAATCAAGAAGTGACTATATGTGTTTGTAGTTATGTTGATTTTCAAACGTCGCCAACAAGCAGACAGATAGTAGTCAGACATCCTGAAACGCAGAAAAAACTGGATTGACAAGACCATGTAATGGGGTATATAGAGAGAAATCAAATGAAACATTGTTCAGTTTTGTATGGGTAGGACAATTTGGGCCAAGTTATGTGGAAAATAATAGTTTAAGTCTTCCCAATGACCTTGGCCTTCCTCTACGAATAACATGTTTCTTAGACCTTGTCAATTGAATGACTCTCAGGGTCTATTAAAAAGTGTTGCTTATTGACGGTAAAATTAGCAAAATTTCGTTTGAAGAGAAACAGTATTAGGTATGGCGAGACTATGTATACAGACGTTAAACTAATCAATTGCTGACTAAAGCGAAACCACCTTGACCTCCCTAGCTTTACAAATGACAAGGATAGAAAAAAAGACAAATCATTTAAATATCATTAATTTTTCCTTATACTGCGTAACCAGAGTACCACTAGAAACATAACCGGAAATAAGCCCTGGGATATAACATAATGAGCTAAGGATTATGTGGTTGCGATCATTTCTCCGAAGAATAAAGATATTTAAGAATAATCAATTTGCAGTTTTTGAAACCATTGACCTTGACCTATGATTTATTTGTACCAAAAGAACTAAAGGCTTCTATAACATTTAGTATTTTATCAATTGTATATTTTTCAAAGCGACCGTTAAATCATGTATGAACAATGCCATATGCCATGTAAAGAACAATCATCGAAACGAATTTGACGGGAACTGAGAAACGGGCGAACCTACTGAGAAACTGACAAAACAGAAAACCATATAATGGAGGGGGGGGGGTAGACTGAGAAATAAAAGGGGCTACATTTTGTAAGGAAAGGACAATTTTTTACTGAGCTATGATAAAAATAAGATTTTAATTTTTTTTAAACATTTGACCTCGGACCTAGTTCGATCAAAATCGATTTCTTCCCAGCACTGTTGCTTTTCTATCAAAGGTATGGTTGAATTATTTAAAAAATCAGACAGGCAAACAAAACGACAACAGACAAACCGATGGACATACCACCAGATTGACTTGCGTGGATAACATTTATGTGAAATGCATAAAGGCACAACATGAGGTATAGGATGTGTAGCATTTTGTATCAATCTATGAAAAAGTTATTAGGAAAATAAGATCTTCAGATTTTTCTATAACACTGACCCATGACCATTTCAGGGCGGATGCAATAAGACCCTAGGAGTTTTCGTTTTCTATCAACTATATAACATTAAAGGCAATTAATAAAAGAAAATGTGGCCTATAGAGCGAGAATACATAAACAAGAATCAGAATGACGGGCAGGCCCTCCAACTTACAGAATCGTGGATTCCGGCAAGCAATTAATTTACATCCTAACGAACTTTTTTTCGGTTTAAGATATGAATACGCATCCAACATACGGACAAATGAATAATATTTAAAAAAAAATAACCCATTGGTCATAACGCTCATCTTACCAGCATGACATTTAACCCGACATTCACAACAGGAATTATTTCATCTGAAAAAGGAGAATAACTTCAGATGTTATCTTTCCTTCGATCTTCTGACATCAAAGTTGGTCACAAATGTGAAGATTCCTTTCCTGACTGATCTTAACAGCTTGTGTTATAGAAGATTGATTTGTTAAGAACTGATCTGATCATTCATATTCAAATTCTACATAAAAAAAGACCAGGTTCAAGTTCAAGTTCAAGATCAATAGAATTCAAGCTCATCTGAGGTAAATGATCGGACATCAATATTGAGAGGGAAATGTGCAAACTTCAAACACTTAGAACACGTTTATGGTGCTAAAAGCACGTTTTTGCTGTGTAGGTCACAGAATATATATCACAATGGCCTAGTTTCCAATTTCCAAGGAATTTCTCCAGGATCTTCTGGGAACTGAGTTAGACATTTCTTAGTCTAATTTTCATTATTTATGTAATGCAGGTTGATAGAGCCATTGCTTTAGCTCAGCACGACTGAAAGTTAGCTGAACTAAAAATACAATTGTTGTTACCTGCATTATGGAACTGATAAAACCAAAACTGAGAAAGCGAAAAGATTTCTGTCATGCAATGGTCCAAACACGGAAAAATTGTTCAAAAATAGGAAAATTACAGGTGCAGCAATAGATGCAACACTGTATGAAAAATTAACATACCAGGTGTCAGGACACTATATAAACCGACGCAATTAATATAAAACAATTTATCTATGGTTCATAAAACTAAACTGACAAGCATGACATTATTGATTTTACGCATAACAGGAACTGTATAAACTAGAAACCAAATGGAGATATGCTTTCCACGTTTGGCGTAAAAGCAAAGTCGATAGGGTTCTTCATTAAGTGATGATCCGATTCCCAAATATTTGAAGACTGAATCCAGGTTTAACAAGAGAAGAATAAGATCAAGATCAAGGGCACCGTGTTTTTAACCTCTCGAAATTGGGGAAGCAACATGTAAGTCAACTGTGAGTGACAGACATGCAATATTTCCAAGGTTAATGCATCATATAAATGTTAAAGACTAAGTATAATTTGAAGATAAACGGACAACCGGACGGACGACTGACAAAGAAGGATCGTTATAGCTCACATGACTAGCTAGGCTTAAAAGTAGATCAATACAAGTGGCGTCACCAGTCTGCAGAAACTGATGAAATATTTCATCGTAATTATCCATGCAAGGAATCATAGTGATCAATGTATTAGTTCTTCAGATACTGAGGTTTTGTATCAAATTTTCATTTATTCTGGGGAACATAGCTCAGACAATATGGGTGACAGAGACCTGATTTCAGGTTTCCAAGGAGACTTTTCATGGGCCTATCTGCATGTCAAAATACAAGATTCTAGGTCCATTCATTACGATATATGCCCTGTTAACAGATGATCGCATCTTAAAAAGGTCCAAAAAGCAACGAGTAAATCGTAAAAATTTTAAAAATAAAAATACAAGTGGCGCCACCAGTCTGCAGAAACTGATGAAACATGGTGAATAATGTATTAGCTGTTCAGATACTTGAGCTTTTTTCAAATTTTCCATTTTTTGGGAGGTACTCCGGAGCCCCACAGCTGGATGAATATCGGTAAAAGAGACCTAATTTCAAATTTCAAAAGAAATTTTTCATAGACCTCACTGGATGTCAAGTTAAAAGATTCCAGGTCCAACGGTTACGCTTTGTGCCCTGTTAATGGACAGACGGCCGGACGACCGGACGGACGACGGACAAAGGGTGACTGCTAAAGCTCAGATTACTTACAGTAAGCTGAGCTAAGACGAACTATAATTCAGTTGTTCCTACCTTGAAGACCCTGGCCAAGGTCACAATTTATGGTGAGCTTGAAAAAGTATATGTAGTACAGTAGAACCTCGAATTTCCGGATCTTGTTTTCCGAAGTAGAAATACATTAAAATATTTTTCATATACCTTGCAAGTAAAGAATAACAAATAGCCTGGTCAGCGTGTCTAATCACTGGCAGATCCGGAGGGTTCTCCATTGGCGCGCACCCCCACTCAAGTTTAGCTGTAACATCTCTCAATATTTCAATTTCCCTCCTCATTAATTCTTGATTAATTTTCATTTCACATTTATGTATTAGTTCCAAGTAATACGCTCATTAGGCTGTCCCCAATTTATTGCCCTTAATCCATAAATTATTAATTAACAGCTGTCTGAACTGCTCAGTTAAGAAAGCATTAAATTCTAGGTATATTTATTCAGAGAAAAAGGCCAGAGTTTCATGTTGTCATGGCTTTGGTAGGGTTATACCGTGAAAAATCTCACGATTCTCGGGCTGATATTTGATCTCATATTCTGTGCTCTGCTGTGTCCTGTGCGCTGCCTAAACACTGAGGCCAGTAAAACCCAAAGTTTAACACAAGATTTGCAAGTTATAAATGTAGACGCATTTTCACCATTGATATAAGCATATTACACTTTCTATACATATTTCAGTTTATATTCTTAGTTTAAAGAAATATAAATATAAAAAATGGTAACCTCAACCCTCTAAAGAGATTTAAGAGAATATCAGCAGAGGAAAAGAAAATCCTTATAATCTTTGAGAAAGGTGCACCAACATGTCCTCTTTACATTGTCTATTTAAAAATTGTCCGAGTGCGGGAGGGGGACACCCTCCCGCATGTACTTTTAAGTAACTGTAATAAAAACATAGGTGTAACTATTATTGAAAGGTCAAAACATAAAATAAATATCTAATTTTGTCATAAACTGAAATATATTACGTAATAAAAATATTTAAATATTTAAATTGATTTTCAAATTAATATATAAAAATGACTCATGTGCCCAACAAGAGGGGTGCAAATAACCCTACAAACCTTTCTGAGATTGTAATTTTAGTATGCTCATCAGCTTCCAGTAACTAGGCCAAAAATTAAAAAAAACTGGTACCATGCGAATAATCTTGAGAGAAATTGTTTTATGATGTCTCTAAAATATTTGATAATTTGGCAGGACAGTTCACGATAAGGAGATGTTAAACTGTTTTAGCTTTTTCTCTGTAAAATCCGAGTCCATGCTGAAAGCCAAACATAAACTCTATCCGATAAATGTTAAGATGACTTTTTTTCTGTATAAACTTTTGTGATGCTAACTCTGCCGATTTTGAGATAGTATGGATTAACTTACAGACCAGGGACAACGCCACAAACGTCTCTAGAACTATTTGGATATTCGAAGTTCTACTGTACTTCAGAAGTTTGATTGGGCAACCATATTCCTAGAATACTGCAGATTTGACCTTGAAGATCATGGTCACTTTTTTTTTTAAATTAAAACGACGAGTGTGTGTAAAGGTTGGGGTTTATAGTCTGATATCACCGACGATGTTCAGTCTCATCCGACTTTACACTTTGCCTTCCTGGTCTTTCGGGCTTGTTCATTCTTGTAGCTTTTCTCGGTTCCCTGGGGAACCTACAATCCAAGCTGCCATATCAGGAGCTAGAAGGTTATTCGTTCTACATTTGCCTTCCTCCCATGACCAGTACCCATTCACTCCTGGGTGGAGAGAGCGCACCCTTGTGGTAAAAGACGTTGCTTGGAGTCTTAGCGCAGACGACAGAGAATGGGACGCGAACCCACGACCCTGCGGTCACAAGTCCAGTGTACTATCCATAACGCCACAACGCTCCACAAATTGGAGGGGGAAAATATGCATCTCTTTAAAAGTATTGATCAAGGCAATCGTCACAATTTGTTTATTCCTCTAGGATTTGGTCAGAAAAAAAATTGTGTGTCATATTTAAGGAGAAAATTCACATCTTTTCAATGGTTATTGTGTTCACTAGATCTCCGAAAAGACAACAACAATCGCTGAAGACGAAACTAAAAATTACGACTTCAAGGGGTAACGGGGTAATAATTAAAACACTAAGTTTCAGGTTAATATATGATACATAGATAAGAAACTGATACCATTGATGTAATTCCGTAGACTCAAATAAGAGAGTTAAATTATTCAAAAACAAAAAATGTAGGTGACGCTTTCTGTCTTCTGTATCTAATCAAACTTCTTATAATCAATTAACACCATGTTTCAGGACACTAAAAGAAACCTAAGGTTGGAAACTGTTATATGACGATTATTTGACAGTCTAAGAAATAGGGAGCAATATATAAAAATTGGTGGATGGCGTCGTGACTGAAATTTAATTATTACTAAATTTTACCAAAGGAGGTAAAAATCATTCCATTAACTTTTTTAAAGAACGGAATGGTTCGCATGCCAAGAGCTTTATAAGCTTTTCTTATTTTTCCAACGAGCTTTGTTCAATATGAATCATTAAATATTATACAAATATGGTTTAAATATTAAACAGTATTGAAAATGGCCACTTTGAATCTCTATTTATCAGCTTTTGATTTTAAACATACGTCAAATAGCACAACCAAATGTAAATGTTTTGCAGGACATTGTATGTGGTCTAAATATGCATGTGATACATTTGAGTATGTACATATGACCTCTTAGGTTATTTCTACAAAACTGACTTTTTTAGTAAATTTCTTCATTCACTTAGCTTTTTTATGACTGGATCAAGGCCTGGAAGTGTAATAAATAGGTAATATGCTCAAATATGCTATAAAGGTAAAGCGTTGATACCTTTTTCATCTTTAATATGTATGTGTTAACTGAGATTTATTTTTTATTTTTAGCTGAATCAGACTCCTCTTCACATCTCGTCAGCAAAAGGCAATGCTGCTGTTTGCAAGATCCTCCTTGACAGAGGCGCTGCAGTAGACATACAGGACAAGGTATATCAAAGACAGAATAAGGAATTGCAGATAGCACCCCTATTTGAAAAAAATAAATAGCATTATATATAAGGATACATTTCGGCATCATTTTGTTTTATGATTATTTATTTAAAGTTTACAGAAATTTGTTTTTCATTAAAAACTAACTATACAAGTTGAGAAGTAGGAACTATGTTCCTAGACAGATCAGTTAAACCCGGGGCTATCATTCAGTTTGCTTGAACGTTTTCAGTATACAAATAATTTTCTTCTTCTAATAAAGACCTAATCCTAACTCTGAACAAATTATAAATTATTTAAAGTACGGAGTAACAGACGGCGTCTAAATGATTTATATTAATTACAGGATGGACGAACGCCTTTCAACCTGGCATCAGTGAACGGCCATATAGCTGTTTGCCAACTGCTTCATAATCATGGTATGGCGATAGATGCTTGAGAAGAATACGATGA
The DNA here is from genome assembly GCA_026874595.1 of Sipunculus nudus. Taxonomy (NCBI): domain Eukaryota; kingdom Metazoa; phylum Annelida; class Sipuncula; order Golfingiida; family Sipunculidae; genus Sipunculus; species Sipunculus nudus. The sequence continues at coordinate 19,699,838 of CM049321.1, forward strand.
CTTTTGATATAATCAGAAATAAAGAATCTACATGTTTTCTAGGGCGCGCATTAGCAGTAATTAACTTTTCTTATGAAGCTTGCTGTGACCTAGAGACCTAAAGTGACGCATTAAAACGTTAGAGGTTTTTACGCCTTTCTTTAGCAATTTATCAATCCCTAATCGCTATAAATATCAAGAGTTTTTTTTATATGTTGTGTCTTTTAGATGTTACCTCAATGTACACATTTTCTGCATGGCTTAATTATGCATTTCGCCAAACTCTGAGTATTTATGCATAGCGTCGTGCAAAGCAGAATTTAAAAAAAGTATTACCGAGGTCCACATCATTGATGGATTTAATATGGTCGTGCATGATATTTTGTGCAACTGAATAAAAAAAATGCAATATCATATGATATATATGTATATATATATATATATATATATATATACATACATATATATATAGGAAATCGAAGAGTACACATAACGATATAATAAACATTTTAAAAAAATTAAAAAAAGAACCCTATAGTCGATTCTACCGATTAGTCTCGTCATGGAGAACAAACAGGCCACACATGACAACGCGGTTACGAAGAAATGTTTCAGAAATCAAGCCAATCAGAAATTTATGTTCATTTATATGACAGTTTCACATTTTATAGTAATGGAATATTTTTAGACACAGATTAGTAAGCATAATATTGAAGAACTTACAAAGGTAACATAAGAAGCTGGAAATTGCTTTAAAAACTCTACTGAAACTGAATGAAAACAGATGAAGCTCAGATGGTCCAAGCAAGTTTTCAGATAGATGCAAGGAATCTGATAGAGCGCTTCGAGGAGCATTTGCGTTTCATGTGCAATGAAAAAAGGAGTACCTTACAAAAATGCAAGATTTTGTTTGGCGGTCCACTAGAACAGCAAATGATGACTGTTGGTAGCCTGATAAGAGGTTTACAACTTGCACCAATGGTGGTAGACGAGTTCTTGTTGAAGCCTATGATCCCCGATGATTTATGGGCAAAGTGCTATGAATCTTAGTTTGTTTGGTTCACTGGTTGCTGCGTGACAATAACTGGTTCGATATTAATCAATTTACATACTTCGTGATACATAGTTGTATTGTACGAGTTTAGCATAGGAATTAAATGCACCTTTTTTAATAAACCTTAACGATGCTTTTAAAATGTTTTCGCTTATTAAGCTAGTTTTGAGGTATTCTTTAGAATTTGTTTGGCTGATATTTACATCAAATAGCTTAGGGATAACCAATGTGGTTTTTAGAAAAAAAAAGCGATTTAAACAAATACACATCGTATATGCGTTAAGCCGTCGAAAAAAACTTAATGTAGGTAATCAAACGGGTAAGACTGACCATAAAGAAAATTACTCTTCTTCATCTGCTGTAATACCAATATTGACAACCGTACGTCCCTCTATCTTCTATAAATATACCACTGGTGTATTATCGTATAATAGTTTGTTCTTCCTATATTGTAAAAATGATATATTACAGTATTTGAAACATTTTCAAAAAAGTTTTGACTTTGCTCTGTCTTTGTTTTCGTTTTGAACAGTGAAATATTTATTCCGTATTTGGTGTCTATGTGTAGATATTTATGTTAGACAAGATACTGAGTTTTCAATCGAAGTTAAGAAGCATTGCATGATGGTACTGATTTTTTTCTTGAAGTAAATAATAGTTCACGAATGCTGGGCGGTCCACTTGAATGTCCATTGTTTCTTTTCCGTATAACATGTAAAGCTCTTTTGTAGTTGTGTATTATTGAGGTAAAAGCTGTATATTTACAAATGGTATCTTAGCAATACATTTCAAATTTTACTCATATTTCTAATGTGTGATTCTTCCACAAATCCATATGCACTTTGAAGGGACCGCAATGCTAATTAAGTTACCAAATATGTTGTTGCTTTAATAAGCGCCGCCTGCCCTCGTTTGATTTAGTTGCCAGGTGAATTACTGTGAAAGGATAAGTAAATATGTTGTATAAAAATTAATTTGCCATTGGACAACAAATCAGGAATCCGATTTGGTTTGATTGAAAGTTACCCTAACCTTTAAACCAACCCAAGACGTTAACAAAAGTTCATGACGCTCAGCTCATTAGCTCGGATAATATATTCGGATATAAATCCCATTATCATTTTTAATTTTGTATGGATTTTCAAACAGAAGGACAGGTTTTTCGATAGTAGTTGAATAAACTGATACCTGCAACGTGCCCCTGACAACATCAATGCGCGTATTTTTTTTCTGTTCAAGCTGTGAACACTATAATGATGATGCTAAAGAAAAATGGATGATTTCAGAGATATCCCTTTTATGGCTATTAAATTTTTAATTCTCATCCGTGTAACACTTTACACTGATAACACATACAATTAATATAATAAGAAGTGCTTAATCCATGTATCATGGCTGAAATGTTATATGCAATACCTTATACGAAACCCGACACCCGTGTGTGAAACCCGATACCCGTGGGCGCTGACGCCAAGGCACTAGCAGCAATTCACTCATGCAGGCTAACCGTAGGGGTAGCGTAAAAAGCAAAATACATTTGTTCTATCCCATCAATTGTGTGCAGACTATATTAACTATGGTAGCCTTATTTGACTAATGTTTGACAAATTTTCTAAGGCGCCATTTCTCGTTTGTCCGGAAATATACCGGCTTCTTTCAAGCAGGAATCCAATCTAGTTGACATTGGCTTTAGGAATAAAATAGTAAATTGTAATAATTAACTTCAAGAAAATAACTGACGCACTCCGTCTTGTGAATGTTTAAATTTTCATTATCAGTTTATTCTCGGCCATGCGACTGGCAAAGAATGGCCACCGGTATGTTAGCATTCAAACACGTCGTTTTGCTCATGATTGTGTCATGTGATTAATGGGTGCGCAGAATAAGAAATCGACTGCTGATGATTCTTATAGTTCCTAATTCCATCCGCCACGTAAGATCCACGAGAGGTTTAACATCACGGCCGTAAGCAACATAGAGACAGGAATTACACCCTGCGTGGCCTAATGAGGTGGCAAGATAAGCCTGAGAGACGATCAGCATAATAGGCTTGGTCAATAAAAAAAGAGACAAAAAATTATCCCCAAACATTTAATGGAATTGCTTGCAATCTGATAAATAAAAATCTACAATGTCTTTCTGAACTACCCATTCTTTCTTAACTAATCACCCGTCATATATTACTCCGTGCTGAAGCCGATATCAACTGGACTCTCGTATAATATTATGGCTCAAATGACTGATTCAGTCTAAATAAATCACATTGTAGACCCTGGCACGATTGGATTAAACAGTACACTAACTTACCTGTCATGAACGTTTATGTTTATATTTCAAGCTCTACTATAGTGGCGATTGACTCCCAAGGGAACACATGTTCGATTTTATTGTTATCATCATTTCCTATACGGATCTGATATGACATTGATCAATACAATTGATCAAGATAATCAATAGCTAGAAATACTTACATTAAGACAAAAAGCAGAGGACTTCATCTGTACGGGTGACTGAAAGAAGGATATTCCCAAAACTGACATATTTCAAATTTCGGAGATATGTGCCATTAAACTCACTTCGTGTGTAAAGTTTTGCTGCCATCTGCTTGATTTCCTTTTTTAATAAATATCCTCAAACTATCATGTAAGATAGAATCAGCGAACTGTATTCTTGATTTTTTTCGTAAAACGGGCATATATTCTTCTACACCTAAAGGGCTGAAAGCTATAGGTTGATATGTCGCCCATAAGATATGTTGACAACATTTTCTAAATGTTTGAACAATACAGGAACACATTTCAGATAGTCATAAGGGTCAGTTTCTGAGGGAATTAGGTATTTTCAGGGTCTGCCTGTCCAACCAACAGATATACCTTTTTTGCTAAACCATATTGAAATCTAGTTAAAATTATTAATATATTTTCCTATGATTGTGAGGATAGTCCGACGTTATCTTTTTGCTTTATAGATTTGTAGTTTTTCTCTTTTGTTTTCCTTGAGTTGTATTAAACATCCATTTTGAAAATAACTGAGACACCGGAATTGTTGCAAATTTTTATATTCTTATACATATGTTAATTGCCCCTTCATGTTTTTGTTTATATTAGTATTGAAGATAAATTACCTGTTTCAGAATATTGCGACTAAGACGGTGTGTCTGCTTGCCAGCACAAGCTCTAGCCTAACCTCATATATGGGCGATTCATGAAATATGTTATTATAAAAGAAAAGAAAAAACTCCACTAAAAACCATGTAACTGTGACTGTACAATTTGAAATTTTGTACCTCATTTGCAAGGCTATTCGTATGCATGCTGGTTCTTTCTACAATTATTTAGATAATTTTTGGAATAATAGATTTTTTTAGTATTTATTTCGCATTTCTATATTTTTGTAAAGAGACAGTAAATACGTATTTAAGTTTATTCCTCACGAAATAATTTGAGAAATATTAATAATTCAAGAGACAACAAGTTAATAACGAAATAAAAATATTTAAACTGAAACAATTTCAGAAATTATGAAACATAAGTGGCGTCATCTATGGCATACATCTTCTTGCTAGTCATATGATCAATAATTGGAGCCATCTAAATGCACTCATTTATTTTCGTCATAAACTTCCTATATTTTACAGCTGTCCTCTCGTCAAGGTTGGAACTATATATGTTGGTGTTGGGGGGTATGTTTATGTGATATATAAAAATCCAAAAAGGCAGTCATTACAAGTCATTAGTTCAAGTTTAACTTAGGGATATATAGAAATGACTTGCATGTAAGAGTTTGGTTCAAATTTGAAGAAAATGTCAATGGAAAACTTACATGAAAGGACACACGATACACACATTCAGCTCACAGGGCAGATAGAGAAATATTATTCAGCTGTATGTAAGCGTTCTCTGACCCTTTAAAAGCAAACAAATAATAGAAAAGCCAGATAAGACACAAAATAACATATTTTAAGTTAAATACAGAAAGATAAAAACACAGGCATTTAAAGGAACATACACCTTTTATGTGTAAAAGTATTTTCAAATTAAATATTCTGTTACACCCATATTACCTCCTTAATGTTAGATAATTCAGCATCCTATGTGATGTCTTGACAAAGAGAAATATAGTTTTATTCCATATTTCTGATACATATTTCTGATACTATAATGGTTCTGTGATAAAAATGTGATGTTATCTGAAATATATTTACTCGCTGTCATAAACAGATATATTTGGAGAACAGTTGAAACATATTATCACAGCAAACTGTTGTTGAACTCGGATTAACTTTCTCTAAATATCTAAGTTAATACTTAAACACAATTATTTACACTAAATGCTTATCAGACTTGAGAGATAATTGCAGTCGGGAGAATTCTTAATGTCAACAATAAAGCGCGATATATATCTAAAACAAACAACATACCATAGTATTTTGAAGCGTGTGTATTTCCGTGAACCATGATTTAAGTTATAAAGATCTTTATAAAAGCTCATTCAACTCGTCTATAAAACAGCTGAAGAATAACTAATAAATTATTTGGCGATTTGGCTGTGGTAGATTTTAAAATGTTTCTTTTCCCCTTGTACAAAGTGGTTTTGCCGTGTGCTGAAGGTTTTTCGACTGAGGAAATGCACGTATGGCCGACAATGTTAACAAATATGCGGACGCCCAGGACTGTTGTAATAATATTCCAAATTATTAACTTTCGTGTATATATTATATCTAACCTATATCTTTAATTAAGGACACTTTAGCAACCACCACTTTCCATAAACGAACAATATTTTTTTCAGTAGGGCATTCTGCATAACCCCTTGTACGACAACTAAACAATTACATGTCGGTTAGAGAGCAGAAACTGAGAATTCATTTGATAACAACGATATGCAAAATAAATCAACACCCTCCTTTTACTCACTCACTCTCTATCCCTATGTCTTCTTCGAATATTATTTTTTCAGGGTAAAGCTAACAATGTCATTCGTGCCCATTATAAGAAATTGTAATTTTGTGAATGTCATCCGAGAACGAGAAAGGGAATCTTCCGATTCTAAATGATTAAACATTTCATACTGCAAGAACCAAAATATGTCATTTAATATGAAGCCGGAATATCGGAGTGTTGTACACATTATGATACAATCTGCATTGTTGACAATTTATCATATTGCCCTTAACATTGTGTTTTGTATTCCTTTATCATACACCTTGTACAAGGATAAGGTTCATCTGAGGAGTGTTGCATGGACAAAAGCAAATAACTCCAATATAGAAACCTATAAGTTTACATTAGATTCCATACTGGATCATATTCAGATTCCAAAACAGTTAATGCTGTTCCATGACCCTGAGAGTAATGTTCATGTTGTGAACTGAATCATCTTATAAATGTATTGCTCTGAATGTGGGAGTTAGAGAAACAGGTTTCCTGGATGAAACGAACATGTGGAAACCAGCAGGAAAAAAGCACTATTTTGGCATCAGGTATGGAGAGATAACTGCAGTCTTAGGGATTGAATAATTGCCAATATATTGCCAATATCATTTAAAAAATACGGATAAGTTGCGTAAAGAAAATTTTGCAGTAACTCTAGTTAATAAGAACCAAACTGGTTCTTGGCGGATATTAAGAGAATTACATCATGTAAAACTGATATCCCTGAGATTATTGGTGGTTTATCTTGCGATTTAAATAAAGCAAATACCTTTAGGAAAATAAAAAAAGATGTGTATACATCTGTGCCATCACGCAAGGCTGAAATAGACAAAATCATTTTAACTATTAATGAATTTTATATATGGTACTACTAAACTATTTTTTGTATTTCTATTCTGCTGTCTGTTATTATGGTGTATAGAAATGTGCCACAAGAAATGATAAATGGTACTAATAAATGGTTCCAATACTTAACATTAAAAAGACACAGATAATCAGATAATTTTCGTGTCATAACATTATGCAGTTTACTGGGAAAGATTTTCCACTTGATTGTATGGGATGTGATGTGTGAAATGTTAAGGACGTCTGATTTTCAATTTTTTTAAAAAGGGTTATCTACCACTGTTTTCACGTCTGCTTTGAACGAAGTTTTATCTTTTATAGGAACCAAGATATCCCCGGTGATTCGTTCCCTGTTGGATGCATTTAAGGTTTTGACCGTTTGGAATATAAGTCTCTATTTGCAAAAGTGTTGTAAAAAACATATACGTATCATAGAAAAGGTAAGCAAATATAATTTATGTCAGATAAGTATTGGTTATAGCCCAATGAAATGTAATGCAAGGCGCGAGGTTTGCAAGGCTTGTGACACATGGCAGGCTCGCCTTAACGGCTCGCCTGCCATGATTGACACGAGCCAAGCAAATCTCAGGGCTTTGTCCCACATGCCCAGCCTCCTTGGTCAAAGGTCACGCGTGTCATTTTTTGGCTACCCACCAATTCTTTGCCATATTTGGAAAGTCACCATGCAACTACACTTGCATGGTCACTTTTCATGACCCTGTGATGCAAGCAGATTTGAACGGAGAGTTAGAACAAAGGAAAATACGCCGCGTGTGAGACAATATAAAATACTTGTGGTGGTCTGCAATGTGTTCTATGTGAGCGGTATATTCCTGCAGTTACTTAAAACACGTTTGGGCAGACAGTTTGTGTTATTTAGAATTACGCGCACGAGATAAAATCAGGTGGACCAAGTGTCGGGAATTCACCTATGCAACGTTGGGAGGAATGCAGCCATTCAGCGTTACTTTTGCTGCCATATTTGACGCATCCCTGGTGAGAAAATTTTCAGTTTCTTCTCATTTAGTTCGCATCAACTGGCACACTGTACACTGATAATGATCATTCACGAGGTTTATATTAATCCTCTGATACTGAAATTTTGGAGCGGTCATGAGTGGAAGACCGTGATTTTACGTGATTAGTAGCGGTGGTCACTGGCGGTCAAATTTCAGGTGCTTGTCACGTATTATCGCCCGTGTGCTCCGTCTCAAATCTATTGTTCTGGCGTGATTTGCAACGAAGCGGTCTCATGCAGGGATATTCACATTGTTTTCAAGAAACTGTTATATGCTCAATTGAAAATTCGAAACTCACAAGTCAAAAATCAAATCATTAATTTACGTTGTGGGAAAATTATTGGAGTTCCGGAAACGAACGAATGGCTCCGAAGGGCGGTCATTCACGGACCGCGGGTCCTATCAGCGGCATCTTTTTGTGCCACGTATTAACTAAGTTTTTGGCCCCGTCAAGTACATGGGAGACAGACCGGGCATAAACTTGTGACTCCAATCCTATAAACTCCTAGGTATAATCTATACATGAACATGTTCTCCTGCTTGTTGAGTCCCTCCTCGTTTAGCTGCATGATCACTCGTTTTAAATGAAGGTGTTGACCTGGAATGCGATTGCTCCGAATTGTTCTTTTTATAAGAACCATTGGCATTAGATAAATCTACACGCATTTCCAGTTTAATTTGGGCCAGGTCGATGTATTCGCCACTCCGGGTAGTATATGGGCATTAAAGATGTAATTATTTGACGATTATCATCAAATATAACCTCATAAAAACGTCAACAATTCTTCAGTGTTGTACATATTTTCTTCAGTTTTTTGTTTATGCTTCACCAGTGTACATACGAGACGGTAATTTTCTACATAATTAATCTGGGCAACCTTGACCTTCCAAGGTATCTCTTTCTTTTAGCTGATACTGCCACATTAGAGTAATTGCATTGAGCCTGGGGTAGACAAGATAGTTAACTTCACCGTTGGTCCACTTTTCCTCAAAGCCAGCAGAGACATCTAGGATGGTTAACTGCCTTGACAGAAGTCAGTGTGGCGTATTGCTTGTACAGTGAAAATCCTACTTGCGGACAACTCGATCAGTAAGACGGACAACTCACTAAAGCGGACACTTAATCTCAGTCCCTTCAATTTTCCTCTATATTATGTTTAACGTATACTCAGTAAAGCGGACAACTCACTATCCCGGGCAACGGACAAATTTTCCCGTCCCGCCAGCATTTCCAGTACATAATAAGACCCTATAAAGCGGACAGACCTCGCGAATACTAGATTTGTTCATATATTTTCTGGGAGATGGCGCTCCGAAATCATGACCTCGTATGACCTGTTTTGGTCAAAGCGACAGCCTAGGGACAAGCGTAATTTAGTGAACCATTGGAATGTTGTGTGTAAATATACACTATCGAAATTGTTGTTTATTTCTATAAATGTGATTACATAATCATTATTAAATTAAGATTGGCAGGTCAATTAGGAAAACATAAGCTTTCAAACCACCATAGACTGCCGTTCGTGCTTTTTGATCAGTGTCCGACCGTTATTATAATTTGTGACAGTTTGCACTTTGTTATGGTGAATGCGTGGTGAAGACTATCCTTTAATAAATAATCATGCTGTCCGGAAGCTGTCAATAATTAATATTCAATATGCCTAGTGCGACCATTCATAACCTGCCGCTTGCTTAGAAGATGAATCATGGTACGTCGAAGGGAAACTGCCAAAATCGGTTTGCGAGGCCTAGATGGTGTTTGTCTTTCTTCTTTTTTTAAATTATTTTATTTTTTAAATTGCAAGTGCATATTAAAGCTATTTTGAAAATGATTCGAATCAAATTTATGTAACCTATTTCAAATTTAATTTAACATTTAATGTTACATTTAATGAGAAGGTAGGATATCAGAAACAATCAATGACCAATTGACGCAGCGGCAATATGCCAAACTCCTCTAAACAGGACAACTCACTAATACGGATAAAAGCCTCCAGTCCCTTGAGTGTCCGCCTCAGGGGAGTTTCACTGTATTTCCTTTTATTTACATGAAATTATTCTGAATGATGTGTTGTAGAAACATATAGGATCTGCAGTTTGTATTATGAAAATTTAGATAAATATTCAGATATGCAGGATTCATATTATTCAAAGTAGATGCCGTGTTGAAAGTATTTCATTAAAAATTGAGTTCGCAATTATTATGGAGTTAACCAAGCGGGTCCTGCTTGTGAATATACTTATCTCAGTTGCTTGGAAACCTCAAAGTCGCACCCATATTTGAGTGATACAAGACATTGGGATCCTGCCGGCACAGCCTTTATTTATAATTCTACATAGTGCTCACAGTGGATAGGATTGAACGGCGAAAATTATAAAAATTCCAAAGCTAAAATTCAAATTCTCTGGGGTTTATGTCTTCTGCTCTATACTATCCATAGAAGCTGGTAGCAGGAATGTTCATGAGCTTTAAACTTCAGTTAAATGTAAAACGTTAAAATTGTAACTTTTGTACTGCTTCAGATTTTTTTTTAAACAAGCAGAGTTCCTTTACGCTCTTTCCTAAAAGTGATGGGTATAATGTTTATTTTCATCTTCTTAGGGCAATGCGTTAAACGAGAGCACATTTGTTTCCCCCTTATAAATTACTCCTTCTGTTTTCTCAGTGGTGGTTTATGTTTAGATAGTCCTTCATTACACATTGATGGCATTGGCAATGATTTGTACGGGATATTTTTTTAAATATTATTTCGTCAACATTAGATAAATATCCTATGCCAAAAACAATGTATGCATTATAAAAACCAATAATTTAAAATCCCCTTGTTTACACAAAAGTTGATTGTATATTTGTTCACTTTTGTGATCACTGTCACGATTAGATAAATTGGAGAATCCAGTAAAATACACTACATTTTTTTCCATTTGTAATATATATATATACATATATATATATATTATATATATATATATATATATATATATCTTTTTTTGGTACACGGAGGTACAGCACAACAAGAAATAAATGAAAATACGTAATGAATGAAAGACGGAAAGGGAAAAAAGAAAGTCCAGTCGATACTTATTACAAAGTGAATAGATAATATATCGACTTATAATGTGCAATGTATTTGAATAGGAAGTGTTACTCAGTGCGTATGAATTACGTGCACTACGACCGTTTGCACCTCTATTTTTATATTTGCGGAAATCGGATTATAAAACCATACATATGTTCATTTACAAGACTTATTATTTAATCATTCATGCAAATATTTTTTATGTTACATAAACTATGACTTCAAGAATTTTTCAATTGTTTAACATGTATGAATTTTGTGCGAATGTTTATCTTCAGAAGTTCGTAAAATCTCTTATAAACGGACCAGACAAAACCTGTGGGTAGAAAAGGTGACTGTCCTAAATGCTAAAGGTTCGTCATGTATAAAGGTTGTTTCTATGTATCTTTTAATTTGAAGTTCCTCTCTCACAAAGAATAAATCCGGCAGAATATGTCCATATCCCGCACGAAGGCGGGCCCTTTAGAGAACTGCATCTTCACCTCGTGACGATGACTTTTTACACGGGCAATTGGTAACACCCGATATTTCGATAGGCCAATGTAATAACATGTAGTATGTAGACTATAACTATTGTCGAGATGAACCTCAAGGATCCTACATTATTCGGTATCGCATGTGCAGCTCAGTTAAGCGTGATAGTGGACAACAGTGAAATATCACTGTGAAACTTAAAATATCATTAGAACTGAAGTACTCCCGGTGAAATCTGTTTAAAGTGGACAGTCAAGGGAATCAATCATTTTGTCCTTAATAGTGAGTTGTCCTTACTGAAAGGTTGACCTTTATTGATAACTGAGGGATTATAAATAAAGACAACGAACAGCTGCAAGAACGTGTTTATTGTTTTCTTATCAGATTTCAGGTACATGTACAACATTTTCATCCACACATCATGCATTCAATAGTTAAAAACAACCTGTGTTTATATTTACTTATCTCGTGTACTGAAAAATATGAGGAGAAAGGACTATGAAGAAATCAGTGAAAACAATGCTTATAAATTCTTCTGCAAGTGCGCGTACGCTTATTGTTTTTGCTGATTGACTCAGTCCAATATGCACGACTTTCTCAGATAGCGAAAGCTCCCGCCTAGAAGTATGCTTGGTGCCACCTGGCGGTTTTGTCTAAATAAACCTGTTTTAGCAGTCCCAATGTGATTATCTCAAAGATAATGGCGACGTTGATAATGCGAAGACTGTAATGGCAACGAACCTGGGAACATTCGTTCTTATAAGTCAATGTAGCTTTAGCCTTAAATAAACTTTCTTTGATGATGGTTGTTTGGTTTGATTTGCTTTGATGTTGATGGCATCCAAGATTAAATGAACCCCGAGGAGCTTGTGCAAGGCGGTACGGTACGAACAACCTCGGAGCTAGCACATCTAATTAATATCAAACATCCTGCTACAACATATTGGCAAGTTTACAGTTAGATATTGCGTGGTGAGATCAGGGACGCATTGGTAATCGGCAGTTGTTAAATCGATTTATTGACCCCGTGGTCGAGAAAATAATATGCAGCTTCGCAGCATATGAATGATCAACCATGAAATAAAGTGACAGGATGTTCACCGCTTCACCCTTGCTGTGTTTTTCTTATTAGCACATCACACCGTGATATGAGCACGTACACACATTAAGATAACAACTGGGGATAGCATAATCCTTTGTGTTCAAGTCCCTGGAACACAACATTAATGGTGGCCTTTGATCTTGTCGGGGGCGAGTGATCAGTGTCCGCCGGAGATGACGTATCGTGTCCGTATTTGTCAGGTTAATTTACTCTTAGAATGTTGGTTTGTGTTGAAATCTGCTGTCCGTTGTCCGTAGTAGTGAGGAGTCCGCCTTATAGAGGTTCCGCATATACATATAATAATGGGAATTTTGAAGGGACTTAACTATATTGTCCATTTTAGCCATTTGTCCGCCTAAGTTAGGTGTCCGGTAGATCTGTTTTAACTGTACTCCTTAAACATTATACATATTGTTTTAATTTATACAGCTGTCGGAGAACTGTCAGTGAGTCACCCTGAACTGTCAGGGTGACTCACTGACAGTTCAGCGCGCCAACCTGGGCCTGGACACTTGCTTGTATATCTAGTTGACCGTTTGTCCCATACGCCTCGGCAAAATATTCAGCTGAAAAATACAGCACAGCCAGGTTCCGTTTACTTTGATGTCCTTATAGTCATCTCTTGAGTTATATGATACTTCATTGACCAGCCAAGGGGAATAGAAGGAGATTCAGAATGAGCTCATAGAAGCCTAGGATGACTGAAATACAAAATTTCTTACCAAGGTCAAGAAGTGGGGGGGGGGGGGGGGGGTGTCAAAGGTACAAAATGGGACACGGCAGGAGTAGTATATGCGTAAGTCAGGAGTCAGCATTTAATGTGTACTGGGCAAAGGTGTCAGGGAGCTAGCTGTCAGACAGTTCGTCATTTAGTCTGCCTGCACGGTATATTTACATTATGAGGTTAATAAGGGATATTATAACGGCAGTCAAGAAACGAGTTTGTAAGCAAGGAATCGCAGACGTTGTTCATAAAGTCACTGCTGATGCATAGCAGACGCTAATAATGCCAAGGTTAGTTATTTCGCGTCGCATGTTCGGCTACGGTTAAATGGAAATCTGATTATGTAACTTTGATCGTAAACAACAGGCCCAAATCAAAGAGTATGATGAAACATTGATATTTTTATTCCGAAAATGTTATGTAAACTGGCGGCTTCATGCAAATTTCTTCATATTAGCTCTTCTTATTCTGGCTCTTAGAAATCAATAATGATTAATGTTTATATACGAAATCTTATACATACATTGTTTACTGACGCTGCATTGTTACTAACTTCCTGTGGCGATCTTTCAGTTTTATCAATATCAGTATGGTGCTACCTGTTCACATGATTCATTCAAACTGTTAAAAAATTAATCTCGACATCATCGGATATCATTTATATAATTATTTTACCATGTTTATTTCGATAGCGATTTTTGTAAACAATAAAGAAGGAATTTGTTATCTTTATTGTGTTATACATACCAGAAACGAAATCTGCATATGAAGACGAGCAGAACTAGGAATTAAATTTTAACCTTTGAATGATCACCCGAGAACTGTTCTTTTCGATGACGGCAGGTCAGTTGTTACGTTTCAGTCTTGGCTTCCTGTGGAAATTTGCACTTATAATTTAAAGTTTTAAAGTGACTTTTTAATGTTTAAGGTCAAGCTACCCTTGAACTCTGGAAGCCCAGCTATTTTGTTCCGGTTTATTAGCTCAGCTGACTTTCAGTCACGCTGTGCTATAGCGATGGGTCTTTGTCCGTCGTCCTTCCGTCTTGCCGTCCGGCCGGCCGGCCGTCCGTTAGCAGGGCACAAATTGTAACCGTAAGGGCTCGGATCATGAATCTATGTAGTCTTAGATGTTCTAAAAAGATCTCCTCGAAAACCTGAAATTAGGTCACTGTGGCCTATATTGTTGGTGTTACATGGTGCTTTTGCACCCCCAGAATTAATTCTTATAGCCAAAATATTCATCCCACACCTTCCATCTTTTACATATGGCTCACCTAATAACAGGGGAAGAACCATAATTATATGAGGTCACAAGGTCAAAGGTCACGATCACAGGACCCACTTCTTTGAAAAGCTTGTGGATGCATTTTAAGCCAAACCTTTCATCCCTAACCTTTCAGCTTTCACGTATGGTTCACATACCAAGTGGGAGAAGAATCCTAAAGGTTTGAGGTCACCAGGTCATAGGTCAAGGTCACATGATCCCCTACTATCAAAAGGTTGTGGACACAATTCAAGCAAGACTTTTCTGCCAAACCTTCCAGCATTGACATATCGCTTCTCAGGGGAAAAGACCTGTTGATTTTGAGGTCAAAGGTCAAGTTCACCAAACCAAATTCTTATGTGGAGTCATTTTAAGGCAAACTTTTCAACCTATACCTTCCATCTGTCTTATATGGCCTACCGATAGGGGAAGAACCCTATTGTTGTTGAGTTCAAAAGGTCAGAGGTCAAGGTCACAGCACTAAATTGCCCCAAATGCTTTTGAACATATGATTCCCTTTGTATCAGCCCTTTGAAAGATAAGAACATCGTTAGTGCATAACAAAAACACTGTTGCTCGAGGTAGGCTTAAGACTTAAAGTATTGTATTATGGTTAAGCTACTGATTTATAAGATGATGGGAACATTTTGCATTTTTTTATGAAATCATAGCATTAAACTTAGTTTTCTAGATATCTAAATATCTTTTTATACGAATAATCAGAAATACCAGCAAGTGTTTTTTTTTCTGATAATTTGTGGGTCTGTACCTGGATTTAGGATGGCTTTATTTGACTTTTAGTGATGTTACCTGGATTTAGGATTGCTTAATTAGGACTTTTAGTGGTGCTTCCTGTATTTTTTTTCTTTCAAGTTTTGCAGTTTACCTACCCTAATGACCCCACTAAAAAGCAAGGTGATAATTAAAAAAAATTGGCTTTACACTTTTTACATTTGCATGTAGAAAAATATGATATGTGAGCTCTCCAACCTGATCATGCCTTTTGAATTGTTTTGGACATTGATTAATGTAACATTCTTTGGAGAAATTGCCACAAGTTTGGTCTCTTATTGGGGGATGTGTGATATCAAATGCAATGTATCAGACTTGTTAGAAATCCAAATTGTCTGCTAGGTGGCCACCTAAAAAAATTTTTTGTCAGTGCCGTTTCTGTGATTTTTTTTAATGTTTGGTCCCTTTTAGAGGATGTTTATTGTTAGATTTCAGACCTGACAGAAATCCAAACGTGGCCACCAGGTAGCCATTTTAAATTCCTTTTGAACGTATTATCCCAAGAACTGTTAAAGTGAATGCACTGGGACAAATATTAATGTAATCTTGTTAAGGATTGGATCAAAGATTTCTTTAAAAATATGACCATCTTTTATGAAAGTTGGTTTGTATTGCATTAAAATTCAAACAAAAGCATCCGTTTCTCAATAATTCTTGCATGGATTTTCTTGATTTTTTGGTGACCTTATATTTGGCCTTGTGGTGTTTCTTTTTAGACTGATGGGTATCAATTAAGCTATGGGATTAGGTCCTGTTAGCTCAACAACCATACATTTTGCTTCAGACCATCAAGTGGTCGTGTTATAACGGATATGTGTTAATATTTCTGCACTCATAGAAAGTTTCAACAAAATTACCAAATAGGTTCTTCAGAATTTTGAAGAGTTGTGATTCTCAGCCCATGATGTTGCAGGTCATGCTGAACGTCATCATAACCCAATAGACACTCGTCTTGATATGATATATGGTAATTTGTTGCGATAGTTGTGTAACTGATTAGTGTTATTTTATGTTTATGGCTTTGCATCGCACTGATCAGCAGCTTCAGTTTAAATATGTTGCCATAAACCAGGGTATCCTTGGATAAATAGGTTAGTATTATACTTATTGGAAATCTGCATCCCAATCAATACATGGCTCCGCCATGTTGGTTTCCATATTCTGGAATGCGCTCTTAGCGGTGTATTCATCCACTGGCCTCAAAATTAAGAGCACACCTTTCAAAATGTTCTGAAAACACACTGACAACGTCAATCTGAGGTTCTGGGTGCTCGACCGTGACCTGAACAGTTGGCTTTGGCCATACTGTACATAAGACTGTACCTCATTCAATTATTTTTGGCTTAGGTTAAGTATTCCTTATAGACCCCCCAGAATCTGGAGAAGATGCTGGGTGCACGCCAAAATCTGGTCGATTCTTCCTATAGGCCTATTCCCGAAATGCCCTGAAAATGTCACGAGATTCCGTCACGATTGTGTGAGTTATGCTGTGAGGTATTTACGAGATTCTCTTTTGGAGAAAAACCATTGGACCGGCCAGGATAAATGAATCCTCCCTATTTTAACTAATTTTACTACTACTTCAAAACAAACAAACAAACTTTTAAAAAAAAGATATTGGTATGCTCATCTTCTTTTATCGGTCTTGATATGTGGCCTCTATTTCCCATACAACCTGAGGAATACCTTGTTTCACGATTAGTGCTGCTGTAATATTTCATGATATCGTGAAAATCGTGAAACTGTCAGTGGTCAGGAATATTTTCGAACCATGTTAACATAAAATGCGTTAGGACTCCAGGCAGGCACGAAATTAGAAAGTATTTTTTTTATTTTTGTTAGAGGTAACCGCCTTTTAAATGCTGGTTTAACTAAGTATCTGTACATCTGCAGCATATTCCATTCTGTTTCAGACTACGTGGCAGGGCAGTATCACTGTTTTCCTCTCATTTTATATTGTGGTATATCATGGTGTTTAACAGGCCGAGTGACTACCGAGGGTCCCGAAAAAGGAGAACTTGTTTGTGCGTGAAACACGTGTGAAAAAGGTTGTTTCAGTAAAGGATATATAGTCGTACAGATACACTGGTACATTTTTCCAAAACACAGTAATATGATCTATTTTTTAAAAAGAATAATTGTTTTTTTTTTCAGGATATCAGGTATATCTGAATTCTTTTGAGGAGATTCTGCATTATTGTAGTATGCGGAATAGAAAGTCGTATCAGCCATACAAGGCACGCACACTCACATACACAAAAACAAAAGTCAAATCCGATTACATTTTTTCACAGGCATCATAATAACAAACCTTTAGTGGAAGATATTGTGTGTCCACATTTAGATCTTTCAGTATCCCCAATATTATTTGGGTATTTACGATTGTTTTTTTTTTTTCACAGGCCCATATTAACAGTTTGAGTGACAATATGGACAAATGGAGGAATGTTGCACATTGTAAGGTTTTATTTTTTCATACAGGTAGGCGAGAAACACCGGAAAGATCTCTGGATTTCTTTGTTTCTGGAAGGTCTGCGACTCTTGTTTATTACATCTTTTGTACTAATATATATATATATATATATATATATATATATATATATATATATATAAATTCCTACTGCGGAAACCATCAAAACAACACATACTGTGGATTCAGAAAATATCCTAGGGTTTAAAATTTCGTGGTTTTGACCTTGAACACTATTCGTTGGGTCAAAACTTTGGTGGATTAATCGTCCCTGGTTATGCATTTTAACACAATTCATTTGTGAACAGACCTGAAAATAGGCCAAAGATCGGTGATTGTTCGGTAAAATTTCACTGAAATATTACAACTTTAAGACTTATTAAATCAAATGTCAGATCCATGCAGTCCCCGTGCAAGCGGTGTTGGCTCAATGACACAAAAACTAAAATATTGTTTTTTACATATATTAAAAAATTATGGGTAAAAATATTGAGTAAATCTCGATATATTTCTCAGGGATTATTCCACCTGAGTCCATCAAATGAAGTCATGCACTACTACCGCTCGAGAATGGTATGTCGTTCGTTCAGAAGCAACCCCGTTTCCACTCTAGTGGGGACCTGTGCACCTCCGGAACGAGGCCACAGTTAAACTGGGCTCCCGCTCAAAATTGTGCTCAGCTGACCGTGACTCATCACCAAGACCGGGGACTTACTAGAATAACTCTGCCGCACGGTTTAGCTCTTATTATTTGGCCAGAAATTAATGGGAAACAGCTGTAGGCTGGTGTTGCCTTGTTTACAGGATATAGTATGTTCCCAACATCACACGGTACTTGCGCCAGAAACCATGCAGAAGGGCAGTCACTCCGTCACTCGGCCGCATCAGCTGCGAGTCGGCTAAGCCTGTCATTACCGGTATCCAACGTGATTAAGGAAGAACTAAATATCTTTCCTAACAAAATAAAATTTATTAAGTTTTTTTTTTTTAATTTATAGACTGCATATCGCTTTCTGTGTGTTTTATTGACCAATACCACTGATAGCATGGACGGTGACAGCGGGCAATCACAATGTCATAACTCAATGTGCACAGAGGGACGACGGACTTTTAAAAATTTGACTTTCAAACTTAACGATCGTCGGGTTTTTATTATCGTGGATAAAATCACCCACAAATTCCACGAAAATAAAACCCCAACGAACAATTCAGAATCCACAGTAACAAACGACAACGACAGATCAGCAACGAAGCACAATATCAATCTCGGGTTTCCTTGTACGCAGCCCCAGTGGCAATACTAGATGCCGGGCCTTAACAAAGATGGATGATACTACACAGCTGACCCTGACCCCAGTAACTTTACAATAAACAAAAACCCCCGCAACTAATACTCACAGCGACGAGCACTATTAGTCTACAACAACTAAAGAGTGCCATACGCTCTGAGCGTGTGGTACGATACTTATTAATCATGAAATGCTTGAAGAATACCTTGTTTAGTTCTTTCTTTACAATATATAAATAAATATTTACATATATTATATATATATATATGTATATATATATATATATATATATATATATATATATATATATTGTTAAGGAACCTAATAACAACAGATCACGTAATCGTGACGAGCATAAATTTTGTTACAGAGATAAAAAATCAGATACCGCAACAATAGGCAGCGTGAAATGTCTAGGGGAATGAATAAAGAAGTCAGTGGTTTTTGTTAACAAATAATTCTAATGTATTCTTAGAACAATCCTAACATTACAATACACTATATTCAATACAATTACACAGAATCACAATAATAAAATGAACAGTACCAGTGTCCGGATCCTAGGCTTTGATTTCTGGATACCACCACTGTCACAGCTCAACAAGAGAGCTTTAACATAAGTAATCCACGTAAACAGTTCAAATAAGAGAGAATAGTCCGATTTAAACTCGAAAACAATCTATTATCAATCCAAAAGTAAAGTTCTGGTAATAATCCCAAAGGCAAACTGAAGACAATGGGTAAATTAAGTCTGTTTAAAATCTGAATGTAAAATATCTGTTAGTTCAGCAATTATCGGAAAGGTCCCAAAAACTGACGAGAGAGTCACACTCTTCCGTGTCCGCTGGTATTTGTCTCTCTCTCGACTCTAAACATAATTTATGGAAAAATGATGGTGTACTTTTTCCAGCACAACACAATACTACAAATAAATATGGAACACTGCGTTGTTATCTAACTCATATAAATGGCAATTATCCCTTACCAACATTGCCCGTCAAACAAAGGGAAACACGTTAAAACAAGCATGATGAGACCTCCTCTATAAGGGAAAAATTTATAGTAACTTATTAAGCATGAATCAATCATTAAAGTGAAATGACACAACGGTCGGTTAGTCGTACACATATCAATAATGATGGTATATACGTACGTTAAAGCATTAGGATCTACAGGTGGGTTGGGGTGGGGGGGGGGGGGGGGGGAATCTGCCGCCGCAACCTCTCTAAACGGTTTCACTTTTGAGTCCTCGTGCCTCCCCTTTTCCAGACCTGAAGACCTTTTTTTCACTTTTCTTATAATTCCGCCCGACTTTTCCATCCCTTTCCAAAACTATGGATCCACCCCTGTAAAGAGTGTAAGCGTTTCTGAATTAGTGATGGAAGTACATTTCGTTAGAAAATCTACCCCAGCCACACAGAAGTATCCTGGCCGTTATATGATATCGTCCCTCTCTGGTAATTTGACACTGCATATGCCACGTGTATTTGTGAAACGTGGTACAAAACGGCTTTACCGACAGCAGTGACCTATTATTTTATAGCACGTATAAACTATTATAGAAAAACTAGCTTGAATATTTTAAAGGTTATAAGGGTCAATGATATTCTAAAGTTATGTTTTTTGTAAACTTGTCAATACTTCCTTTCGGGTGCCTTTAGGAGAAAAGATGTGGTGATAACGTCATTCAGTTCAATAACGGGTAATTCCATCGTGTGATCAGCACCGCAAGTCACTCCGGTATGAATCCATGGAGAACCAGTGTATCTGAACGATGGTTGGCTGAACTAGAGTAACACTTGGGAAACAAAACGATCAAACTAACAATACGATGAAAATGGCACACTATGATAAAACACCGAAAAAAGTTTCTTGGGGCACGTATTACATTTAGACCCGACACCAAAACAGTTAAAGTAAACCTTGATACATACTATTCTACTTTAAAATTTCTTTGTAACCGTAATTTGTGGACGGGGTTGTTTTTAATTAGGATAGTTTATCTGCTTGTTTTTTTTTTTTTTTTTTTTTTCGTCGGATACCCCACACAAAAGGGTTAGTGAATACGCAACGTAACAGTTAGTACATGTTGTGAAAATAATGTTTATATTTAAATTAAGATATCTGAAGGAGTTGAGTTTAGTATAAGGTTGAAAGGGAAAGGGAAATTTCTACTCGACGACTGTTTTGTTTCAAAACAGAAAGAAATGCCGCAGTAAAGAAAGAGGATCCGAACTCATTCAATATAACTCTCAATTATTCATTAACATTCTTTCTTTACATCCTGTATAACTGCATGAAGAGCAAGTGTCAACTGATCAGTATCGTTGGTCAAGAATTGCAGCGTTGTGGTTTGGTACGTGACTGTTATCGCGCACACCATCTATTGATCTACAATCAAAAATGCTCCTACATTGCAAAGGTAATTGTATATGTAAGGTGTAAGGGGCCTATTTAAAAAAAAATATTTTAATATTTCGTAGAGTTCCGTGAACTTTAAGTAAATACTTTACGGTGTTACTGTGCATTATTCCCTGTGTGAAATAAACTGATCTGCATCTACTTTCATTCTGTCATTATGTGTAGCACGATAATGAATTAAAATAGCCTTTGTTGTTTTGCATATTTCCGAAAACACGTATTTCCTGTAAACTGAAACAATGACAAATATTATGATACGTATCGCCATATGCTATCACATATCGCAATATATTGCAACACGAAAATTGTCGGCGATGCCAAGCACTATTGAATATGTACTTAAGACTAATTCTGAGTTTGGCACTTACAGATTTGACATGTGGCATCAAAATCACTTTTTTAGTACATGATACACAAGACTAATTCAGAATGGAGGAACTAAATCAGATCACAATACGGATTCATACTGTACGACTGTCACTTGCATCCATATTTCATTTAACCAACCAGGAGAGAAATACTCTTCTAAAACACGTTTCGGCCATTTTCTATAAACAGTTTTTCCGTCGATTACACCATCTTCAGAGTGCCATTTCTCACGAATCATCTGTAATAAAGCATTCAAATTTTGCAAAGAAAAAACCTTGCTATATTTTACGATGATGCGATTGTTTAATGTGAATTTATGTACTTTTATACCATAATGAGATTTCATTTTTACGTTAGTTAAAACTTAACATATACACTATACATGAAATTAAGTCGATTTCTGATATAGCCTGAAACAAAATATTATTCTTTATTCCCTGCTAGCTACGAAATATTCAAGCACAAGTAATATTTCCCCGAAACTAATAATATCACTACTACCACTACTACTAATAATAATAATAATAATATACATATAATATAAATAACCTGTTTCACCTGTTTTAGACACAGAAATATACCGATAACAGAATAATCATTTTATAACGATTACAAATAATTATATATCTTTTTATCACCCTCTGATGGGGAACATATTGGCTTCATTTTCAAAACATGGGTATTAATATCCTGATAGAAGCAAATCTCCATTTCGGTGAATAACAACCATTTTAGTATATATAAAACATGCGCACTATATATATCTTTATCTTTCAAATAATTTTGTTCTTTGGAATGATGATCATACCTCACAACCGGCTCAAATATTGTGTTAAATAACTCTGGATATACCATGGTGCAGTTTTATATATTTCAGAACATTTCTTACATTATATATTTATTAATATATTTCTTAATCATTTTATGACCTTAAACATTTATCATGTTCTTAACATACGTCAGAAACACACGTGTCATCTCACAACAGAAGCAGTAGCAATGTTATTGACTGGAGAAACCCTAGCAGTCGGCTATACAGAGCGATCGATAATACAGGCGGAAGTCGGGTGCATGCCGGGATAGCCTTTGTCTGGTTCCTCTCAGTTCCAGCAAGTCGCAGCCACATCCGGGGTCAATGGGTACATTGCTACCAAACTGCCTGGACGTAAGCCGGCTACTCAGGTACGTCAGTGTTGTAAACCGTAGTATGTCGTCAAGTCCACTGTGTTGTCTATATTAGGCTGAATTCATCTCTGTCTATTGCAGACATCATGGCCTCAATTATGTCTTTCGTGGCAGCAGCCTCAGCACGCATTAGTACCAATCGAACTACCCTCGATGCGATATAAATGCAGTCGGTTTGGGCAAAAATTAGCATACGGCCATACATGTGTTTTGTACTACAACCTTTATAAAATGCAGACGCTGGATTGATATTAGAATACAGCCGAAAATCCTAAGTAAGCATACAATACCTCCAAAGCAATGCATCCTGATGTAAGATTCTTCGGTTTTCAGGGCATTGGGAAATTAAATACAAGGGCAAACGCACGTAAATATATTAAGATACCGATACAATAATTTAGAATTTGTATAATATTTTGTCAAATATATGATATATATGTGTTGTGCGGTTGTTGTGTAAAAAGCAGCTCGTGTGCTTGTGGATGGCGTGAGGATGGGCATGGCGTACTAGGACGTAAACAACCCAAGAATCTGTGCCTGGCATTGTACAGGGCCGCCCGATCAATACCTGCTTTGATTGGAAAATGGCCCCTTCGCTGTGTGTTGGCTTCTGAAGGAGACAAACTGAACCTAGAGGCTGTCCCAGCCTGTATTGACGTTCACCTTGTGCTGTCCTGACTGGGGATACAGGCTGGCATCTTTCTCAAATGGGATGCACTTGCTCTCATTTTGTATCTCATGGGGAATTTTTACGACACCCCCATTTTTTTGGTCCTTTTGTAGCACGTTTATGTCGCGTGACTCAACTTGGACTTTCCCGTGCCCGAGCCGATATTATATTTTTATTAACTAATCCTATTCCAGCCTTGAGGTATACCCTACCCTAGCCACGTCTATGCCAGTACAGTTAAGAGTGTTTATTGATAAAAATCGAAAACACCACACACTCTGAAAAACAGGTCAGCTCCTGGAGTAAACAACCGGATTTTGTTCTTAAATATTTACGCATTGCCCAGAGCGAACTGGTTAATGGACGCTAAATCTATTACGATTTTTAGCGTCTGTTTACAAAATCGCTTCTTAATAGGACTGAAATCAACAGCGTAAGGCGTCTGTTTATCACTTTTAGTAGAAAAACAAAAATGCTTTGCTTTCTTATGTTAACCGGTCTTGCCGTTAATATTTGTTATTTCAACTAACAGGGGAAAACAATATTCTTTGAGAAAAGAATATGTAGAGAATTATTAAATAAAAAAATATAAATATGATCCAGAGAAACACCTTTTGCTTGTTGTATCCTGCTTATGGCAATGTAACCACTAAGGATTAAGAATATAGGTCACTGGGTCAGTCGGTCAAAGGTAACAATTGAGACAAAGGGTTTTCCCATTCAGATCTATAGGGGCACATAGAGGCATTTATTTTCTGTATTCATTCGAAATTAAATCAAACGGGATATATATTTTCACCAAACTTGGGATCATCCATGATTCTTTCTTCCCTTTATAATATTCAGATATCTGTTTAAGCTCCTAGGCTGATTCACATTTTCAGGAAAACGGTGGATATGTGATCCTTTTTTTGGATAAAACTCTTATGCGCTTTTTCCTATATCATCTATAGATAATATATATATATATATATATATATATATATATATATATATATATTATCTACCGTAGATAATACTTATTACTTTCAAACACCTTATAAAATTAAAGAAAATAATGGACTTATCTACAATTACTTCCAACAATATTTTTGTTAAGGTATTGTAACGATTACGTGAAAAGTGTAGAGAGATTGGTCCTTTCTACCAGCATTTTTGAAAATTCATGTTTTGAATAAAGCTCAAATTAGGATGGTAAATATTCCGTAACCTATCAAATTACTCTACCCAATATAAATAATTAAGAACCGCCATCTTTTCTAGATATCCCCCCCCCCCCCATTTTCCATATTGATTTTTTTTATGTTTCATGACCTCGCAGAGTTTACATAAACAAAAACACAAGACTCTATACTAACATTTTCTTTCACAATTCTTTCACATTTTTAACATTTTTTCACCCATTTTCTTGTTTTAAAGCCAGAACCAAAGTAGTAACAACAATGCTATTGTTAAATGTTTTCTCCAGTTTGTTACAAGTACTTAGGACCAGTTTTCATAGTTATGTTGCTACAGTTGCTATTATGACTATTACCACTGCAATATTTTCTCACAGTTATTATCATTACTACTAATAATAATACAGTGATGAGAGTATAAAAATAACAACACTAGTTTCAATGTTATTACTAAGTATTATCTTCAGTTGTTATAATGTGGTACAATTATTCATAGTTATTTTACTGTTATTATTGCTATGAATATACCACGTAAATATTATCTTTGTTATTATGTATACTAGACCATTATTTTTATTATAATAATAATTATTAGTTGTAGTAGTAGTAGTAATAATTGTAGTAGTAAAGCCAGATATTCACCTACCTTTTCTGTAAACATTTATGTGGTTTCTAGCTTATACTGTGCGTACATATTTGTGAAATGCAGGTATTTTCTTTTAGAAAAGTTCTAATAACACCTATATGACGTCTGTGTCAGCTTGTTTATCCATAAACTGTTAGTAAACTCGATTCATATGTAAATGTGTACAAACAGAAAAAAAAATCATGATACCTAAGATTAGTTGTTATTGTGCGGAATTTGAAAATTCACCAGTCGCAAAACGGCCTTTATAAAACTCTGGTTCGTCTGACTTGCCGCCAGATGTCCTTGTTGAATATGATTTTATACATTTTATAAACTAGTGGATATATAAAAAACGAATAGCGTGTTAGCGGGGGATCAATCAACGTTTTCTGGCTCATTTTTTTATATAAAAAAAGGTTCAAGGGATTATCTTTAGTTAATATATTCAGGTATCGAAATAGCCCCGCCCCCTTAAGATTCATTAATTTTATACTTGAAAGGCCATTTTAGCATTAAGCCTGGCAAGACGAGAAAGCAAAAAGCCTGGATACACATGATATTACTCTAAATTAAAAATGATGACGTCTTAGACGCATCCGAATTATCGACTCCAATATAAATTATATTTTTTAATTGAATTGCTTTTCTGTGTTAATGTCTGTTCGTTGTTATTAGACATATTTGTTAAAATGGTGTATCATTTCAATGAAAAATCTAGTTTAAAAATTTTTAAATTGCAACAGTACTGCATGTTTGTTTGCCTCAATGTCTGAATACTAGTTCTAACAAATATCAATGAATGTCAGAAAAATTTTGTGGAAAGGCAGGCCACGAACCAAGGAATAAATACTAATTTGGGGTTCGGTGGGGAGGGATCGGTTTATTATCAAACATGGTGCACCTGAATGCGGATCCAAACAATTCATACTTTTTTATCTCCAACATTTCTAATTTTTTTAAATTAAATATTAAATCGATGGGTTAAATGTAGGCGCAAATCTTTGACGAATGTCTCAGTGTGTTTTTAAAATAGTGTTAACTTATATTTTCGGAGTGGTCGATAAATGAGTAAGATATTAATTGATTACTGACTGTTAATGTCCAAAATATTTTTTAAAAATATCACACAGCCTTTCCACATTTTATATAAAGCAAAAAAATGCTTGGATTGGTTAGGCTTGATTTAAAAAAAAAATGAGAGCATATTACACCTCAGAAATTTACCCATGGTAAAAATGAGCCCCCCCCCCCCCCCTATTTCCCTTTTTTTCCTTGTTTTAAATATCATAGTTATGAGACTAAATGAATGAAGTTGGGCGTAGTCGCAACCCGTTAATTGGAGAGTCAGATTTGTAAATGCGCATGCTAATCAGAATTATTTTACCCTCTTTTAGACCCGACTAGTGATGCCAAACTGTGCCTACCAAGCTTGATATGGGAGGAGCTTACAGAAGCGTCAATGTCAGACCGCAGGCAGAGTCAGCGCAGCCCGCCAATCAGCACCAACACTGGCGGCTCACGTGACGACTTGCGCGACCCACCACCGCCATATCCTGGCACCGGTTTGCTCTGTTATTATGGCAATGACAGCCCGCCTAGCTACGAGTCGGTGTGCGGGTCAAAACAAAATACAACTGTCTTAAAAAATTGTCATCGCTTTAATGGACGTCCCAGATCCACGCATAGTGAACCAGATGTGGGGGACATCGAATTACAACCGCTTACTAGTTCTTCTAGCAATGCCGTCTGCTCGGCGGAACACTCTTCAACTGGGGATACTGAAATTACGTCACGCTGCACGTGCCTCGCAAGTGCATTACGTCATTCAGGCAGGTCAGCGTCTCCGAGACTGTCATCGAGTTCCCAGGATTCCCGGACGCATTCACGACATAGCAGTCGGAGTGGCGTCAGTGATCCCCGGCGCCCGCGCAGGAGACGGACTTCCGGTCGGCCCCAAGAACCGAAACCTCGCAGCTTTATGTTGGTCTCTGTGCTCACGTGTTTATGTTTCAACCCGGTGATTGGTCTAATCGCCATTATACTATCAGGTGAACAACATAACCTTTTTACTGTAATTACCGTACCGAGTCTCTGTTTTTAGACACAATCTATATATATATATATATATATATATATATATATATATATATATATATATATATAATAATAATAATTGGCTCTTGTAAAGAGCAAAAAAATCGGAAAATGCGGGATTTTTGTCCAGTTTCAATTCATATGATTCCCACTTTCCTCAATGAATATGTATATTTGCACAGAGTGTGTTTAGATATGCAATGATCAATTGGTGAAATATAAAAAAATGTAATTCTTATGTTTCTACTTTTTTAATTTCTATATTTAAAGTTATTTGCTGATTTCATATATCTTCATTTATTAAATTTTAGAATGACTTTTCATAATTATGGAAAAAATAGCTGAATAAAAGCCTAGTGTACATTATGATATGTTAAACCAAGACAATTTAGGACCATATTAGTGTGGCATAGTTATAGGCCGATATAGCCATTAGGTAGAAATTTGTTTTCACACACTCGTAGGGAAGTAATATATACCCGGTAAAAAACTTGGTTAAAGGTCCAGAAACGGGTAAATTTCGGCTCAAATTTTCGTGAAACAGTATTGGAGTAGGATGAAACAAACCACTTGGTTTTGGGTTTTTTTCGGACATAATTTGTACAAAGTGGAAGCTCTTTAAATCTAACTTTGATTCAGTTTTTAAAAAATGCGAAAATTTACAGAATACCAGGGGTAAAACACAGAATACATTAATACAGAAAATATTTTACATAATTGTATAGAGAGGACTTCGCAGTACTCTCATATAAAGTCCATGTACTACCTAGGTTCTGCTACCTAGAGAGGAGGATCCATGATTTTGGAAAGGGGGTGGGGGTCAGACCAGTTAGACAAATGAGATTACCTTAAAAAGGTCCATGTTCGGAAGGGGCGGGGGTCTAGGCGGCATGAATTGTTTTGAAACCCTTACAAAAAGATTGCGGCGGTTGAAAAGGGGGAGGGGCGAGACCCTCCGGTACTGACCTATTAGGCAAATATCTGTAATATCCCCCCCCCCCCCCCCCCCCGAAAAAAAAGATTTTATATGACCTGAATAGTATACGTATGACATTAACGAATACCTAGTAAAGGTGTAAGGAATCAACACACTACTGCTCAGATACATTTTCCATAATATTTTCCACGCTTTAAATTTATATTACAGGTAATATGACATGCGGCTTTGTATCAGTTACTGCAGTAAGCATTTGTAGGGTAATGGAAAACTTTAGATCTGAAAATAAATACCGAATATAAGGGTCCAGTTGTCCTGAGTACTTGGCCCTCTGAGCATTAAAGTATGAACAGTTATGCAATCTGGGAAAGTATCATTTCTTTCACATGTCATTTTATAGATCCACAAAAAAATACAATAATACTTTTTTATAT
This sequence comes from Sipunculus nudus, assembly GCA_026874595.1. Lineage (NCBI taxonomy): Eukaryota > Metazoa > Annelida > Sipuncula > Golfingiida > Sipunculidae > Sipunculus > Sipunculus nudus. The sequence continues at coordinate 19,728,781 of CM049321.1, forward strand.
GAATGGGGTTTCAGAAACCGTACTGATGAAAAGCTACAAACTATTTGATAAATATTTTTCTGTATTGTTTATAGCAAAAAGGGTTCACCATAAATGCACATTCAAGTGATTCACTGTTTCAGATTTTTTTCCTTTACTGTCATTAAGGAATCATAATCAAATGATCGTTCTTGTGATTCCTTTTACTCCTGATTACAGGCGTTTTCTTTTTCTTTCAGCAACCTCCGATACCTTGGCCAATTTAGGAGAAACGAATGAGGCTCGACAGTACGGATTCATGGCGCTAGGTGTCGCTGTTGGAGGGACCATCACCACCATTTTAGTGCTTGTTACATTGTGGTACACGGGGGCCCTATCAAAGATGCCCTCATTTTATTATGAGCAATGAATTTGGCCTTGATCTAATTCACCACCTTTGAACTTTGAACTTAAATAAATTGAATGCCACATCAAAGGGAAGGTGGAACGGCGTGGTTTGCTTGAGTGATTAAAAATGGCTGATTTTAGTCGAGTGGTTGGTTATCAGCATGACTGAAGTATGGTCTATCTGCGATATTCCCTTGAATATAACATACTTACTAATATCAGCCAGAGATAAGGCAAATAAGTATGTCACTTTTACCTTATTATATACTAATTTTCCTCATTTTAGCTTTTGAATATTTCAGTCTACATTGCATTCCATATTTGGACATGTGCATGGACCATGTCTCATGTCGTCTACGTCACTGTTTGATATTTAAATAAATTTGTATATTAATGAAATGTCTGTACCTTATTTTACATCTGTTTAAAAGCACGCATTCTAGTGCATGATCGACACGATGTAACGGATGGTAAGTCTAACGACCGAATCATTAAGACAGTGGCGTAACTAAGGGGGGGGGGGGGGCGGCGGCAGGGGCGGCCGCTCCGTTCGGCTTATTTTGAGGGGCGGCATTTCGGAGAAATAGTATGATGAAGTAGCTTTAGGACTTCCTAAAAAAGTACAGATTTGGTCCTTTTTCAAGATTGGCGAGAAAATCTAAATGTTTGGTATATTTTGTCTGTGTGTACTATTCCAAATATTTTAGGCATTATAAATCATGCAGTGGAACCAACCAAATGGTATGCAAACGATCTCTGTTATATAGAGGCAAGATTCTCAAGAAGAAATACAGATCTGTTGTTATTTATTTATTAGATCAGTGGTCTTGCAATGTCAGAACGCCATCGATAATCTGACCCGTCATGCAAAGGCGTGCATTAAAGGATGTCTACGTTTACAGAAAACCCTAGGGAGCAGTAACCAGGGGTACAGCCTACCTGGTGGTAGGGTGTCTGCTTTAAACATTGTGCGAAAATATTATGACGAATTCTTTTGCTCTTTCCTTGGAATGAATAAAGAATTTCCACTCTTAAATTCCCCAAAATTTCACAATTTTTCCACCTGAAATGCACTTTCCCATGATTCCAATTAGTCTTACAACAGCCTCGTTAAAGTAAAATTGTTTACACGCTCGTTAATATTTTGAGTTCTACCTAAATTTCTGTGTCCTTTGATTTATCATTGGTTATAGAATTTAGTGTTAATATGACCTGCATAATCTTTTGCATAATATGTTATGTAAAGCGAATAATAACAGTCTTTCACCCAGATCTATGTAGGAGTTATTTTATCTTTTAGATCGCATTTCAAATAAAAATCTATTTTGTAAGAGGGCCTCAATATTTAAGACCGCGCGGGCAGCAATGAGGCTAGGTATGCCGCTGCATTAAGGCTGTTTGCATGCTTGTGTCTGTTTATTTGCTTTCCACTAATACCTTAGGCAAAGATCTTAAACATATCATTTGCTTTCGTAAATTAGGAATGAAAACGCTCAGGAAAAAAATGCAGGACGGACAAAACATACATTTATTCGCTGCATATGGATAGTTCGCACCCTAGGTACTTTGTAAATGCTGATAGAATAAATGGATATGGCAGAAAAGAAGGTATAAGCTAGGTCATCAGAAATTGAAATAAATGGTGATAAGTGGCAATAAAAATGGCGCTTTTATTTGTTTACTTAGAAATCCAAAATATTTTGGCAATCTTGACTTATGGTGCATGCCAAAATCAAGTAAAAAAAAGTTAATTGTTTCACACAGGCCGGTACAGTTTTTTACTAATTTAAACACGTCAAGCTGACGTTTCAAGTTTTCATGGTTCAAATTTAAAAAAAAAAACACAACAACAAAGCGCATACGCTAAATGATTTTGAGCAGATGGGCAAACAGGAAAGAACGGGCAGATAAGATACCCTTTACACGTGGCCTGAGCTCTTGTTTAATTGGTATTAACTTTTTATAAAAAAAAAAATTGGAATCAAAGAAATACGGAAGTTGACGTCATACACCATTCATGCATGCAAATTAACCCTCGATATAGGAAAATTCCAGAATGCTATATAAAAATCAAAGCAAGTATATTTCTATTTTGATGCGGAAATAAAAATGAGGACTTCAGCTGATTAACTAGTGTTCATGCTTGAAGCGATTCATTTTTTAATAATTTATTATCTTAATCATTTGAGATAATCTTAATGTATTTCATGAGAGCATGTTTATGAAACCTGCCATTTTCGTTTGTATACATTTATGAGGCACAAACCTGGTGATCTAGTCTACTTTGAACTGTCCCTATAGGGTATATTTTACCTAGAAATCATGACCATGAATATATACGTGGACTGGCATAGATTTTAGTTTCACTATCCACAAGGGTTGTTGCTAATATATAAAATATACATGTTAATAAGGATATATAGACAAACTGACATAAGAAGAATTCTCCATATTGTATATGTATACATGAATGAAATCGACCAGACACCTTCATAATAAATACTTTATTCATTTAATACTTATATCATTTGAATAAATATTTTTCAATATTCGCACCAAACAATATAGAAAAATACAAGATAAAAAATACATGCTTACTATATCAACAGAAAAAACATACAACATATCAACAGACATCCATGTAAAAGCATAACCTTAGATAATTATCAACAGTAACTTTTATATATCTGTCTTTTGTATATTCGATATGTGTTACCAGTTATGTTGCTTGTTAATATGATCCCACATGCTGTGTAATATAATAAGGTTCCAATCTAGAAAGAAAATGTCTTAACTAAACAAAAATGTGCATTTTTATTCATCACACGGTGTCAAACGCGAACTTGTAATAAAATAACAATGATGTAAGGGTGGAAACCCTTTCTTAATAAATGCGCCTTTGAAACGCTTTTGGTGAAAGACAAAGGAATCTGTGTAAAGTGTGAGTTTTACTCTCACTGTCAAGATTGCGAGGCTTAATTTCTATCAAAAACTTTTATCTTATATCATTTTGTAGTCTGATGTAGCATAGCATTAAATCGATTCTCCGAACGGTATGTGCGATATGCATGAAAGTGCTCATACAAGTGGCATCGTAATGAAGTCATAAGTTTCGCCAATGCATTCACAACGTTTATGACGTTTATAAAGTTTTAAAATGTCTTCATGCCAGGTGCCCCCCCCCCCCCCTAACGAAAATGACAGAAATGATATGTTATGTTTAGATTATTTCAAGTCCCTTTTACAAAATAAAACAGTAGTTAAATTTCAATATACAATGACCCGTCTTCATACTGTCATACCTTCGTCCTCATTGAACAGATAGCCTCCTGGCAATGGTCCTTCCAAGAGAGGTTAACATAGTGTCTCATTACTATTTCTCATCAAAAGAAAATGCCAATGACCTGGCCCATAGTAATAAAAGATAAACTGGACGAGTGTGAAGTAAAATAAACCGGTAGAGCATAAACCTGGGCCCAAAAATAAAGACAGCAAGTCAAAGAGTGATCGTCTATAAATAATTCCTGCAAATTTCGTATAAATATCGTCAGCTTCATATCTTGACCTTTCTGGTACGTCCTTTTATATGTTTATTATGATAGAAGCGACCGTTACAGCGCCTCGAAATAGTGTGTTTTCATCCTGTGAAAATATGTCTTCCTGAATTGAATGTCTCAGCAAATATCATACACTTAACGACACTGAATAGCCGTCGGAAAATGATATTAAAATACAACAGAGTGCAATAGTTTTTTATGACGGTTGTCCCTATACTCGGACATTATTATTAATAAATGACAAAATAACGAGCGTTTTTATTCAATTATTGTAAAAGGCAATAACCATATGGCATGACAATTACGTACAGGATTGTTCGTATGTTTTATCCCTGACTGCAGACCAGCTGTGACCTTTTGCCATAACGACCTTCAGATTCAGGGTTTACACAGCCTCCTGTATGTCCATATAATGGTTGTGTTGATACGTCTAGACTCTATAGATCACGCTATAGCTCATTGAACACAAATACAATAAACATATATTGCCCGCATGCATGAACAGGATAGTATAACCTGTCCACTGTCTACTGCGCACAAAAAAACCGTTAGCACGGTAGCTGGCATTCCATGTATACGTATGCAGTACGCATGCGTATGTGGTACGTAAGCGGTTGCAGCCAAAAAAAAAACAAAAAGGACGCCTATGATTCCATTAATACGTATGCGTTTGAGGGTAAGGATGCAGTAAAACAGGGGATAAACTAAAGCTCTGCAGGAGTAGACAAGTCATTTGCCAGAGGAACACTATCACTAACATTAAAATGTGGAATCCACCCGTCTGTTAATATGTGTATGCGTTTTCGATCGCTACAGTCAACGATGGAAACGTATACATAAACATATATGGAGTAGGAATGCGCATATACGTATGGGCAAGCAGCACGATTCGATTGAAAACGCATACGACTTGGCAATTCCACAAATTGATGTCAGTGATATTGTATTTTCAATATACTGTGTATATATATATTGAAGTGTCCCAGATGTAAAAGTTTACACTCTTGTACTGTACATGTATTATTGTTTCCTTTGGTGTATACGAGAGTGTGTGTGTGTGTTCCCAGTAAAATGGGTATAACATACGTAGTAACAGCACATCCCATTGTCGTTCGTCTTTTTCAGGAAAAAAAAAACTTGCAGTTACAGCATAGCTCATGACATTACACATTGTACACTAATGTGAAACTTGAGACCACTTGAACATTATGATGCCATATTCAAACTGAGATATTATGCATTCAGAGCGATATATACATGTATTTATATATATATATATATATATATATATATATATATATATATATATATATATATATATATTCTCGACCTTTTCCACTCCACGATTAAGTGTTAGGGTTCGGTACATATTATAGTTGTCATTTGTCAAATGATAAACGTGAAAGTGAGGTTCCCGTGTGAGATTTTGGCTTCATCTGGTTTTAATTAACGAAATACATAATGCTTATTCATTGGACCCGAACACAACATATCACCGATACTCCTATTGCGCATGCTCGTTGAGAAGGTCTGTATCCTTCTCCACCACAAATTACCTAACGCCAGATCTGATGAGGTATTGTCAGTAACAGAAGACGAGTGGTTTTAGTGGATCATGTAACGTGATAAAATATATATCACTTATCATTAAAACAGGAGACTCATTAACCATTAAACCAGACCAGATATGTCAAGAGGTAAATCGTTTGTGCCCTAACTGTATGTTGAAAAATTCTTTAAATCTTAAAAAAAGTCTATAATAACTGGGTCCTTAATTAGTAGCACTTGATTCAGAAAGTAAGACCCGGAGAGTTTATGAGATTACAAATTTGCCACCTTGGACACTGAACAGTAAACCTTATATATTTATACAGTGGCAGGTTTCAGAATCGGGTGTATTTATATCATGCTAGCATAGCAGATATGTTAACAGCAAATGCTTCTTCTATCATTAAAAGCAAGATGAACCCGGTAACTGCTGAGTTTTTGTTCTTGCGCTAAAAGCTTCTTTGGGTAGGCCTACAAGTGATGACCCGATCTTTATGCCGACCTTGACCTTTGAACATTTGAAAATCTGACTCATTTCCACGGGCATAAAATACTAATTGTCATAAATAAATTTTAATCTTTAAAGCGTCTTAACAAGAATGGAACGCAAACACTTGAAAAAAAAACAGGGTTTTCAGCTTTATATACACTCATCCACCCAGATTTAGTAGTCTTGGAAGAGACCCTGTTGCCCACAATATACCTAAACCCAGGAAAGTTGTGAGAAATCCTACGACAGCGACACCTAGCGCCAAGCGGCCGTATTGCCTCGCCTCGTTGATTTCTCCTCTGGAGTAGGAGCTTTCTGATGTAGCTGCAAGTAAAATAAATAAATAAGATAAAATTTGAAAATACATTCACACATGTACGTTGTAAGATGCCTTTCAGGCAGAGTTGAATCTGTCGTTTTATCTGTACATCTTGTGTGAAAAACAGAGCATTTGTATCATTTATAATATCATATATTTAAGTGATGTGAAAGGAACATGTTAAAGTCTTGACATTCATGGCACTTTTTTACGTTTCTTTTTATTGATTATTTTTTTTTTCAAAAAAATGTGATTGAATTCAAAATAGTCAATAAAACAACAAATAATTTTATCTATAATATTAATTAATACAAATAATATTACAAATACCTGTATGAATACATTATACATGGAAATTTTGATTTAATTAGTGAGCGATTTTTTACATACCGGATAGAAGCACAGCTCCTAGTCCTATAAGAGGGTTAAAGCACAAACAGCTTACTAGAGCAACCATCATGTAGGTCCTCGGCTGTTCTGGTACAGTTACTACTGCTGGTCCAGCAGTCATATTCAGCCCATCAATTCGTGAACTAATATCATTTGCACTCGCTGACACTTCCGTGGTAGCTGTGTCGCGTAGCAACGCAGCACGTCCGGTATAACTATCCTCCAATCCGACATCACTAGCTGTGACGTCATTGTGTGACCTATTTTCTCCATTGCTTATTGGAAGAAGCTCTATGTGCTCGAACACTGATTGGCTGGCGTGCAAGGGACATAGTTCCTGGCAGACGATCTCGTAACTTGGCGGGCTCGGACTCCGCCGGCCACTTGGGAATAGCGTGACGTAAGAGGGGGGCTCATCTCCGTGGCTCTCCCGAGCGAAGCTTACGGAATATTCGCTCGAATCACTCAAAGGCCGGGACATTTACCTACAAAACGACAAAGAATTAATTGAATATGTCATCCAGTATTTAAAAAATAAAATATTTATTGTACATGTAAGAGAAAAGTTACAAATCATTATAATAGGCTATAATGGAGCACTAAACTGCAAGATTTTTAAGATGGAATTGCACAATTGTGTACTGCCGTTGTCAAGTTGTGTAATTTTAGATGTTTGAGTGGGATTTTTTTGCAATGGAAATCTCAGATACAGCCTTTACTATATATCAAAATGACAAGGGGACAAAAAGGACATATTCGAATTTATTCATAAACAAGATTAGTCACAAATGTACAAACTTTTTTTTAGTTTTTAAAAAGAGCGCTCTCTCCCTCTCTATATATATATATATCAAAATGTCAGACACGTGCATGGTGTGGATCCCCTTGCATGAAAATAAGTTTATTTCCAAATTGTTGTGACACATGCTGGACATTGCACAAACAGAAAAATTCCAAAATTGTCAAAAAAGAGTGATAAGCTACATTATCAGTAAATCCTCAAAAGAAAGAGTGACCCTTTGAAAAAAGTGATTTGGCAGGACTGGATTCGCTGATTGGTTAATCCTGGAATTATTATATTGTCAATGTAAAATAGGTTTCACCACAGTTTTGGGGGTCATTTATTTTTGTATATATGTACATATATATATTTTGTATATATTATGTATATATAATATATATATATGCATTATTTGTATATATGTACCCAGGTATATGCATAAAACTCCACACCGTCCCCTTATCCCCTTCCTTTGTCTCTGAAACCTCGGCGTGTTCACAATCCAGACATTTGGCCTTATTTGGTATTGATCATTCTCGGTCCATCATTTGGTCTCTGACTGGATGTCCATAAATGGTTAATGAGACAGGCAAAATGCAAGAATGGTCTTGTCAGACAATGTCTCGTGCAAAATCAATTTAATTACTATAAAACTAGAGGCAAGACGTAACCTTTTGCTTCGAGTGTCAGCGTCGAAGGTCCGTGTTTACTGTTGCCTTTGTTTAAAATAAACCTGATAATTTTCCCATAAGTTTCCATATCCTATTTTGAAAAGTCCTGAAAATGTTTTTTTCGAACCGTGTTTGGGATTTCAACCACATATAATTATCGAGTGATTAAGAATAATCACATTCTATTGAGTTTTCCCGGTTAGGGGGAGACTTTCTAAAAATCACTGACTTTTCCATGACACTTTTCCCAGTTTCCCCCGACTATATATAAGGCCGGCTTCCATGCCTACATGAGCTCCAGAGGACAATTATGGGATCTCAACAGTACCTCATAGTTTCTCTCTAATGCATTCACTTTTTGTTATTACTTTTGAGTTATTCCTAACCCGTGCATTTACAAATTGATATGGAGAGGGCTAAAATAATAACATAGATCCTGTTGTATGATTATCTTTCTTCATATCAGAGGCAGTACCATGAATAGCATTGGCCTTTTTTCCTTATTAAACGTTTTAAAAAAAATTACAACTACTATATTTCTAATTGTAACTAATATGCAATAATTGCCAAGAGATAAAGGGATCCTGTTTTTCCTCTACAATGTGTCTTTCTTGTTGAAAAATGAATTTTGTTTTTTTTTATTTAATTAAAGTTTAAAATTTCAGCTTTAGGATAGATATAAACATGATAGAAAAGTTTTATAGATATTGTCATGTTGTCCCATAGAAGTCAACTAAAATCTACCTTACAGTCACTGGGTGTTAAAAATATAACCTACCTTTAGAAAAACAAAAGAAAAAAAATTAATATCATGTGAAACTAATGAAAAGTTAAAGAACTTTAAGTTAATTATAAAAAAGGGGGTTTTGCATGACAATAATGATACCTTAAAGGGACATAATCAGGGGCTAATTTTTGCCTATTCTTTCACACTATAAGGTCAGTTTTACTTTATTCATATGTTTCCCAGCAAAACCACCCAGCACATGGTCTCATTTCCTTGCATACGGCTGTTTAACACCATGTTATGGCTCTGTTTACCAAAACAAGGCCGCGTGACAGGAGGTCCGATTAAGAAGGGCAACACGCGGTGTTTCAGCCAGCAGGAACATGTATTACATTTTTTCGGTCAAGTCAGACAGGGCATCTCCTGATTGACACGTTTTTTGGCTCAGCGATGCACACGGCCCCACGCGCTGTGTTTATGTTTACATTTGTCATCGCGCCCGGTCCACTGTTTTTAACATTCGTTTACAGGAGACAGCAAACGGCTTCAGGGCAATATTTTTGGCAGTGACAGATTTATTTAAAAGGGAAGAAGCTATTCGTGTTAACTCAACATGCTTTATAGGTGATTAGGCACCTTTAAGCGATTTGCACAGCGAAATGAAGAACAGGTATATCCTGTGATCTTTAATATGTGTGCATGCATTAATGGTCACATCAGCATTTGGGGGCGATAATAATTTAAGAGAGTACCAAAATAAAATTTATTCATTTCTCCTGTGTATAAACCAACGACATCTGAACTGATGTTCAAGATAAAAGACACTGAAAGAAAAAAAGTAAGCAAGCAATATCAATATTTTAAAAAAATAAAAGTTTCAATAAAAGCCGTAAAACATATTTGCTTCATTGATAAAATATCTTTACATTTCAGAATGGAAGTCATAAACAATGCGTTTATCAATATGGACTAAAAACCTGTTTTTATTGTTGTTATTGCCATGAATACTATCATTAATATCCATTTAGTTAAAGTAACCTAATTCCTTAAGTTCTATAAAGTAGGTTTATACTTAATTGATAGGAAATCATTTGATGAATTTAATACGACAATTCATGTATTATTTACAGATAACAAACCTACATGATGAAAAAATATCATCATTGGTTATATTATCATAATTAAGGGCCAAGACGGATCATATTCCGTTCCCTTCATCTCAAACAATTGCAAGACCCGATATAGAACATTAATGTTTGCTTCAAAAGCATTATAACCCTCAGTGTAGACAGGGGGGGGATCCAGCATTTAGGAAAAGGAGAGTTTCAGCCCAGGAGGTCTTATGATAAACCTAGTAAAAAGGTCCTCAGGTAACAATGGGAGGGGGGTCCAGGCCACAAAATTTGGTCTGAACCCCTTAAGAATTGGTTATGGCGGCTGAAATGCGGGTACCCGAACCCCCTGAACCCCCCTCTGAATTCGCTTCTGGTATTAATATCGATATACTTAATTGGATATCCATGTGCAAACGTTCAATAGATAAAGCTATTATTATGACTATTGTTATTATGATTATAAGAACTACTAATCTGTTAGTATGCATTATTATTATTATTGCCACAGTTATGCCTATTTGAATCATTACAGTCATCATCATCATCATCATTATTTGCTGTAATAATAAAATTTAATCGACATTAATTACATGTAACCGTGCCTAAAACCTGGATTTAGGGGACGACAGTAAACACACTTCATTCCGTGACTGGTGATTGTGGGACACGCGCATGTCGACTGGTGTCCCGCCATAAACCGTCACGGCACCCGTCGGTAAAGGGCCACTATCACTGTCTCCTCACGACTGGCCTTTCTCTTACCTGATTCCGTGATGTGCTGAGCGTTTTTATTGGTCAGTTCCCACATCTTTACCCCTCCTTGCCTCTGCTCGCTCACCCTTACTCAGTCTGCTGTTGTATTTCTACTGAGGGATTTTTTGGTTCCTTTATCGGTGGCTGCATCAGGAATTAGGTATTTAAACACTCGGGTCGTTGCTGCTCTGTCGTTTGTCCTTCCGTGCTTAAAGCCCCAGTATTGATTTAACTATATATAACTACCATTCACAACGTTCGGCATATTTCTTTTCCACTCCAACGAAGATTTTTCACAAGCTTCGTGAATGGCCAACAGCGATGCTCATTTACAATACTCGGCTTAATTCTGCATAAAGACGAAGGAAGTTTTAACGTTGCTAATGAATGTGTTGATATTCTGCGGAAGGCATACGACTCCATCTTCAGGTTTGCCAGTGAATATAATTGTCATGATGATCTCCGCAATATATATATATATATATATATATATATATATATATATATATATATATATATATATATATATGTATATATATATATATATTTATATATATATTTATTTATATATAGAGGAGGGATGGGGCAATTGCATAATTGCATAATTTTGCTCCCCAATACTTTTCCAGTCCTCAAATATTAACTGAAATATATATGTCCTTAAATATTTTGTATGGCCATTGGTTTATAAAGTTTAAGGAAATTTGCTTATTAACAAAAAGAACTTTTATAAAATGATTTCACAGTGTGGAAAATTATTAGAGTAAAAGGAGTAAAAATAATGCACTTCAAACTTATTGCGGATTAATCAGAAGAAAACAACCAATCAGTTATACAGAGAGATTTGATAATGAATGTCTCCACAACAAAAAATCCATTATGATTGAGAAAGATAATTTCTTGTATATTTCACTTGAATACATAACCCTGATTTGAACCATTCGAAAATATAAATTCTTTTGATTCAATGGTTAAAAATAAACTATTGTGGTTTGGTTCAGATATATACATATATATATATAAAAATAACAAAATAATAATAAAATAAAAAATAAATAAAACTGGATCCAGTTGGTAAATTTTATTCAGTTGATCCCTGTGTTATTGCGAAGCAATCCTGAAAAATGCATCAAAATCCGTCATTTTTTTAGGTTTGTCTGCAAGTCATCAGAAATGCAGCAATTTTTCCTTAAAAAAATCCTTAATGTAGATGGTGTTCTGGTTCACCCCCACAATTTAATTCATTATTCCAAGGGCTTCAGAACGGGGAGGGGGGGGGGGGACAAGGGAGCAGAACTACTCTAGTGAGTTAATGGTGATACAACCCATGCATTTCCATTGCTCACGAGTCAACAAGATTTGTACCTAGATATGCATTGTAGAAATACTGGGATGAGCAGTGCTGGTGGGAGGGGGGGGGGGGGGGTATTATGATATTATGTGGGAAATATAATACTCTACAGAGAAGCCCGGGACCCGTTGGTTATCAAATCTGTTGCGTCTTGGGTGCTCACGCTGGTCAGGCAGATGATAAACTGGATGTACTTGTTGACCTAATATCGCTTATGGCTACATTCGTGGCTGCAGTGGTGGTAGTACCAACACCTCTCCTACTTTTGTCACTTACCAAGATGTCCGTACTATTAATAAAAAAATTAAAACTTGCTATGCTAAAAATATAAAACGTGCATACATAAACTAGCTGTATACATAAAGAGAGGGAGCTGGAATGCAGTGTCAATGCCTCCTTCACTGTGTACCTGCATGCTGAGAACCTGGGTCCTGACACCATGCAACATGAGACTGTCCACATCATGTAGGCTGGGCATCTTTGCTATTCATAAACTGTCTTGCTGGTCAGTCAGTCACATTTACTGTCTTAAACAGAACCTTGGAAAACATGTTTACAGTCAGTGTGTGTATAGTGTTTTAATAGCATCTAAAAAAAAAGGGAAGATATCCGACTTTTTTTTTGTTAAATTCACCTTTAACCCAGTGAGGTATGTAAACTGTATTTTGTTCCTTTCAGTTTCTAAATAAATAAGCCTTTTGGCTTTTTCTCGGAATTATAAAATTTTAGCTCAGCTAACTGTACGTCATTAGCTATGGACCTATTGCTGCCCTATGTTTTGCCACCAAATCAAATTGCAGCAACTCATTAAAGCAAACGGGAACCCGGAGCTGTAAGACCTGGAAAGCTCAGATTTATAAACGTCTGATTATATCCGGGGGGGGGGGGGAGAGAAGAATAAATGTTTTCTAATTTTTCTACTCAAAGTATAACATTTTGTCGGAAATAACATTTCTCACTTGTGCATGAAACCGGATTTGCAAGTAACGTTTTTATTTGATTATAATTGAGCGCTTTGACGCGTTTGCATGCATGGACAGATATATATATATATATATATATATATATATATATATATATATATATATATATATATATATATATATATATATATATATATATATACCAAAAGTGCGCCCCTATCCCCACTTTCAAAATTGTTCTGTTCCGTATCCTATGTCCTTGAATTAATGCCGAGCTATCCTGAAAATTGCATCAACATCCGTTAATCTTTTTTTTTTAGGTTTGTTTGTAAGAGTTATCAGAAATGCAGCATTTTTCCTTAAAAATTCCGGATCCAGATGGTGATCCGTATTTCCTCCACAATTTATTAATAATTTTTCCCAGGGTTTTCTTTTATCAAAATCCGTTGATAACTTTTCGATTATTGTTGATAACAGACAAACCGACAAACCAACGCCGAGAAAAACATAAACCCCGCTTGGCGGAGGTGATAAATGATCGAGTATCCATAACGAATTACACTATATCCAAGGAATAACTTAAATCGCTAACGCATGAGTTTTATAACATATCAAATTTTGCATCAGGTTAAAAAATCAACCTCCTCAAAAACTGTTCAGCCGTTTTCGGAATTAATTCCACGAACGAGTCCCATGATCAAGTCACACTGCGCAGAATCGGACTCACAAGAACAGGACTCAGCTGGTTAGGGTTTGTTGGCGTCAAAATCTGCAACCCACAAGCACCAGGGTTTCCAATTACACCATCGGCGTAGGTATAAACGTAGTGAAGAGGGCAGTGTAGTCCGTTCAGGTATGTTGGATAAGAATTATTTTAAGGTAAATTACATATACATGGGTGTTTTTGTTATCAGGACCTCACGAAATAAGTGATATATCATAAGCATTCACATGCTATGTGTAAACAGGTGTTTCCTTTAAATGTTACAAATATTGGCGGAAATTTTTACAGTTGAGAAAGAAAAGTCCTGGAATCCCTGTGTCCAATATAGGAAGAGGTACATTATTAGAAGAAACGACCTCTGGCGGCGCCTACTGTGACTGTCGGGGGGTGGAGGGGCCCGGGTGTTGATATCCGGCTAAATATTATTTGGCTAGCAAACCTTATCAGGGACTCATCTTCCTCGTACATTAAACATGCTGAAAAAGTACACCGTGTTATCAAGTCTCCAAGAGACAAAGGTAGCTGTTAAAAAACAGGGTTGGCTTTTCAAGTGCATCATATGGGATAGTCGAGTTACGGAGGATGCATATCCCCAAAAACGATCATTTCAGTTTTCGCAAAAACAAAACAAAAATCGGGTAACCGGTAGTCCATCGAAAAAAGAAAGAAATAACAATGTACTTGCTCATTAATATAATCTTCTTGAGCTTTTTTACATGTGCCCTGTAGAGAGCAACCACTAGAGCAGAAACCCCTCAGCTTGGCGACTGGTTTGAGGATTGTCACTTTTAATATTTTGTGTCGGGTCTCGACCGTTCCAGTTTGGACATTCTAATTAAATTGACTATATACCACTCAGTATTTATGTATATTTTTTTTATATTGAGTTAATAAATTTGTCATTACATTCACTTATGCTTTTGGCTTCAGTGTAAGTCTAGTACATTAAGTGTCCATGTTGGAAGAATTCTGGGCAAGATTCGACCATTACACCTTGCCATTCACTCATAAGCACTTCATAGAAAACAAGTTAATCACACTCATAAGAAATCATAACATATTAAACATAAACAGGATTTCTATGTGCATAAATTCTTTATTAGCATTTCATCAATACATACAGCTTTGTATAATAATCCATATACCTCTGTGAGAATATGGCAGAAAGCTACAGTCGTCAACTGTTACTCTATATATTAAATTTTATTAACAAATAGTAACATTTCATCATTTGACATCATCTTGACATTGTGATAAATACTCTTTAAAATTATATACACCTCAAAGCCGGCTGGGCGTCCGGCCATTTCAAATTTCCTAATTCAAAATTAATTCATAAAACTCTTGCACTCTTATAACAGCATTCCCAGTTGCAAGATCAACATCCATAATCCCCATGTTCACTTTGATCATTCTGCGCCACCTGTTGGGCACTTGGGGAAAACTGCGAGAAAATATTTCCTTGGGATCTCTCAGTGATAAAATTTACCCATCATTTCGTATAATCCAAATATAGCCCTCTTTCGTTATAAAACCTTCCCGTCATATCAGCCTAAAAATACAATGCTTTCCAGTGAAAACTGCGACGAGAAAAAGGGCCTATGATTCTTGAAAAAAAAAAAATGACATGTAACGATTAAAAAGATTATAATCATGTAAAAAGTACAATATCCTCACTCCATCTGGAAACAAGGGACCTGTGGGTCACGGCGCTCAGCTGAAATTGATAATGAGAATATTTTTTATATATAAAAAAAAATATGAAAATGCAACAACAGTTAATTTGTTTTGTTAACCAGTATTTAAGAAATTTAATGACACAATTATTTGGAGTTGCCCGTGTGGGCTACTA
This sequence comes from Sipunculus nudus, assembly GCA_026874595.1. Classification (NCBI taxonomy): domain Eukaryota; kingdom Metazoa; phylum Annelida; class Sipuncula; order Golfingiida; family Sipunculidae; genus Sipunculus; species Sipunculus nudus. The sequence goes on from CM049321.1 coordinate 19,744,348, forward strand.
AAATAAGCAGGAACCTCTCATGATAACATATTTGCAGAAATATTGGTATCTAAACTAAGTGACTGTAATATGCATGTAAATTATTAAAAAAGGAAGAAAGTGGGGATGAGTTGATCAAAGTATAATAGTATACATTTAATTTATTAACTGAAATAAAAGGATGTTATGAAATAATCAACCTTCTCATTTTGTTAACGCACAGACAGACATACGGACAGATGACGGACACTGACCAATCACTACAGCTGAGTTGACTTACAGTCAACTGAGCTAAAACCAATTCTCCAGTCTTTGCGTATAAAATATTCTTTAAGTCTTTACATATAAACGTACTGTTGTTTCCCTTTCACCAAAAAAGAAATGAGATGCCTTAAGTTTTGTTTAAGATTACAAAGAAGAGATTCAATTTCAATTTAAAAGTACAGTAAACAAAAATATACACATTCTTTTATTAACTGAATCTCCTTTTAGTCGTTACACTGAGATCGCTCTAAGAGTATCAAACTCCTTGCTATCTGCATGTAACATAGCTGAAGTACCATTGCTTAGTCTTTTATCTACATTAATGCTTTAATGCATATCTACGGATGGATCCACAGTTGGATTTGGGGGGGGGGGGGGGGGCTATGCAATTCAAAGCCCCGACCCTTTTCAGACCTAAAAATATTAATTTAACCCTTTGCTCCCATTAAATTTGTTCCACAAATCAATATATACCCAGACAATTATTATAATTTTCGAACTATGCTTCCCCTAGTTATTTAAGTTGGTGATATGCCATAGTAATGCAGGTACATGTTATTATTAAGTACTAAAATCGCCTAAACCTGATGGCTTTAAGCAAGTGAACGGAATGAGTCAAATGTATTATTAGACAGACTGCAATGCAAAAAATAAACCCTGCCACTGTAAAAGGAGCTGAGGGTGTCTTTGTTTATCAACAGATGTTTTACCGTAAAATTCTGGACTATTTCTGGTCTTCTCACGATATATATTACCTATATGATCAAATATATTTACACATTTATGCATTTAATTTCTGTCATTTCAAAGTACACAACCAACCATTTAAGCTGTATATAGTGTATATGCAGCAAATTTTAAGATGCGATAAAATAAACTTCATTACAACATACCTTTATCTATATACAATAATACTTAATAGGTAAATAAACTCACAGAGTTATCTACAAAAAAATTACATGCATGAAATATTTGATACTTCTTTTCAGGATAAAAACAAGATAAACAATTATTAAACTGTGGAAATAAGCCATAATTAGATAGAGAGAGAAAATGAGATACTAAGAAAATAACTGCAGCACCTAGCAACCTATTACGTGTGGACAGCTGCCCCATGTATCTACAGTGTAAGCTGAGTGAAAATTAGGAATACATTTGTGTGAAACATAATTTTTATATCATAAAGCTAACAGGTACGGAAACAGATATATTAAAAATTGGTAAATGTACTGCAATCTTTTGCCTGATGCTAGTTCTATATAAATACGGATATGACAAAAGCTTGGGCGAGGCATTTTCTAATGGCCGAATTCACGATCGTGACAAAATACCGGTAAGTGGAAATCCCGTCAATCAATATCTGATGATAAAGAATAACTGATAAATTATTATCTTTTCTCTGCTTATGTTTTAATTCTAACCATATAGTCACAAAATCTAGTCGCTCATACCCATACCTATATAAAGATAAACTTGATTAGACTGGAGCTGAATGAAGCATATACGTGCATCTGTGTTTATATATACATTATACACATATACACACACAAACTCTAGTCTGTGGAACTTTCTAATATATGACCAATCAATAAGACAATAACATTTTGAACAGTTTTCTGATCTAAAATATAACAAAATTTTACATCTGTAGGATGGTATCAATAAATTTTACTGGATATGTATGGCCTTTTTTTAATATACAAGGGGTGAAAGGTTATATAATTATTATATAAAATCAAATAAACGGCAGATGACATCATGAACGGTAACAATCTGAACCATACCTATATTCTGGTCACGGGCAGTCAGGTTGGGGAGAAAAATGATAAGAAAATACAGATTCTAAGCTCTGGCATCATACCCTGAAACGGAAAACCTATAATACAATAATATCACATCAAAATATCATGATAAACAGGTTAATATTTGAGCTAGGTCCACCAATCCTCCTCAAATGCAACATATCACACACAATTTAAAATCACCATATCAATCCCCAGGCCATGACATGATATTCAACTGATTTTGTCCTTGCCATGACCTTGACCTTTCCACGACCTTGACCTTACTGGAATGACCTTCACCACACTGAGTCATCTTTCGCATACCATTTGACTACTGACCTGCCTAGTCTTGACTTCTTACTAAAGACAGGTTTATAACTGCAGGCTTCACACTCAGTATGTGTCATTCCAACCAAAGGAAGTGGTAGAGCTAAAACTAGAACATATATATATATATATATATGTATATATATATATATATACAGATACCCCTAATAACCCAATAAACATATACAAGGCAGGATAGTTCTTAAATAACTAAAATACAGAACAGTTGCGTAAAACCTCAATTGATGCACAATACATGGGTTTATGAAGGTGAGAGTTCCAAAGTACAATGGCTTCTGGAAACAGAATTCATGAAGGGCCGTTTTTCTAAAAATTTAATTTTAATCAAATACATTAATTTTTCTAAGCAAGGCCTTACCAGACCTGAGTCTCTTGTGCTTTTTTCATTACCATACTGGAAACAAAGTCAAGTGACTCTGTTGTTTCTGATATGTTATTACTACAATGGTAATGTGTACTCAAGTCTGAATTAAGGACAGTGGAGCCTCTTTTATACGAACTCGTGTACCCGAAAGTGGAAACTGAAAACCAAAAATCTGACTGTTTATCTGAAGTCCAAACAATGAAGAAGTATTCAACAATGAACTCTCATTTTCCAGGGCAAATTAGCAACTATTTCAATGTATTTTGTATGATAATTAATAATACTGATGGAAAATCTAACAGTGCTGCTGTTTAATAAAGGCAGTCATAGACTAAAAGACAAATACGGGGGTGGTTGGACTAAAAAAAAAAGTTGCCAATAGTTACAAACCTACTGACCTGTGTATATATGTCAGTATTTTACAATATTAAGTACATCAAATTTACTATTGATAGACTAATTATAGGTTTATACAACTGTATTATATTGCTGTTTCTATATGGTATGGCCAGAGGTCTGTCTTGTAGTCCTCCCTGGCAGTATTTCCACAGATTGGTACGGTAAGTCTTTATTGGTCAAGTTTCACACATGGGTTCTGTATTGGAACACCAATACACAATGACTTGTGCCCTAAGTGCATAAGTTAATTATCTTTTGCATAAATAGTGTGCAAATATATGAAGTCTCAAGTCCATACCTGAGATATGAACACACAAACCTAATAGATGTGACGATCATCAAGTGAACATCATAGTATATAATAATTCACTTCATCTTCTATCGTCATATAACCTGAATGTAGACTCCGGACCTCCAGTCTTTATAACTTCAACACCTGCTTATCTGAACAGACCAGACCTGCTTTGAGGGTTCATGTTCCTATTTTTTTTTCCTTTTATACCTTCTTCCCTGCAAATTAATGATGCATCTGAATGGACTGACCATCTCTCCTCATGTGATGCTTTACAGAAGCATGACCTGACACAACATATGCAAAGCTGGGATGAATCACAGTTAAGCAGGTTTCCTGTTATAAACAGTTGCTAACAGCAAATACACCATTAATATCCAGATAGATTTATCTTTCAGCCTGTGAAACATTCTCTAAACCTAATGCATTAGCATAACCTTACATTTACAAGTACAGGAAAACGCTATTACCCTAATTGTTAAAATATATATTTGGTGACACTTGCCAATGATGATATTTCAGTGTCTAATTGAAGCTGCGGCTACAAATACTGTTAATACAGTAACTTGGGTGTTAATGTATTCTCCTGCAGAGGTATTAACAGAGCTTTGTGATGGTGAAGGCAGCATTATTTAGGTTAAACCCGTCTTATGTTCTATAATCACAATGGTGTAAGCCCTGTGTAACTTCAATCAATATTAATTCAAACTGACAAGAATATGGCATTTGAATGCTTTCCTAAACACAACTTTTCTTTGGACAAGGTATAACACTGCTTTACTTGGGTTGTGATAGAGATGTCTAACAGTTCTGAGAGGTAAAACAAGAGGTGCCCATTACCAAAGTGCCATAACACACATTTTAACTGGTTGAATATTGGTTATACCAAAAAATGTGTTAAAACAGTCTGACAAGGGCAAAGCAACGGTTGTCCTGGGAAACAGACTCTACATATAGGTTCTGATTGGTTGAACAGGATTGTCTTGGTGACAACACAGCACAAGTCCTGACTGGTCAAATCAGGGTAGTCAAGGGAGATTTGTCAAACCAAAGGTTCTGACTAGTTAACCATGAGGTGCTCTAAAAAGAATTCATTGGGTATTATACATATGGAGAAATTGCTTCTGACCTCTGGATTAAAAATGTCTGAGAATTTCTTAATGTTATATAAATCATTAGGTGAAAAATAAGCTTCGGTGTACCTTCTTAATGACATACCTTTAGCTGTCAATCATAAACTTCACCATCTCCCCATAATTTAAGCCTGATAGGAACATGAACTTGATGCACTTTTCAATCACAACACTTTGTGATATTAAAAGGAAGTAAGCCAAATTTAATACAGTAGACATTAAAATATTATCACCATATTCATCTCAAACAGAAAGTACTTAACATAATCGTGTAATCATGGCACAGAATATACCATCATGGACTTCATTATTTAACAGTCTTCTAAAAATTCTATATGCATGTTTTGGCATTTTTATGTAACGTTCGTCTAAAACCAATCTACAGCGATTGTCATGTGACCTATACACCCGTGATGTCATTAAATATCACCCAGTGGGTTATGTAACAGTGGACACATCACATGTGTGATGTCATCATGGATCTGTCTCCTGCCATGAGTGCGTAGAATAAAAAAACAACAGGATTATATGCAGTGTTCTTCTATATTAAACTTGACGTTTTTTTCTATATACAACCAATCCTGACAAAGGGCATGCTATGCAATATATTCAAAAAAGTTTCTACAGCTACTACTTTGTTGACAAATTAAGCATTTTTTTATATATAATAATGTACAATGCTTAACTGTGAAAGAATAATATCTGCACATCAAACAAGACCACACATGGTGCGTGTGTTATATAAAAGCTGCCCTAATCTGTTTCCCTAATTCTGACAGACATAATCAATAAATTAATATTCCTTTCTATCAATTCTTAAGCAGTGTAGTATTACTGATAAAAAGTGTTTTGTTCTAATAAACTGCGTTCAACCAGAATTATATTCAGAAAAAAAAACACTGCTGTAAACTGGTTTTATATTCTGTTACACTTTTGTCAACTGTTGACATGTTTTATGACACTGCTGTCAAAATTCTGTTCAACTGCCATCAGAGAATAGTAAGGTCTGATTGACAGCATAATATTAAAGCACAATAAATTTTATAATACACTGATTTCAACCAGTAGTATATTCTGATAAAAAGGTTTTCAACCAAAAAGCATTTTTTTCAAAATGTGGCAATTAGGAATAAGTACGGTTTACCTGCTGTTAACCAAGATTATGTAATACACTGCCTTTAGTTAAGATTTATTTTCTGTTGTACATGTACTCCCATTTGCCAGGCTTTTTACCAGTATAAGTACTAATCATTACATAACCGCTATGTCAGGATCACATTGAGCCTGCGCCGAACAAAATAATGTCACTTCAGCATATAGCAAAGACTGCATACAAGTCGCTGACGTTTCATATGTGACTATGTACAATCAAACTCTCCAGTCCTTTTTTTTATATATTACATGGTACCTGTATGTGTATATACAAATTAACAGCAGATCACCTCAAGAATAGTAGAGTTCTCATTTCTCCTATATAATACATGAGGAATACTTGTAATATATACAACCATGATTGGATATGCTGATATTATCCCAACATTTCACCTATTATGACTCATTATCCCACAATTTGCACCATCATGACATATTATATTATTAATAATGATATTAATAATAATATTTAATATACAACCTTCATTTTTTCATCACTCTGATAAAAGGGTCTTTTCAGTACTCTGTGAAGGGATCTGCTTTCATTAAACACCAGTTCCAGGCTTTTCAGATATGATGACCACAATATCTGTGGGGAACTGTACATTTTACCGGCTTTGCGTGCTTGGAGGATCAACGACGATTTCCGGAGCGTGGGTTATCATGGGTTTGCATTCATCATCATCATCGCTTATTTTGAATCGAACTTGTGGATTTGAATCGATTTTAACCTTCTGCATTTCTATATCATCCCTTCCTTGCTCCACTACAGACGAACGTCGGGGTTTCCTGAAACAGATTATCAATACCTCTTTTAGTTATTATGAAATCAATGTAGGCAACTGATTTACTGACATATACATTACAAAAAAAAATACACATAATCATAAGACATTTTAACTGACAGAGAAAAAACCTGTTAAAGCCTTAAATTTTGAAGAATTTTTTTAACAAGACATGTTTCATTTAAAAAAAAATAAATTGTTAAAAAAAATTGACTGCTTTTAATTTACAGCTTATCAAAATTTTTTTTTTTGGTTTTCAATAATGAATACATAAAATCACTGTAACAGTGTTGTGTGAAAAACTATGAAATTTCAAAACTTTTTACATCATCATCCTTTTCTTTTTATTTGAAGCTTCACCTTTATAATCATTTGCTACTTAATCATTTTAATTTTAAAAATGAAGAAGTTAAATAAAATAAAGTTTCTTTATAAATATATGCATGTCTGCTGAACATAATATTGTTGCCAAGTTCAGCCTGAAACGTAGCTGCAACAAAAATGCTGAATCAGCAGAATTAGTGAGGCAAAATAGTTCAATACACTTTATAAAACACGTAAAGTGTGAACAATAAATATGTAACAGGCTGGTTGCCATGGCAACAGTAAGGCGAGTGTTAGTGCACCCACAGCCCATGAGACTGACCAACAAAGTTGCGAAATATGTACAGAACGGGTAAAATGGTGAAAAATTAATAATAAGTAAAGCAAATCTATGTACAAACACTTTTCAAAAATGCTCCATGTTCTGTAGTTAGAATGTGATATATCCACATCTCCTGCTTGTTAATGTAATATGATGTTATGAATTAGAAAGTAATTAGTCACTTGATGGCAGCAACAGGTTTTACAGTCAGGCCCAGACAATGCATCTGGTATGAGGCTGAAAGACCATACAAACAGCACCACTCATCTCTGCCTAGCTGAACTACAGGTCTTTCCCAGTTTATTGCTTGATATAAATATGCTTTACTGCAGGCTCAACCATAATGCCTTGCAGCAGTGACTGCAATTACATATACCTTTTCTGCCTACATCAGATTCTTATCACTTAATGTGAAGGATTAATCATCCCAATCAACTGTCATAAAAAATAATATGCATATGAAAGTGTTTCATTCCTACCAACAGACACATTAATCATCCCAATCAACTGTCATAAAAAATAATATGCATATGAAAGTGTTTCATTCCTACCAACAGACACATTTTTCATAACATAAGGGATCATTAAGACACTTGGTAAAACTCCAAGGTTTTACATACATGGGCTTACTGGTACCAGCAACTATATTGCAAATGAATGTAAATGGTGGTAAAAAATATGGTGGTCTTTTGAATAAAAAAAGATATGCTTAACTTGAATACTGGACATCCAACATCAAGGTTTACAGGTAAAGGCAATGCGTAATCCAGAAGACAAAAGACTAATAGACTTTCCATGGTAAGCATGTTTTAATGCTATGGCAGTACAATGGCTTACACATGGAACTTTCAGCATTGCAACCAGCTCCGTAATCCACTATTAAAACATGAGGCCTTCAACTCCATTGTCCAATGCAAGAACAATAAGAAGAGGCTCGCTTTAATCCCTGATGTGTCCAGATTGGTCATTGGCTTAACATCAGGAATTTTTGGGACTCACCAAGGTGACATCAGGAAAAATTGAAGGATTGAAGAGACATCAGGACAATTTGAAAATATTAGAACATTTCAGAATCGGGCTGACACTGGTACACTCAGGGTGACATCTGGAGACATCAGAACAGTATATCTGAACTCATCGCTGAGACATACAGGATGTTTGAGCCAGTCCATTCAGTAATGTCCACTAGGACCTTAACTTGAACAATACTTTTTTTTAAAGACTATGCCTCCAATTCCATTTCTATTTTCCTAACCAGGACAGGGGCATCTTCATATAAAGTGAACACTAGTACATATATATCTGACAGAATAAAGTGAATTTCATATTACACTGGTAAACAGGGGGTTAATGTAGTTTACTAAACTACAATTAAATGATAATACAAAAATATCAGGAATTCTCCTATGTAAGGTCTATACATGCATTACTGTATACCTTGAGTATTTAAATTATCTGGATCCCTTACAACATGCACATTAACCTGATAAATGCTATATCTATAAATGGTATATCTATAGCACCTCCCATACAACTACAAGTTTTTTATCTGTGCTTTTCGATAACTCTGTGCAATTACATAATTGTGCATTATAACTATAACCTGAACCCAGAATCTAAAATATACCTTGAATAAAACCAATATTTTTGTGCTTCATGCAAATAATAATAATAAAAAAAAAACAACAGATCCCTTTCTGTTTTCTGCTATATTTATACAAAGTAGCATTTTACTGATAAATTAATGTTTAAAGTGTTTGCTGGGAAAACCTTCCAAACAACTTGATTTTTTGCTACACTGATGCAAAATCTGCTGAATATTGGAAAATGCTTAGCTATATTTTGTTTTATCATATTAATTAATCAATTAATCTATATATATTTTACAGGTAAATTTTAAACAATTTATAATTTATTTATATGGATAAGAAAATTTACTTAAACAATTTATTTATATGGATAACAGATTTAACAATGAGGTTAAATTATTCTTTAAAGAGCATCCACATGAAGAACATACGTGATCAAATAAAACAAAAGTTTGAAAAATGACAAAAGTTTGGTATGGAAAATCTAGAAAGTGAATTGTTTAAAAATTATATTTTACTGAAGAGAATATTTAAGAATAAACATGGCTTACTTTTTTTACTTAAAATAACATTTAAATAGAAATGTGTGTATGAGTTACATGTACTCTAGAAAATAACAGACCATGCAAAAAAGTTGATTCTTTCAGGAATAAACATGACACCAAGCAGTTACTGTTTTGCACTTGGTAATTTCACTTGGAGGGTTATTATTTATACACAAAATGAAATTTGCCAATGAACTTAGTAAATAATTAAGTCAAAGGTGTAACATTGACTGTTTAATACAGAGATCTAAAAATGAAAGCATCATGTGCTAAGATAAATTTGGAAATGAAAACCTCTGGACCTAGTATATGTAAGGGAAAAAAGTTTGTATCTGTAATTTCATGTAATGTAATTAAAACATAATCTAAATCTATGTATATGTTCATTGTAGACTAAATTAAACATGAGATAAACATATTTCCTTTCTCAGCATGTTGATGCATCTAACTGCAACTAATGGATTACCATATCATATGCTAATTTTGGTTTATTTAGCTGTTAAATCAAGATATATACAAATGATGAGATGTTAATAATATCAATGCAGCTCCAAGAAACAAAATCATCACCCAACTACCAAACAAAAAAAATGGTTAGGGAACAGAAGGAATGAGGTGACCATGGAAACAGTATTAGTACATCTCTATGGACGGTTAGTGCTGGCCAAGAACCCATTTCCAGTTGAAGGTTTTTCTAGGAATCAAGATTATATACGACACCTCAAAGCTTGGTGTCAGTTATATCAGGTTCGTCAAGGTTGATGCCCACTTCCGGGTCTCCGACCTCAAAAGATACAGTTTTGCATCTGTCGTTACTCATGTCCACTGCTACGCTGTCTGACTTCTTCTTCTTTTTCGATTTCCTATGAGTTCAGTCAATTTGGTCGTTAATTAAAACAGAAAAATCAATCCTTAAAAAATCAGTCCTTTATTCGCAGGTAGCAGTTTTTACCAACATGACTTACTTTACTGGGAAACCCTGAAAAAAAATCACCTTCTCTTAGATTTGTTCGTTCACGCTCCCAGTCCTCATTCATACCGACTTCTCTGGTTAAATACTGAGGGAAATATGAAAATGTTCTCAATTTATTAAATGTTATGAAATTATAATTTAATTTTGTCTACAAACAGTCTTGCAGCAAATGGTCACTTGAAGTGACTGTCCTCAAAATTGGAAGACCTGGACAAGTGAACCCTACATACTTAACAGAGAGAAATTCAGGGAAACAATTCACCTTCATAATCGAATCAGGAGTTAAAACTTATCACTTTAAATAAATCAGGTAATTAGGCCACTAATAAAAATAAGAATAACATCAATAGCTACATATGTTTTGGAAGAATTATCCTCAAATTACAGTTTATTCAATTGCATCAGAGATGTATGAATAATAAAGAAATATCACAGAAATAAAGGATACGTCAGATTAATTACCAATTATGAAAGATCAATTTAATAATATTGTACAAATCATATACAAAATAAAAAATATTTTTGGGGTTTTTCTGAAACCTGGGTAAGACCTATCAGTTGTATAATTAAGGTTGTAAATGCTATGATACGAGGCTGCTTATATTCCTATTTAAAATGGAAGTAGGGCTTAAACCTTCAGGCCTTACTGTCCAGTTCATCCAGCCATAGCTTTCATCCCATGTTGTTGACCTTTCGTCAAGTCAAAGGTCATAGGTTACAATGACTTTGGCTGGGTGTGCCAGGCCATCTTATTTCCATCACAAACACCAGGGGTCCCTACTGTGGAAGGAGGTGCAAATAAAGAACCTACATATTTAAGACTGTGCATCAACAACACACTCTGTGCTAATATAAGGTTATATACACATCAAAATCATGCACAGTGTCGTGAATTAACATAGGGATTACCCAAAAGCACACATACCACACACAAACACGGCAGAGACAAAGCACACATTTATATGCAGAGGTCAAAGGTGAAAATATCACTGACAAATATCATTTTAGGCAAAAAATCCCTTATACTCTAGAAACACAACGGTGTGTAAAAAATAAAAGATGAAACCGTGAAGAGAAAATCAATGGTGGGCCCCCATTCCAATCTACGTCTATGCCAATACTAGGGGGAGCCACCTTAAAATAAATACCAAAAGTAACTTACAGAGAAGTTCTGAAAAATGTACAATACAGAAATCAGTACATAAGCCATTTTTCTTTAAAACACATGCTGCGCAGTTTCAGATGTGAAGCTTTATGCAAGTCAGGAGCATATCTGTATTATGCTGTGAAGAGACAATAATGCAATACTGTAACAGCTATCTCTGATAAAGCAGATGCATTTAATGCAACATGTTTGAGCATATTTTACATGTAAACTTAAGCACTTTATGTTGTACCCAGCCATATGTATGTACATGTATATCTATATAAATGTAACATGACAAAAACATGGTATGTTTACTTTTTGTAATTAATATATTTTCCCCCTATTTGAAGAAACATGACAATGTAACCATATGAAATATCACATTTGTGTAAATTTTTTTCCTGATTGGTCAAACGGTTCCCGTTTATGTGTGGAAACAGACGCACAAACGGACGCTGGGCAGAGGAAAGGTCAGAGGTCAAGGTCACTTGGTAAGGCACCAGTTCATATGTGACCGGATAATTTGTGTAAGTTTCGGAAAAATCCGTCCAGTAGTCTCAGAGGAGTTCTCCGGAAACGAACGCCGCGGCGGCGGCCGAACCCGGTCAAAAACATAGTATCCGCAAAACTTCGTTTTGGCGGATACAAATAGTGTACCCAAAACTGTGTCCGATTCCAGAAAATAGAATTGGGTTTAGATGTGTGATTCTTCAGCTATTTGGAGCACACCTGGTTGGACTTCAGTGGGTAAAACAAAAAAGACATAAAGGAATTGTGGTTGGACATCAGTGGGTTAAACAAAAAGTACATTATGGAATTGTGTTTTAAAGTGACAAAGAAGGGAATAATCTCAGAAAATGATAAATGGGCCAAACAACAACAAAATTCCTGCAACTGAAGTCTAACAAATGTTATCTTAACTTTTCTGTGCTTATCAGCTTTGTAATTATTTTTAAATAGCTCCATGTTAATAAAGGCCATTCCACTGATGAAATGAAAAGAATAAGCAGGAACTATTATCAACTTTCACCCCTCCAAGAGATAGGCTTTTGACTAGGTTTACCTTTCCATGGGAAAATTTGACTTTCCATTAAGATGGTTAATTAGAAGCATAAACTGAACAAGCCCTGAATGACATACCCTTTGAAAACATGGAATTGTAAGATTTCTGATTGCTGCTTATGACAGTGTTCAAGAAACAGTGGTTATTTTGGTATGTTTACACTAACTGGCCAATAATATATTTCCTTGAAAAACACACAGACTGCATAGGGTTTAAAAATTCATTAAATAAGTAATGCCAATACTTATGAGAGCTCAAGTAATGTCAAATATGGAATTTGTATAAATATAACCTCTAAATATGGGAAAGATGTAATCTGTTACATAATTTCACCTATGTTTCAGCTGCAATAAAAGTGAAACAATTATGCAAATCCACCAAGTGTTCATTATTCAACAAAAAAAGACATTTATGAACTAAAGAAATATAATGCCACACCAGACATTCATACATTAAAGTGATTTGCACATTCTTCACCTAAATGCTTACAAAACCAGACAAGACAAAAGTGAAGTTTAATATAATACCTTTTACGGGGCCTGTAGCCACCTATTGTCTCTGGGTCCTCATTGGCTACCAGTTGTTTCCAGATTGCTGTACGTGACATTTCCTCTGAAATGTTAACCTCTTTCTTTGTAGGGTTATAAGTAAGTTGATCAACTGGGATTGTCAATCGTTTACCATCACGCAGTGGTACCTGAAGTGTGCCTCCTCCCCGCATTTCAATGATCTGCTCCTCCTGAAAGCACATAATGACATCTGGTGTCAAATGGGTGAACTTAAATATTGATTCATATTTCTGCCACCAGGGTACACCACAAACTATCCTCTGGTGAATATGAAATGAAATAAGCTTATTAAGATGACATAGCATGCCAAAGAAAATGAGAAACGTCATGAACACTATACAAAAGCAGAGAGCATGTCTGCAGCTTTACATCAAAAACCTATTAAATGTAGCAAATCTATGAAATAAATATTAAAGCATACTGAATCAAAGCGAAATAATATAACAAGACATTATAATGCATTATGATACCAAAATACCAAAGTGCTAAAATTTTTTCGGAAACTGTCAATTAATAAAGTTAACAATAAGAAAATATATTTCAGTAAACACCACAATCAATGAAAAACTGAACCATACACTACTTGCATGCCAAATTTACAATACATTCACTGATCTTTTCTTTATAAACCTTGAAAATATTTTAAATTTGAGACAGGGACCATGTATCCATTATACACACCCCTTTATGAACTATCTTTAACTACTGGGGAATTTGCTATAAATCTAAATCCTAGAATTACTGTTTAATTAAATTAAATGTAAAAATCAACTGAACAATTAGCTCAAATCCTCAATATGTGTGCAGCTACTCAACAATTTATGTGCAGACCCACTCCCAAAACAATCATCTAACCAAATCATGCACCAATATATGTTTCATTCTTTAACAGTTTAAATGAATTATCTGGTAAATTCTTTATAATACAAAAACCTGATTCTCTGTTTTGTTTTTCTAGCTGTACAGTGCCTCAACCCATAGCTATAAAAATCATCTTAGCTGTGCACCATAATGATTGCTTATCATGCATGAAGACATATTTATTATGCAAGATGGCAGGAAAAACAAACTGGAGAGATTACATTTAACAAATACCCACAAAAAATTGAGGGGATATAAGAAACTTCAGTAACTTCAAGTTTTAAAAAGCCTGACAATGGGGTCAGCAAAACTTTGGAGAATCCTTGTAAAACATGAAGACTTTTGACACTTATTGAATAAATGAAATTTAAAAATGGAATTATGAAAATTTGCCATTTTAACAACCATGTAACCTTTAACCAGTTTACAAGAAATAAATGGCATTAGGCATATCAAATATGGAAAACAATGAAAACTGACCATATAAATATGACAATTATTGTGCTTAAGTTATTAAATAATCAACTTTTAAGCTCTTTTATGTCAATGAAATAAAGTACTTATGTTAAAACAGTCTCTGGTAATGCATGGGGTTAAATGGTCTAGATTCTCATTTGGAGAGATTTTCATGCAAGGGAGACATGATTCTGAAAATAAAATACACTATGATTAAGTCTATTTTGTGCCATGTTAAATTGAAAGCTACCATCTTGCAAAATCCTCTAATGCATGACAAATTTAAGATTAAGCATGGGTGCATTTGCTTCTGAAAATATTTCAAAACTGCAACAAATATACTGAAGCACCTGTGATATCAGTCTTGCAGTGTGTAATTGTAACATTTTATTTCCATAATTATATATTCTAAATCCTACACTAAGATAATTATAACATATCACTGTTATTACACATTCAATGAGCTAATCTGTTATAATTACTTGATTGAACCACTTGAATCAATCCGCTAGATCTGATTTCTGCAGTTGTACCTAGGTAATAACTTTCCATAGCGTTCCCTCTTCATAAATTATTATTCAATCACATAATATACAATGATACACTAATTATCATCATATCATCATATACTGTTAGGTGAGCATGAAAACTGAAACAACTTTAGAACCCTCCTCCAAGACTTGGGGTCTTGCTGATGAACTAAAGGCAGAAGGTCACATCAAAATTCAATGAACTCTTTGTCTGAAAATTACTACAATCCAACCAGGATTATTAGTGTATTAATTCCATTGATTTTCATGAATTATCCCTAAATTATCTTAAAACCACAGAACACTGAGAAACCTGACCTTTGAAACCAAATTTGCACAAGTGGAATCATTCAAAATAGTGTTAATTTTGATTCATTGTCTTAATTAAAAGATACTTTGCTTTAACTAATTTTTGAAAAGGAACTGGTGAAGCCTCAGTGAAAGTTTACATTATAACAATACAAAGCACATTGACTGACGATGTGACCTTTTCCCTTTACTACCAGGTCCTCCAGTTTTTCCTGTTACCTTAATGTCTTTCTCCGCTACCTAGAAATAAAGGTCATTGTTTGAAAGAAGTGTGGATTGTAGACAAATCTTTAACACTCTATTATCCTCTAAGGATATTTCAGCTGTCACAGCAATTCAATCTTTCTGTGGACTCATCAGGAATAGATAGCATTTCATGAGAAAAAAAAATTTAACCCTCAATTTCAGTTAACATACACACACATACACAAATGCATGCACGTCCAGTTGTATAATTTGGCAAATAAGAATTTAAAACTGATACAGATGAGCAAATAGCATATTTTTATCTAGAAAAACAAATATTAAAGCACAGGTAATATGTGTTTCTCTATGTTTGTTATCAGGGATTTTAATCTTTATGGAATTTAAAAAATTTTTTTAAAGGCTCAATTTTGGAAAAATTTGATTTGATGATATTATGAACATGAAGAATGATAGTAAATGATGTTAATAGTAAAGAATGATCCATACAGAAAAATCATTAAAATTATCTTAACGATTCAGATTATCCTATCAAGTGTCATCTTTACAGATACCAAATAATAAAGGAAAACAGTCAATGAAAATAAATATTCACAGAATCCTTAATATTATATAAACCCCAGCTACATTTCTATACTATGTACACATATGTTATAACATATTATCTTTGCTTGCCTGTGCATTTAGGATCCTAACATCTGGAAAAATGTGTGGGAAAAATATAGGGTGAAATGGGGTGGGGTAGGGGGTGGGCATTAGGTGGAATGTTGGGGAAGGGTGTTCCACTTAGAAGATCTACCAGGTCAGAAGTCCCCTTTTCAATCATCTTAATACATCATAAAATACCACAGGAAAACACACACAAAAACTAAATCTTCAACAGAGGATGGAAACATCTCAAGATGTCCTAAAGTAGGAGACTTATACAGCAAACTAACACAGTCATGCAATTGTGGATACAGATTTTTTTTTAAGAAATGTAACATTTTCTTCAATGCCTTGTTTAACTACTAAAATATATAAGAAAAATATCATAATATAAAGATTATGATAAACTGATGGTTTGAAACTTGTGATTTTATATGAAATGGATTAGTTGATTTTTGTTCCAAACACATATTTGATGTCTATAAAAATAATCAAATAAGATTTAAAGTATAAAATATATAAAAATATATTTTTTTTTCAAATAGAATGGGGAAGGACAGGTAAGTCATTCATGTTCTATTCTACATGGGAAGGTAGTAAGTTTTTGATGAAAAAATCTATAATATCAGTAAGTGCATTGTAGTGGTTCAAGCTCACACCATACAGACCCACTACAGCCTAAACACCAAGTAATCTACACATCAATCACACAAAAAGCTGCTTTTAACAGACAGAATGAATATGGGTCACAATTTAATGCAGAGTGCAGAAAAAAGGACAGGACATGCAATATATCTGAAATATTCCTTTAAATAGAGAACACTACACATGTTCATCCTGATCAGGCGGTCTGAATTTTTGCCCAAATTATTCAGACTCAAATTCTTAAGCATCTGGGTACAATCTCTTTATGCATATAGCCAGATTTTCATGAATTCATTTAATATTTATTGGCAGTGAACCATACCTGGTTATACTGTAAACTTCATTCTTGACTCCAAAGAAAAGGTAAAACTCACAAAAACTTTAGTCATAAATCTACTGAACTGTATAACTCAACTATATGAAATGTTGATGTTCTAAACAAGAAGTGACTAATTGTCAGCTGTAACCTTATAAGATGACAGCCTCAAATAGCTTAAATCTGCAATGTGCAACTGCTCAAATTATCAATGGCATATGCCAGCAAACTTAGCGAGCCAAGTACCACTTATGGTAACACAAATTCAATGAAAAGAAGAAAATATTTTTTTTATGAAAAACTTTGGGACATTTTCATACCAGGCATGGTCCAATGTAACTGCATCCCATATTTCCGTATTGTATGCAAATGAATAGGCATACAGCATTTTGATCCACATCACAGATTCCACATATTCTGTGTCTGTTAAACGCAGCTTAACTCATACAAGAGCATGCTACCCCTTGACCCTGGTCTACAACGGAAAAATAACTACACATATTTCACACACATGCAGTCCGAAAGATCATTTAAACGAACTAGAAATGTTAAATACCTTTCCATTAACTTCCTTATTGCCCTAGAAATACAAACTTAGAGATAAGTTCCCTGTGCAGGAGGGAGAGCAGAGTGGAGCAATTAACTGTTATCTATGTCATAATTAATTGTGTAATCATTTATCTCTTAATGATAAAATAATAACTATCAAAAGAATTTTTTTACATTACAAATGCTGCTTTGAAAAAAAAAAATAAAATTTCCAATAATTTTTTTTTTAACTCTGATTTTATCAAATGATCCCTACTTTCCACTCTAAATCAAACTGAAAGCTCTTGCAATATAAGTGGATTAAATAGTTTTATTACTGTTAAATCATGCTATGAAATGGAAATAAATTAAAATAACTAAATTTCCACTGTTCTTCTCTTTACTGATCAAATAATTACTCCATTTCCTATATATATATATATCACATTACTTTAAACTAAAGCTCTTTCAAGATTCTTTGAAGGAATAAACTCATTTTCTATAACATGATTAGCTACAATAATACTGATTGCATATTTCCTTTTTTAATCCAATAACTTATTATGTATAATGATCAGCATTAGACTGAAGATATTTCAAGAGATATAAAGAGGATAAAAAGAGCTTTAAACTTAGGAGAAGAGTTATCTGATTAATCAGGTGATAACCATTAAAATACTTAAGCTTTAATAACACAGGTTGAACAGGAATTTTGTTTAAGCAGCAGAATTCATATTTGATTTTATATTAATGACACAAACGTAAATTTCCAATTGAAATTTCTCAACACATCAGCTTGGTCAAATCATAATAAATTAAACCCACTATAGACTTGGGTTAGAGGACTTATCTTAGACAGAATATTCATTCTTGATTAAAACAAGTTGTTGAATTTGCCCTGGCAGTAACATTGTTAGGTAAAATGTAGTAAACTGTAACCATGCATTATAAAGCCTGAAGCCCTCGCAGAACCATGTGAAACTGAAAGCACACATGCCACTATGCCAGCATATAACACAGTAAGCTACAGAAGAAATTTAAGACAAAAAGAAATGTAAAACAGGTAAGATTTGTCTGTTTTAAAGATATGAGTATCTCTTATAATAAGCTGATATTATATATAAAATTATATACAACTTGGCATCATAAAACCTAAAACCTTAATAAACAAACAAACAAATGTTTAATTTAAAATTAAAAAAAAAAATATTAGAATAATAAATTCATAATTTGGCATTCATGTCAATTTAATCTAATGATGCATGGTAGGACCAATTGTCATTACTTTCAATACCCTTTGACCTGAAGGCGGTAAAAAATAGCAATATTGAAAGAAAATGGAGTCTGTATAATAAAATATAATAAAAACAGAAAAATTCTACAATAAGAATTACATAGCACATAAAGAAACATTAAAAAAAACATAAAGAAAAAATTTTCTTGTACTCAGACTAATTAAATCAATTTAATTCTTCAGCACAAATCAATGCATACTTTGAAGTTTATATGAATAATTTATGGTATAAGGCAAGTATATTTGGGTTTAATGTGGTGACAAAGGGCATGGTGAAAAAATATGCAAGGCATTTGATAACATGTGATTATTGATAAAGCAACATTAAAATTACATGCAAATTAAAATGGGACATGAAACAGTGACTATATCACGCTGCACTCGCTGTTGTAATGCGTAATGCTGCAAATGATGGACGTACACTTCCATATTAGAAATACGATGAAGATTATATAAACACTTCAGGGATAATACATTGTTCAGTTTAAGTAAAAAGTATACATGAAACATGTAATGTGTTATGTTTGTATCACATTTGTTAAAGATAATGGGGGTGATATTTACTGTTAAATGTGAAGTATCAATCTGAAAAATTAAAATAATTAATTAAATTAACGAAAGAAATTTGCAAGAAACTGTGATCCATTTATTACTAATTGCAAGTGGAAATTTAAAAATATTTAATTCAAGAAAAAGTGTAAAATTGTGAATAAATACTTGAAATTAATTTTTCATTATCCTTTGTAAAAATTTTTTAATTTAATTTTTTTTCTCTACTCTTATTCCTGAAGTGAAAAAAAATTGACAACTAACATTTGTTGAAAAAAAGGTAAAGTCTTTGAAAGACACTGAACCCTAATATAAATTCAAGTATGTTAATTTTTTTCCAGTTTTATACTCCCATTTCCCCCTGTCATCCTTCATTTTATTGTACATAAGACTAACTGAAACTGATCACTGATATGTGTTGTTCCCTGCAAATAATATATCTGTAAACCTCCATATTAGAGAAACGTGGAAAATTATGTAAACACTTTAGGGATCATACTTTGTACAGTTTTTTATGTAAAACATATACATAGAACATGTAAAGTGTTATTTGTATGCATGTCTCACATTTTTCACATATGTTAAAAAAGACAGGGGTGATATTTACTGTTAAATTTGTGGGATCAATCTGAAAAATTAAAATATTTAATTAAATAAATTAACAAAAAAACTTGCAAGAAACTCTGATCCATTTGTTACTAATTTCAAATGAAAATTTTAATATATTCAATAAAACCAAATCATGAAAGTTGCAAAATGGTGAATAAGTACTTGAAAATTTAATTTTATTATCTTCTATAATTATGACTTGAAATTTAACTTTCTTTACAATCCTGTAATTCCTCAAAGGAATAAATTGAAGTTTGTTGTAAAAAGAAGAATGTCTAGTTTTTTTAAAGATACTGAACTTTAATTGACTGAGCATTAAATTAAACTCAGGTTTATTCAGTTTTTTTTAAAGTTTTATACTCCAAGTTTTCTCTGACTTCCTCCATTATTGTATATAGAATCAACTTATTATACTCCAGACTTACTCTTTCTCTGTCTTCCTCAAGTTTTTTCTTTGCATCCTCCTTTTCTCGTTTATGCGACTCTGGCATGATGTCATCAAGCCATTTCAGCTCATGTCTCGTAAACAGGAAGTCCATAGCCTTCCGCACAAAGCACATAGCCAACACCTGTTCATGGATAAAATTGTGGCGATTGATATTTTATGAAAGACACAGAAAACTAGTGACCCATGGGTCATGACGCTCAGTTGAGTAGCATGACATTTAAGTCTTACATTCACAACATATCTTATATCACCTGAAAAACCAAACTGATATTTACTTTAGATGTGATCCTGACCATTCACTTTGTGTTACCCAAAGTTGACAGTAAATCATTTAAGTGATGAAAAGACTGATTAGATAATAGAAAATCATACTTCCTGAATATTTAATATTACTATGAAAAAAAGTTCTGCTTCTCTGTTGATGCTTTTTTTTTAAATGTGAGATTTTCTGAGCAAGTAATGATGTTTTGTTTCAACTAAAAATTAGTATGAAGATTTTACCTTGGGACACACAACTCATTGTTTAAAAAGACTGGATCACTAATTGTACTTATTGGATATAATGACCATGTTTATCACATGTCATATCCCCTGTTTAACAATACTATTACAGCTCTGACAGGACCTTATCTAGTAATGCAAAGAGGATCACTGTACTTCACTCAAAATATGATTACTTGTAGTATCAGTGTCTCATTCCATACACTGCACTGAGCTATGTCAAGTGTGTACGTGGTAAGTTAATAGCAGTTTACAACTGCTCAAAAACTACTCACTTAAAAAATCCTAAAACATGTGTCTTACCATAAGTGGGAAAACAATGGAAATTTGTTTGATCTGTTTAATTGTCCACAAGATGGCGAGACAGAGGATTTGTATTGCCGTAAACAGGTGGCATCGCTTCAACGGGACGTGGCGCAGGAACATGTAGTCTGGTTGGTACTTGGGCGGCATAAAGATGATGGTTATCCGCTGGATGAACTGAAATTAAGAAATAATATATTGTAAACCACAAGAAATTCCAGGTAATAACGACAGACCTTCCAAATGAACTGCAAATAGAAATATTACTTAATGAATTATGGAATAATAGGTAAACTCTTTAGTGGTTATCTAATAAATCAATTATATAAAAAAATTGTTGTTTTCTTTCAAAATTGATTAAAATGACTGCATATTTAATCATACACCATTATATATGACATCCACAGAAGTCATATTATTTGATAAGATATATTCTTATGCTGTCAGAGACATATGAAAGACAGGCAAAATATAGTGAGCAGCACTAAAACCCAACTTTATCTTTCAATCATCGAATATGAATTAACAACAGATTACTACCACTTATACTCTTAGATTAAATGGTAACTGAAAGAGTTCTATATAACACTAGAAGATACTCCAAAAAATATTGACAGACACCTTACTGTTAGAGTTTTAATCAATCCAGTTCACACATATTTTGATAGATAGATGAACAGCTAAAATAAATACTGACTGAACTTTTTATATCACCTGTAATCAGATTGCAAAGATTGATATAAAAAAACCATGTCAGATCTTAATGCATTCTGATAATAAAGAATATGAATCTCCACTAAACTGACCTTCCTTTCCAATTTGATAAGATTTAGCAGGCATATGAAATAATTCATATAATAATAGATGCACTCTGTGTAATTTATATACTGCATAATGAAATCACTGAAATAAAACCCTTGCTAAACTAGGATGAGTATGATTTTGGGATGCATAATAGATATATATCTCCCCTCCCTGTAGGCCTCCCATCCACAAATTTGAGAAAAAAAAATATGGACCACTTTAATGGTTTTGGGGTTCACAAAAATCCTAAGATTTCTGAAGATTTTACCTTAAAGATGAAGGTTACTGGTTTTTGTAAAAATTTGTGATCTTGGTAGAGACAATTCAGATATAAAATTTCACAAAAAAAAGTTGAGTGGTTTAAAAGTTAAAGCTTTCAAAAAATATTTCAATTTAGCTGATATGTACTTGATGAATATGGTCAAGGTCATCAGTTTTCCATCCTGTTTGAAAATTTGGTTGAATCAAATGTGTATGAATTTGAGGAAAGAATAGGCAGTACTTCAAAAGTTTCCACATTCTAGAAATCATGCAATGAGCAATTATTCCTAATCTGACCTGAAACAATTTGTTTTTCAAATTTTAGGAAACCATTATATGTCTCCCCCCACGGGAGGGGGGACATAATACAGAAAAGGTGAAAGGTGTTATTACCTGCTAATAGTGGTTATATGTATAGGAAGGAACAAACTGTAAAGGGAACTAACCTGCACTCCTTTCAGTGATGATATACCCATAAACAAGAATACACCATATAACACAGGCATGGGAATAAACTGAAAGAAAAGAACACATCACAAATATACATATAAAGTTCATATGACACATCATAACCGACCCATGGATTAATTCTATACCAATTTAGTTTATCAATTGATCAATTTACTTTAAAACTCATTTGGTTTGTGAAAATGCCTGGCTGAACCCCCAAAAAAAATCTTTTCTATCTATAACATGTATCTATATAAAGACTTATAAGATACAAATCTGTGAGTAGGCTGTGCAAGCATACACAAGTAATTATCATTAAACAGTGATTTCAAAATCATTAAAGTACATACAAATGTAGGAGGAATTTGTTATTCAGACACAGAGACAGATATGTCCTAATTCCAGTCATTCCTGTTATTGACTACAGCAAATTCAAAATGTGACCTACCAGTGACTTCAACTGACGATTTCAAAATGATTGCACCTTATGTTTTTAACAGTCTATAATTATAACCAGGAACAAAAGATTATTACTCATGCAGGGAGATATTTCTTTATATCAGATCATGGGAAAAATTCTAAAAAGAAGTAAAATTCTAATTTGGGATTCCTTTAAAATGTGTTAATGTCATATCAGGTATTCTATTCCATTTGTACTATCTTATGAAGATATAAAACACAGGTATTTATAAAAAAACATTGGACCCACTTTGGTGTAACAGAGTTATGATAGAAGATTTTTTTAGCATGTAAAAGTCACATACCTTCAGCACCCCAGTAAGTACGACGGACAGACCAACAAAGATAAACACTACCACCCCAGTCACCCTTTGTTCCCTGTTAAATGAAGAAAACAGAACAGAATTAAATTAGTCAAAGTATCATTGTTTTAACAGACAGATATGTTTTCCCTGAGACAACCATCCTTAACAATATCAAAATTCTAAGAGACAACTTTTACTTATGACAGTTCACCATGTAAAAATTTGAATTGCACAGGCATAGTTCATGCAAAACAATGTTACACACGAGCATTTCAGGGTATCTGGAAGGGGAAACGTGTTTGTAATACCCTTATTAGACTTACAGGTAACAAATAAGTTATGATATTATTTATGATGGGTACCTTTTGTTTCTAAATTTTCGACACTTCATGTACAGACAGTTATTAATATGCATGGGATGCTAGTAAGGGTGAGTATAAATGTCTGTACCCGTGCCGATGGGGTGTCTTATCAATGAAGGTTCAATTTTATCGCACCAGCTTCCCTTTCACAAATACTGCACACTTAAAACCCTTGCAAACATAAAGCCAACCATGGTAAACTTGAACTTTATGACACAGGATATTAATGCATGAGGAAGAAATTATTGATATTTTTTTTAAACTTGCCTGACACCCAGGAACTGAGGTTTCTCGCCTGGAGCAGCTGTCTCGGATTCTCTTGTTAAACTGCGAACATGGTTGATTGACAGGACAGTAGCAGCCACAAACCAAGGCAGTCCCAGGATTGAGCAGATTCCAATTAAAATAGCTATGATGAACAGGTCAAGATGATAACCTCCCCCTTTCTGTAAGAAAAGAATGTGCTGGGTACAAAACATGCAAGCTCGTGGTTGCAAAATATACCCAACTACTGTTTACAAAACATGCCTGTCTGATAAAAAAATAGTGTCATCCAACTTTATTTAAATCAAATACTTACAACAAATAGGGCAAAAGTATATGTCCTTCCAATTTATATAATTAAGAAAAAATTAAAAATACAGGAGTGATTAGTGGTTGAAATGCTTGCATGACTGGTGGTTACAAAAGCACGTTACACTAAAGCTTTTTTTCTTAAACAGGCCTATTCTGATATCTGCATGGTGCTTATCAACTAAAGATATATCCATCACGTAGGCATTATAAGAGCCTTTCTAAGCAGGTATTACCTATAGATTCTTAAAGTTTGCAGTTTAAGCAAAAATCAACATAAATTGTACAGGTAAGACGTGGATAGACGGCTTTAAACTGCTAGGAGGAAGCCAAATTGTGAACAGAACATTAATATTCTTTCACATCAAATTTTTCTTTAAACATAAAAACTTTTAATTTCTCCTTATTCCTGTAATCAATGTTGATATAACATACCAAAAGTTTGTGTTCTTTACGATTTACGATAACGGCGGTAATCTGCTGATCCATAAAGATAAGAATCGTGGCAAGCAGAGCAGGGAGGATTCCTGCCGGGATTGTCCACAAGGGGTTGTCCAAAGGATTAACGACCCATCCACGATCATCACGTGTTGGCTGAAAAAAAAAAACGTATCCTGTGTTAAAGCAGAAATGGTACACTAGCCAACTGTAGTTAACATTTACAAACTTATTATGAATGAGTTTATTTATTATATTGTCATGTACAATATTATAATACAAGAAGAAATAAAATAAATGTCTGCTTATAGTATCGAAACCTCACAGGGGTTTATATGACATTCATTACTCTAGTTGATAATCGTAGTACAGACGTACAAACATTTCTTTCTGATCTTCCAAGCATGGCTACAAAGTCACTGATTTCTTGAACACTGTTATGAAGCAGGTATATAAATTGACTCTTCGGAGATAATCCTAACTATTAGGAATAGATTTGTAAGTTCCGCTCTGATTTTCTCATATTGTAGACATGAACATATCAAATTAATTTCATCTTCAACTGAATTGTCCTTACACTCAGTGCATCTTCTTTCCTTTACACCCTTTACCCTTTAGTTTTAAATGAAACGAAAAAAAAAATTCTTGTGAGAAGTATTAAGGAATCTGAGAGATTAGAAAGGGCCATCTAGGGTAAAATACACAAAAATTACATAGGGTGTCCGATAAAAAAGTGTGGAATTCTTAAAGGGCATTATGTCATTGGCTGAAACACAAAAGAGAAAGAGACACTGGTGTGGACAATATTTATTTTGTAGGAAATAGGGAAAAATTAACAAAAGAATACGCACTTGTCCCAGAGAACTACACCAAGGATAAATATACCACAATTGGGGGCTCAAGGGTGAACTAACGCAGGTAAACCATTGCAGAGAGAAAACACAGTTCAGTGTTATATTATGAATTATGATGCATGATGTAGTAAACCTAAAAACATTCATTAACCCTGATCATCTTCATATTCATTTAAGAGACAGCACCATCTATGCTATCTGCATAAAAACACTGGATTCAGATATAAAGGGGCTTACAAGATTTCAGAGGTACATATGACAATTTAAAGCAATAATTAATCATTGTAGATCTGAAGGTTAACTAAACCTATTCCACGTGTTTGTTGTGTGAATGGAGGATTTCATCCAGATCCCAGACTTTGCCCTGATTTGATTGGCTGGTACACGTGTGACATCATGGACTGAATTTTATCAACAACTCAGATCTAGTAATGCATGTTGTTTTTATTCTCTCCTGAAAATTTGGGACTGACAGTCACAGAAGTACTGTGTTTTACTGAGATCTAGAATTTTTAGGCACAGGGGATTTCTCAGTGAGTGACGTCATTGCCAAGTTGACAGTGCTCATAGATGTGCCAAACGTTTTTGAACAAATCACACAATCTCATGTTTTTTTTTTTTGGGGGGGGGGGGGAATAGAAAGAAAACATGTTTTTCCTGCAGGAACTGAGCTCATTTTATGTAAAATTTATATTAATATTTTTTTCATAGGCAATTATGTTATATGATAATATAATGAGATTTGGAATACGTTTACTTGACCTTAAAAAACTCTGACAAAAGACATCAATTCAACAACAACTACGTTTATTACAAAGGTTTTGGTTGGTTTAAGAATATTCAACTTTAGTCTAACCAATTTTTCAGGATCTTTTCACAAAGCTTCAGGACACATGCCCTAAAACCCTGTTTTTCCAGGATTTTCCAGAAATCCAAGGATGTGTGGAAACCCTGAAATACAACAGCTTAAACTCACCTTGAACTTGCTGGGTACCTTCAGTTTTGGAGTAGCCAAGCCAAGGCCAACATCGACTCCTACCATCAGAACAATAGCCAGCAGCACGGAGAAATCACTGATCAGGGAGCGCACCTGTAAAGATTACAAGACTATTGTCTGTTCCTTGGCAGGGTGCCCATTGAAATACGGCTGTTATCCCTGTTTACTGCTTTTAATGCGTGAGCTGTTAAAATTTAAACTCACATGGCAATATTAAATCATGTTAATTTTATTGTTTTTAATCAAGAAAAATTTCAGCTTGTTTGTTGATGGCTCCCTCTATTGAAGAACAGTGAAATTATACCCATCCAATAAGAATTATATTTAAATGTGCTACTGTTATGGTAAGCATGCTACAGTTAAAAAAGCACAAAGACTTTGCTTCGTAGGTCATTACTTGCCAATAAGACATTAGGATCATATGTCATTTAACTATGACCTTGCAGTACATTCCAAAAGCTTAATGCCTAGGATATGTTCCACATCATCACTAGTGTTTACATGATAAATCTTTGCAGCAATAACTAGAATATCAACAGAAGCTGATAAAAGCCTTCAGCCAAAAGAACAGTGTTTATAGGTGGTAACAGTAATAAGTATGAAATATTTGTTCTCACATGGATGTATATCTGTACATGTCTCAGTTATAAATTTAAACTGGAAAGGTATGTAGTACCTTTGCAAGTATGGTAAGACAGATCTCATGCAGGACTTAGAGATCATCAAGGCATATCTTTATACCATGTTCATAATGATCCACCCAGTGGTTCCGGAGAAATAAGGTCCTTAGTTTTTTTTTATTCTAAGCTCTGTGACCTTGAAAAGTAGGTCAAGGTCATCCATCTTTGAACTTGACCAAGATTTTGTTAAATGCATCAGCACTGAAGAAATGAAGTTGCTATGTTGAATACCTTTGGAGATATCCTGCTTACAAGGCCAAAGTTGAAAAAATCCAATGAAAATTTATAAAAAAATCAGAAATTGTAGATGGCGCCACCAACATTGTGCAGCAGGTACAGACATTCAGTCCAAATGATCATTGTATGTTTTGTGAAAATCTACCAAATGGTTCCTGAGAAATAAGCTTCAAAGTGTTTTTCTATAATCAGCTCCAAAACATAGAAAAATAGGTCAAGGTCACCCATTTTCGAACCTGACCGAGATTTTTTAAAATGCATAAACACTGAAGATGAAGTTCCTGTATTAGATACCATTAGAGATATCCAGCTCACAAGGCAAAAGTTGAAAAAGTTGATAAAAATTCATTAAAAAATCAGAATTTGTAGGTGGCACCACCAAACTTGTGCAGCTGGTACAGACTATCAATCCCAATGATCATAGTAAGTTTTGTGAAAATCCACCCAATGGTTCCTGAGAAATCAACTTCTCTGTGTTTTTCAATAATCAGCTCTCAAACATAAAAAAATAAGTCAAGGTCACCCATCTTTAAAATAGACCAAGATTTTGTCGATATACATCTTCACCAAAGAAATAAAATTCCTACAGTGAATCCTTTTAGAGATATCCCGCTCACAAAGTAAAAGATAATGAACGCTGGACGGACAGCTTGGGTGATGAGATATACCCATCAGCCTAAGGGCTGAGGGCTTAAAAGGCAATTTGAAGACTTAAGCTATGTTTCCATGTGCACTAAATATAGTACCAGAATATGGATAAAAATCAATACTGACTAAATCAGCCATGTTATCTCAGAACAACATATAGAAAATATATGTTTGTCATGTTGGGTACATATGAAATCTCTTTAAAATTAATTGACGAAGACACCCATAATCAGATGACAGTAACGATGACTGATGTCATCAATGACTTTACGAAGGGTTACCTTTAAGAAGAACAGACTGATTTAATGAATGAGACGCAAACACTGGCAGTGAATAAAAAAAAAATAGTAAACAGAAAAAAAATGGTAAAATCTAGCCTAATAGTAGTACAACTTGATCACATGAAATTAGAATGTCTTAGGCCACACACAAAAAAAATGTTGTTCTACAGACCATTGCAATAACAAACAATTTGGTGCCTTTTTATTACCAGATAAGTTACAATACTTGGAACTTGTGAGCTCTCCAAGGAAATACAAAATATTGCTTCAATTCTTGAAGGTTTAAATGATTGGCAGAAAATTTACCAAATTTCCTATACCTTTAAATGTTTTTCTTTTTTTGGTTCAGAAAAAGTGCATAAGCACAAATTCGCGACAATACCGAGGGTTTAGTCTTCCTTTGCAAAGAAGAACAATGGGCCCATTGGTTACAGAGCTAAGCCAAATTTGGTAAAATTCCAGTAAATGCAAAATATACTTATTTCCCTAGTTATTATTCTTTTTATATTAGCATTTGCAAAGCTAGAGAGAAATAATTTAGTAATAATAAAGCACTAAACATATGACATATGATTGTCAAACTATAAATACTCTGACATGAATGCCATGGAAAAACATGGTAAAGGTTTTTAAGACACTGTGTTGCATTTGAAATATTTACAGCAAGTGGACAGTAAGTACTGAGAACTTTATTTCATTTTCTGTTGAGGCAGAAAATAATGATATTAAGTCTATATTTAACCCTACTTTTTCAGCCTATATAGTCAGCCTAGCTTAAAATTCATCCACAAAATATCAGAGCGGCGCAGAATAATACTTTTTTTTGTGTGGCCTAAATATTCTGATGATGTCATTTGTTTATTTGACCCACCTTGGTAGGGAAGTACCTTGAAGTTTTAAACTCTTTTAGGGAAAATGATATGGCAAAAGTTCCAATAAAAAGCAGACAGGACAGGAAGAACACATCGGGGACGGGTTCGTGGTGACCGCAGCCTGGACCAATTGGGACCCCTTTGGCCTTCTTGCAATCCTCGTAATTTAAACCGAAGTACTTGTCTGGTATTGTAATGTTTGTGACATTTCCAGTGACGGTGCTCATCAGTGAGGAGATGGTTGTAGTTACAGCTTGCATCCCATCTGTAACTATATACAAAAGAAACAAATTTCAATCAGTTCAAAATTTTATCAGATTTAGTACATTATCATTATTATATAAAGTGGATAATAATAATATGGAGGATTGTGGCATAATGTTAAGAGTTTTGGACCTGTCACAGAAAAGATTATGGGTTTGTGTCGTGTTCTGACAGGCTGCAATGCTTAGACCCCTAGCCAAAGTCTGTACCACAAGAGTGCACTCTCTCAACCCAGGAGTGAATGGGTACTGGTCATTGACAATGGGCAAATGCAGAATAAATACCCCTCCAGCACCTAATATGGCTGCTTGGGACGTATACACCAAGGGGGGGGGGGGGGGTTACTGTTTATTAAAAGGACTGAAGCACAATTAAGGTAAAGTCAGATGAGACAGACTATAAACCCCACCGTGACCTTTACCTTTAATAAACACACTGTAACTTCACAAATGGATAAATGTTGCCTCAAGCTAGTAAACAGAAATCCAGCTGCACCTATTACTGGTAAATAAGCGTTTGCAAATGCAAACATGTTATTATCCAATAATAAATTAACCAGAAAGCATTTGCATTCTTGATTTCTTCTAAGACCGAAAGAAATTCCATAATTATGAAATATAGAAAAATCAAAAGTCCTTTAAATTGGCCTTTCATATGGGATATAAAGTTTAAGTCACTGATTATCTTTAACTTTCAAATAGACATAGAGCCAATTATATCATGGGTGTATCGAGAATTCTTTTTTTTAAACATTTTTTTTTCGCAGGGCGGTATATGCCGCCATTTTTTAATGATAGCTGAACAATGTATGTTCATCTTCAGAATCTGATTAAGGTTTCGGGAGTATGTGACAAGGTGGCAGCACATGCTTCCGTCATTTTATATCCTGGTTTTAACAAGGCCCAATGATAAACCACCTTCATGCCTTGAAGTTGTCCAGACCTTTTTTTTAAGATTTTTTTTTGGTGGAGGTAACTGCCTCCATTTTTTAATGCTTTTTAATGCTAAAGTATATATACACAGCAGAGTTCCATTCCGGTTTTGGACTACGTGAAAGGGGCTTATATCCGATTTTTCCTGGTTTCAACCAGATTCAGTATACCACTCCTGTGGGGCCTGGGTGTGTGTCATCCTAATTACTGGGTCATAACACCAAGGAACCCCTGAAAGGCGTACTAGTTTGTGAGTGAAACGTGGCTGTAGAGCACAGCCTACAAAGCATACAGAGGGGTCACACTGAATGGTGGCCGACAATGAAAATCTCAATACTCCTCAGGTGAGAAGCAACCTCACTTTTTCAATGCTTTGATTCCTGTACTCTACAGCTAGTTCACAAAAGTTGCGGGTACTCTGAGAATATTATGCAAAAAATTTCACTGGGCTTGAGACAGAAAAGGCAGTGCAGCAGTTATTTATATTATTATTCATATTATTAGTTTTACAAATTTATCAAAACCAATGCTTTTAAAGGTAACTGTATCTTTTTTTCACACTAACATACATAATTATTACTTATTATCAAAACATTAAAATTTGTTGAATAAAAATGTTCTTAGCAGATCATTAAAACTTTCAAAGTCTCCCATGTTGTGTACATCTTCTGTGGGTGAATTCCAATAATCATGCACTGATTTAAATGTCATTGAACTGTATTACCATTTATCTGAGACTCAGGCTACATCTAGAAAACCTACCTGTATTGGCTGTTGTGTTTGGGGCTGGAGTGGGCATGGGTGGATAACATATGCATGTATAATTCTCATCAATATCTGGGGTCAGGTCAACAGGTGCATCATCTTCGGATATGTGGATCAGTTTCTTGAAGGCCTCATAGATGAAAATGAGGCCGATCAGAACAGCAAAACTCTCCTCCGTAAACCTTGTGATGTAACGCACCAACGCACTCAGGTCAAAGGCCACCATGATAAGCAAACAGATGCACACCCACATGCCGATCCAAAATCGCAATGGTAAGTAGTTTAGACCCGTATCTCTGAAAATAGGTGCACAAAATGTTACATTAAGGTATACAATATTGCACAAAAGTTAAAAATAAACTAAAAATATTCTGTATGAATTTTTTTTGTGTAGGAAACTGGCATATAAATTACAATATATCCTTATAAAAAATCTTCTGTATACAATTATCTGGTGTATAAAGCTAGAATATAATGCTAGTGTATTCAGCTTTGGTGATCAACAAAATATATACTGAAAATACTGGTGTATACAGATGATTTATGTAGGGGGATATATTGTGAAACTTGCATGAACTTCACACTTAAAATTTTAGCTCACAGGGCCAAAAAAAGAATGGTCCCAGGCACTTTTTTCTGGATGTCAGATGTTTTTTTTTTATTTTTTTTTACCTTTTTTGTATGTTTCAATAAAAATGTCAAATGATCAGGGGAAAGCATGAAAATAACAAATTGTTTTGCTAAACAGGGAAAAGTACTACATTTATTGTATTTTTTATCTTCTTGAAAGATAAAAATCAAAATAACAATTTTTGATGCAGGGGGTTAAAATTGATGCAGGCGGTGCCTGGGAACCATACCTATTATTTTTTTGGCCTAAGAGAGTCATTAAGTATCAGATTATTGTATGCAGGTGACTGAACAGGAATTAGTTGTATACCAAAACCTGCTGTGCATAATACAAGCTTTTGTATTGACAAGGGAGGTACTGTGGTTGGTTTTCATTCGAGAGATTGAAATTTTGTGATTTCTTCAATTCGTGAGGGATTCATTTTCATAATTTTACCAGAAACTATAAGTTCAGCAGTATTTGATTTGATTTTAAATTTTCAATAAATGTTACATCTTTCTCATTTCTGGTTTGATATGTCTTGTGTGATTACTGTGTGTTTTACAATGATTAATGCTTGTATGCATGAGCAAGTTTCGATACCATGCACAGATTAGGTTGCCATTCAGATTGTTTCTAGAGGTATGAAAACAAATCTGTTCGTGCGGATGCATCATCCCCTATTGTTCATCTTAGTTGATTGGGCATCTCATACTCGAGTGTTTCATATTCGCAATTACATCACATTTGCAAATATTGTGAAATTAAACCCTTGTGAATAAAAGGGAACCACTATGTGGAGTTACTTTTAATCAAGCATATTTACACTGTGCAGTTGCATGTCTTTGTTTGAGGGCAGGACTCACTTGCAGAAGGTGTACACTATAGTTTCAAACACCAGCACTGGACCAGTACTGCCAATGATCGTCAGAGGCTGGCCAGCGAACAGATGGTAGGAAATACCACTAATAGCACCACACAATATACTCTCCATCGCAGCCTGCAAGTAATAAATAGAGTATAAATTTCATAATGATTATAGTTACTTACCTGTAGTGCTATAAGAAGTACATGCAACTTATTTCATGAAATAAGACTGTTTTCCCAGCAAACATCAATACAGTAATCTAACAGCCCCTAGCGCCATCTACCTGAGAACTAACACACTAATAATTTCAATTTGTTCATTCTGCTAATATAAAAAGTCAAAAATATTTTTAGACATATCACACTTACTTTACAAGCACTCTGAGGTATGTATGTGTGGTAATCTTTTTTATATAATTTTATTCATTATCTTTTTACCTTAATTTAACCACACCTTGCCACAGCTGTTGAGGATTTTTCTCCTTACCCGTTAATGTATTCACAAAACAGTTACATGCATTTTTCAACTGTTGTGACACTTGTCGGACGTTTGCACACAAAAAAAACTGTGAAATGTCCCATTCTTGTTCAAATTTAGCTGTGATTGTGATAGCAGGGGAGAAATAGAATATATATATCAGAATTCTTTCACTAAAAGAAAGAGGAAGAAAAAGTGCTGCTAAAAAAAATTGGAAGAAAAGAATCATTGGTGTCATTTTCAGGAAATCTTCAAAAAAAAAGAAAGACCTTTTTTGGTAGCCCTGTTCCTCGATTTTATCATGTTCATACATGGGAGACTGTTCAAAAGTACAGGATGAAGAAGGAAATACATACAATTTCAGACATTTGTTTTTATTTTACAGGACCATAAATCAATTTGTTGCGTGTGATTTATACAACTGAGTAAGTTTCAGAAAATCAGCCCTGTTTTTTCCAGTTGCACTAACAGATATGGATAGCTGCATGATGCCGGTGGACTAAAGTTTGCCCACCCTGATATACAAACTGGAGACTGAACATGCTTTGTCTTACTATGTGATTCTCCGTTGCATGTCCCAGGAGTCCACCAAACGTGATGATGGGCGTCAAACAGGCAAAGTACAAGAACACAAAGGAGGCTAAACACTGGATGTGCAGCGCATCTTTTATGTCGCTCAAGTAGAACGGTGCCTTCCTTTTCACATCATTTATCAAACCACCAAACATTCTGAAAAATCAGAATACAGGGGTCATTTTGATTTGAAATTTTCACCTTTCCAACAGAAAAGCATTAATACAGGTTCACCTTTCGGCAAAATATTTACCTTTCCGCTGTTAAGATGCATCCTACCGTCTTACCAAACTTTCAGTCACACTTCACTCATTGTAAACCAGATTCTGCCACCGTACATGACATCTTACATGCATACTTGCATGCAAAAAGAACTAGATGTTTTCAATAGTAACACTGTTATATCAGAAACACGAGTGTGCAGGAAAATATAAGAGATGAATTTTTACGTGTTGCCTGTCAGACACAGGCAGAAAGGCGACATTTTGAGCCCTGGATTATATAAAATACAATGAAATCAAGGCTGAATTCTAAATCAAGAGAAAAATGAAAATTTGGCAAAATTATGTAACAAATATTATATTATATATATCAGGTGGCTTATGGTAAGCCCAAACAAATTGTCTGACAAATATTAACACTTCGTTTTTATGATACTGCTATCTTGTGTTTTAATCTGCAACACATCAGGGCAAATATATCTCTTTTAACTTATACACATCAAGTTAATGTTTAAACTGAATTTTAAGGTCATTACATTTGGTACAGTTCTGAACATGTAGTACTTCTTACATATCTTGGAACTCTGTCCCTGTAAAATGGTTCATAATAATATTATCTGATATAAATAAGTGCATCACAGCACAATTACAGAAAACAAAATAGGCTGCATAAAAAATTATTGTTCATGGAAAAAAAATGCTTCTTACTTTTTTATCAAGTAGTATTTCCTAATCTTCAACCACACTGATAGTGAGCTGCCAGAATGAAGTAGCGTTATTTTTATGTAAAAATAGTCAAGCCACCATACAAGTCTGCAAGAAGCTAGTGTACTAAATACAGGATGTACTTAAAAGTCAAACAGAAAATATGTGGAATTAATGGAAAATATGTCTCCAGGATAATATGAAGTGCTGCAAGGTAATTACTACCCACTATTCTTACATAGTGGTTATATGTTGCTTTTACCTTTCGCTTAAACACTGCTTGCTTTACCAGAGTTTGCTGGGTTTCACCACCAGGCCCTGGCATAGGGCCAGGAATATAAGTGGGGTATCACTCTGCAGCAGCAGCAGAAAAGTGAAGCTGACGCTTGAGCTGATCACGTTAAAATCCAACATGGTCGGATCTGCACCAGCTCCCTCAGCAACAACAAAGTAAGAAAGAATGAATCACATGGTTGGTCTGAGCTTGTAAGGCTTAAGTAGAAGATACTGATAAAATGAAGAAGCAATTGACATTGAGAATGGCACAGCATGCCAAGGGCAAAAGGATCCAAGACGCCTTCCTAGGTCAGCTCTAGACTGTCACATACCAGGTCCAAGAAGTGTAGTCGAATAAACAAGGAGAGCTACAGCAGCCACACCCATCCTGAACAAAACGCCTGTACACCTCCTGCACTGGCATGCAGACAGCGCAGCTTTGCCTAGAACTCTTTATTGCGAATGTTAAACAAGTGATCATTTGTTTTCCTCATCAGCAGTGTATCACTTCGCATCCTGTCTTAACTTTGAACCTTCTGAGACTCTGCTCACATTGGTGCGATAACATTTTTGGCTCAAAGCCAGCTGCCTGGTGGCCAAACCCAGCAAAGCCTGATAAAGCAAGCAGTTGTTATGTGAAAGGAGATAGCAGCATATGACCACTTCATAAGGATTACCAGTTATTATAAAGATGGAACAAGTCTAAATCCCTATGAACTGACCTTCCTGTTCGTACAAGCGTGGCATCCCCATGTTCCTCCTCCTCTTCCTCCTTCAAAGCAGAACCGTTAGGTACGCCACCTAGTGTGCCACTCCCACCCCGGGGTAGCTGCCCACCGGTCTTTCTTGATGACTACAAAGGTCATAAGATCAACAAAATATTAACCACTCCTGTATTAAGTGTAATTTGATGCTTTAGTCTCACTGAATTTGATATCTCACTAAACAACTATTAGACAGGTACAACAATAACTAAGATTCATTCAGGCCTGGACATCTGCAACTAGTACGAGGTTGTAAAAGAGAACTTACAGAGTCAACTATCAATGCTTGGTTTGCAGTTCCTTCAAAACAGAATGGCAGGCTGCCTCACTAAATTTTTCAAAAATATTTCCACCCCACAAAAAATAATAAAAAAAATTATGAAACAATGTAAATTGCTTTGAAATTGTTGTAAATTTAAGCTCAATTGTTGTACCTCTATAATTTTTGGAAGTGGAGAACTTAATTAAATGTTCTTCCATGCAAAACCTGGATATAAACACATGTACTTGATTGATGAGACCTCTCAGCATATATAAATATATTCAAGGCCTCCACGTTGGCCTTTTGATGGCACTTTCTATGAAATGAGGATGAACATAAGAATGATGTTATTATTTGAAAATCTGGATTTCAGGTTTTTATGCACAGGGTCATGACCTGTCATTTTTACATTACAGCAAATGTCAGAGGTCCTATGAAGATATTACCATTTTGCCAGTCATGCAGCTGTGGAGTTTGAACCGCTTTGCCTTAACAGTAATACTCTGCATTTACCCTGGTATGACAATTACAGAAATTACTTGGTGTGCCAACTAATCTATTATATCAATGTTTGATTGTTTTCCTACATAATTTAATTGATTCCATTATTTTTCCATCATCGTTCATAAACGATGATGTATGCACATCCAAAGAAGTCTTATTATCCCGATAAATCATTCTATTTCTGTCTGATATATAAGAAAGACTGGACACAAACAGTGAAAAGCATTCAAATTGATCCTTGTGCAACACATGAGTGACAACAACCCAGCTGTTATTTTGACCTTTCAGCTTGATGTACAAGGGAAGACCGACTTTACTAGAACAATAGTTTAGCTAAAGTCCTACACAGTAGATTTAACACTTTTATAGATGGCAGGGCTTGACATTAATGGTTAACTGCTTGCCCGTGGCAAGTGAAAATAGTGATAGGGCAACTAAAAGTCACCTCCTACTTGCCCAGTCGGGCAAGTAGGTCCAACACAAACCTTCACCACAGGCCTGAAAAAGGATGTTTGAGTTCTTGAATACAATCAATGATTTTTGTAGGGCAAGTAAAACTTTATGCAAGGCAAGTTAGATGTTGCAAGTTCTTTCAAAAGTAAATGTTGAGCCCTGGATGGAATGATGGACCATTGTTCGTTTTATCTTTCAAACATCAAACATGATTTTGCATCCGATCCTTACCACCATAAACTACAATATTAGATACCCAATCCCCTATTTTCATGAAAATTAAAAGTCATTTTGGATGCAACTGGATTTTGGCAATTAACAGAATATACTTACCTGGGATGGAACGGACGGTGGAGGTTCAATTCTAATGGACGGATCCCACTCCCCAGGTGGCAGCACAGTCACTTGGTCGAGGAACTCATCAATTCCAGCCAACAGATCCTCTCTGTTTTTAGCTTTGTATGCAACATCATGGAAAATCTGTATAATTAAATACCAAAATTATACTGCTATTGTCCATTTATACATGCATATGCCTTGTATAAAAAAAGATTATACCAAAACATTGATAACACAAAAATGATACTTAACCATATTAATGTGTTTCTTTTTTATTATTTTGTAGAGTATAGAAAGCGAAATTTGTTTCCTCATAAGAAGTCCTGCTACTTTTGCAGGAACCAGTTTAGCTCCACTGCAGGCTAGAACTGCAAGGTGTAATACACAAACAAAAGCAGCCTTTGCATTCAATTCAATTATAATGTAATTACACAGGTTGTCAATCAAACATTTTCCTCCTACTATGAACTATACTAAGATCCCTAAACTTTGATCTTAAGAGAGACTCAAGTTTACATACCAAATATTTTAGGAAATATAACTAAATATTCAAATCATGTATGTTAAAATCAACAAAGTTTAGAATCATATTCAGTAAAAATGTTGATAAAATGTAAAAATAAAATAAATATGAAAATGCACCTCATCAGACATAAGTGTAGCAATGGAGCGTCCGATTTCGTGGTAACGCTCCTTGTGACCTTGGGGTCCTAGCAACAGGAAAATGAAACGTGTTGGCACTGGAACTTCTGTCAAGTCTCCCAGCATCTCTGCTTTGGTGAGACGCACAAACGCAATGATCGGGTTGCTAAGGAAGTCCACCTCGCCGACCAGGATGTTGGAGGCTTCTGCTCCCGGAGGAAGTTTCTTCATGAAATGTTGGTTCACCTGGAAATGACAAATATAGCAAAAGTAATTACACCTGTATATATAAAATACAGTAAATAAATGTAAGATATATAATTATATTGACACAAAATACAAGATACTGGATATTTAATAACAGATGGACTACAAAAAGTGATCAGTGCCCTCTAATGACAAACTGTTCATTGCTAGCAATCCTTAGTCATCATGTATATCAGTCTTAAATGATCATATAAGTCATTTATTCTAACACAAATGAAATCTAAATAATGCAAGGTTAATATCTGAAATTTTTAGGTGACAGACTTTGCATGACATAGCAGGGCAAATTTTGGCTCTCTTGAGTGATCAGAAACGTCACATAAAATGTCAAGTGTCATGGTACTTGTCAAGTTGTATAAAACCCAGATTGTTTTGCAAATGGTAAAAATTTAGAGATAACCACTGATAAATAAAGACAAATATTGGGATTAAAGCTGAAAACTTATCAATAATCAGCAAATTTTCTTAAAATATATTGTGAATAATTAGTTATAATGTTTGATAGTTGTCCGATATCAACATAACTGCTAACTTGAATATTATATTGTTGTGATAAACTATATCATATGTTACCATGATGAGTGTTGGAGGTCTTGATATCGATCTTAGCCTCAATCTTGGTAGCCGTGACAAACATGACTCAGTTAGGACCCCCTACTGAGTCGCGACACAAGCCAAATTTAGAACCGCCCTGCAAGTCCACGCCACGCTTTATAACCGTATCTCCGCATACAGTCAGCAGGCAGAAATCTCCCATACATGCAGAACAATATACGAATATATTGGGTTATAACGGAATATTTCACACACATGGTAGGTGTCTTTGGAGAGATAAGAAACTTATGAAAATGTCTAGTGGGTTTATTTGAAGTGACATGATACTTGTAAGCAATGAGGCATTGTCAAAAATGATGAAAATATTTGCATCCTCATTAACTCGATCCTCAGATTTAGATGTCCAGGCACTCTGGCAAGCCAGTAATCTGGCCATAATGTCAGAGGGCTGATCTGGCACTACAATCTTGGCCTCGAGGCCGTGTCTCAAGTTCTGCCTGCATCGGAATGGCTTGACCTCAGATATGATTTGGGCAGAGGCTGGCTCCAGGCAGCTACAGAAGTATTTTGTATACATCTGCTTGGAATGTAGTCCCCTTTCTTTCTGCTATAAAAATTTTGCAGCTTTGTTCATGAAACATAATTGAAACAGTAATGGTCTCATAAGCTACACCTCATACCAGAATTCAGACATTGAATCCTAATTGTATGGAGTCTGATTTGGTTTGCAGGTGACTTAGCCTTGGCCTCGGAGGGCCGTGACTCTGATTCAGCCTTGTCCTCTGAGGGGGTTGACTCAACTACAACACTGACCAAGACTAGTGACAAACCTTGTGAGATGACGCCGTTTCAGAGAGAGTCCCACCACTTTCTGTGCGGAGCAGATCCTTGGATGATCCTGATCCTTTAAGCTGCCCTGGTTCCGTTCGACTTTTGGATAATCCATCATCTGAAAAAATGCAGCAGACATTAACACGGGCACATATTACATATGGTTCAAATGGATCATTACATTCAAGTATGTTTTACATATTACCATAGTAAAAAATGTCTGGCTTAGAATCAAGATAATGATGTTACTTTAAAAATCATGTTCAATTTAATCAATATATGCTCTCGAAATTACTTGGATACTAACATGGTGAGTTGAAGTTAACACATTGATTTATTTGTTAAATAAGTAAATAATGGATAAACTTCCTTGCTTATTGTTGTTTTTATATGACAGATGTAGATCTGCTTTTCCTGGTAAAAATACAATGTCATTCTTTGGCAGCACAAATGAGTTCCTTTAATTACAAGTAAAACAGTAGTGAAAGCCTTTCTTTCTTATGAATGCCTAGGCATACGATTAAAAATCAGGACAAAAATTCAATCAAATATTAATATATGTAAGAAAGATGTAAAAATATTACAGGTGTACCACTTTACAGGTATAGCATAAAACAAGGAGCAGGCTGGAGGGAGGGTTTTAACATTACCAATAAAATATACCTGTGTGCCTGCTGAAACTACAGAAGAACGATAACTTGTTTTCAAAAGAGAAATCTCATCAAGCCAAACTCTAGCAAGCAAATGCAAAAAGTAAACACATCCTTGCATTCCGAAAATTTCACAGAGACAAGGTTCGAGTGGAGCCATGAAAACTGCTCGATATCTGAGGCAAGCATCACACATGTACAGATTTTTAAAAGTTTGTAACCCCTGAAATAAGACCACTGCTAAAAAGTGTGGTGTTGTATGAGATTGCTTGTATGTGATCTGAGTGATCTGTTTCAGACTTTGCGGAAGTGGTCTTAGTTCAGAGGTGGCCTTAAAAAGAAGGTTGGTTACAAAGAGTGGTTTTAATCATTGAAATATTCATAAATGCATAAGTACATCTGTATTGTCTAAAAAAAGTTTATAACACAGCAAATGGGTCATATGGAACAAATAAATATGTGATAATTCACACATGTGCATATATATAGACAGTGCTTACTGTACATCCTACTATATATGTGAGCTTTATAGTTCTACATGACTGTGAATGTGAAGTGAAAGTACAAATTAAATTTAATAATAACATATTAACACAGGTGCTTTCTTGAGTCAGAACAGTTTATATTGTTAATAATAATACTAAACAAGAGCAGGTTTACACTGAAGGGATCATTTAAATTAAATCAACTGAAAACTTCTTAAAAATCTATGTCATGTTATTTTCCTTTTATTTGTATTCATATTTGTATCAGTTTCTGTTTTCTGAAGCAATCAATCCAACAGACTAATCTGAATTTTATTCAAATATGACTTGAAGAAAATTTGTATTGTATCATTAATACCTCAAATATTTTTTTATATATGCAACAACAAATCTATTATGTGGCATACCACATGAATGTCTCAAATAAAAATATAAAGTACACAATGTGAAAATATTAAATAAGATATCAAGAACCTATAGACACATCAAACTGATTTATAAGTATCTCATTCAGTTTATAAATGAAAATGTAGTAAAATTCATTTATGATAACATTTTAGATCTCATTTAATTGACTGGGAGTACAAGCATATGCACTATTTTGAAGAAATAATAAAGGCACTGATAATGACAGTAATAATAATATATTAATAATTACAACGCTAACAAACATCATTAGACTTGAAAAAACACTATAATACTGTAAAATGCCATGATGACAATGTAGAAACCAAACCTTTTCACATCCAAAAAATGAATAAGATGAGAAAAACGACAAGAAAGCTTGGCAGCCATTTTCCCACACAGGCTAAAGATATATAACGTTTTTGGATATACCAACACAGTGTACTGAATAATATGATAAAACATATTTATATACCGTGATTCATGACCACACTTATAATTATCAAATCATGTGAACACATCCAGGGCCATGCACTGTCATTCCATGGTTTATGCAGTCTACAAATAATATTCATATAGTACTACAATACTATAGTCATCTGTCCCACACCTTATCCAATATTATATTGTTCTAGTTGGCATGTATTTCAGTATCTAATGGTGATAGAGCACTAAACACACTGTCATTGTTTAATTGATATATGCTAAATGTTCAATGATTATTTCAAGTTGACTATAATGGATATCTAAATTATCAAGAATAACATAATTCTATGATCATCTGGTTTTAACTGAATGGCAAATGATTTTGAAAATAATATATGAAGAATATTCATCAAATTCCTGTAAAAAATAAAAAAAAAATCCAGAATAATAAAGCTTACATGCCAGCCAGTTCGTTTTCAGAGATGGAAAAGAAAACATTTTTTAAATATGGAAACTGATACATTAGATTGAGATATATATATGAAATTTTTATTTTACAATTCTGATTCTCAAATTACAATAATTAACTTACCAAACTGAAACTTAATTGTTATATTTCATATTACAGGAATCAGGATTTAGCAATCCATGAATATGAAAGGCCCATTTTTTTCTTGGCATTTGGTATCGCATTGTTGAAGCATATTGGTTAAAGTGTGGAACAGTGATATATTTTGACACGTGGGGTTTTAAAGCAAAGGTGAGCAATAAGTAAGACAGTTGTCATTTATACCCCACAGAACATGGGTATCCAGCTTCACAACTCCTTTCCCGCTCGAGCCTGACCCCAAAACATAACCAACAACTCTCATTAGCATACAATTTGCATAAATTTGCATAGACTTTACATGTGATTTTCATTCTGACTGACACATCAGTACCAGTAATTTTTTGGTGTTTATTAATCAAAAACTATCTTCTGAAAACATTTGCATACCTTAATCTCATTACCATACAATTTGCATAAATTTGCAGACTTACATGTGATTTTCATACTGAGTAATCAATGCAATTAGGTCATTATTACTCCTTTTGGGTACAACAGAGTGCTATAAACCAAAAAGAGAACACATATGCATGGATTATTATGTTAATTACCATATAATTTACATAAAAATCTGATAACCTCCTGCTCAAAAATATATATTTGGTGCTTATCAAAGAAACCTGACATCATATAATATGAAGATTAGATCATAAACAAATTTTTCCCATAAATTAGAGTTAAACACATGTAAAGTCAGGGTTCAAACTGCAAGCATACTACAAAGACATTCACAACATTAAATGCATGTATAATTAAGTATATCAAGGAAAAACCTACACTGTACACAGACTGGAGGCTCATGAGAATTTTCCAGAGCTCATGTAACTTCCATATATTATATTATTAATGCACATTATGCAAATATAATATATTACAAATATGCTTAAATTTATATTTATGAAATAAAGATACATGACACATATCACAGGATATATGTATCATTAAATCTGGGGGATATTAGCATTCAACAAGAAAAGTTCATGAAGAGAATGGTGACATGTAAAGGACAGCTGGAAATATTCTTTGAAAATGATTCAATTTTCATTTCCATAGGCTGATAAAAGTGATATACCAGTAACAAATTACCCCTATCCATTCATTAACTGACTCATAAAATAAGGAGAAATTATAATGAAAACAGTAGCATTATGTAGGGCAACATTAACAAATTTCCAGCTTTGGCTTACATGTTCATACCTTAGATGTATCCTCAGGTTACCTTATGCATAGAAACAGATTTTTTCTTCTGTTTCTTGTCTTTTCATTTTTGTACTGTCATTTAGCATATGCTAATGTTCATAAAATACCTTTATAGTCTGATGGTATTAGAGATAATGAGACAAAAAAGGTTGAAAATAATTACAACAATGACAAATGGTAAACATGAAGACATGGGTTTATACATAAGGGTAAATATGAAAGGGATAATTATCTGTTAAAAATGACTATATTTAGAAGATTATACTATGCCGAACTACAGAGGACCAAAACAGGAAGAAGAAAAAAAGTCTGTAAAAATTTGTTTTATATTATTATGTAAAGCTAGAAAAAATATTTGGGAAGCATTCAATATGAACTTTAAGCAACACAGCCAACAGGTTTCTACTATGCACCATAAAAAGCCGACCAATCTAAAGTAAATAAGCAAATATCCAGTGGCCAGCACATTATATTTCTAATTATTTGCCGCAAAATTGCTGATAAATGCTCCTTTTATTCCAGGTCAGCTAAATATGCTTTGGAGCAATAAGACAAGTGACACTTAAAAAAGTTCAACCATATAAATGTCCCAATAAAGTTCTGGAACTACATGAAAACATGAAGCAAATAAACCAAGTTTGCTTAGGAAAACTGGCAGCAAAGTTTGAAAATCACTTAAATATACAAAACAGAAATAAAATATAAGGCATCAAACAGATAGAATTGTGTACACAATGCAAGATCATCAGCTGGTTTAAGAGTAAGCTGAGACATCCATATGCTATGGCTGATGAGCTATTATTAATAGCATAAATGACTAAAAAGGGAAACACTAAGCTCTCAAGGTAAAGAAGATTGTCTGAACAACAAATGTTTGCTAATATATACATTCAGGTAATGTATGTATATGTATAAACATATATAGTTAAGCATACAACCATGCAGGGAAACTGAAACTGTCAGAATTTATCCGTTGGCCTGTCACTCTATATATGTCACCTGAAGAAATCTAGCATTTCATATTCAAATAACCCAGTCTGAAGAACTGAATGGATTTTTAATTTCTTTAAAAAAAAAACCTTTAGTAAAGTTAAGACAAATATTCTTGTGGGCAAGACAATGGAATGTCATCAGTGGTTCTTACTGTATTGTCATAAACCCTTAGGGCCTCTGATATCCAGTTTTTGATTGGGTCTGGCAATAACATAGAATAACACAATGGTCCTGGGTTTAGGTACAACTG
Organism: Sipunculus nudus; assembly: GCA_026874595.1. Classification (NCBI taxonomy): domain Eukaryota; kingdom Metazoa; phylum Annelida; class Sipuncula; order Golfingiida; family Sipunculidae; genus Sipunculus; species Sipunculus nudus. The sequence continues at coordinate 19,789,126 of CM049321.1, forward strand.
TGATGTTGATCTTCAAAAGTTCAATACCTTCATTGATGCCATGAAGATAATATTTATCAGCAAACAGATACAGCATATTGCCAAATATCAATATAAACAAGTATTTTCTTAATACTCCATAGAGAGTTCACTTGAATTTTCAAGTAATTGTCTTCTGACAATAAGGTTTCATCTGAAGCTATTACTTAAGTAAGTCTAATTCAAATCCATGGGAAAGTGGAACACGATGTCTGAAGCTTAAATTAAGGCTGAAAGAAGGAAATGGAGATTTCTTTTCTGTTTCTATTGTAGTTACAAATGAACAGCTTTTACATGAGTTAATTAATTTTTACAGTTTCTCCTAAAGGTTTTACTAAAATAAGTAGAATTTTACTGCATGGTAAAGCAGGAAAACTTTCACTGCTTTGCTGGTTAAAAATGAACTGCTTTTAAACAAATTAACCAATTTTTACAGTTTCTTTTTAAGGATATGTCCTAGACCTGCATGTGACAAGCTCTGCTGGAAAGCATGAGGATTAAAATAACCGTATCATAGAAATTTTAGATTTTTTTCAAGGGTCCTGGGTATCAGGTTTCCATACATAAATCCAGGAATAAGTTATAAATCATGACCGGAACAGACATGGGGCAACAGTGCATATCTCATGTTTCACTTGGAGGTCAAATCTTTATTCCATACAGCTTTGGAACGTCAAAGGAGAAAAAAAAGTATTTTTTTTTTTTACAAAACAAATCCTTTTTCCTTAATTACTTAGTTGTCAAAGTTGATTAAGCCCATAATGATTAGGCTTCACATTTAAATCATATTATATCCTAAATTCCTTCTATATCCTTACACTAAATCTTCTGGAAAATATCAAGATTAATCCACACGCAAAGTTAGACAATATATTGTTACAAAGGCAAATAGTTGAGGGGAAAAATCCTGGGCCGATCCGGGAGTCGAACCAAGGTCGGTGGCGCACAAGTCCGGCGAACCAACCGCTTCGCTAGCAAAGCAAGCTTCACTAGCAAAGCAAGTTTCACTAGGGAGACAGTGCGGTCCGCTTTTATGTGCACCCCGTAACAATATACTTGAGGGTCTATTACATATACTTATTAAAGTTAGGAAAAAATATGACAGGTGACCTATATGAGAGTGACCAACATCTGGTTTTCTACTACAAACATCTACTACATCAAACCTGTCTACAGGAACAGGGGGACAGGAGCTGGGCTTACCATGGCCATGATGATGGTGGTGGTGGTGGTGATTGGATCCATTGGCTGAGATCAGAATATTCAACATCATTTGCATATTTGCATAAATTATCATAATTTTTTTTAAACGTTTACTCTCCAAGGATCCAAACAGAGTCTGGCAGCTTGACGACCAGTAAAAGAAGGGAGTCTCTTCATTCCGTGTACAAATCTGACAATTTCCCATACACATAAAATACTATATCACACAAATCCACACTCAAGCTGTTAATTCAAACTGTATCTTGTTTCTCAGAAAACTGCAAAATCACTTTGTCATGTAGAAACAAATGCACTAATCATATCCTTACCCTGAAAAAAAAAAGACAATGGAAACATGGATTTAGGATTGTAGATCCCGGTATGAAACTCTGAAACTTGTGGTTCTAAAACCATTCTTGAGTTCTATTTTTTTTTTTAAATCTGCCCATCTTATTAATAAACTATAGCTCTGCTTTTGGATCCACATGTTCTTTGACAATATTTGTGTGTGGATGGGGTACCTTGGAAACTGGTGTATTCTAAATGTATTGGCCTACCCACAGAGTAGCATCTAGAAGAAGAGCTCGGCAAATTATTTTTGGGAAATTTTGCAGTATATCGTATAAAAAGAACACAACATTTAAACATCCTTAAACATTCTGACAAATTGTTGGTATTATCCAGCTAAAATGATATGAGGTACTATTTACTCTTTGTAACATCTTTCTAATCCATTTTCCTCTGTAAATCTTAATTTCATCTGTTTGCTTTCACAACCTGATTATATTTTTAAGCACATACATAACACATAATCTGTCCCTTGTTTCTTTTAATTTTCTAGGCTTTGGCATATGTGTTCTTTGAATTTTATATAAGTATTTATGTATTACCTGTCAGTCAAAAAAATAAATTATAAACAATAATCATTTCTCAAGGACACATCAGATTGTTACCATTAAGCATTCTGTATAACAATATTTGAAATTCTGCTTTAAAGGTTCTGGTACGGTTTGAACCAGGACTACTAGCTATATACTGGTAGTTAATAACTTGCGCACCAGGCTATGTCTACCCCTGCCATCATTACTTTCTATTTCATGTTAAATCAAAGTGTTATAACTGACTACCTGTAAAAGTTTTAGTTTTCTAAATTTATATGGAGACAAAACTTGGCCAATTCACCCTCTAAACTGATGTTAACAAAGATATACATATCATTTTTATATATCTTACATGAAATTTGTCCTATTTGTGTTTAATACTGAACTTTACTGGTCATTTCTTTTCCAGTAAGTAAATATAACAGTGTTCACACCATAAATGCTGCCAACACTACTGAAACTGTCATGTTAACATATATCAAGGAATTATATTTTTTACCACATTTACTCTAAATTGATTACAAGTAATGCCTCTATTAGTTTTGCAGGTAAATTTTAGTACTGAAAGGTATTTCACAGAAAAATTCTAAGTGTAAGAAAATATTTATATTTAATGTATATATATATATAAACAATTTATGCAAATTATATGTAAATGAAGCTGTGCATCACACAGGACTAAGCTATGGTGGCATAAAAGCGAGAGCTCGAACTAGTGTATGTACTGGCGTCGCCCTAAATGCAACTGGCTTTGAAGCTTTCAAATTCAAATATTGTCGCCCTAAATACAACAGGCTCTGAAGCTTTCAAATTCTAAAATGTCCATTCCCGCTCAAAACATATTTATATACGTTACCGTGTCCAAATCTAGGAAAATGTAGGAGATGATGGTGGTGATGATGGTGGTGATGTAGACTATGTTGGTGTTGCTGACAAAGTCCATGCTCCAAAGCTAATAACATTTGTTTAACGGTTAATACACTGTATCATACAGTCACTGCTAATCACTCAGATATATCAAATTTCGACATAGCAAGTTAACTTCTTTATTTGTTATGCTTCAAATGCAGATGACTTTTAAGATTAAGATAGTTTTAAGCACAGGTGTTTTGAAATGATGAATACTAAATTTACATGAAATTATGTCTTTATCACAAAATATTAATGCACCTTGTTAATGCATAAAAACTGCTCCAGTCCAGTAAGAAGAATCTTATTATCATTTGAATTATGAGAGGCCATTAAGTTTATCCAACTACCTCTCAATTAGGAGGATAATACATATGTTACTTATCACTGAATTGTTAAGAAAATTGATTATTTAAGATAAAATGATACTAGGATATGATTTGAAATGTCAGTTAGTACATAAATTATCTACCGTAAAATCTCCACTTAAAACCGCGGTTTAATCAAGAAATTCAAAATCTTGAAATCAGGTTGATCTCCTGAAAGCACTGTGCGGTTTATACTAGAAGGGTTTCCTGAATATCTTCCTGACAGTCATCGTTTTTGGGCCGGCGAGTGAGCGATAATATTGCAACTTTCAAAGGCCGTTCTTAGCAGCAGTCTCGCATGCATGGGAGCCGTGTGTAAATGTATTATTTACGGTTATTTATTTATAAATTAAAATATTGCTGATTAGTTTTCGTGTGATATATAACTTGTTATAAAATCTTGGTAATTGTTACCAAATAATACGTTTACAACAACCCTGCTGTAACACACAGCGGCCTAACTGCATTAAATGCGGCGGTATCCAGGACCCAGGATACCGCCGCATAAAAAGCTTCAGAGTAAACTAGAGAACTTCAAACCCTTGTCGGAAAAAAATCGTGTAAAATCAAATAGTGCGTTTATGACAAGGAAACTTTAAGTAATCTAAGGGAGATATAGTACTTTATTCGAATGACCACGAAATTCAGCTAAATATTGTTTTAGTATGTAAACAAGACTCACTTTTAAAACTTTGCAATCCTTGCGCTTGAAACTGTCTCAGAATCTGAAACAATGAACTGCGTGACCTTTGATCGCTGAGCCAACAAGGCCCGTTACCACTGGTTACACAGGCGGCTGCCGGCCAGCCGTGGCTGGAGGGAAAACCCAGAGCAGACATCGTTCCCCGTGTATCACCGTTTATTAGGATAATACATATTCTTCTAATCAACATTTAAAGTGGACAAACACTGTCTAAGTGGAATGTTATATGCGTATTTGATAAGAATATCTTTATTTCTTAACGAATACGACATTTTCAGACGAAATATAATTTAATTGTCATGTGGAATGTCTTCAGTTTCCTCAAATTATCTTCTAGGGCTCTCGCACAGCGTAGCGTAGTAAGAGAGGACGGGTGCTAAGGCTAACAGCGGCCCACATCGTTGGGCATGGTCAAGCAAAATTGAAATAAAAGCCTACTATAAACCCATTTGCGGCATTATTTAGGAATGTTATTTGTTTAAAACGTAAAGTAAATAAAAAGCTGACATCGCAAAGAGTCACACAATGGCAGACGATCGTTTTAAAATCAAGTTTGAGTGCCGCCATGTGCTGAAACGCCCCGGTATTCTGCTAAGAATATTTTGAACGGCTGTACGCGGTGGGTGGTAAACAGAACAGCCACCTATTTCGTCCCAGCGTGCCTTGCGCGTACACTGCCTTGACAAAATGGCTCCCCACACGGAAACTTTCTTCAGGAAAAAAACTTGCTTACCCCGACTGGCCACTTTAATTTTACCTTAAAATCACTCGTATTCAAGCGTCATGTTTCCTATAGGTGCGTATCACGACAAGGTAACTTCAGTTACTTTGATATTTAGTTAAGGTGACCAGCGATGTTTTCAAACGAACCAGCAAATTGTAACATGGAGCGATGTCAACGTACGATGTGACGATGATAATACCGAAGTAACCGGTATGAAAATGATTTGAATCTTCCGAGTAATTCCAGAAAATGGAATTTTCATCAAAAATTAAGATTTCAAAATATTACTTTTAGAATTAAAATATACAGTGACTTGAAATGGATAAGCAAAATATTTTTTCAAAATATAATGACAAATCAGTAGCAAACAAGAATACGGCACGGAATATAAAATCTGTATAAACAGGCAGAGGTTCACCGGCCCTTGCGTCTTCCCAAACTTCATGCTTGAGTGACCCTTCAAAAAAAGTCTTATGATGTGTTTAAATAAAATGCCCAAGGAATTTTAAAGTGGACAGGAATGGCCGAGCCGCAACCTACGCGTGTTCATTTCTAGATGATAGCTTGATTGTGTCTATTGTCAAATCATTCCGTAGCGAAAGTTGGTGCGGTTTTAAAGGGGGGTTTTTAGTATTTGAGGCCCTCGCGGTGTCTCACCTGGAATTTCGGCGAAGTCTGGGTGCGGTTTTAATCGGAAGTGCGGTTTTAAGTGGAGATTTTACGGTAATTGAACTACTGTTACAGAAAGTTTCTTGTTAACTGAATGAACAGGCTGAACTAAATTAAATTTAGGAAGAATTCCTAAATTAAGGCCATTCAAATGTACATGCTCATACAAATGTAAGCATGTGCATGCTTATGTGCAAATACAAATTACATTCAAGTGTATTTTGGGTTTTTAATATTTTGATCATTTCAATTACTTTTTCTACTATTAGAACAATAGAATACGTTTTTTGTCTCTGCCAGGTGGATATGCGTTCATCCATGTTTGTGTGTGTGTTTGTTCATGACATAACTCACGCAATCACAAACAGAATCTCAAGAAATTTTCAGGGTATTTCAGAAATTGGCCAATGAAGAATCAATAAGATTTTGGTGTGGATCCAGCACATCTTCCAGATTCAGGAATGTCATCAAGGAATATTCACAAATGTACAGTCACTTGCCCACGAATGACCTGGGACTATGGGTCAAGTAAGTTAATTCAAACAAGGTTTGAGGGACTTCCAACACCATGGAGGCTTGAATTCCTTTGAATGCAGATTTAATTTTCTTTTCCTCCAACCATTTTTATGTCTACATAATGAAACTGAACTTTGAAAACTTTTCTATTAAAATTATTTACATTTTAGGTTATTATTTTTATTGATTCTGTATATTGTTAAGCAAAATGCGGTGTTAAAACCATCTGACATTTACAGATAATTTTGTAAAAAAAAATAATTAACATTAATCAATATTTGAGTTGAAAACAATCAGAATTTATCAATTATGTCAAAGATATAAACAGCAATACGAATAATCATAACCTTTTTAATTTACATATTTTTAGAATTAAAATTTTATTGAAAATAAGAAGCTTTTAATTACCTTATCAATTATAAACTTCTACAGTGGCATCCCTTGCAACAACCCATACATTTAAATAAAATCTGAAATTTGTTTCAAATTCATATTAGACCCCAAAAAGTACATATCATTTTTAAAGCTGGACAGTTTTTTTTCAGATGGCATATATGTATTTATGAAATTCAAATTTATTTCCTTAAGATATTTAATTTTTTTTAAATATTCATTAAATATGTACACTATTTTAGTACCATGTAACAGTTAGCCACTTTTTGGTGAGGTAATATAAAACAACATGACAGTAAACATTTTTTTCTGTTTTTCCTCCACCTTTTCCTTTTTTTCTAATTTTGGTTCAATAATCAAAATTAAAATTTTTCTTTGATTAAGATGCTACCGTATAAATGAATAATAAATGTGTGACATGACTGCACCATAAACAAGACACCACAGATTTCTTTTTACATTATGAATATGAATGCTCAACAGCAAGACAAAGGGGTCATGCAAATGGCATCAACCGAAAATCAGGCTCTGAATTTTCTCGTAAAATGTCCACTCAAACAGCACTGTAGAACAGGAAGAAATCCAAGCATGGAGTGCATGATTAGTCTGTCAAAGTTAATCAATCCAACCATTCATTTCAGCTCATTATGATACTAATTAGTATATATAAATATTCATATATTTATTTTTTAATAATAGGCTGGTAGTCAACAGTGCTAAAACTCTAAATAAACCTAGCCTTGTATTTGGGGTTCTCCATTCCTTCAAACAGCATAGTGGGCTACCTCGCTAAAAAATTTATGGCTACCCCCCCCCCCCCCCCAAAATGAAGCAAGATGATATGATGCAAAGTAATTAAAACTTCTGCAAATTTAAGCTGGTCAATTGTTTGCCCATTTGTTGTATTACTCTATAATATTTGGAAATGGAGAACGCTGGAATTGGATTGAAAGGACCTTTGAGTACCTGACACTGACATTTAATTTTTATAATTCTCAGTATTCTTTCAATGAAGAAATCTCCTGATTATATTATAGACAGATTTGATGTTATATAAATATATATATTATATATATTATATATATATATATATATATATATATTTATATACAGCGTTTGCATACAGTAATGGGCACATGATTACAAGCAGTTTATAATCTTAAATGTGACCTTGGGAGAGTAACTATTCATGGCAAGATTTCAATATTTCTTTATGCTAAGAAGCATAAGATCCAAATAACTACAAACGGACCACTTTTTATTTTTCTCTTTTATGTTTGGTCTGTTTAACCATGGGATCAGATACTATACCTTACTTTTAGGAAGCATGGATCTTAAAATATGTTGTCCTCATTTTTTTATGGTGCCTACATGGGCCTATTACAGATGAATTTGTTATCTTTAAAGTGTTATATAATACAATATTTTCCTCCTTTTTTTCAATTACCCCAGTCTGAAATCTTAAGTCCTTATTGGTGAAAACATCAACACAATTTTCAATTCAGGAAATTAAGAGAAGTGCCACATTTAAACTTTTTGTTGAGCAAAGTGTAATCTAGGGAAGCTCCCTTAAATATATTATATACAAGAGCATCGTGAATGGGAAAAAAAGCCAAATCTAACCACAAAACTGCAATAACAAACAGCACCTGGCTGAAAGTTCTAAAAGTAAAATGGAAGATGCATTAATCATCAGCATCCCATGCTATCCCATGATGCATTTGACTACCTTCATCACTGCCGTTTCCCACAGTGATGCGTGGCGGACCAGACGTGCCAGGAATAGCCAAGTGTTCGGCCGAATAAGATTGAGAGTGAGAGAGCTCTGGTTATGGGTAACAGAGAGAAGACAAAAATAGAAAACTCAGAGTTTGGAAAAATCAGAGAAACAGTCATTCCAGTAATAAGTTGAATACAAGGATCAAAGAAATTTTTAGTGAAGTCTTTTATATAAAGAACCAATTAAATATAATATAATATAATATAATATAATATAATATAATATTTTAAATGAACCCTTCAAGCACAAATATGACAACTCAATTATACTCTTAAACATGGGGTCCTTTACCTTCTGAAATCACTTAGAGAACACCAAAAAATTAAAAATTGTTTCAAGGGGTCCTCATAATTATTCACACAATGACAGAATGTACACATAGAACCGATCCACTATCACTTATAGGTTTTAATTTATGCACTGATTCATCTATGGGAGACTTCTTGCTTTAAGTCTTTAATTAATAATTTTGCTTTTTCTTTTAATTCGAAAGTCCTGGAGTAACTTTGTTCACATTTTGTTTGGTGTTCTCTGGTTTAAGTTGCCAGATTGTGCAACAACAAAAAATTTTCATTAACAATTTATGTTGATTGATAATTAGGTATGTTTTTAAACATTTTCTCAATAGTTTGATAAATGTTATCTCTGAAAAATATGTTTAAAGGATGCAATATATTTTATCAGAAGAAGAAACTGTCTTTGAAGAAAAACTTACGATGAAGCACTCTGGGTGATAAGTAGTCTGAATAATAGAGTAGGTTAAAACAAATAAACTTACTAAATAAATAAATAAAGATTATCATGATCAGTAACTTCTGGGATGTTTTGTATGGCTAAACAATGTTTATTTTTACATAGCAGTAGAGTAAATAATATATTCATGTTTGTTTCATAAAACTGGAGACTGAGGATTATGAAGTTTTATTCAATGTCAAACTTAACCATGCAACTACAGCAGTTTATATCACATAAATTAGAAGTATACATGTATATATATTAATAGGTTAATGTCCTTCTAAAAATTTATGTATACCTGTGTAACATAGCTTTATCTTATGTTCACATAATCATTAGGACAATGACTTGTGGCTGGCATACTTGCAAGTTTCAATTGACCAAAAAAACACTAGAAATTATGACAATGAATGATATGTTATGTAACAGTCCTCCTGACTTTAATCCGTTAATCATGAAATTTATAAATGCATAAAATTATTTTATTCACCAACATATATCTCTGTGATAAGGTAACCATGGTGATATGCAGACCTGCATCAATATATTTCTTCTTTGATGTTGATTGCTCAAAATGCTTTTTGAGAAAAATTGGTTTGGGTCAGAGAGTTATGGTTTGGGTCTTTCTCGAGTTATTGTAGAGCAAAGTAGGTAAGAACTGAAATTTTCTTAACATACACTTCAAAACAACAGAAAGAAGTTCATTAGGTTATCATGGAGAAAAGTAGGTGAAATGATTTTATAATTGTAACATAATTTTCAATTGAAAACAAAATCAAATTTAAGATTAAAACAGGAACCAAACTGTTAGATTAAAATTGAAAACTGACTTACAATACAATGCCCTGTTACGATACAATATACTTGAAACTACAAAAAGGTAAGACATATGAATCCAAATTGCCAAAAAATAAGAAAACTCTCTGCAGGTATTTCCTTTGGCAGATAATGCAAGTAATAAAAAGGAAAACATAACAGCAAAGTCTTTATTTTGCTATACAATTTGTATTTCTTTTATTTTTATTTATTTTTTATTAATCTATTGCACAACTTGTGTGAGTAGGTAGACCTGATTAATAGAGAGATATGATAAAACCAATAATTTCCTATATAAAGCTTTAATCTAAGGGATTATAAGACTACATAATACCTCTTTGGAGACTACAACCAATACCCAAGTGTTCATGTAGGGCTATTTTTACAGTGACATTATGGAAAACCACAAAATCACAGGGCATATTAAACAAATATGTACTGGTGTTGTTACACAAAATACAGAACCCAAGACTATAAATGTATATAGCAGTGGCTGTTTCCTATTCTCAATCATATACGTCATAAAAGAAGAAAATTTATATGACTGCCTAAAATTGATAAATTTATTGTTCAGAAAACATTTTTGTCAGAAGATGCTCACCTTTGTGTTCCAGTTTCTTCTCAGAGTGTTTTTTGCCGATCTCAGCAAGTGATCGGATCAGGGGCAGCCCCTTCTTCTCATTATGATTTGATTTGTTGTGTTGGTGACGATGGCGGGAGAGCAGGGCGTCACGAACCAGCTCCTTTTTCGATTCCTCCAAGTGTTTTGATGCTACCATATTGTCTAAAACCAAGTCTGAAAACAAAATGGTTAAGTCACAAGGTTAAATGTAAAATAACATTTATAAGGAACGCAAAAAATTGATAATCATTACCAACTTTTACGGTATTAACCATCTTAACAGGCGTATAATAATAAGTAAAACATTTACAACAGTATTATCACAACAGCAAAACAGATGCATGAGGCACTATTAAATATTATGTACAGCAAATTCCCATCATGCTAAAGTCCTCAGAATCCAGGATTCTGGATTTTGCAGGTGTCATTTGAGATACTTACTGCTTAGGATCCAGATCCCTACAATCTGCTGTCTGGATCTAAACCCCTGGTTCTAGATCCATACCTATTTCTCCAAGGGAGAAACATTTTCTTCTATTTCCAAAGACCTAATTTTCTGTACATTGGCATCAGGCATACAAGGACATACAGAAAACAGTATATGTTATTTCTTAAACAGGAACATGAATTTGTAATCTGTAGGCAGGAAAAATTATATACTTACATAAAATAACTGATCTTTTCTCTATGATTCCTCACATAAGGAAAGACCAAATGAAATTGTTATTTCCAAAAGTAAAATAAAAGGTTCTGTAATTAATAATTTAAAATATGCGCATACGATAAAATATTGACAAACCTGCAACCTGGAAAATATTGTTTGCGTTCATATCCAGCATGACGGTACCACTGAGGATGCCTTTACGTAGTTCAAACAAGGAGTGCAGGGACAGCGTGGCCACATGGGGTTTGGACCACCTTTCTCCCCCCTCTTCCACGTCCTCTTCAAATTTTACCCATCTGAGAACAGAATATGGCTTCAATGATTACCAATTATTTTGAGAAGTACACCAAATAAACTCCACTTCAGTCAGACAAATAGCATAAACAAGAGCACTGCAAATGGTGCATAATATGCCAATTGCATAATTTGTGACCTCTGACCTCATTAAATATGCATAAATTTTTATGAGAATTTAAATTTGGTGAAAAACTCTATTGGTAAATGTGTATGTGTTCATGAAAATCCATAGGATTTTTGGTAAGTCCCCTCGGTGCCTCCAATGTGTGGTGACCTCTGACCTCATTAAATATGAGTTGATTTTGCTGGAAATTGAACTAAGTGAGATATTAATTGATTAACACATCTTTTGAATTTGATCAAAATCAATCATATTCCTCGTAAGTTATCGCAGCTACACCACAAAGTAGTCTATTGACCTCTGACCTTATTTTATACATGGATTTTGCCCATGATGGAACTCGGGTTAGATGATATATTGGTAGTTATGGTGAGGTTCGTGAAAATCTATCAAAGCCCTAGTATGTTATCACGGCGATACTAAAAGGACGGACAGACAGATGGTCAGGGGTATACCACAATACATCCCATCATAGACGGGTGTATAAAAAGTGGCTGTCATAAGGTGTAGTGATTATATTATGCACAGCTATTAATTATATATATAGTATGAAAGGAAATATTTTGGCACTAAGTGACTTTGACTCCTTCAAATTTTGGTAACATATAAATGATATTTGCAAACTCCTGGGGAATTCATATGAGGTAATTTCAAGCATTTCTGGCATAAAATGAGTGATTTTTCCCCCTAATTCTTACTGATTAATCATACAGAAAAAGATGATTAATTTATTTTCATGCAGGAAAATTGAAACAAAATCAGCTCTAGGGGTAAAGTATGACATATTACTTGAAAAAGATTTTAAGTTTTAAATCCTCTCATGTTAACAGCAATATTACCTGGCAGTCTCTTTCCATTCAAGGTCACCATCATCTCCAACAGACCGCAACTCGTCCATCTCGCAAAACATGTCATGGGCCTTATGGGCTTCATCATCGTCATCCTGACCAAGGAGGAACTGCACACGCTCAGAAGGTGGGGTAGCTAAGGTCAAAGGTCAGAAATGAGTTGTATAATTACCTGTGAATATATTGTCTTGATGTTTCAAAAGATCTGATCGTGCCTAATATTCCTACATTTTACCATAGAAGGTGTTTCGGGATGAAAGCGGTTCAACCATCCAACAAGACTCTTTATGAATAAAGTCAAATTCTCAATGTGTCACCAAAAAAATACACCTGAAAGATCTTTTGTATAATATACTACTGACTGGCATATATGATTATTTAATCACAGAAATACATCAACAGTATGAAATGAAATCATGATCCCTTGAACAATAATTGAGAGATATTTTATATTTATTAAAAAAAAATCTGACATCATATGTACATACATGTATGTACCTTTCCAAATTAACTTTTATTAACTACAATTAACTGTGTATCAATAAAAGAAGAATATTCCTTGGGATGAATCCTTCTTGGCACAAAAACATGCATTTTTATGTATTTATTCAAAATTAAAAAAACTGCTACAAATTTTAGGTGGTGTGTGAATAAAAAGTATGGTTTATCAAATTTAAAAATTCTGATAAATAAATTGCATGCAGTGTTATTAAATAAATGTGAATGAAAACAGAACAATATTACTAAATATGTGGTTGTTAAAAATGTGTTTCTCATTTTAAAGAAAATGTATATAATAAATGAATTAAAGCCTAATGAAATATGCACAAATGCAAGCATGTATTATTCTGCATGAAAGGAATAATTTCGAAGATTTGGGTAGCTATGAGTCCCAATTAATAAACATGATCTTATTATCTGAAATGTTCATAGAAATTCTCCAACAAATTTATAAATACATAATATTAATATAATTTGGGCATATAATTTAGAGCATGTCTTTAAAATACATAATAATGCCCCAAGTAACATCTGAACCATTTGGTTAAAAGAAATCTTTAAAGGCCAAAAAAGGATAAAAAGGTATGGTTCTCAGGAACCACCGTCGTCAATTTTAACTCCCCACACCAAATATTTTGATTTTGATCTTTCATGAAGATAAAATAATGCAATTTTGATATGATTTCCTTTGTTGTGTAATGCTTTTACCTGTTAAGCAGAAACACCCTGTTTTTTTTCATGTTTTCCATAGTCATATGACATTATTATTGAAACAAACAAAAAAAGGTCAATAAAATCTTGCCCCCCCCCCCCCCCCCCAACAAAGATTTCTAAAAAAAAGGCCCCGAGAACCATACCTTTTTATTTTTTGGCCTAATACACATAATTTTAGTTTACTTTGGTGATGACTGTATGGTAATGATAATCATCGTAATTCAAAATCTGCAGACTGTGACATTTTTACAAGTATTCCGCTACTTTCTGAAAGAGCATTCAGGAAAAATGATTTCTCTTAGTGCCCTAATGATATTTGCAACTGAAATTTATAATATATTCAAGCAGCTTCTGTGAACAGTTCTTTTAAGATTTAAACTGGTATATCATAATCTAGTTTAATTGTTTAACACCTATATATCTTAAAATTTTCAGTGTTATAATATCTCAAACATTTTTTATTATCAATAGTGTATCACCCTCACATCAAAAACTGCATCCCCAATCATACAATCTAATTACTCATTTTGGAGATGTGTTTTGAATGAATCCACATTTTAAGTATAAACAAAATGTCATATATTAAATTCTTGGTATTCAAGGTAAAAGAAGATACTGATGTACAAATTAGAAAAAAAACCATGTATAAACTATCTATCTAATACACATGCAACTCATCTACACTAGTACAAAATAAAAGCAAAATATAAAATAAAAAAATACATCTACAGTTAAAGATCTGGTTGGTCATGATACCATACTGTAACCAAGGGCACCACACTGTTGCCATATGGACACCATATTAATATTATTATTAAGAAACCATGGTAACCATGATTACCATATGTCATGGATACCAAACAATGTGGCACCTGAGCAGTCCTGTTTCATCCACTTTCATCCATTTTTCAATATATTTTTTATATGCATTCATATACATACATTTAAAATGCTCAAGAGGAATCAACTCAAACACAAACCCTCATATTCATATATACAATCTTATACGTCTGGATATAACAGTAGTTCAGACTGAAGTTTTCATTCAATATGGTTTCATAATACTGCATTTGAGCCATTCTGTTTATACAAACAACTGGTAACCAGCAATGTTGCTATCACTTCTGCAATGATTTAAACCTAATTTGAAATTAGACTCCAATCTAAGTTAAAGAAACAAGCCACTTTTAACCTTTTAATCTTCAAAGTAGAATCAACAGAGCTTATACACAGAATATATATAAATTATCTGGCAAAATGTATATGAAATCAGAAAAAAATGTAAGCCTCTGTCATACTGAAGTTTCTAAAGAAAGCATCCAAATTTAAATCTTAAATTAGTCCTAAGATGGTTCATTTTACAAGGCAACTGCTAAAATAAGAGGAAGGAAAGAAGTTAAGGAATACAGTCATTCACCTACCAGAGCAAGAAGAATATGAAGAAATTGAAAAAAGGGGAAATAGAAGATAAAATTCATTACAAACAAATAACATTCCAAAGCAACATTTCAACAAAGGTATTATGGGAAGGTGATGCTTTTACATGGAAAAAGTATATAAGATGGAAGGCAAACATAAGTCACACAATAAAGGGTACATTAAGAAAAGGGAATATGGTATTAACATGACAAAGAAAAAAAAAAGGCAGGTTGAAGGATATGAATTTAATATTAAAAATACCTGAGAGGCCAGAACAGTATAGTAAGATAAATGAAAACACTGTCAACAGAGTGAAGAAAAGATCAGGCAAAAAAGGATGCACTTCATGACAGGGCAGTCCAACTGACAGTGGTATATCATCAATTATGTTCCTTATATAAAAGGGAAGTATGACTGTATGTTTTCATCAAGGTAAGTTGTTTCATTTGTCAGTTGACAACATCAAATAAAATGCATGAATCAGATTTCTAAAAAAAATTCTGAATGTTTAGGTTAACACACAAGGAATAATCCATGAAATTTTGGAGGTAATGTGGATGACCATAATATGTATTTAATTTCATTTACACCATTTAAGATGTGATAATTTCCTTATCCAGGCCTAAGTCATTCACTACTATTTGAGGCCATAATTGTTTCAGAGCTCACCTGTGATTCAACTGTGGAGTTTGTAAACTGTGACACTTAGCAATCTTTTTTAATTAGCATCCTCTTGGAGGTATATATGTGGTCTCTAACTACTTCTCTAGGGTTTGTATTTGTATTCAATACCATGAGAAATATCACAAACTGAGAGAAGCATTTATCCATTTCATATCCAATCTTTGGGTAATTAATGCAATAAATGACTCCTTAAGATGTACAATGGTGAAGAGAAAAAACACAGAGGGCAGCTGGTGATGGGCCACAAGAGGTAATACTGCAGCTGTTGCCAAATTCCAAAATTTACAAAAAGGAAACATGCTTGACCCTTATTTAATCTGTTCAACTTGCAAATATTTGTAGCTTTCCTGTTGTTAATTCTGGTTAAATTAGAACATTATATGGGTACAACTTGTCTGATGTTTACAATATCACACATCAGGTGTGATATTATTACCATATGGCCTTGTTCATGGACACAGCACCAAACCTTTGGCTGAATCCAGTGACAAGGGCATAAATTTAGGACACAAATGGAAAAAACAAGGGACCTATGGGTCACGACGCTCAGCTGATCATGATTGAACTATAAATGTATCACCATTGTGATACTATATTTAGTCGACAAACCTTATGAATATCATGGACCTATTAGGCTATTATAAAGGAATATAATGTAATATGCGAGTAAATCATGTATGAAATTACCTGACTGATGGATTAATATGGAGTAAATATAGTGGTTTATTTATTTATTTATTTGGGAGCTGTTGAAAATAGCAATATATTTGAGCAAATATGAATGCAATGACAGTACACTAAGCAGTGGTAGAATGATGATAAGGCTATTTGTTGAAGGATCTATAGTGTATAGAAGTCTGCAAGATTTCAATTTGACATATATAATGTTATTATTAACTATGCTGAAGAGTGGATTTATGAATTGTGACTGTATGACATGATATCTCTTAGGTACATTATATTGATGCCCACCACATCTACATATTACACAATATTGACATAATTTCTGGCACGTATATAGGCAACAAACAGTTATACAATATATAAAAATATGAATATATCTGATTCAACTTGTTCTCGTTTACTGAGGCTGACATTGGGATGGGGTTCGGAGAAGGAAACAGTGTGGGCAGCAAAGAGGGTTGGATTTAGAGAGAAAAGGAGATAGAGAGAGAGGGAGGGAGCATTCAACAGTACTTAAACACCTGGAAGGTTAAAATCTAAAATATTATGAAATGTAGATAAAGTCTGAGAGAAAGAGGTAATCAAGGCCACGGTTGGTTGATATGATTGAAGAAATTGTTGCAAATAATATTTTAAGATCTGACCTTGCGCTTTCATTGGATACCTTTTTGACAGGCTGTTGACAGTTCAACATTTTACACATTTGTCTAATGAGATCCAATTTTTTAAATTTAAACTTTAATTAAACTGTTTTTTCTATTTTATGATATGTATACAGTTGCTATAAAATCCCCACACCACAGGCGGAAGGACTTGATGGGGGGAGGGGGGGTTACGATGGGAGTTACAACGCCTCTGTCTCTCTGTATATATTTTCTTCAAATTATTAAATTTTATGCTATAGCAATAGCACTATTGTTGACAGTGCGAAGGAGCATGGACTTAGGGGTGAGAGAGAGAGAGAGAGAAAGAGAGCTAGAAAGAGAGAAAGGGAAAGAGAGAGGAGAAATGCTCTCTGGTAATTACTGCCTGACCCAGCCTGACCCAGACACTCACAGAATCTCTGTATATATTTTCTTCAAATTATTAAATTTTATGCTATAGCAATAACACTATTGTTGACAGTGCGAAGGAGCAAGGACTTAGTGGGGTGGGGGAAGGGGATGGTGGGAGTTACAATACCCTTGCATATACGTACAGGATATGAAATTTAATTAATCAGAGCTTACAGGAAAAAAAAGTTTATTCATAATTATTAAATATTTAAAACAGGCAAGAAAGCTAGAGAAACAAAGCAAATAATTTTAATTCCCATTTTTCTGAGCCAGGAAATTATGAACAATTTTTACATAAATTCCCTTTTTTATATCATCATTTTTTTCCAGGTTTGAAAATGTAACTATACATTTAGAGTATAACATATATATAAGAATATTTCAGTTGATTCACATTTCTTAATTTCATCAACATATATATCTAATAAATTAGGTTTATAGTACCTGTCAACTTAATGGGGTGGAGGGAGGAAGGGAGGCATAGGGGTGAGAGAGAGAGAAAGAGAGAGAGAGAAAGAGAGCTAGAAAGAGAGAAAGGGAAAGAGAGAGGAGAAAGGCTCTCTGGTAATTACTGCCTGACCCAGCCTGACCCAGACACTCACAGAAGCAGTAAGCAAGGAGTGAAGGTGTTATGTAACAGCCTGGAACACTGTTAACCAATGACTTGATGTAAACATTCAAGACATGGTGCTATAAATATGGGTCACTGTGCTTAGCTGAAGTTGGCCTTGAAGGTAAAAATCTAAAATAATAATGGAGATCAAGTCTAAGATGAAAAGGTAATATATGCCATGGCTGGTTGACATGATTGGTTTGTATTGATGAGTGAGAAATTGTTGCAAATAATATTTTGTGACCAAACCATGCATTCTCTAATGTCAAAATTGAAGCATGTGAGCAGTTTGTGAACATAAGATGTATATTATTACCATGATCACTGGCTGGCTTTTTGATAGTTTGTTGACAGTTCAGTAGTTTACACATTTGCTCAATTGGATCTATTTTACATAATATATATTATTAAATATATGTATTTTTATTTTATAAAATGTATACAGTTGAAATATAACTGATGTCTCCAGTCCCCAGATGCAAGAACCTGGTGGTGGTGGTTGGGGGGTGGGGGGGTGGAGGGCTGGAATGATGGGAGTTACAACATCTCTGTATTAACATAGTGTATATACATATAGGATTTCCACTTAATTCAACAATACTTACAGGATTAAATAGTCCATTCACAATTACATAATATTTAAAAAAGGACAGACAGACTGTTAGACAAACAACGCTGATAATATATTTTAATATTTTAAAGTTTTTCATCTGCAATATTACACATCTGAATACATAAGTTGCTTTCAAATTTCAGACATTAATGGCTTAAATCCATACACATACAGCATATGAAAGTTATTTCAACAGTGCTTAAAGGAAAAATTTCATAATTAGTATATATATTTAATGATAATTGAGAGATGATGGACAGACAAGAGCTGATCACTTTATGTTCCATTCTCCTGGGGCAAGAATATGTTTCAATATTAGATCTTAATTTTTTCTAATCCAATTATCTTTCAAATTGAAAAAATTGTACACATTTGCAATATTAACTAATGTCCCAGTGCACAGGTGACGGTGAGGTGCTAGGGATCAATGACAGCCGGGGGTGGGGGGGGGGGGGGAAGAGATGGGATTAACAACACTTTTGCATAAACATTCAGGGCAAACAAAGCCTGATCTCCAATTCTGCTGAGGCTCGAAAATAATGAACACATGTTTGTATTAGATCCTCATTTTTTTATTTTAAGTTTAATTTGTATACATTTCCAATATAACATATATTTCTGAATATAAACGTTGATTCATAATTCTAAATTGCATCATCATAAATCTCAATCTTGTCATGTAACACCACATCATGCATACAAATGTATATTTATATATTCATGGGGGGGGGGGAGGGGGTGTGATATGAGAACAATTGTACACCTGTCACAGCAGGGGATCTCCCCCAGTGACTGAAACAAATCAGGAACCCTGGCATAGCTGACTTCCAGTGACCTGGAGTGGCCTACCTGCATCTGGAACAAAGCAAGTGACTACAATAGACCCTCAAGATAAAATTCAATAACTAGCCTAATTTTCAACCTTTTAGTTTCAAATTTCAGATTTAAACACATTAAATACTTATGTTTACATTCTGAGAAAATTAAATCAACAGTACTCACAGGGAAAAAATGTGCCATGGTCAAAGTTGGGTAAAATTTCAGGTACTGATTTTATGTTTATGCTAATAACTTATAAAATTTACAAAATACAGATCTAATTTTGGGTATACAATTGAATCTTAATTAAACAAAGTTATATACTTAAAAAAAATTTTCTAGCTTCAATAATTTTCATGAAACCTGAGTAAATATTTTTCCTGATTTTTTACAAAGTCAATTTTGTTTGGGCACATAACTTAAAACAATTACGCAATACTGACATCATTTCTGGCATGTGCATAGCGAATGTATAGAAAAATATGTATATTATATATGATCAAAGTCAGATCAGTGGTTTTGATACTAGGCAGTCCTGAAGTGTAACAAAGGGTCTTAATGAAAAAATGAAGTTTTTCATTAATATCTCAAAGGAATTAAGTTCTGGTGACCAAATTCTTGGCATGGTAGGGGATTTTGGAGACATCTTACAGTATGCCTAATTTAAGGAACTTAGAGCTGAAGCTGGGGAGCTGAGCTCTAGCAAACTGCATAACACTAGGTTGATGTAAACAATATGTGACATGGTGCTTGAAAACTTGAATAAAATCTACAGTTTTTGATCAACTGGTTTCAAATTTTAAATGTTAACAGTTGAAATGCTAACAAAAACATGCTTTGAAAATTAAATCCACAGCAGTTACAGGAAAAAAACGTGCCATGGTCACGGTTGGGCAAAGTTTAAGGTACCAATTTTTTATTTTTGCTAATATTTCAAAAAATTTAAAAGATTTTGATCAAATTTTGGGTATACAATTTAATTTTGATTAATAAAAGTTATATTACTGGAAAAAAAGTGCTTAGCTTTAACAAGTTTTGTGTTAAGTGATCAAATTTTTTTCCTGATTATTTACAAAATGCATTATGTTTGGGCCCATAACTTTTTTAAATTATATAATACAGACCCAATTTCTGGCATGTACATAGGAACCATATAGAGGATTATTTATGGTAAATATGAGGAAAAACAGATGAGTGGTTTTGATATTAGGCAGTCCTGAAGTGTGAAAATAGGATTTTAATAAAAAATTGAGGTTTTTCCTTAATTTCTCTAAGGAACGAAGTCGCAAAGACCCAGTTTTCGGCTTGGTAGGAGATCTTGGGGACATCTAACATTATGCTGAATTTTGGATTCCTAGGTCTTACGGTTTCAAAACGTGCCACATCTACGGACGGACGGACGGACGGACGGACGGACGGACAGACGGACGGACGACGGACAATGGACCACGACTATAGCTCAGATGACTTATAGTCAGCTGAGCTAAAAATGACATCAGGACAACTCTACTAAAATGTAATTTTCCTGTCTGTGGCTATACCAGTATCCATAACGAACTGATCATCTCAAGAATCACCATAAAGAATTAGTATAAATACCAAAATGACTCATTAAAAATTTTGCCAATGGAAATATTAAAATTAAAAATTCCAATGATTCAGGAGTTTCACTGCAGGATTGAGCCTCTTATCTCAAAGCATTACCTGCTTAATTAAAGTAAAAAATTTGTTACTTTAAAAGATTTTATGTGGATCAAAATTATACTATCTATGATCAGTCATGGTAACCAAACAAACAACACATCCATCAAGACAGCATAACTGGAGGCCATGAAAAGAAATCCTTGACTTTGCAGCTTGATTACTGAAAGATTTGCTGCAGAAATAATTAAACTGAAACACTGAGAAATCCTGTCCATTTCCCCAATTTCAAGCAAGAAAGATTAAAGTGTTGTTTCCAGAATTGGTACAGAAATAAATTTTCGTGAGAGGAGGTAAAATCTGTTCTGTTCCTTTTATAATACACTCTCTAGGGACCACTATCGTTTTGCGTGATAACTTCACTTGGTTGACCACAAATCCAGCCACATGACCTCTGTCGTCCATCAAAATCTTCATGACATGTGTGAAATTTCCCTAGTTACCAGACACCCAGTAAATAACCAATCTCTGCTTGGTTTGAAGACTTGTTCCTCCATTGGTCCCTCGGGTAATTTCGCATGCAGACCACAACAGAATCAATGATATTCAATAATGTTCCTTCCTCGCATCCTCAAACTTTTACTGAATGATAGCCCCTTGGAGCTTGTTGGTAGCCTGCACCTCATGATAGATTACCAAAATGTTTCTAAAGCCATGAAGGACATGGGCTTTCAAATCTGAAATTGCAGATCTGAAGTCTCTTAAATCTATTGCAAAGGAATATATGTTGTTCTTAAAGTCATTATCTAATTATGGTAATTTGCGAGGTAACTAAAATACTTATAATAACACAGGTTTGATCCATTCCACATGTCCTGTCTTATATATCTATCAACAATTTACAAACCACAAAAAAAACTAGAATATTAGAAGAAGCTGACAAATCCCTCAGCCAAAAGAACAGTGTTTATAAGTGGAAACAGTAACAAGTATGAAATATCTGTTCTCACATGGATGTATATATACATGTATCTGTTATAAATTTAAACTGGAGAAGTAGTGCCTTTGCAAGTATGGTAAGAGCGATCTCATGCAGGACTTAGAGAACATCAAGGCATATCATTATACAACGTTTCACAACAATCCACCCAGTGGTTCCTGAGAAAAAGGCTCCTAAGTTTTTTTTTCTATTCTAAGCTCTGTGACCTTGAACAGTAGGTCAAGGTCACCCATCTTTGAACTTGACCGAGTTTTTGGTCATATGCATCAGCACTGAAGAAATGAAGTTCCTGTGTTTAATACCTTTGGAGATATCCCGTTCACAAGGCAAAAGTTGAAAAATCTGATAAAAATTCATTAAAAATCAGGTTGTAGGTGGTGCCCAAAAACTTGTGCAGCAGGTACAGACCACCAGTCCCAATGGTTATAGTAAGTTTTGTAAAAAAAATCCATCCAATGGTTCCTGAGAAATAAGCTCTTTAAATTTTTTCTATTCTAAGATCTGTGACCTTGATAATAGGTCGAGGTCACCCATCATTGAACTTGACCGAGATTTTATTTATATGCATCAGCACTGAAGAAAAGAAGTTCCTGTTTTTAATGACTTTTGAGATATCCTGTTCACAAGGCCAAAGTTGAAAAATCCGATAAAAATTCATTTAAAATAAGAAATAATGGGTGGCACCACCAAACTTGTGCAGCAGGTACAGACCATCAGTCCCAATTATCATAGTAAGTTTTGTGAAAATCGACCCAATAGTTCCTGAGAAAAAAACTCCTAAGTTTTTTTTTTCTATTCTAAGCTCTGTGACCTTGAAAAGTAGGTCAAGGTCACCCATCTTTGAACTTAACCGAGATTTAATTAATATGCATCAGCACTGAAGAAATGAAGTTCCTGTGTTGAATGACTTAGAGATATCCTGCTCACAAGGCCAAAGTTAATAAATCCGATAAAAATTCTTTTAAAATCAGAAATTGAAGGTGGTGCCACCTAATTTGTGCAGCAGGTACAGACCATCAGTCCAAATTATCATAGTAAGTTTTGAGGAAATCCACCAAATGGTTCCAGAGCTCTAAAACGTAGAAAAATAGGTCAAGGTCACCCTTCTTCGAACTTCACCAAGATTTTGTCAATATACATCTTCACCAAAGAAGAATCCTTTAAGAGATATCCTGCTCACAAGGTATAAGTTGACAGACACCAGACGGACAGACAGACAGCTTGGGTGACGACAATAGCCCATCAGCCTAAGGGCTGAGGACCAAAAACCAATGGGTATAGATGTGAACTCACATTTGGAAACTGCCAAAGCATATATATATATATATATATATATATATATATAAATGGCATTAAAAAACTATCATTTTTACCAGTACCCATGGTCATATTTGGTAAAAACTGCCACACGAAAGGAAAGAAATTTATCAAATTTGAAACAATAGGCAAAAATAAAATGGAAACAGCCTCTTAAATCCACAAAGTGCTTTTCCTGAAACCCTGAAGTGAAGCTATGGCACTGCCCTGCTTAACTCAAGTTCAGTTAAGCCAATTTTGAAGAAAATATGTAACGTCAAGTATGGTCTAATCATCAAAAAACAAACAATAAGTATTGTCTCAAAAATATGGACAATCCTGAGTCAGACCATTACTGACTCATTTTCAACAAAGATGTTTTGGATAAGACCAGGTGTATAACTTGTACATATCCCAATTTAACTTAATGTTACAAAGTAACCTCCATATACTAGTATTAGGTTTTAGGAACCAGCAATTCAAATGAGTTGTTGGTGAGAGATCCGGTCCAAAATCTAGTTGATAATTAATTCTGCAGATGCCTTCTAAATATTTGATGAAGAATTTTTGTTGTAATATTCTGTATGACTGGAAGAACAAATATATACTTAAAGAGACAGATGCCTTTGGTTTTCCTGAAAAGCTGATCTCAAAATATTTTCTAGATGATATTCTGACATGTAAAGAAGGCAACATGTTTTAACAACATCTATGAAAAATCAAACTTGACATTAAAGCTCAGAAAGAGCACATGCGCTGAAAGTGGCAAACTGCGTAAATAAAATTTTTCTCTCAACTGGAAAAGCATACATTGACAAAAACACAGGGTGTATGCATGTTCAGCAATCAAATCTGAAGGGGAGAATATACAGCCACATGGTGGGTGCAACACAACACATCGGAGACAAAATGTCTACCTCCTTTTCTCTGTACATCTTCTTCTTCCATCACTTCAAGAAAAAATAAACCAGAGGACAAGTCAACGATTTGCAGTTTACGCTTTATGCACCTCTTCAAAAGACACACATGAAACATTTGTGAATGTTTCGATCACTTACCGCTAAAGTTCTCTAAAGAAAAACCACATTTTTTATGTGACAGTTTATTGTTCCAATTTCATCAGGTTGATTGATACCCCTTACCACAAGATGGTGTTCAAAGTATAAATAGCAGGTTCCAAAGTTGGGGCAGGATGCAGTTACTGAACACTACCATGTGGAAAACTTTAAGCTGTTCTTGTCAGTCTGGTATAATGTATTAACATTAACAAATTAAAATTTCAAATTATCAACTCTGTGGCTGAGATAATAGGGTTTGTCTATACCTATGCTGTACCAGCCTTATGCGATGCCTCCAAGAAGGATTACAGCACACATTTATCAATGCTCAATATGTCATGCATGCATATTATGCATCACATTTTTTTCATTTGCACAAGCTGCAGTTAAAATTTCAGCAGACCTATGGTAACAAATATTTTTTTTCTTAGGGTTTGTGGCTCAAATATTGTTGCTTCTGATTAATACTTTATTACTAGGGTTGCAATGATACATTACCTCACAATACAATACATGACTCAACTGTCATGGGTCCTGATGTTGAATTACATCTTGGTCAAAACTAATAACACAATACATGTAAGGTATATCACAATTAAGGTTCAAAGTTAATGTTCTTCTTTTATACAAAATAGATAATCGAACCTCTACTCAAATTTTTTTTTACATTTATAACAGTATTTGACTATGTGTATTAATACACTGGCATATCACCACAGCCATACTTATTGGTGTTTGAACAAACATTGGTTCTTCTATATCCCAAGTCAAGTCAGAAAAAGTATTTCTGTTTTTATAAGTATAACATTCATCATCAACCAAGTAAATAGTCAAAGAATTTATTTTTCAATATCTAAATATCTACATTTCCTCATGGACCAAAGTACCACAACTCTTCCATGTTGTGAAGATCCTGAAATTCTAACTTTGAAAACATACATACAAATATATGCTGGTTGAATGTAAGAAAATGAAATATACTGATTTGGATTTTTTTTTCTGCAACTCAATATTCAATGTCTGTCCATACTTACATATTGCTTAAATCTCATAAGATTTAATTAGTGAACCATTATTTAATCAATTTAACCATTTATCCATTATTTTATAATTTTAATAACAAAAGTGAATAAATTCTTCATACTGTATATAAAGTTATTATCTTTTTCATAGTTTATATTTACCATTGTAAATTGCATGCAAGAGCCACCATTTCAGCAACACTCGTGGATTACCTTTTAAGTATCCAAGCGTAAGTCTCCACTGGCATATACCGGTTAGGATTATAATAAAAGCCCAGAGCTATACCAACATAGCTAATACTCTGGAGAAGATGTTTATGATTTCACTTTTTTAGATGATTCCGATTTAGACTTAGTCTGCTGTTCTCCTTCAGCTGCTGAAGAGAGTGGAGAAATGACTAAATCATCAAGTTGGTTTATAATTTTGGAAATCACTGAAAGGTATTTTAATTATACCTAACCCTAGCAACTAATATAATGGCCAGTCTATCTTTAGTATATAGGAACTGGAGGGAAAAGAAAGGCTGGGCCAAATGTAAAAATTCAAATGAAAATTATTAAATTCCAAGAGTATATAACAGTTATGTGTAAATCTAATTCTCATATGAAACCTAGGACTGTCCAGTTCACATCATAATCTATTCAACAATTGACCTATCCATGAACTCTATGCAACCTTAATCCCATATTCATTCAATGAATAAACATAAGCATGGGACTAAGGGGCAACCAATCAGGTAACCTTAAACATTGTAAAGCGTCAATCATCTGACAAAAATAAAATTTTGCATAATTTGACAGAGCTCTGTCAAACAGAACACGTGTAGTCTGTAAATACTATCAGTACCCATGTTGGCATGTTTTCTGGAATATTTATTATACGAAGGAGACAGTATAAAAAGTTTCTAGGCTATAGGTTGCGGGAGCCATTCCTACGACTACCGAGTGAATAATAATGTCTTACCTGGCACATAATTCGTATGGGACAAATAATCCAATATATATTGCAACACAGTTCATATATGACTGCTGTATAGTAAACAATGGTCTGGTAATACCAGTTGATGACGTCAGTCAATACGACGTCATGCGCCATCACCCTTTGTGACGTCATTATTATGTTATAATCAGCTCTAGCTACCATGGGCATGGAAGTCCTTATGTGTAGGAGCGTTTTGGGGGCTGATTATAACAAGTGACCCATGGGTCATGACGCTCAGCTGACTGGGAAGAGATTCACAAAAGGAAATTTTATCACCAGAATGGTAGTATATACCCATTCAACTGAAGCATCAAACAGATTAACCAACAGGCCAAGATTTAGTCTGTATTTATATATCTCAAAAATAGAGAAAAATGTGTAAACTTTTAAAACTAGAATACGGGTAACCGACAAGTGACTACATGTATCTGCCAAAATCGGATAGTGAGGCATGGATTGAGTGGCAAGGGGAAAAAGAGTGAGGTATGTTGCATATTAGCATGGATGTCTGCAGCCTAAATGTGTATGTAGGTTGTGCCACCTACCACAAATCCAGAAATCTGTCCAAGTTGTATACACCTGCAAAATTTTAGGCAGAAAAGTCAAACCACTACATGTATATGAGCGATTTTTGCCCATGGCAGACAAACAGACAAACACCGTGCAAAAATCTTTGCAGGTAACCCCTGATGATAAAGACCTATGTGAGATCTAAACACATGCACAATTTTGGCCCAATCGGTCAAATGGTTCCTGAGATATGAGGTTGGATGTGTCCAGCGTTAACTAGAATGTAGGTGGCGCCACCTGTCATAAAATCAAGAAAGCTGTCCACGATGTATAAACCTGCAAAATTTTAGGCAGTTATGTCAGCCACTACAGAGAAATGAGTAATTTTAGGCCACGGCAGACTAACAGACAGATGCTGTGCAAACATTGTTACAGGTGGCGCCACCATTTTTTGTGTATGTTACAGAGCTATCAAAGGGCTACATTTGTATAAATTTTATTTCCTGATCGGTCAAACGGTTCCCGAGATATAAGCTTGGATGTCATCAGCATGAACGTGAACATAGGTGGCGCCACCTGTCAAAAAATCAAGAAAGCTATCCTGGATGTATACACATGACAAATTTCAGGTGAATTAGTCAATTCACTGCAGAGATATGAGTGATTTTAACCCAAGGCAGATGAACAGATGGACACTGTGCAAACATGGTTACAGGTGGCGCCACCATTTTTTGTGTATGTTATAAAGCAATCCAAGGGCTACATTTGTATCAATTTTATTTCCTGATCAGTCAAACGGTTCCCAAGATATGAGGGTTTATGAGTGGAAACAGACCCACAAATGGACTCTGGATAGAGAGGAAAGGTCAGAGGTCAATGCAAATTGGTTAGGCACCAGTTCACATGTGACCCGATAATAGGTGTAAGTTTGGGAAAAATCGGTCCATTAGTCTCTGAGGAGCTCTCTGGAAACGAATGCCGCCACGGCGGAGGAACTCGGTCAAAAACATAGTATCCGCAAAACTTCGTTTTGGCGGATACAAAAATACAGGTGGCTCCACCAGTCTGCAGAAACTAATAAAAACACTTAATGGTCAATATCCATGCAAAAAATCATGGTGATCTCTGCATTAGTTGTTCAGATACTTCAGTTTTTGTATCAAATTGTCCATTATTCTGAGGGATACTTCGGAGTCCTATAGCTTGAAGGATATGGGTAACAGAGACCTAATTTCAAGTTTCCACAGGCACCTTTCATGGGCCTCCTTGCATGACAAGAATGAAGATTCTAGGTCCAGTTGTTGCGATTTGTATCCTGTTGACAGATAACCACATCTTTAAAGGTCTCAAAAAAAAAGAAAAAAATTCGTAAAAATTTGAAAAAAAAATAGAGGTGGCACACCCAGTCTGCAGAAACTGATGGAACAGCTCATGATCAATATGTATGCCGAAAATCATGACCATCAGTGTTGTAGTTATTGAAATACTGCAGTTTTTGTATCAAATTTTCCATTATTCATGGGGGGTGGGTATTTTGGACCCATACAGCTTAAAGAATATGGGAAACAGAGACCTAATTTCAAGTTTCCATGGAGACTTTTCATGGGTCTCCCTGTGTGTCAAGAATGAAGATTCTTGGTCCAGTTTTTATGATTTGTGCCCTGTTAACAGATGTTCATATCTTTAAAGGTCTAAAAAATACAGAAAAATTTCGTAAAAAAAAATGAACAAATACAGGTGGTGCCACCAGTCTGCAGAAACTTATGAAACACTCCATGATCAATATCCATGCAAACAATTATGGTTATCTCTGCATTAGTTGTTCAGATACTTTAGCTTTTGTATCAAATTTTCCATTATTCTGAGCTGTACTTTGGAGTGCCATAGCTCAAAGGATATGGGTAACAGAGACCAAATTTCAGGTTTCCATGGAGACTTATCATGGGTCTCCCTGTGTGTCAAGAACGAAGATTCTAGGTCCAGTCGTTACGATTTGTACCCTGTTGACAGATAACTACATCCTTAAAAATACAGGTGGCGCCACCAGTCTGCACAAACTGATGAAACATCTCATGATCAATATGTATGTCAAAAATCATGACCATCAGTGATGTAGTTAATGAGATATTGAAGTTTTTGTATGAAATTTTTGACTATTCTGGGGGGTAATTTTGGGTCTCAAAAATAGAGAAAAAAATTCGTAAAAAATTGAAAAATACAGGTGGCGCCACCAGTCTGCAGGAAGTGATGTAACATCTCATGATCAATATGTATGCCAAAAATCATGACCATCAGTCAAGTAGTTAATGAGATATTGAAGTTTTTGTATGAAATTTTTTACTTTTCTGGGGGGTACTTTGGGGCCCCATAGCTCGAAGGATATGGGTAACAGAGACCTAATTTCTGGTTTCCAAGGAGATTTTTTATGGACCTCTCAGAATCCCAAGTTACAAGGTTCTAGGTCCAGCGGTTACGATTTGTGCCTGGTTAACGGACGGACAGACGGACAGACGGACGACGGACAAAGAGTGATCGCTATAGCTCAGATGACTTTCAGTCAGCTGAGCTAATAATAAGTTAAAAGGGCGGAGCATCTGGGGTGTGGTGGATAGGTCAATTGCTTACTTTCGTATGTAATTATCTTAACTTTATGTCCTGTTGACATGCAAACTGGGTGACTATATACCTCTGAAGGTTGTCTAAATTGCCCATACATAACCGACAGATCCATATATATCCTAAATAATAGGATAACATTTCAACCATCTGTGAGCAAATTACAATTAATCCGCCACCTGTGTTACCCATGCTTCAATCACTAGAATTCCTCTCCCTGAATCATTTAAACTATTGTGCATCAAAATGAACATGCTTTATCTAAATGAACACCTATTAGTTTGTGCATCTATGGAATACACCTGACACTTGAACCTTCTGGTCACTAAAATAACTGGTACATACAGGATAATCTTAAAGATGATTCATCCAATTATATGTGAGATATAATTTAATTATTACAAATTCTGCTTAATGAGCATTACCTCAATACCTTAGGAATAATGATCCCTTTATTTCATTCATGCTACCCCAGTGGGTCATTTTCTCTAGTGTGCATTATCATGCCTTTTCTTGTACCAGTGCACTTAATCTCAACTCCACAACCTCCCTGTAAAACTTCAAACATACCATCGTTCTCATCTCCTTGAAAGTAAACACACAACATTAGTTTCTGCATTTGTTGATCTAGTCCTTGCTGTCATTGCTATAGATTTATAACACACTGGTTAATACAATTCACTGACACCAGAGAATAAAGAAATGAAAAAACAAAGACAATGAATGGAAGAGAAAATATGAAAAGGAAAAAGGGTTAGTCCATAAACAGGAAAGGTTTGCAGGATCCAATTTGAAGAAACAAACAAAATTCTTTTTTCCTGAATAACTGGAGATGACATGCATGTTAAACCACACTTCCTGACAATAATTAGTAAACTTGTGCAATTCCAGGTCTTGAATTTCGTACATGTAGGGGTAAAAAGAAGAACAGACGACACTGATGACCATGATATTACGATTAGGGAAAGACCCACTGTAAAGCTAACTTGACATGTGGGGAAAACTGTGAAAATAACTTGGGAAGACACGTCAAGACGTGACAGTAAAGTTCTTTAATATGGAAAATGAATGTATGTTGATGCATATTTGTCAGATACACTAAAGAAATATGGCATGAGCTTTGTTAAAAAAAGGCCAAAGAGAAAGGGGAACGTGGAAGTTTCCATATACCTTTAGAAAAGATTCAGACTTACTTATCATAAATTAAAATGTGATAATCCTCCCTTTACTTAGATCTGACATCTCAGAGACAAAATATGAGAGCAGCTGATGAGTGAAAGAAGGTGAGTGAGTAATGGAAAAAGCAACAGAGACAGGTTTAAGGGCATGCTGTTGAAAAAGGAGGAGTGTACAAGACAATGGAGCTAATCCCATATAACTTGAGTACTTAAACCACTGAAGTTCATATTACTTAAATGCATTCACAAAAACTTACAAAACCACTACATGACTATCTGTT
This sequence comes from Sipunculus nudus, assembly GCA_026874595.1. Classification (NCBI taxonomy): domain Eukaryota; kingdom Metazoa; phylum Annelida; class Sipuncula; order Golfingiida; family Sipunculidae; genus Sipunculus; species Sipunculus nudus. Next base: position 19,820,079 of record CM049321.1, read on the forward strand.
TTAGCTGCTGTATTTCATACAAAAGCAACTGATATGTCAATGTATAGCTGTAATATTTCAAATGTTGGAAGAAACATCATGGTTAAAGTACCAATCACTGTATACAGGTTACAATTTATGTCTTAAAATTAATAAAACATTTTTAAAGACTATTTTTAGATCTTTATAAGGCATTTGTCCATGTCTTCATAACATACATTATAACTGTAACCATATTATGTGACATAGCACAGTTGTTATACAATATGTTTCAAAATGTAAATCCAGGATGTTATTCTCCTTGTAAAAAAGCAAGTTCACAAAAAAGTCATCTATATCCAAAGGAAAATGAACATTAGGCCCTTTATATAAAAGAATGCAAGGCAGACTTTTATAAACTCTGTTATATGTGGCAGATTTTTTTCTAAACTCTGTATTATGTAAAGAAACCTGCGGAATTACTGTAATATCTGATAGTACAGAGGTTTACAACTGTTAATAAGTTTTAAATTTGTTTCATAAAATTGAGGATAAATCTTCAAGACAGGTTTCACAAATAATTCTGCTTAAATTACAACTTTTGTTCTCCAGCTTTCACACTGTACAAATGCGTATTGTGAATTTCATTGACTATCTATTTATAAATAGTATAACTAACTGTTTCAGTTTTCAGAATAATTTTCAAAACTGTACCCTGTAATGCATGCCAAGCATGTCAGAGTTTTTAAAATGCAACTACTAGCTGATCTGCGTTTAGTCATCATAACCACTTATTTTGTCTAATAACTATTCTGATAATACAAACACAAAACCATATTCATTCAAACCACTAAATAAGATGTATTTTCTACTGTGAACTAAGATATTAATGTTAATATATTTAGGAAGCATTTGAAAAACTATGCACTGGTGCTTATTTGGGATGCACTGTTGCTTCTAAAACTATTAAAATTTCACCTATACAATAAAATAAGGTTCTAAATAAAGAAAGAGTTATAATATGTACAACATACTTAAGTTTAACTGTGTATTACTTTTTTACTATATCTATCCACTGTAAACAACATGCAAGTACGTGTCATTTGTACTCCTAAATAAATAAGGTAAAATCTAATGTGCTAATGATATGGTAATGCTATGCATATTTATGAGTGTACAAGGTGGGGAAGAACGCAAATATGTGAGCTTACCAAATAAATATCCGCCACTTGCTTTAATGCAGCAATGAAAAGACCATCCAAAAATGTTAATTGTATGAAAAATTCATTGAAACTACTAGTTATTAATACTACTATTCTAATGGACAAATCACAACAAACACAAGTACAACAGGGGTGAATATGTGACAAATTGGTGAAATAGTTTTAGTAAAACAATTTATGTCACTGAATCAAAGTACATGTACACGTTCTTTCTGCTTCATAGTATAAACTGGAAACAATTACTGTCTTTCCTCAAGCAACAAAACTTATAAATGAATTAATGATATATTTAAAAGTCTGATCTTTTTCTCTTTAAAGTTAAGAATATGACACAAATGCAAAGATAGCCATTAAGGATTACACACCTAAATGGAGAATGTAAATTATTATTATGTTATTAATTTTTAATTAATTATTATTATTATTCCAAACTAATTAGGTATCCATTTCAATAAACATTATTTGGTGCAAAATCCCTTAGGAAAAAGTGGACATTTACATGTGGGTAATATGTTTTTCACCAGTTAAATGGTAGGTACACATTCATGCTCTGGTCTGCTGGGAATAAAACAAGGGATATCTTACAAGATTTCAGAATTAACTATGTACTATGCATCTAATTAATGAAACTGAATACCTCCATTTCCCCAGGATGATAAAAATACATCAATTAGGTACGAGTCGCTCTGAAGCCAGGCATTTAGGTATCTAATGGGCAAAACTCACATCTTTCGTTTGAACATTACGAAAGAAGCATAATAATACTGGATACTAGTTAAATACTTATAATCAGAAGTAAACCCATTAGTATAACATAATGGTGTTGCTACAAAAAATGTTTGGAAGACACTCTTATACCTTGCTAAACATGGCTACCACAACTGAGGAATAAGGTAACCTTTTTTCTTGTCACAATAATGAAATATACCTTATACAAGACGGTAATAGCAGTTATGAATACCATAATGACAGATTTTAACTGATTTTACCTTTACTTTCAACATTAGCATCCTGACTGGGTTTGCTAATACATGTATCTCTAAAAGTTTATGTAGTCACAGAAGAATATGTTTTGGAACACTGTTGATTTCTAAAGATGTGTGAATCCCTATTTACCAATAAAGATCGAACATCATTTTGTTTTACACAAATACCCAGTATCAATTTTTTTATCTGAATTTTGATTGTAGGCATGGAATGGAGTTTAGATTATGCCAGGTTTCTTCAAATTGTAGTTGAATAACACACAATTATATTTGGAATTGAAAATGTTTATTACCTTTATGTCATTTCATGTAAATTGATTATGGCTTCCTGTGCAGGAAATTAAGAAATCATTTGAATTTTCTTTTCAAGTATTTGATCATTTTCTAATACAGATCACTTAGATACTGAGAAAGGGTGGTATGGACTTCGATGTAAACATAATATATTTCAAAACACATCTAACGAAACTAAGATGGACTGTTGTTAAGTGGATGAATCTGATAATATGTGTATTATATGATAGTTCCTACCTTTACTACTTGTACAACACAGATGGTAATCATACAGGGATTTACAATGTGATCATATGTTTCTATACATATCACAATGATTATTTGTACATCAAAGACAGTACAGGTAATCAGGACAACTATTAAGATGTATTAATTAATTGAAGATCAGCATGCTCCGCTGTCTCTCAATGTGCTGAAAACAAAATTATTCACCACAATTCTTCCAGGATCACAATATGTATAAACATTTTACAGTTCTAGGTGACACTTCAAATCTGTAATCATGTCAACTAATATCTGACCAGCCTTTCATTGTGACAGTAATTCTGCCGAGCTAAAAACTGCAATTATAATCTAGGTTGGTCAGATATCTGATGAGAATTAATTTCTCAATTTAAATATACATTTATCCATTGCTTTCATGTTCATCTCTGAACTGTTTTCACAGAAACAGACCAATGCCTGCCTCTATTACTGTTATCAGGTCAGGATTGTGATCATGAAATGGCTCAAACTCCACCAAATGGTGTCCCCTGGTGGTGAGTATATTCACAATTTTCATTCAATTTCATCTCTCGTTTATTTCATTCTTTATAAAATCAATTTGTTGTTCAGGGAAGACCAAAACTGCATTTTGGTAAAAATACTATCACAGAGTGCAACAGTACTGGTAAATTAAAAAATACAAATATTTTTGTTTGTTGGAACACTGATTAAACAACAGCAGATTCAACAGGAACCAAGTTTTCACAGTCACAGATAATATGGTAGTAGATTTAAGAGCAGTAGACTAATGATATGTTAGTTTGGGAAATATGTGAAAGGTCAAAGGTAACCTTTTTTTTTTGAGAAAATAAATCTAATCTGCAACATTTGGGGAAAGTTCAAAATAACAAAAGAAGATACAATTTTACATAAATCTGAAATGTTATAATTATAAAACATACACTCTGATGAAATTATCTTATTTAATGTCATAAGGTAAAAGTACTTGGACAATATTAAAGGGTTAATATTCAATATTCAAAACCAGGGATCACCAGAAGGTGGGGTGAATATACACTGATGAAGTATAGAATATACCCGTGACCACTAAAGGGTTAATGAGCAAGGCAATAATTGGAATGTTATGGGTTAATGAACACCAGTGACAAATAAAATTATGTACTTCATCAAATATCCATGCTGTCTTGATCAGTTGATTAATACAAATTTTATGTAATAGCTAATAAATATAATCAATGTGTACAACTGACCAATGTAAAAAAAGAAAAACTCCACTTTGTCCCAACTCAGTGCAAACTGTTATGATTTAATTTTACCCCAAGTCACCTTTTAAAATGTGATGTTGAAATCCAACACTATTTTAATTTTAATATAATGAAACCAGGTAAAGAGTGATATGTTCTGTATTAGTCTTTGTTAATGGAGTCAATATAAATATTGAATTCTATATTACAAAACTACATATAGTACCACTTACAAGTCTGTTTTAAATATTCAATTTTCCCCTAAAATATTGAAATACACATGAAAGATGTCCATATTGCACACTTGACTTGCAAAATGACTGCATAATAATTTTTTTTTGCCTGGACTGAAGTCAAGGTAACATGGAGTTTGAAATGGTTGTCATGGCAACCATAAAACTGCTGTTTCCATGACAACAGTATAAATATTAACATACCAACCAAGCTGGGATATTTTTTTTGCAACTAACACTGGCCATCAAAAATTATTTGAAAAATATAAACTTAATCAACTAGTTCCAAATATCCTTGTTGGAAAACAAAAGTATCCAATTTTAATTATATTTGGAAACCCTAATGTTGGTGTTCATTAAAAAAAGACAGGTGATCAGACAGTATGTGGTTGGTCACCATAGAAACACAGAAACATTAGGTTTAGCATATTTTTGTTAACATCGGAGGGTGGAATATCTTACCAAAAAGTGGAAGGCCTGAAATAATAATATGTCTTAATGAATACTAACATACACTGAAAGCTGAAAGAATCACAAACTATTCCTGGAGACTTTGGTTTAAACATGATTGTTTGCGCTGAGAATATATAAGTGTACAGTTAAACTTTACATGCACATATAGACTATATGTATGGTAGTGTTTATTCCATGTGTAAAAGCAAGGTACAAAAACCGTCACCTGACAAAGACGATGTTATATTGAATAATTTTTATTAAAATTATCTAAACACAATAACTGTTTTCTTCAACAAATAAACAAGAACAACTCTTTATTCAGAATCTCAAAATGTCACAGAGAATATTAGTTTTTAAGCTGGAAACAAAAGCACAGATAAGATGCAAAGAACATGCAATATGACTTTCATCAAATAAATATAAATTTATAATACAAAACACATTGATTTCACAATTTGATTTCTTTACTCTTCTGAATGCCTTTCATAATGACTAAAGTTATATGCTTTGTCATTACAGAAAAACAATGTTGCGCACACAGTTGACAAAATGTTCTCTAAAATCTGTATTCCCAATATGGGAAAATTTTGTTTGACATTAGTGAAACCCAGTAACTAATTATATAACTTAATAAATAACTATAACTAAACTGTACTAGGTATGTTATCACACCCCGGTGCTTTAGTATTTGAGGCCCCTTCAAACGGGACCTACTTAAGGGACAAGACGGTGCTGTCCAACACAACATTTGTTTCACTTCAATCACATTGACATTGAACTGTTTACACTGGGTGCAGGGGGACACAACATGACACAATTTACAAATGGCAGAATGTCCTTGTGAGAAAACTGGTACATATAAAGAAGTCCATATATTTCGTCATTCTGTGCTGCATGGACTTCAGGGCTGGGGGATAGATTATTCCCATTCTCCAAAGAGCATGTTGAAATAACATGTTCGGCCACTGTTGTGACAAAGACTGTATGGAGAGTGAACCTCCTGTGTAGACTGGTATATGCTCTGATCCCAGACAGGAAAACTGCTTCATGTCATGGTGGTCAACAGACAAGTGTAGCCAATGACCAACAAAGCATTCACACTTTTATTAAAGGAACTGTTGTTTCATCTGAATAATGAATTATGCATGGGAAGAATCAACCAATCAGCAAGCTCAGCAGGAATCCAGCTCCTGTGGCTTAAGGATAGGGCACAGGGCTCAAAGACCAGATATTTTGAGTTTGTATCTCAGCCAAGAGGCAGTGAGATTTTTCAGAGTGGGCCTGCCCCAAAGACTGTGCCCAAAATTTGTTTAACTCACAAATGAGTCACCTTTCAGGGGTTCCTTCGAGGCAATATGATGATTTGAGTTAATTTGTACTGGTTAAAAGGATAAATATTATGCTGGTTATGGTAAGCACGCTTTTCACCAGGCTTTTTAACATTAAAACTGCTCTAGAAGCAGTATTAGCTGCTTTATGCATATCATTTACTGGTATTGATACAGATGATAAACTTTGTCGCTTTACATCTCATGACTAAAATATTATAAAGTTTCATGGGGACGTTGAAATAATGCAATTCTGCATACACATTAACCATATTCTTGAAATGCTTACCTTAAAGACATGGAATAATAATACTTTATAAAAAAAATGCACATAAAAAAGCTTATTCTCCTTATTCTCCTTTCAAGTTTTGGTTTGAATTTTATATTTATTTAAGTGATTATACTCACAAGGTTTGATTGGTTCATCGCCCGTGTTCTTTGCAGGGGGAGGATGCCTGTGCTTGTGTCGACGACGGTGTCGTTTTTTGCTGTCTGTTGGGAAGTGGAGTCCCACATACATAGGGGTGCTGCCCCATTCCTCTGTGTGATGACCTGCAACATAGGGGGGAAAATGGTAATTGTATGAAGGTCCGTCATGATGCCTCTGTGAACTTAGTAACTTACCACAATGTTCATTATCTTAGTCCCCTGCCACAATGTTTATATTCTTAGTCACATCCCACTATGTTTATATTCTTAGTCACTTTTCACAATGTTTATGGTCTAAGTCACCTGCCACAATGTTTGTTATCTTAGTCACCTGCCACAATGTTTTTATTCTTAGTCACTTACCACAATGTTTATGGTCTTAGTCACTTGCCACAATGTTTATATTCTTAGTCACTTTTCACAATGTTTATGGTCTAAGTCACCTGCCACAATGTTTGTTATCTTAGTCACCTGCCACAATGTTTTTATTCTTAGTCACTTACCACAATGTTTATGGTCTTAGTCACTCGCCACAATGTTTATATTCTTAGTCACTTTTCACAATGTTTATGGTCTAAGTCACCTGCCACAATGTTTATTATCTTAGTCACCTGCCACAATGTTTATTATCTTAGTCACTTGCCACAATGGTTATTATCTTAGTCGCTTGCCACAATGGTTATGATCTTGGTCACTTGCCTCAATGGTTATGATCTTGGTCACTTGTCACAATGGTTATATTCTTAGTCACTTGTCACAATGTTTATGGTCTTAGTCCCCTGCCACAATGTTTATGGTCTTAGTCCCCTGTCACAATGTTTATGGTCTGACAATGGTTATTATCTAAGTCACTTGCCACAATGGTTATGATCTTGGTCACTTGTCACAATGTTTATGGTCTTAGTCACTTGTCACAATGTTTATGGTCTTAGTCCCCTGCCACAATGGTTATTATCTAAGTCACTTGCCTCAATGGTTATGATCTTGGTCACTTGACACAATGTTTATGGTCTAAGTCACCTGCCACAATGTTTGTTATCTTAGTCACCTGCCACAATGTTTTTATTCTTAGTCATTTGCCACAATGTTTATGGTCTTAGTCACTTGCCACAATGTTTATATTCTTAGTCACTTTTCACAATGTTTATGGTCTAAGTCACCTGCCACAATGTTTATTATCTTAGTCACTTGCCACAATGTTTATGGTCTAAGTCACCTGCCACAATGTTTGTTATCTTAGTCACCTGCCACAATGTTTTTATTCTTAGTCACTTGCCACAATGTTTATGGTCTTAGTCACTTGCCACAATGTTTATATTCTTAGTAACTTTTCACAATGTTTATGGTCTAAGTCACCTGCCACAATGTTTATTATCTTAGTCACCTGCCACAATGTTTTTATTCTTAGTCACTTGCCACAATGTTTATGGTCTTAGTCACTTGCCACAATGTTTATATTCTTAGTAACTTTTCACAATGTTTATGGTCTAAGTCACCTGCCACAATGTTTATTATCTTAGTCCCCTGCCACAATGGTTATTATCTAAGTCACTTGCCTCAATGGTTATGATCTTGGTCACTTGACACAATGTTTATGGTCTAAGTCACCTGCCACAATGTTTGTTATCTTAGTCACCTGCCACAATGTTTTTATTCTTAGTCACTTGCCACAATGTTTATGGTCTTAGTCACTTGCCACAATGTTTATATTCTTAGTAACTTTTCACAATGTTTATGGTCTAAGTCACCTGCCACAATGTTTATTATCTTAGTCCCCTGCCACAATGGTTATTATCTAAGTCACTTGCCTCAATGGTTATGATCTTGGTCACTTGACACAATGTTTATGGTCTAAGTCACCTGCCACAATGTTTGTTATCTTAGTCACCTGCCACAATGTTTTTATTCTTAGTCACTTGCCACAATGTTTATGGTCTTAGTCACTTGCCACAATGTTTATATTCTTAGTCACTTTTCACAATGTTTATGGTCTAAGTCACCTGCCACAATGTTTATTATCTTAGTCACCTGCCACAATGTTTATTATCTTAGTCACCTGCCACAATGGTTATTATCTTAGTCACTTGCCACTATGTTTATATTCTTAGTCCCCTGTCACAATGTTTATGATCTAAGTCCCCTGTCACAATGTTTATGGTCTTAGTCCCCTGTCACAATGTTTATGGTCTGACAATGGTTATTATCTAAGTCACTTGCCACAATGGTTATGATCTTGGTCACTTGTCACAATGTTTATGGTCTTAGTCCCCTGTCACAATGTATATGGTCTTAGTCCCCTGCCACAATGGTTATTATCTAAGTCACTTGCCTCAATGGTTATGATCTTGGTCACTTGACACAATGTTTATGGTCTAAGTCACCTGCCACAATGTTTGTTATCTTAGTCACCTGCCACAATGTTTTTATTCTTAGTCATTTGCCACAATGTTTATGGTCTTAGTCACTTGCCACAATGTTTATATTCTTAGTCACTTTTCACAATGTTTATGGTCTAAGTCACCTGCCACAATGTTTATTATCTTAGTCACTTGCCACAATGTTTATGGTCTAAGTCACCTGCCACAATGTTTGTTCTCTTAGTCACCTGCCACAATGTTTTTATTCTTAGTCACTTGCCACAATGTTTATGGTCTTAGTCACTTGCCACAATGTTTATATTCTTAGTCACTTTTCACAATGTTTATGGTCTAAGTCACCTGCCACAATGTTTATTATCTTACTCCCCTGCCACAATGGTTATTATCTAAGTCACTTGCCTCAATGGTTATGATCTTGGTCACTTGACACAATGTTTATGGTCTAAGTCACCTGCCACAATGTTTGTTATCTTAGTCACCTGCCACAATGTTTTTATTCTTAGTCACTTGCCACAATGTTTATGGTCTTAGTCACTTGCCACAATGTTTATATTCTTAGTCACTTTTCACAATGTTTATGGTCTAAGTCACCTGCCACAATGTTTATTATCTTAGCCACCTGCCACAATGTTTATTATCTTAGTCACCTGCCACAATGGTTATTATCTTAGTCACTTGCCACTATGTTTATATTCTTAGTCCCCTGTCACAATGTTTATGATCTAAGTCCCCTGTCACAATGTTTATGGTCTTAGTCCCCTGTCACAATGTTTATGGTCTTAGTCCCCTGCCACAATGGTTATTATCTTAGTCCCCTGCCACAATGGTTATTATCTTAGTCCCCTGTCACAATGTTTATGATCTTGGTCACTTGCCACAATGGTTATGATCTTGGTCACTTGACACAATGTTTATGGTCTAAGTCACCTGCCACAATGTTTGTTTTCTTAGTCACCTGCCACAATGTTTTTATTCTTAGTCACTTGCCACAATGTTTATGGTCTTAGTCACTTGCCACAATGTTTATATTCTTAGTCACTTTTCACAATGTTTATGGTCTAAGTCACCTGCCACAATGTTTATTATCTTAGTCACCTGCCACAATGTTTATTATCTTAGTTACTTGCCACAATGGTTATTATCTTAGTCACTTGCCACAATGGTTATGATCTTGGTCACTTGTCACAATGGTTATATTCTTAGTCACTTGTCACAATGTTTATGGTCTTAGTCCCCTGCCACAATGTTTATGGTCTTAGTCCCCTGTCACAATGTATATGGTCTTAGTCCCCTGCCACAATGTTTATGGTCTAAGTCACTTGCCACAATGGTTATTATCTAAGTCACTTGCCTCAATGGTTATGATCTTGGTCACTTGACACAATGTTTATGGTCTAAGTCACCTGCCACAATGGTTATTATCTTAGTCACCTGCCACAATGGTTATTATCTTAGTCACTTGCCACTATGTTTATATTCTTAGTCCCCTGTCACAATATTTATGATCTAAGTCCCCTGTCACAATGTTTATGGTCTTAGTCCCCTGTCACAATGTTTATGGTCTTAGTCCCCTGCCACAATGGTTATTATCTTAGTCCCTTGTCACAATGTTTATGATCTTGGTCACTTGCCACAATGGTTATGGTCTTAGTCACTTGTCACAACGTTTATGGTCTTAGTCCCCTGCCACAATGGTTATTATCTAAGTCACTTGTAACAATGGTAATGATCTTGGTCACTTGTCACAATGGTTATATTCTTAGTCCCCTGTCACAATGGTTATGGTCTTAGTCCCCTTTCACAATGTCTATGGTCTTAGTCCCCTGTCACAATGTTTATGGTCTTAGTCCCCTGTCACAATGTTTATGGTCTTAGTCCCCTGCCACAATGTTTATGGTCTTAGTCCCCTGTCACAATGTTTATGGTCTTAGTCCCCTGCCACAATGTTTATGGTCTTAGTCACTTGCCACAATGGTTATTATCTTAGTCACCTGCCACAATGGTTATAATCTTAGTCACTTGCCACAATGGTTATTATCTTAGTCACTTGCCACAATATTTATTTTCTTAGTCACTTGCCACGATGGTTATTATCTTAGTCACTTGTCACAATGTTTATGGTCTTAGTCCCATGTCACAATGTTTATTGTCTTAGTTCCCTGCCACAATGGTTATTATCTTAGTCACCTGCAACAATGGTTATTATCTTAGTCACCTGCCACAATGGTTTTTATCTTAGTCACTTGCCACAATGTTTATTTTCTTAGTCACTTGCCACAATGGTTATTATCTTTTTCTATCAATTAATTTTGGCCAAATGAAAATTTGCTATCAGAACCACCCAGCTTATAGGCTGAGCATCTCTTTCTCACCTGTTTTACATATTTTTAATGTGTTGTTAAGAAATCATTCATTCTTTTTAATGCTACTTAATATGCTAACTCTGGGAACTAATAATCCTTCAGCCTGGTGTTACAAAATTTTCAGTTAATTTCTGAAAATCTACATGACAGGTAAAAGATTAACCAAAAATGACTTGGAAATATTATCTGCCTTAATGGCCAGATTTGGACGGGTTTTGACATGAGGACAGTTTATGTAGAAGGACAAGGCAAACAGAAGGTCAAGGTTGGCAAACATAAAAACAGCTCAAGGCCACTGCAGGTTTATAAATGGCCAATGAGATATCACACAAAGGCCTGAAAGTAATATGTAAACAGGCCTGTAATATGTAAAAGGCCTGTATACAGAGTTTGTTTGATGTTACATATTTTACAGGCACACGAAACACAGGTGAAACTGAACCATGAAGCAGCTGCTGTAACACATGCCAGTGTTCTATTCTGCTAAACCACATGACCTTCTGACAGGTGCTTGTAGCAATCATGAACTGACAACTGTACCTTGTCTGTTGCAGTTCTAGGCAAACAGCTACAGAAGCTGTGGAAGTATTCTCAAATTCAGCACTCAGGGCATATAGTGCACTTGAAACTGAAAACCGATATTCATTAATGGTCAGACTGAGACAGCAAAAAGTAGTTTGCCAGAAAGGAAGATTCAGTAGAAACTCTTTTATCTGAACATCACCAGGAGAGTGGGTCAGGGAGATGCAATAGAAACTTTTTTATCTAAACATCTCCAGGAGAATGGGTCAGGGAGATAAGGTAAAAACTCTTATTTAAACATCTCAAGGGGAGTGGGTCAGGGAGATGCAGTAGAAACTGTTTTATCTTAACATCTTCAGGAGAGTGGGTTAGGGAGATTCAACAGAAACTCTTTTTATCTTAACATCAACGGGAGAGTGGGTCAGCCAGATGCAGTACAATCTCTTTTATCTGAACATTTCTAAGTAATTGGGTTAGGGAGCAGCAGTAGAAACTCTTTTTTATGAACTTCTCCAGGAGAGTTGGTCAGGGTGATGCAGTGGGAACTTTTATCTGAACATCTCCAGGACAGAAGGTCATGGAGCTGCAGTAGAAACTCTTTTTCAACTGAACATCACCAGGAGAGTGGGTCAGGGAGATGCAGTAGAAATTCTTTTAACTGAACATTACCAGGAGAGTGGGTCAGGGAGATGCAGTAGAAACTCTTTTTTTATGAACATCTCTGAGAGAGTGGGTCAGGGAGATGCAGTAGAAACTCTTTTTTATGAACATCTCGGGGAAATAGGTCAGAAAGAAGCAGTAGACACTGTTTAAATTTAAACCGAACATCACTAAGTCAAGAAGAAACAGTGAAGCTCATTTATCTGAACATCTCCATGAGAGTGGGTCAGGGAGATGCAGCAGAACCTCTTTTTATGAACATCTCCTGGAGAGTAGGTCAGGGAGATGCAGTAGACACTTTTTAATCTGAACATCACTAAGTCAAGAAGATACAGTAGAAACCCTTTTATCTGAACATCTCCAGGACAGCAGATAAAGATACCGTAAAAACTTTTTTTTATCTGAATATCTCCAGAAGAGCAGGGCATAAAAATACAATATATTTTATTTTATCTGAACATCTCCAGAAAATTAGGTCAAAATGTGCAATAGAATTTTTTATCTGAACATCTCTAGGAGAATAGGTCAAAAAGATATGGTAGTAACTCCTTTATCAGAACATCTCAGGACATGTTATTCAATACCAAGAAATGTGTTGAAGTACAGGTGTTACTGGTATTAAGTCAAATGAGGGACTGTTGAGTTCTGCGTTTTCATATATGGAAAACAAAATTCTAAGCAAATTTGGGATATAATGAATTTTGGTCTATGACTGAATCCAGTATACAGGACAGACAAAGTACCTGAAATATACAGTAGACCATTACTGAGATTAGGCCACTACTTGAGACTGCAAAGAAGCACTGTGTCAGGACATGATATGTAGGTATCAATATTATATGTCTGCAGGATGAACAATTTATATACCAGGAAATCCTGAAAGTCTGCATAACACTGGTATATCAGTGACCCCTGCAATCAAAATATCTAGGCCAAGTCCAGGCCAGGGTAATGTGGCTTTCAATGTGTCATATATCCAGTTATTACAAAGTAACCACAGTGTTATTTTTTGCAGCGGGAGGGGCTTGACACAATTTAGCTGCAAAAAAAGTCTCCCATGATACATATTGAATGCCAAATTAACTTTCCCTGTCAAAGCACAAGAAAAAAGTATCATTTGACCTTTGTGTTAAAAATACCAATATCAGTGGTTCCTTGGGCAGTCCTGTTGGTATTGAGTTTACAGGGTTCACTTTGATATAAATTTATCTTTTGTTTGCATTGCACATAATTTAAGCATTCACATAAATATCCAAAAAGGAACCAAATGTGAACAAAACGTAATCAGCTCTGGAGACCAGATAAAGAAATAGTGTCACATATGAAATGTAAAAAATTTGTTTACAAAAATTCATAAAAAATCCAAAAATCATACAAGTGTGATCAAAACTCACCTTCAATTTTCATGGACTTTACATGCCTTTTATAGAATTGCTAAACTATAATTAATTCCATCTCTTTCTATTGGATGATAAGATACCATTAACGTATCAAAACAGGTACCAAAAACGATAAAAATATTTGAAAGTGTTTTGTGACATATAGATGTATCATATCAGCCCTTATGATAACAAGGCTTGTTTCACTGAACCTCAGAAAAAACACTTAAGCTGTGTTTCTATGTGCACGTAGATGCATTTGTGCTTGAAAAGATTGGTGTGTTTGATTTTATGGTATATGTAAATATATGCATGAACTACCAGAGGTATATATCTTTATACAGTAGGTCTAGCAGGTGTTCAACAAAAAGATAGTGAATAAACGTCATTTTACCCCAAATCCCTGAGTTCTCCCAGACCCTATGCATGGAAATGGCTCCTGTGGCGATTTTCACGCATATAAGCTGATACAGATACATGGAAAGACTCCAGTTACAAAATCACAAGAGCAGTTTTTCATGCATATAAACGCACACATGGAAACACAGCTTTAGTTACTCACTTTCTATTTGTCTCTGATCAAAACAATCTCTGTTGCCATAGTCACGGAGAGGGCGCTCGCCCTCCTGGCCATCTGCTGCACTACTCAAATCCATGGCAGAATTCCCTTCCCGGAATTCCCCTTGTGAGTTCCTTCACCGGAGAAATTTGGCTATTAGTGTCCAAATTTTGTGAGTTGTTTTCTGTTGATATCTTGGCAAGTGCTTGTGTTTTCACAACTGTTGTATCATTTCTGGAAATACAAGAGAAAAAGGTGATAATTTTTTAATCAATATCCTCTTATTTATCATTTATATCTTTTTTTCATCCTGGGCAATTATCAGTGAAACCCATGCTGACCTCTACTGAAATGATTATCTTCCAAATTTAAAGCATCATGGTCAGATCCATAAACAAGATTACTTATTTAAATTGGTTATTAGTTTTTTCCCTGGGAATAAGCACAGCAATTCTAAACATATTGCTAATCCTAGTCTAACAGACAGGATACAATAATCCATACAGGTCAATTTTATAAAACACTCAAGCATACATATGTTATTCTCCTTTTAATCTACTTAATACTGTATATCTATGTTCACTAAGAACAGACCATATAAGGATAGCTCTGAATAAATCCTTCATTAACCAGATTTAGCTCTGTATGGACCATCTATTATATACACCATGTGTACATAATGCATAGTTCTCATGATAAATTATCAAATTCTATGTGAGTGTTAGGAGTGTACATTGTTTATGCTCCTTGTACATATTAACTCACTAAGATCATGTTTCAAATATACAGTGGTCCCTGGTTTGAGAGACATCAGTACTTCCCCATGAATCAACCACCTACTGTTATAAATGATTTTGTCTCTTGTATCAGTTGTATGGATAAGTTTTAAATAAATTGCACTTTGAAATGTACCACTTACTGTCAAATTTAGGAAAACATTCACAATTTCCCTGCCTTGTAATACTATTTCTAAAACTGATCTATTATACATGCTCAGGGGAGTGATATCGGGGCATCACAACTTTTCTTGTTTAGATTCTTAGTGATTAGAATCAGCAACAGATGAACACTGATTAATCAGCCTGGTTGGATCCTTGGGAGGGGGTCCAGGGACTTACCCTCTATGTAAACAGTAAACTCTTTCCTTTACAAAACCCTGGTCCACTCATATATCATTGTAATTATTACAAGCTCTTTCCACTTGCTTCTGCATACCCTAAGTAATTTTCAAGTGTAAAACCTGTAATGTCCAATAGTGACAATACCGGTATATATATAACAGAAGTATCTCTTCATGGGCACTGATTTCTTTCAAATGAGTACCTTTATACTATTTAGCGACACATATATATTGTGAACAGCAGATCTTGAGGTTCAAGTCCTCTGTTATGCAGACATCTATTTTTTTTACAGGCAAACATCCAGATGGCACTAGTGTCCCTCAATGAAAGGTTTAACTGTATGTGATAAATAAGCTATACATACACAATGGATATTTATTTATATTAACATCAAACATTACTTACAATTTCCCCCACAATGCTCATGTATCCTGTATACTATATATATCCCAAAAAATCCTGTTATGAATATACCAGTACACTATTTTCACTTTCAGTTTGCATACCATTTAATTCATATGTTCATAACTCCCATACTTAGTGCAGACTGTTAACCTGCTGCAATTACAGCTGTATAGTTACTGCAATCACTCATGCTGAAAGCACCACTTGGCTGTTTGAGAGCTTTTCCAGCACAGGTGATGAGCAGTCAGCACTGTCAGTCACTGTAATAGCCTATCCATCACTGTCACATGTACTGTAACAGCCCATCAGTCAGTGTTTATTAGTGCTGTGCCAATAACCAGTACACTTCAGTACAGTCAGACACAATCTGAGCTGATCCTCATCACCTTATGTAATCATTAATATTATCAACTGCGGGGAATCAAAGGTTACTGTTACCACTCAATTCTGTGTGTGTATGTCTGCACCATATCTGGAAACAGTATCATGGATGTTTTTGAATGTCCAAAAAGTTCAGTTCTAAATAAAAGCAAAAATAACCTGGGAATCAGTGTTTTATGGGATTTTATAGCACATATGTTTACACTAGGCCGTAACATGTGACGAAATGGAGTTTTAGTCATGACTTCACACAGGAATATGACATCACTCCACATTTCGTTTCCTTGAAAGGTGTTAGTAAATACTATCTTCCATGCAGCATGTGCATTCTCATATCGGACACTTTTTTTTATAAGCAATGTGTTATTTATGAATTAAATTTGTAATGATATCCTTCACCTGCTCAGATTACTTAATGTTTCAGACAAATTTGAGAATTTTCACATTTATTTTACACATTTACAGACAATAGTCAATAATCCTGTTTCTTTTGTATCTTAACAACATTTTCAATAATTAAAACACAGATGGTTTGTGTTAGGTTTATTGAAATAAATATGCTTAGTGTTTGACCTCAGAAAACTAGCCATGCAATAAGGGTCTTGAGTGACCCAAGGCCAAAGGGTTAATAATAATCCAGGTGAGCTAAGCCTAGGAGACAACATGTCTGGTAGCACTGACTGGGCTGGTACAGGCAGTGCCACCTATCCATTCTTAAAGTTGCACAATATTTTTTTAATTTTGTGTGTGTGTGAAGCTGCAATTAAAGCAAAGAATGACAGGGCTAATCGGACAATGGGTTTAAAGCAAATGTGTATAATCTGCTTTTATTTATAGTCAAGCACTGTGTAAGTCAATAGTCTATTAAGTTAGTTTTCTTCTCTACCAGTAGATGGCTCTACATATGCTGCTTGAATTCTTTCTGTGGCCTTCAGAAGTTGTAGGCCTACATTCAAATTTGAAATAATTAAATCCGGCCACTTATATCACAGCACCTTAAATACAGCATATTGTTAGTATTTAAGCTAAACTGCATGTAAAGCTGGGCCTAGACAGCTGAGTGGTAACAAATCAACAACTCGGATATATTACCTTGGCCTTTCACCACGATGCACAAGTTCAACTGAATTTACTCAGTCAATATTTGAGATATAATTCTACACAGCAGATTTTAAGATAACAAAGATGGTACCTAAATTAATAAAATAACAATTGAACATCAGTCGTTTTTCTTCTTTCAATCATTGAATATGATTTTTACAACTGATCATACCACTACAACATACTGTAAGATCTATCTGTATTAATCACAAGATACCAGTACATTCCAGATGAATACAAAAAGCACTACCAAGCTGTACTAGATATTACTGATGACACAAAATTAACAGTATTAATATAAATGCTGATAGTACTGAAATCTCTTCTTCCCTAATGTAATAATCAATAATTTTTCCAGAGGATACACTGCATGTCATATTTTAAGGGAAGTCAATTTATTTCTTTCTTGCTCAACTGTGAGCTATATCAATAAGACGGTTATAAAAAACATATGCCAGGTAAGTTTGATTTGATGGTATCGTAATTAATGTCAACCCAAGGGAAACAGTACTGTACAACTTTTTATCAAATAAAAATCCACCACCTGTGATGTACATTTTTTATCACACAAAATACTTAAAAGTATTCCCAAGCCATGCATTGTTTGATGCAACCCAATCTCTGAAGATATCATTTTCTCAAATAGACTTTCGAGCCTGCTGGTAATCGAAGCTTGCTGACAAATCTCCTACTACCCCAATCGTCATGGTAACCACAAAGAAATGGTGGCTGTGTACAAAGGATCTAATAATTTTATCTTCAGTTATAAAACCTGAAACATGGTCAAATGCAGAACTGAATACCTAAACTGTTTTTAACATATGAATAAAAAAAAAGCCATAGAACATTTTTACAAAGGTATACATGATACATTTGACACTTAAGGGTTTTATATATTAATCTAAAATAAAACAGGTCCTTACTGTATTCTGAAATTAATTAATTTTTTTTAATAATTATTTCTTTTGGGGAGAATTATGTTTCAAACACCTTCATATAAAATACAAAGACAGAATTGTACTGTTTTGAAAAAAAATGTGCAGCATCTCAGAACGTCAATAAAAATTGAAAAAAGATACCTATATAATCAGTGTACAGTGAATTGCAGATGTCAATACATAGGCTTCATGTTAATTAAATCACACAAAAATATTCAAATACTGCCAGTACTTAAATAACTTTAGAAATTACCTGATACTTAAATGTAAGTATATGAAATGACTGAGATGAATGACAGAACGCATAACTGTTAAGAAGTAGCCTGATACTTCAAATGTTCCTCCACCAGGATCCTATTATAAATTAAACTTTGCAGTGAGCTGCACAGAAACATGTGTGAACATGCAGTGCATTAACTCCATGGTTTAATCACAGGTTAGTTCTAGAACAAAGGCAGCCCTATATACCAGTGAATGCCTCTCATCCTTGACCAGGATAAACAAATTGCCAAAACTTATGATGGAAAAGAATTATTAAAACAAACTGAATATATAATGGTGATCCAGATAACTTAAAGAAATTTACAGGCTATTACTTGGGTATTCTGCCACAAAATATCATCAAAATCTGTTCATAAATTTTCAGAATAAAGTTGCACATAGACAAACCAACCAATTAACTAACTAAGTACTGATACTAGGTATTATAGTAAATAGTATAGATAAACATGAATACTACTAAATGAGGCAAAATCAAGAAGCATTAACACTAAGGAGATATAAGAAAATTAAAGTTGTAAAAACGGGCAGTGTCAAATTTGAAGAAATATCAAAGATTGCAATGTCATATGAAGATGGCATCAGAAATGCACTGTCACAATGAGGCCACGTCAGCAAGAGGCCCTGTAAAAAATTAGGAAACACTGAAAAGAGGTAATATCAAAATGAGCCAAAGTCAAAGAGTTGAATTTGAAAAATAGTTCTGAGCAAGGGTCAATAGGCAATAGGAAGGACAATCCAGAAAGAAGCAATTTCAAAATGAGGTTAAACCAAAAAGAGGCTCCACTAAAATGAATCTGCATGTTGTCATGACAGCCACTGCATAAATAACATCAAAATCACTAATGAACTGTAGTTTCAATGACAAATTGGACATGTCATTGCTAACAACTGCAAACAGTTACAAAGGAAAATAACTGGTATCCAACGGGCAAATTCAAGAAACATTAGGACAGTAACAGTGCCATCATAAGAAACACAGTGCCTTTGTGATGATTAATTAGGGAATCAAGGAAAGTCGTTATCGGAGGCTGAGAGAGTATTTCCATTATCTCAGGGAAAACGCCCCTAAAGGGAGCTGGATATGATGCATGTCTCATTCATGTGATACTTGTTTTCCAATCTGAACATTTTAACAATAAATTATACATAAGATGGTCTTTTTTGTTTTCTTCTGCAGTCAAATGCTGTCTCTATTTTACTTATTTATTAGTGGGGACCGAATTGGACGGATGTTTTATTACCTTGTAGACTCTTTTTATTAATGTTAAAGGTTACAGACCAAATGAAATGCTCCAAGATGTGACCCTCACATGGAAAATGATCCACTATTCTTGAAATGAACTGGACAGAACTTTTACCCAGGCAGCAGCTGAACGTCAGTGTACAAAGCAGATGTTATCTAGAGTACATCATACAGGATAAAAAATGCAAAACTGATATACTAGCCTTTTCATTTTCCATAAATTCTTAAACAAAACCTTTAGAGAAAATTAACAATATATTTTTGTACAGGTTAAAGAATCATATAATAACCATGCCAAGGCTGAACTTAACACATCAATTTTGACAATGCCTCATGGCCTACAAGTACACTATCATGACATAAACCAGATCAATTGTTACTGTTAGCTATTTTAGTATTCTTTCTAACAACACCTACCACATGAGAGAAAAATTCGGTTTTAACTCAGCATATTTGTGAATCCCTCTGCACGTTTGAGGAATTTCTGACTGCATGGATACAAGCAAGTATTGCACAGGTCATTGGACGATAGCCAACATGATACATAAATTACTCCTTATCACAGAGACAGATTTTCAGTTTGTTTTTTTGAGTTCACATGAATTCTTTTGTTTTAAATTATCCCTCTTAGTTTAATGATAAGGCTATCATCTCGTAGTCTAATGTTAAGGTTATATCTGCCACAGGACGGATGACCACTTCAGTGCATTCACCCAAATGGAACAGAACAGAACAGAACAGAACTTTATTCAGGAAAAAGGCCTCAGGCCCAAAGTTCCAAACATTTCAATAAATATTCAATTTAAAAAGACTGCTACCTTCCATTGGATTTATGTACTTTTTAAATTGAATATTTATTGAAATGTTTGGAACTTTGGGCCTGAGGCCTTTTTCCTGAATAAAGTTCTGTTCTGTTCATTCACCCAAATGGCTTGTACCACAACTCAAGTTAGGCTTAATAGTCCACTATAAATGCCTACTAAGTTGCATTTACTGGGAACTGGTTCCCACAGTACAAACCTGCTACTCCTAACAAGCAGTGATGTAAGTGGCCTTTCAATCATACCTGTACATACTGTATAATCAAAATTATCATTTTGAAGGAATCCAAAATACAAATCAACAAAATACAATATCTTTTTCTAATGTCCTACCTCCAGACAATTATGTCGATGGCAATACCAAAGGTGCACATTTCATGTGAATAAAGGTCAACCTCATGTCAAATGCATGTCAAAGGTCACTTAAGCATTCACATATCAATACTAATAAGACAATTTTATAATCACACTGGCAAAGTTTACGAAGCATGTGTAAACCTAACAAGGTTTACTTACTAAAATGTCAACGGGCAGTGCAGAGGTATAGGCAAACTTTACAATTACCAACCACTTTTTCCTTTGAGTAGGGATAAACTGGTAAATATTTCCTTCTCTGTTTGATTGAGCAGATACAAATGGTCAGACAACTTCAAGAGCAGGCTGACATCCTCCTATTCAAACTGCATCATGGTAACCTTAAGAAAGGTTGACACTGGGATATAACAGTTACTACTGTGGACATTGGCTGGACATCAGCTTATAGCTGACACTGCAAGGTGTTACTGTGTACAAATCAAGCAAATAAACTGTTCTATTCAAGCATAGGGTAAATACGCGCTACAGGTAGTCCATGTACAACAAAAACTTGCTGAATATATTTCTGTAGAAATATAAGCTATTTACCACCCCCACCCTTTATTTTCTTACCAAGTAATGTACATATCAGTTAAAATAAGTTTGTAACTTGGTGCAAAAATTTTCTGCTAATATGATCTTTTATTTATTTATTTTTATTGTCTCTTTGCAACAATAGTATCAATAGATTAGTATTCACTTGTTTTAAATATGTTCCATTTTGTTATGATATTCAAACTAACTACTGTAGTATCTGATCTTGTCAGAATAAAAGACAACTAATCAGTCAAAACTAGTATCATTGGATAAGTACTCATTTGTTTTACATATATTCAATATTATTATTTATCATATTCAAACTCCCTGGATTATATTCTTTGACCTCAGCAGAACAAAAGATAACCAATCAATCAAAAGACAATGTATTTTGACCATGGATGCTAAATCTCCTCTGTGAGTAACCTGGAGAAAGGAGACCATCTCCTCAATCACCTGCAGCCTCTGACCAGGTACCTCCCTGGGGCAAGGCCTTTTATATAAATATTTCCTGTTTCACTACAGCGACATGCTGACAATTGGCTCTCAGTTCTCACTTAATTGAGCCTTAGAAGCACAAAAGCTCAAAGAGTTTATTCCTACATGAGCACATTAATTTCAGTTTCACAGTCTGCTGGCCAAGTGTCCTGGACTTCCATGCTGAGACAAGTATGTGCCACTGTTTAATGAATGGATTTCTATAATCAATAGCAGATCAAAAGAAATCTTGTGGCCTGTGTCTAAACTAACAACCAGAGACATGCATGGTTTGAAAGTGCATTAAACTTAAATGCCGAACAGGGTTTGAAATTTGTTTAAAATATTATAGGCCAGCGAGGCCTGCAGTTTCCAGGTTTCACAGGCCTTTCAGACTAATCTTCAGGCCCAACTGTGTGTGTTTCATTTTGTAAGACATGTAGGCCTGTCAGAAAAGGCCAATCTGTTACCAAACTATGGAACATTGAGAACATGCCACATGACTGCTCGAATGTAGGTATGATATATCAACTGCACTGACCAAAAATTATCCATAGCCAAACAAGTGCATAATTCTGCAATTCTGATGGATTCAAGAATATATGTATGTATATGTAAGTACATATATCCTGCTATCATGCAGTTATTCTCGTCCTCATTTTAAAGACAGTGACACTTCAGATCATGACATTAAAATAAATTTGTTTTATTCATTAAAACAATATGTACTCTGCATAAAGTGTTATATATTAAATAAAGATTAAATATTCTAATATCTGGACTTAATACAAACTTAAACAAGTGATCACTTCTTTGTAAACATAGGGTATGGATGCTGATAATATGATAGAATAATTTACATATTCATTATTGTTCTCATATTTCATATCAGTTATGAATGTTAGAAAGGTTGAGGTTTAAAATTCATCTGACTGATACTTATCTAAATGAACAGACAGTATACAAGGCGAACTGCTATGTGGTATGACTACTTATATTAAATATTATTCTGGTATGTTTTATTAGTTCAAACTGTTAGTAAGGTTGAGTATTTCTATTCTACTCCTATGTACTTCACATACCAAAATAAATTACTTTTACCACTTACCATGTACCTGGTACAAATAAGGCTCCGATCATAAGCAATATGAGAACACGTTTTCTTAACAAATATCATGCACTGTTATGATAACTATACCAGAACTACCTGAGGCGGACACAGTCACTCATGCAGAGCAAATGTATTGCCCTGCTTGACCAGGCTGGTCCGAATATGAGAGAGTATGATTACCAGCGCATCACACCACTTGTGTAAACCTATTCAAATCAGTAGTTTACAGAGTATGTTTGGACCAAAACTACTCAACCTTGAAATACTGGGATGGAAACAGACATTCAGGTAGGACTTATCATTCTCTTACAGAAAAGTACTCGAGCACTAATGATGTAATCATATGTGGTTAATCACTAATATCATAGAAGTATAATATACATAGGATATTACACATTCTTGTGTGTGATGTCACAGACATTGTATATTCTTGAACTGTTATTAACAGACAAATTAATGACTTAATTGCCTCAATAAAATATATGCAGGTCATTTGCAACAGCTACTAGTATCTGCCTGCAACATATCATGCATTTGTCATCTGTTCCTTATAAACTTATGTGACCACAGGAAATCTTTCCACAAAAAAATGCAATACATGTTGGTGACCCAACTGCAGAACACAACTAGAGCACATCTGACATCTATCATATGTTAAAAAACATACATGAACAATGGAAAATCACAAATCCTTTCGCAAAGATGGTATCTGGAGAAAAATTAAAGACAAGTATTAACACAAGGAAAATAAACCACAGTTCTCATGATATATCACTGTAACGTTCCTGGGGTATCTGGATGTTTTGTGTATAACATCGTTGCCCATGTGACCCAGGAGCCTCCTACTTGTGACCAAGCAGCTTCTCTTGAGAGGAAAAAAATATTCATCTAAAGAAAACTGCACATCGAAAGAAGAACTAGAATCAGTTTGTTTTTGCAAACAGACATGTCTCCCCTCCGTATGGGCCTACCATCCCCAAATTTGAACAAAAATATAGACTACTTCAAAAGTCACAGCATTCACAAATAATTTCTATTCCAGTTGATTTGACCATGAAGTTGAAGGTCAAGGTCTACAGTTTTTTAACACTTATGAGATTTTGGTAGAAACATTTCACGAGTCAGATTTCATGAAATTATACTAGGTGATTTAAAAGATATAGCATTCACAAATAATTCTATTCTGGCTGATTTGACCTTGAAGATCCAGGTCAAGGTCACCAATTTTTAAACTCTTCAGACAACTTAATTGGAACAATTAGTGTTTCAAATTTGAGGAAAAAATATGTGATACTTCAAAAATTATGGGGTTCACAAAAGATTTCTATTTTGGCCTATTTGAGTTTGATGATGAAGGTCAAGGTCACCAGTTTTCAAACCTGTCCGAGATATTGGAAGAAACAATTTAAATTTGAAATTTCATGAAAAAATGTTGAGTCATCTAAAAGTAATCTTGTTCGCAAGAAATGACACAGACAACGCCAGATGACAACAGACCATACTGTACTATATGTATCCCTCATATAAATATCACCCCAATAAAATAATTTAATTCTGTCAGAGATATAAGAAGGACAGTGAGCAAAAGAATGAACCTTGTGCAAAGACAAAGTGTCAACAATCCGGCATTACCTTGACCTGTCATCATGATGTGAAAATTAAACTCCTTTTTACTCGATCAGTCAGTATTTTAGGTATGATTTAATTCTACACAGCTTCAGTCATGGTAATGTAGATGGTACATGAAATAACTGATTAATAATCGATCCTCAGTCATTTTTATCTTTCAATAATTTAATTAAATTTTACGACTGATTTCTACCATTTATATTTATAATGTATGATGGAAGCCCAATGGATGCTCTCACACCCAACCTTGACCTGGTCAGTGGACAGACATGGCAATGCTAAGATTATTAACAGCCAACCCCTTCATGAAAAATAATTAGCTGAACTGTATGCACGGGCACCTCAGGAGGAACCTGAACATCACAGGGCTGGATGAAACAGCCACACGCTGTAAACAAGCTGTTCCTGTTATCTTCCCCATCAGCCTGGTTCTGACACAGCACAAGGCAGGGCTGGTGGCTTCAGTTTGTAAACAATCCACTAATATTCCTGGAAGTCCCATCTGACGCCTTTCTGGACAATCAATATGAAATTCTGTAAGTTGCTTGTGTTTGTGACTGTTACAGACAAGACCAAAGACCAAATAATGTGGATTCCCTTACAGTAACTTGTTTGCACTGTGCACAGTTCAATGGTTATTCCGAAAATTTACTGAAACAGATACCCGTTTCCAGGAATACACCATACAATAAATGTTTATCACAACAAGTTTTTTTATGAGCCTCCCAAATTAATAACTTTTGTTATATATGTTTGTGATTGTTGCATGCAGGACCAAAAAAAAACAGTTTGACTAAAAACTTATGCTAAAACAGTAAAAAAGATACCATTTTCATTTGAAAACAACATCATACATTCAGCAAAATAACATTTTACTTATTCTTAAATTTATGTTTAATCAGCCTTGACATAATAACAATGTTTTTAGCAAGTTTATATATGACATCATGCAAACACACAAAAACAATACCAAACAGGATTACATAAACAGTTGCACAGATATTCTGGAGTTTTTTGTGACAGCGAACTCAGTGAACTTAAAGATACTTATGTTTAGGCCTTTCACAAATTACAAAAAATGCCAAACACTAACCAAAACAAAAATATGCTTTCACTATTCAACCATTTTTTTAAGATTTTCCAAATACACAGATTTTCAATTACCAAGGAAAATGCAAAACACATTAACAACACAAATATTTACAAGAAAATATTTTCATCTGCCACTATGAAAGGTAAAGTCTGTATTTTATGCACTTGAAACTGCAAAACAGGTCTTTCTATAGAAAGTAATGCCGACAAACAGATTTGCAAAGCTCATTGGGTCGAGGTACATGTTTACTTCTTCACTTACTTTGTAAAGAAATATATATTAACAAATGATATGAACTACCACAAATTAAACGTAATAAAGTCTCCCAGTTTTATACCAAAATCAGCAATATGATAGTTATGATAAAGCATCCACTTTCATCTTATATCTGAAACTGATAAATTAACCTTCAAATGACTGATTCAGCAGAAAAGCAAGAAAGTCCTTCACAATACAATGAACATCAATATCTCATTTTAAGCCACCTACACAAAAACTAGTTTTCTTTAAATCTTTCTTTAAATCTGACTGTCCGCTCAGGCATGACATCAAAAGCAGCAGCATCTTTAATCACCCTCATTTATCATTTACTAAGTCGATTGGAAAAAAAATCCAAGGGCTGAAAGAGGCCCAACAAGAGCTTTCTCTGGCTCCATATCTGTCGCTGGGTCTCAAGTTTATGGCTAGGATTTCCATGATAGCTTTTCTATATATATTTATGGATGTTCCAACATTTAGTTATCCGATGAAAAACTATGAATAACATTTTGGAAGGTCTGCTGGTGCTTTTTGAAATCCTCATCTTGAATTAAAATCTGCGACATTACTTATTAATCTCTCTTTTTCTTATCCCCTTTTCTTTTCCAGATTTTGCCACCTTGACCTAATACTTTATACCCCTTCCTGAGCAAAATATAATGCATGTAAGCTAAGTGAATTATCGCTAAATTCAAGTTTGAAATAAATATTTAGAAAAAGTTTGGTCATCTTTCTACAATCAGGAATTTTTTTCAAAAAGTTATTATAACTCTTTAATACAATGTATTCCTTGTATATGTAACATTTGTGTATCATATCAAGTGGAGGTATCAAGTATAATATTATTAAATTATGTTTTTTATTCAGCCCTGTTTCATGTTAATATTAAAGCTTAAACCACTTTTGGATATTGCTTTGTTATGATCACAGATATAAATGTATTATCTTTCAACTGAGTAGAGTTTAATGTTAGTTTCACAACATATTATATTGGATGTTTTCAATATGACAAGTCCTACAATAATACAAACATTACTGTTTGCTATGATTCTTCATAATTCTACAAAGGACTGGTTTTTATTGCCTACTATTTTATCCATTTTATTATCAACTTTTATTATCTACAGTTTTCCAAAATGTAATAATCAACACCGCTATAAGCTTTGATTTAAAGCCAACTCACCACTAACAAACTTGATATAATCCCTGCTTAATTCTTCCACTGGACAGGACACAACACTATCCAAATCTTTCTATACTGTCAACATCCAGCAAAGAAAAGAGGTTTCTATACATGCACAGTCATTATCCCAAATTGAAAAGCCACGGTAATGCTAATTGGATGTACTTGGGCCAACCTTGACTTAAATTAGTGCCTGAGGTCACATGATCTATGTAGGCTGATACATGTAAAAATGCACAAAACTTTCTCCTTTCACATTTTGCCTAATTTAAATCCAACTTCTGCATTGGGTTCATTAAGTTTCAAAGGTTTATCCTCTATATAAAGCATAAATAGGCTTAATTAAGTTCTGAACTATTCACTGTTAGGCTTTTTGTAGGTTAATATGCTTGAAATAATATATATATATATATATATAGTATAAAAGCATATTAACAATCCTACAGAGACCGTGCGCTGTAGTTGGAAACATATTTTCAAGGAATCAAATATATTTTGTTGTTTTTTACAAATTTTCACAAGTCATGTGATAGCTGTCACATGATTATCAAACTACTTAAACAATCATCTGTTGGTCTGTAGCTCACACTGCAGTCAAATTTTGCTGTGCGGTATCTGGATAACAAATAAAAGGTTTCTAACCCTTATGGTCATAAAACATACCCAATAACAGACAACCAGAAAGCTGGAAGAAAAGGAAAGGACAGAACTTCATTTTAACTTTTGAATACAGCTGGCTCTGTATGACTGAAAGCAAAATGAGCTAAATTATTGTCCATGAAAACATGATAAGAACATGAAAGACATAAAACACCTCTACCAATTCACTTCGTAAGCAACTGATGTGAAGAATGATATATAATGCTCAGGTCCTTTACATAAACAAGAAAGAGTGTATTTTGTTACGAAGACAAATTGCTCAGTGGAAAATATTGGGCCGATCCAGGATTTGAACCCTGTCCCATGTCGGTGGCGCACATGTCCGGCGTTCCAACCGCTTCGCTAGAAAAGCAAGCTTCACTAGTGAGACAGTTCTGTCCACTCTTATGTCACCCTGTAACAATTTTTTTTACAGTACCCATGATAAAAGTAAAAATTCCTCCTTATCTTTTAAGGTGATATCCCAGTTTGAGCCTCTAGCTTATATTTAATTTCATCTGATGAAACCCTTAACACCAGTGGATTGGACTACAAACACTGTAGACCAATTATTCTGTGTAATGGACATGCTCATGGAAAATGTCAATTGCAAGATGAAAGGATATGTTACATCAAAGTTATATATTAAGGTGTTGCTGCATAAACACATTAATGGAATATTACAAAACATGATGCAGAAAATTAGACCAACATGGCCACAGACTAGGTAAACAGACTAATAATAAAGAGTCAGTGATTGTTTGGAAATGTGAAAGTCATCTTCTGTTTGTATGAATAAGTCCTGTATATAATCACACAAAAAGACAGCTGACAAGTAAATACAGGTATACCACCCAGTTGTTAAATCATTCAATGTGACCTGAAAAACAAATGATATATATATAAATATACAAAACATCAAATAGACACACAAAGCCTTGATCTATAATGGTAAAGTCACCTTCACTTAAACCTCTACCTGCAAAAAGTAAATGAACAAAAAATTGTTCAATATCACCTTGTTGGTATAACACAAACCACGTGGACAGAGTGTGACATGCCTGTACAACTGTGGCAAATGTTATTGAATGTATACAAATACAGAGTACCTAACACCTGTATAATACAGTGGTAATGTCTGCTTCAAAATTTAGCAGTTAAATTCTTAATTTTCTCTTTTCAGGGTTTCACTTACCGGATCTCACAATACAAAAGACCTATACAATTATTTATATATGGAAATTAATAATTTTAAATATTATATGCCAAAAAATATTATCAACAAAAAATATTGTCTATTAATGGCAGACAATAGGACACAGATCTGATTTCATTAAAAAAATCAGCCTCTTAAAATACATGATCTACTTTCATTCAAAATGTCAACCTTTTACTGATCCACTTTGCCTTTGTCAATGGGACCACTTAGGCCAAAAAAAATTAAAGCTATGGTTCTCAGGCAAAGCCCGCATCAATTTTAAACCCCCGCATCAAACATTTTTATTTTGATTTTCAATAAAAACTTTCCAATTTTGAGCTGCTGCCGCTCCGACATTTCTTTCAAGAAGATAAAACCATACAATTTCCTTTGTTTTGTAGTGCTTTTACTTATTTAGCAAAATAAAACTGTTATTTTCATGCTTTTCCCTTATCATTTGACATTTTTATCGAAACATACCAAAAAATTTAATAAAAAAAAAGCGCCCGCCCGCATTGATTTCTGAAAAAAAGTGCCTAAGAACCATACCCTTTTTTTATTTTGGCCTTATTCTTGAAAGTTTCATATCTGTGATAATTCTGCAATTATAAAAATCGCAAATTTGAAACCCTTGCGAACAAAATGGCAACCACAGTGTATGAATTATCATTCATTCAAATGTCAAAATTAAGAACTGAATATCAATAACAATTTGAAAATGGAATGATAAATAACTGATAAGCCTGATGAACAGATTATGGATAATCCAGGTTACGAAATATCCGTGATATTTTGTCACAATATCACAGATGAGTCAAATTGATTCTTCGCTACCAGACAATTTCTGATCTAAATGAATGATCTGGCATGGCAGAGATCCCTGTTCAATCTTATCTCATACAGAAATTTTGTGCATAATACCAGTAATTAAGACTTAGATATGTACAGATAGATATGATTAATCTTGAACAGATATTATTTTTTGTTTCTTAATCCAAAATAGCATGGGAAAATGTGGTTTAAAGTAACAGGATTAACTTACATAAGGCAGAATGATATTCCTCTCTTATTAATTAAATTATTTCTTCGTGGATGGTTCGAAACAAGTCCACTTTCTTATATACCAGGTGATCTGTTGGCGGGATGTCTAAGCTACCTGCATCTGGTATAACTATTGTCTGTGGCCTGAATGTTGGCCATGTTGTACAATAGGTTGTAGAGTGGAAAAAGTGACCAACAGATGAATTCATCTAAGTCAGCTCTTACGGAAGACAGGGTTCTCAAAGAAATATGGACTACTGCTCAGAGCATACATAATATTTAGACATACAAATTTCATTTTTCCCCTGTAGGAAATTGAGGCGAGTAGGGTTTGATTAGTTTGCTTCTATATCCATATATATATTTGGGTACAAACATTTAGTGAATGGAGAACATAACCATGGATTTAAACAAATGTAATTTTCTATTTTTCTTCTTTTTTTTATCAAATGCTTACACAACAACAGCAATGCTAGGTAGTCATCTTTTCTTATGATTTCATTCAACATAAGTTAATTCAACACAACTGTAGTGTTAATGCACACAGTGGGCTGCAAGTAACAAGTAGTGCTTTATCTTACAGCAATTCATTCCCCTATTGGACAATCAGAGAATAATAATAAGATTTAGATACAACAGTGGGATCAGTAAACATTTCTTTATATACAATGAGTCAGTATTGGTTAATGTATTTCATTGAGTTAAATAAATACTAAAATATTCATTCCAAAGAGGACTGCCAAGAGAAATAATCAGGAGACACTACTTTAATGCTGGAAGTAGAAAGTGCATTTATCAACCCAATAAGAAACTATATCATATTATCTCCATCCATCTATCCCTCTCTTCTATCACTTTCTATTTCAGACACTGAGAAATGAGAGAAGCCACATTTGTAGGCAATGTTCCCAATACTTCCCAATGCTGGCAGGAATAAACAAAAAATGCAAGATTTATATTCATTCATAAGTTTTCTTGTCTGTTGGCTGAAAACTGTTGTAGGTATTCAGTGACACACTGGATCACCCAGTTTTGTGACAAACTTGGCAAGTGACCCTGTTTTAATGTCTCAGGTGAGGGTACATAATTTTTTTTCCAGACAATGTGAATGTGCTTATGTAATTGTGTTATAACAGGCTTCCTGCACCTCAGCCATTTTTAAGACCAGCTGACAGAAAATTAAAGACCCTTTCATACACAGAGTTCTTTAATGGCCCTGCCATGCTTTAAAACTACTGAAACACTCCTGACGTTTTTAGAGCCTTCATTTATTAGTGGAGAATTCCTGGGAATCTACTTAGATCTTTCTCCAACAAGTCTGTGGCTACTCCTCCTTCACTGTCCCAAGTTACATTTGATCACCGAACTGTCTGTGCACATTCATTACATCAAGATAGGTAAAATCAAATTTAAGACCTTTTTAAGATCTATGTCAGGATTCCTGGGATTTTTAAGACCTTTTCAAAGCCTTAACAAGTGACCCATGGGTCATGACGCTCAGATGACTGGGAAGAGATTTGCAAAAGGAAATTTTATCATCTGAATGGTAATATATAACCTGACGCATCAAACAGATTAACCAACAGGCTGAGATTGTGTCTGTATTAATATATCTCAAGAATAGAGTAAACTTTAAAAAAAATACAGGTGGCTCCATCAGTCAGCAGAAACTAATACAAGGGACCCATGGGTCAAGACGCTCAGCTGTTATATATGATAAAAAATATGATTTGGGAAAGAGGCACATGCTTGTTTTGTGTGGTAATAAATATAAGCTTTATTATGAGTTGTTGGTGTTTAGCTTATGTATGATTTTGATAGTATCTTTGCAGACAGGGAAGAGGATTTATTTCATTTATTTTATTAACAAATGGAGTGCTATTGTCACACAGATTTTGACTTGGCCATATAACTTATAAGCAGCACATATTATAAAAGAGTTGAACTATTTATTAAAATTTAATAACAAATATTGTGCCAATATAATTTTTATTAACAAAAAAATTATAGGAAAATCATATGATTTTTTTAAATAAAATATAACTGAAATGATTATTGAAATAATATTATAGAATATATTCATGAATGCATTTATGAATACATTTTGAAAGTATCTGCACTGGTATTCAAATACTTTCATTTTTACCTGAATTCCCATTCTTATGCAATAAAATTTTTTAATGCAGTACATATTCATATTCGTATTCAAATACATTTGCAAAGCATTGGCACCATGTCTAGTATTTATTCAGTTTTAGCCAAACAAAGATGTTGAGAATCCAAAATATACAAAATTCACAAATTTAAATAATGATAAGTACCTGGTTTTATGGCTTTTATTTATATTAAAAAAATAAATGTAATATATTCACTCTGGACTACTTTCACATTAATCTACACACTAGACACAGTAGGAATCTAGATTAATATTATAAACTGCATCTTTGTCTATCATTAATTTCCTTCATATGATCCCTAATGATTAGAAATGAATAATATGATTTATTTTTTTATCATTAAAATTTCACTGAAAAATACCATAGGTGACTGCATGGTGTTATTTGGAATAAGGTTGACATTGACATTCTATCCATCCATACAAGATTCTTACATCATCAGCAACTGCAAGTTAATTTTCTGTTACTCATCAACTAACAAATTCCTTTTCTATTAATTTTTCTTTAATTTGTTATAAAAAACCAATACAAAATTATTAATTTATTGTTTATTGTTATGTTGTTTTTCAAAACTACTACTAGATGAGTTGGGTTGGACACCTGGATCAACTGTGGCTGGGCATTAGCTGCCTGGCTGCCCCAGTGAATGCTTCGCTCAAGCATGCATAATCTGATGAAAGGTCAACATACAGTGACTGAAGAGTGGCTGGATTAAGCCTGAGTCTGACATGGTCTCATATAAACATTAATAAAAGCTACAATATTTGGCCAATTTCTGTCAGCTTCCTAAACTACAAAGATGAAATCCTTATGTGTGCATTATATGAAAATTATATCAACAGTGCTCTCAGAAAACAAACGTGCCATGGTCAAAGTTGGGTAAAATTTAAGGTACTAATTTTATATTTATACTAATAACTTATAAAATTTGAAAAATTCAGAACTAATTTTTGGTATTCAATTGAATCTTGATTAAATAATGTTACATCCCTGACAAAAAAATCTCTAGCTTCAGCAATCCTCTTGTTAAGGGAGTAAAGATATTTCTTGATTTTTTAAAGAGTGCATTATTTTTGGGCCCATAACTTAAAACAATTACGCAATACTGACATCATTTCTGGCATGTGCATAGCGAATGTATAGAAAAATATGTATATTATATATGATCAAAGTCAGATCAGTGGTTTTGATATTAGGCAGTCTTACACTAGTGTAACAATGGGTTTTTAATGGAAAAATGAAGTTTTACATTAATATTTCAAAGGAATTAAGTCCTAGTGATAAAATTCTTGGCATGGTAGGGGATTTTGGAGACATCTAACTGTATGCTAAATTTAAGGAACTTAGAGCTGAAGCTTGGGAGCTGAGCTCTAGCAAACTGCATAACACTAGCTTGATGTAAACAATATGTGACATGGTGCTTGAAAACTTGAATAAAATCTACAGTTTTTGATCAACTGGTTTCAAATTTTTGGTGTTAACAGACAAAATGCTAACAAAAACATGCTGTGAAAATTAAATCCACAGTACTTACAGGAAAAAAACATGCCATGGTCAAACTTGGGCAAAATTTAAGGTACAAATTTTATATTTTTGCCAATATTTAAAAAAATTTAACAGATTTTGATCTAATTTTTGGTATACAATTAAATTTTAATCAATTAAAGTTGTATTACTGAAAAAAAGTCCCTAACTTTAACACTTTTGGTCTTAAGTGACCAAATATCTTTCCTGATTATTTTACAAAGTCCATTATGTTTGGGCCCATAACTTTTTTAAATTAAATAATACTGACTTAATTTCTGGCATGTACATAGGAACTATATAGAGGAACATTTATGGTAAATATGAAGAAAACCAGATGAGTGGTTTTGATATTGGGCAGTCCTGAAGTGTGAAAATAGATTTCTTATAAAAAATTGAGGTTTTTCCTTAATATCTTGAAGGAACAAAGTCCTATTGACCCAATTTTCTGCATGGAAGGAGATTTTTGGGACATCTAACTGTATGGCAAATTTCAGATTCGTAGGTCCAATGGTGTCGAAACGTGCCAGTCTTACGGACGGACATCCGGACAGACGGACGGACGGACAGACAGACGGACGACGACGGACAATGAACCACAACTATAGCTCAGATGATTTATAGTCAGCTGAGCTAAAAATGCAAAATAAAAAATAAGACCTCTTAAGACTTTTTAAGGCCCCACGGAATCCTCTATAAGTGATTGAGAATATGTGTGTGGTAAATGTGTGAAAGGTATGTTATAAAACTCTGACCCAGAAATTTACCATCCCAATTGAAATTCGGGTTCACAGGCAAACGAAATCAAACCTTGGTCCTTCTGAAGTCAGGGAAGAAATAGCCCACATTTAGATGTCCCACCATTTTCTGGAACTTTTACCTGCCAGGGTCAAGCAGTTAACAGTTAATGTCAAGCCCTGCAATATAAGAGCTGTGAAGGGCATGAGCATGTATGTATAAGCAGCTTTCAGGCAATTTTAACACTGTTATTGAGCAACCACAACAGGAACTGCTCATTATGGAGAGTAAACTGTACAGCAGAATAGTGAATGGACACAATGCCACCTCCAGCTCCATACAGCTGAAAGGAATCTGTATCAATATGATGATATTCTATAATCACTGTCAACAGCGTACTATATTTAGGTCTCTCTTATGCTGAAGAGAGCTGTTGGACATTGGGCTACAAACCAGCAGACCTGTAGACTACTGCAGGGCTACTACAGAAGGCTGACCTCGC
This sequence comes from Sipunculus nudus, assembly GCA_026874595.1. Taxonomy (NCBI): domain Eukaryota; kingdom Metazoa; phylum Annelida; class Sipuncula; order Golfingiida; family Sipunculidae; genus Sipunculus; species Sipunculus nudus. Next base: position 19,855,069 of record CM049321.1, read on the forward strand.
TGGCTAACGAGAGCTGTCAGACATAAGATGGCCTGAAAAGGACACAAGAACTATCAGTAAAACTCTTGGGAAAGGCCGCAAATCTCTTTAGCCACATTCAATAGTCATCATCCCCCTGTACCATCCACGACCTTTGTAAGCCGACCAGGTTAACACTAACACAAAAGGTTGACAGCTATTAATCTTGTTCCTCTGGTGGGAATAAAATAATGCTGGCTCAGCACTCTCAGACTCAGACAAAACTTTCTTTTATAGAGCTTCCTCAACCTTCTTTTTATATTGTAAAGCAATATAACTGACCCTAAAATTGCTTTTATCAATTTAATTTTACTAAGTCTACATATGTAATTTTTTTAAATTTTCTTTTACTATGTCTATACATATGTATCACTTATTTTTTTTTCATGTTTCACATGCATTATTTGTATTTGTATATATATTTAAAGCTATAATTTGTATAACAATTATATATTTACAAAAATTATTATTATTTATAACTTTAAAGAGTGATATTTAACTAATAACTTATCATAAAATATCTTTATACCTGGTGTTATCACTTTTTACTTGGTAAGGTTAAACGACAATTTCCACAAGTAAATTTAGGCTAAATTATATGTTATTAGCCCTTGAAGTCATATAACATGCTCTTTTACAGAATGGGAAATACAACAGTTCATATATCCATAAATGTTCCTCAGATGACTCTCAGGCAACTGGACCAGAAAAAAACCCTAAAATCCCCTCTTAACTGTAAATCATAGTCATACTGGGGGACAGTAAACAATCAATATATATGTTATATATATATACTGGGGTGGCTTACCACAATTTTGGGTCCTCACACAATCCCCACTTGTTCATGAATCACAGTGAGCGAGGGTGCCCTGCTGGATGTTTGTTATTTATCTTTATGGTAGTTGGTTACTCTTCACAGTCTGAGGTAAAAATAACCATGTCATAACCCTGGGGGAAGTCTGAAGCCTCAGTTGGTTGAGTCCTGTTGGCAATCAGTCTGTCAGACAGTGATAAACACCTTACACAGCCTTGTACTGTGTCATAGTGTCCTTTGTGTGTCAGAGAGCCCGGGAATGTAACTCTCATGTGACACACACAGATAATCAATGATTCATAATATAAAATGCGACAATACTTCCAAGTATGAAGTACATGTTCAAAATCATCTATGAATATCTAAAAATTTATACTACAAAAGATAAATGTACGAGGTATGGTATGGAAAGCCTCCTCCTCGATGATCTACACAAAAGCTCCACAATAAAAAAACACCCTTGAACCCCCCTTGCCCTACCTGCCCCCCCCCCCCCCCCAAAAGAAAAAAAAAATAAAGTTTCTAAAGCCTACACATCACACACTGTTCCATACTGGTCAATATATAATACACAAAATCAATTAAAGTAATTGATTATAAATTAGTTTCTTATAAGAACAGAGGGGATATTTTTAATCATATTTTATTTTTTAATTCGCATTCATGGCATTTTTTTTAATACCTCAATACTGCCATGAAACATTCAATGGATGATTATTCATTTATCAATGGGAGTCTATAGCTTTGAATTTTAATTTTAATCGGTTGTTTCATGGTCTTCCATCACAGGTTAACAAAACACTGGTGTTGTGCTTCTAGTTTTACTCCAGCAGGGGTTACTTCGGTAGGTTTAATGATTTAAGTATAAGATACAATGTCAGAAATATCAACAGACATAACAATTTCACCCATGAGGTACAGCGACAGAAATTTTAGTGTCATCCAATATCGGAGTCAGAGGTGAACTAATAGAAATACTGGAATATCCCATCTCTTCCATAACACAGGCAGATGCTGAAAATGTCATAATATATTGATTTGTCCATAAATTGTAAGAGTTTATGAGCAGCCTGAAGTGTTTCTAGTAATACCACAAGGATGACCAGCTGTACAAACACTGGTTCACTACCTCAAGTTCAAGGTCTATAACTGATTACTACAGAACTTAATTTATAATGTAATTAATGCATTAATTCAGTTTCATAATGTATAATTAGGAATGAATGAGATGATTTATGTCACACAAAATATTTCAGTAGACGAAATTTACAGTTAAATTCATATCTTTATTGTTGCTATTTATAAATAAATGAAATCTGTGGAATTGCAAAAGTTTTACCGCTTTTTCTCTAGAGCTCTCTCCCTCTCTAGGTATTCTGGCAGAGCAGATAATTTGATTTGCATTGGAAACAGTTTGAAACCACCTCCTCAGCTTGATTCAAAATGGTTTGAAAATGCTTTGGATTGCCATGTTGGTTCAAATTGGTTCAAAAATGATTAAATTTACCGCTGAAAGGGGTTTAAATGATATATGGAAATAGGTAAAAGTGAACAAATGGACCTGTATGACTTTTTCACCATAATTCAAAGAAAGGTCAAACCTATGTATCACACATATCACTCACTTTTACCTTAAATGAGTGATGTTATCTGGGTGTAATCTCTGCTATATTGCGCAGAATGCCCCCTGAACCATTTCCTGGATATCAGTGTCAGCCAACTGTCATACTGGAAATGGAAGCCTGACCCTCATGTCAAAGATTAGGTTCTGTGCATCCCAGATGGAATGGCTTCATAACAGTCTGATTTTCACCATAAAGATCTTGCTCAACCTAACTAAATCTAGCTCATGCTGCATTTCATCTTGTTTAATACTGTGCCAGAGCCAACTGACCATTTGAACCTCTCTAACCTATTGCGATAGACCACTGGTGTAAAGCTTTGTCCAAATCTTGCTACAGCACATTAATATATCCTCAGAAATGGGGTGCATTAATCTGAACTACATGTATTAACAGTAGAGGGTAGTGATGGACTGCACTAAATATAGAGTGGGTCGCTCCAGATCTAGTGTGTTCATTCCAGTTCTATTACACACAAAACTGAAAGCTCCAGCCAGTCTTAGCACATGCTAGAATGTAAACCAACCTAAAAATGTCGGACTAGTTTAAGTGAGCTCCAATGTGAAGTCTACCATGTTCAGCCCAATCTAGCATATTTGGGGGATCTAGAGGAGTCTAGAATTTGTGTGTTAATGTGTCTTTTGTATACACTAGCCTGCTTAACTTGCTGATATAAAAGCATAAATGAGGGCGTGAGGTCAGAAAAATTGTTAATATAAACCTTATTTATTTTACAAGGATTGTAAAACTAGTTATAATAACTAATGAAAGAAACTCTCCATGGCTTGGATGGTGCCATTCTGTAGTCTGTAGACTAATGCAGAGGTATCAGGAAAATTGTCGGTTTTTCAGGCACCTTATTTTATAAATCACTGTAGGAAGGCAATATTTTCACCTTTTTATTACAGTTATTTCGATAAAATTTTCAAATGAATCAGGGAATAACATGATACTGAAATAATTGTTGCGAGGCAGAAAAACACAACATAAAAAGAGGAAATTCTATAAAAAAATTTATTAATTGATTTTCTTGAATGAAATTAATGTTTGAGTGGCAGGGGGCTCAATATCTGTAAATTTGGAATGAGAATCTAAATAAATTTGTTGATGCGGGGGAGCAAATTTAAACTGATGCATGTGGTTCCTAAAAAGCCAACATTTATTTTAGGGCGAAGCAATACATATCAGGTGACAGGTTACATATCGGGATATTTCACTCGGTATAAAACACACAATAAGTTACATATAAAAAATATAAGAGTTTCAAGTCTTCTTTGCTTAAGTTTGTTAGTTCATAAACAATGAGTCAGCAATTTTAAGGTTTGAATGAGGTTTTATTACGGTGTATGTGTGTCTCAGAATGGGAGTTACAAAGAGCACTAAACTGGTTTTTAAAACATGTTACTTCATTGTGAAATTTCAATATTATAAATGAACACATTACAGCCATAAGGAAGCTAGTGCACAGACCAATCCTATTTCAGAGCAAAACCTACCAAACCACCTATCACTTGAGACGAAGCTGTGCATGAGAGACCGAACAAAGAGAGCTCTCATTTTCGATAAAAGATACCTAAGAAAACAGGCACATAAAACAGATCTAAGATACCCATTGATAAAGATAAATTACAAATGGCTGTTCTTATACCACACTCATTATCTGGTTGACTCCTGTTTTTAACAGGACAACTTGCTCTTGTAATAACTAAGACCGAACCTGTAGGCAGTTGTGAGATACTGGAGTTACCTTTACAGATACCTGGCTGACTAACGACTTTACCTGGGCCACCTGTTCCTTGCCACCACCATCACGTGGATGCCACCTGGACATGTGAACAAATGTCAGAGACTTGGAACGAGCGCGGCATTCAGCCAGCTCACATACAAGACAAGGGTATGGCAAAGTCATGACATTGTCAGCTCATATGTTATGAACTCTGTACTTTTTACATAAATTATATTAATTAATATGTACACTGGCTTTTATTTATTTATTTATATATAAAAATCAATCCTTGTAAATAAATATCCATAAATTCAAGGGTTGCACTTGAACTGAAATTAATTTTACACAGACAAATGCACACTGGCATATACTAATTACGAGTTTTACATCTCAACTGACACAACTGATAATGCTTGAAATTCTGCCATACAACTATAAAAATTCAAAGAAATAGTAAAAGATGCAACATTAAAGATGGGACATGGAAAAATTCAGTAATTGTGTAGTTCAGGGTTATTTTATAAAAGGTCTATATAACCACTTGGTAACACATTATTTCCAAATTTTGTGTTGTTCTATAATAAGAAGAAATGTATACTAATATAAGAATAAGGCATATATAATTATGAAAAGATATGAAAAAAAAATATATACATAGTTTAATTACAAATATATTTTTTATATAATGACATAAATTGCTCAAATATAGCTTGTTTCCATGGTGACGTCATGAACTTCATGCATAATGTCATGGCGTAAGATCAAAATCTGATCTTTTAAGCCACAATAACTCTCAAACAACACCACCTTTCATTATTTTACCCTTATTTTTCTAAAACTATACATCTCCAATAGATTAAAAAAATATTACTTTTGTTTATATTTGTGTTAAATATCCTAATATAGTCCTTTTTAAAAAAAAACCCCTAAAGTACAACATTACTAAAAATACATTATAACCAGGAACTGGGAGAAGGAAGAAAAACAAGGAAGGGAAGTCATTTATAGGAAGAATTATTCAAGGTGATACTGTAGAGGTAATGTTAAAAAAAAATGCCTGTAATTCAATTTAATGATGTAAATTTAGATAGTATTTCTGTGTGTCACAGAAATGTGTATCAATAAGATGGTTTCTGGTCCATGTTTATTTTAAGTGACAATGTCTTACGCAGCAAATCAAAGGATGGTAAACAACAAAGAAAACCAAAGTACATAACTAACAATTAATGTATAAAAAATACAAGATAAGATCACTCAAACAATATCCACTGAGCTTTCTACTTGGGATTTGCAAGTGTTCAAATAATATGTACCATAGTCCGGTCAAATAAAAAGTCCTTGACAAATCATATCATAGCTTCTTCCCCTTGGCACAGTCTCTTCAATATGTCATAAATACATACACAACAAATATCTGTTTGAGTCCACTGTTGTATCATATTCTATCCCTATATTATCATGGTTGCAATTAATTAATGGTTTACTTAATTTTCATGGCTAGCCGCAAAGTTCATATTTCTTTATAATCTTTGTGCCATGCTGTTTTGTTCAGTCTGTTGACCTTAGCATTTTCAATCTCTTTAAAGTACCAAATATATTATTTTCTTTTATAAAACCTTAAGCACATAAAATTAATATATCTTCACAACACTTGAATACATAAAATAGATGATCCCTTAAAACACCTTCAATACATCAAACAAATGATTTTTTGACAACCTGCCCCCATTTAAGAAAATATTTCTGCTTGTATATTTTCTAAATTATTTCCACATTTGGTTTTGTTCAAACTCTGTCTCTTTAAACCTCACTGTTATACATTATAACTTGAATATTTTACCTGCTTGAACCAGAATTTTCCACAATATAAAATATAATCACAAATCAAACAACATGATACAGAGGGACCTCTAGCACCTTGCTAATACTGGTTCATCATTTCTATGCTTAACCGTCTAAGTTTATGCCCGTCTGCCCTAGTAGTCTGCTAAAAAATTCCCTGATCCCTTTTTATAGTCTGTATCTTAAACTGGTAAGCCTGCAGAAACAATGCCCATAATGTGGCTATTTTCTGCTTCACTTCTCTGTATATAGGCAAGCAGTTGGTTGTCAGTCTGAAGTGTAAACTCTTTGTCAAATGGATAATTCTGAAATTCCTTCACTGCAAAAAATGAAGCAATACATTCCCTCTCTGTGACTTGAAATTTCTCATATAGGTCCTGTTGTCAAGCCTGCCCCCTCTTATATGCTGGAACAGCTTTCTAAGCATTGTCATGTGCTCTAGAGCTCCATGTAGGAGTATGACCTAGAACATTGTCTACGATGCTATCTAAACGGTCTACCCCTTTTAGCATCTTACACATCATCCGGTTGGATGTGGCTACACTGTTCACTAAGCCAAAAGGCATCTTACAAAACTAAAAACTTCCTTGTGAAGTAGAGAATTCTGTGATGTCTCCACTGTTCTTTGCTACAGGAACCTGCCAAGACCTCTTGGTCAAATCTTTGTGCAAAACTGATACCTAAAGAGCTTTGCCATGATATCATCTGCTTTGGGCGTAGGTTCTGAGTCAAATTTTGTTATGGTATTGATTTGCTGGAAGTTATACAGAAATGATTAGTTTGATCCTTTTTCTTCACTAATACAACTGGTTGTATGACAAGTCAGATGGCTCAACCTCCCCATAGCTAACATACTGGTGACTTCCCTTTCTATGCTCTCACGCACTGAGTAAGGAACTTGATATGGTTTTTTCCTGATAGGCTTTATCGTAGTTGTCACTATTTCATGTTCATTCAAACTAGTTTCATCTGGTCAATCTATGAACATATCTAAGAATTCTTTCAGTAATCCCATAATTTCAGCCCTTTGCTCTGAACTAAGACTCAGGCTTACATGGACATGGGCAACAAATCTAACAAGTTCTCATCTTCAATTACCCCATCTGAATCATATTCTGGTTCAACCACTGCCAACCCTGCCTCAACTACATTTACCTGGCTTGCACTTACTGTAGCATCAACTGGCTCAAAGTAATGTTTGAGCAAATTTGCATTATAGACCTTAGTTTTGCCCTGGACATTCACTTTGAAGTCATGTTCAATGACCACTTCATATACCTCATAGGGATCTTTCCATTGTAATAACAGTTAATTGTGGTTAGTTGGCATTGACTGGGCAATAACACTTAGACTATTGTCCCACTGAGAATTTCCTGGAATTTCCTTTTGTCTTTTTGTCATAGTGGTGTTTGTACGCCCCTTGTGCCATATATGGACTCTCTCAAGCTAACTTACAAGTTTCCTCAAATTTATTTCTCAAATCTAACACATACTGATACATGTTTCTAATCTCTGAGGTCTCTGCTTCTGTTCATAGTTCTTTCAATATTTGCACTGGGCCTGGCACTCTCCTACCATACAACATTTCAAATGGCAAGAACCCTGTACTTTGCTGTGGGACTTCCCAATATGCAAATAGTACTGCTGGTTGGTAGCAATCCCAGTCACGTGGTCTTTCTTGACACATTTTCTTAAGCATGGACTTGTGAACTTCCATTTATCCTATCACACAAACCATTAAACTGAGGATGATGTGGGGACATATACAGTTGCTTAATCCTTACCAAACGACTAACTTCCCCAATCAACTCTGACGAGAACTGTGACCCCTATCACTATCTATCACTGAAGGAATCCCTACCCTACAGAATATTTCTAAAAGCACATCTCCTACCCATTCTGTCTCAATCTTTGGAAGAGTTATTGCTTCTGGCTACCTTGTACCAAAATCCACAAGTGCAAGGATGTACCTGTTGCCCTGATCAGACACTGGCATAACTGGTCCAATTAAATCAATCCGAAACAGGCAAATGGGGCATCAATAATTGGCATATCTCCTAAGTGAAGCTTAGATACACAACCTATGGGTAATGTTCTTTGACATATATCACATGGTCTGCAGAATCATGTGACATCTGCTGTGATTCATGGCCAATAAAAACTTGACATGATTCTGTCAACTGTCTTCTGCATGCCAAGATCGCCTCCAACAATTGAAGCATGTGCAAGATTCATCACCTTGCTCCTATACTTGGTAAGTACTACTACTTACCTCACCTGTCACCTTAACAGCACTGTCACCCCTAGGCTCTGAAAAAACTTGATACAGAACCTCTTCCTTTACCTCATACTTATACATATTCTGACCTCTTATCATCTCTAGCATTGTCCCATAATTTACTCAAAGACACATCTTGCATCTGTCCTTTCTTAAGCTCTGCTACATTCACTAAATGAATATCAGGAGTTGCTGCTACAGAAACAGGTTTAATATTTTGCTCAGCTCTCTTGGCTTGTCCCCTCCTGACCACTGCACTGCAACTGTCTCCTCTCTTGACTCCACAATAAATGCTTCAGCTTTTTCTCCAACCTTTGATTCTACCACTACACTTACCTCAACTGTCTCATCCATTCTCCTTCACTAATTTGTGTTTTACGCATCTCTGGCTGGGTTATACAAGCAGCAGCCCTCAGATCTGTAGCACCTGGGATATTCCCAATTATAAGATCACATATAGGTTATGTCACTACCATTGCCTCTAACTCACCTGTATGTTAAGGTTTGTCAACCTCTATTTTAGCAAAAGGGAAGGCCGCAGGGAACTGTCAAATAATTTGCAGATATGCACCTGACCTGTTAATTGTGCATGACTTATTAAATCCCTATGGACTGCAGCACTACTGTATCATGAGTCTCTAAACACACTAACCTTGACCCCATTTAAGTAACATTTTGCCATTGGTAATTTTGGGCACTGGTCAGCTTACTATGCTTCTTGCAAGCACCAATTTCAATAGGAACTACTTCCCCATTTGCTAACTTAAGCCCATCTTCAATCATGCATTCTTGCAGAGCCCCGTTATATCGTCCTGCCATCTGACTTCATGCTCCTGTCTGTACCTCAGTTCCTCTAGCCTTCTCTTCTGAATCTGTGGGTATTACCCTTCTCTTTTCTTGAAATTTGCTATTCGAACCATTGTCTCTATTTCTAGGAAATGACTGAGCTGCAGCTGCACTTTGTTGTCCCGCATGTCACCCTGACCTACACTCTCTGGCTATATGACCTAACTTCCCCCTCTCTGGTCTAGCACCTCTGTTCTGGTAATTCTGCTGATTGCCACCTCCCACACATCTATCTAGGCTTGTTGCCAATAGGTTTGTGTACCTGACCATCCTTATGTCTGTATCTACCTGTAATTATGCAGTTGTGAGCATCAAGATACTATTCAGCCACATGTACCATCTTCTCTACACTTTCTCTCAAAAATATTGCTAGATCTCGGTGACACACAGCCATAAACTGATCACGCACCATCATGCCATAGTCTCTGCTCATCTTGGCCAATTCCATCCATCTAAGAGTATATTTGCAGTTTAGACACAAACTGCACTGCTGTCTGATCCAGATCAGGTTTTGACTCACAGAATTTCCACCTGAACCTTTCCTCATTCAGCTGGTATCTCTTAAGCGTAGCACTTGTCAACTGTTCATAATCATTTGCCTCTACAGCTGGCATGCTAGCATAAACATGCAAACCTTTGCCAGTCAACAAGGAATTCAAACTAACTGCCCAACTACATTCTAGCCATTCTAACTTTTCTTTTCTACATTCTAACTTTTCTAAGAAAGCATCCATATCATCCTTCCTTTCACCAAATTTTGGGAGTTTTGGCAAAGTGGACCTTATTACCAAATGACCATTATCCGCTTGCTGAGCAACCTCTTTCTTAGATTTGCTTCCTCCAACTTTATCATTAATTCAAGCTCTTGTTTACATATCTGTGACAGCGTCTCTCATTCTAACTGCTGAGCTGCCCTTTCTTGCTTTTCCTGCTCTTCAATCTGCTGCTCTGTTACAAATCATTGCAGCTCTTCCCTATCAAGACCTAACTCTTTACCTAACTTTGTCATCATTTTGAGACCTGTCATGTTTTGTGATATTCCCTAGCACTCTGTCAGACTTTAAATAAGTCTGAGACTTCCAAAATTGAAATATTTCACAAGATGTGTACCATTCAAACATTTTTGTACAATTCACTTACTTGCTGTGCAACAATCCTCTGGTGCACTTTGAAAACCAAAAGCAATACTTTGCTGGAATACCGACAATACCGTTGATCCTGGCACGAGCCCCAAAATGTCACAGAAATGTGAATCAATAAGATAATTTATGGTTTATATTTATTTTAAGTGACAATGTCTTACGCAACAGAACAAAGGATGACACACAACAGAGAAGACCATAGTACAAAACTAATTATTTATGTAACAAAAAATATAAGATAGATTTCACAATGACACCAAACTAAGCTTATCTCTAATGGGACAAGTCAAATTACTTATACCAATCATCATTCAAACAATATTCAATGAGCTTTCTACTTACGTTTGCAAGTGTTAAATAAAAAGTGTATCAATCTGTTCTGTGTACCATCAAAGACAGTATAACAACAATTTATTAAAATAGTCCGGTCAAACAAAGTCCTTGAGGAATCATATCATAGCTTCCCGAAGGCTTAGTTACTTTGATATGTCATAAATGCAAACAAAACAAATATCTGTTTGAGTCCATTGTTATATCACATGTTCTGTTCTCATATTATCATGGTTGTGGTTAATTTATGGTTCACATAATTTTCATGGCTAGACACACAGTTCATTTTTCTGTATAATCCTTGTGCCAAGATGTTTTGTTCAGTCTGTTGACCTGGGCATTTTTAATCTATGTAACAAAACGCAAGGTTCCACTTATATAAAATGCTTTTTATTATTCCCAGATATTACAGCCAGAGAAAGACCTTTCAAGTATTTCATTTTTGGTCTTTGAGTAACTTACTATAACTGTTCCTTCTTCATTCTTATAATATTCCACTACACAGGAATCTTCTTTCCTCTTTTAAATCTATGCAAGTTCTGACACAAACATGATGTTCCAACCACTTAAAGGCTACACACTTGGCCAGCACAGACAGTACTGCCCCTGAACCAGTTTACCCTTTGACACTGTGTACACATTTTTGGTAGATGTAACCACCGCCATTTTTTAAGTGCTTGCCTTATTGAGTACTATGTACATCTGTGTACAATATTCCATTCAAGTTTCAGACTACATGTATTCGACAGTATAACTCACTTGAGGCTCCTGGGTGTGTAGTACAAGGGATCCCTCAAAAGGTGCACTTGTGTGTCGGTGATACATGACCTGTATCATACAGAACTTCTTCCTGTTAAGCATGCAAAGTGATCTCCCTGTCTGACCATGAAAAATGACACTTCTCCTTGGTTCAGATTTGAACTCATGATCCCTTGGCTTTGAACCCTGACATGTGCTCAACCCCTAGACCACAGACACACCGTTATTTGTGACAAATTTACTACATACAAATGATCAGAAGCTTACGAGAAAATGAATAACTACAGGCACAGATAATCATTCATATATTTTCCTTTCACTACAATCCCTGGAGAAGTTCCATGATTTAAAAGTACTAGAAGTTTTGGGTGCCAAAATGTCACATTGTCTTTTTAAATTTTATGGTATCATATAACTGGGGGTCTAGCTTATAACTAAGGCATTCTTTCAAGGGCAACAGTACAAATGATCAGAAAAAAATATAGGAGATTTATTGAAGTCCTAATGACATCTACACGATGCAAGTGTGTACCAAATAACAGACATAAAAACTGTCCTAATGCTAACATTTTTCCTGCCAGCATATCTTGGAGCAGGGTAGATCATTAATTCAAGAGTTTTGGCAACACAATATGAGATGTGGCCTTGACACACTGAAGGAGAGAATTAATTATATACCCATTAGTATATATATATATATATAATATGTGAGACAGCAAGAGATTTATGAGACCAACAACCAACCAGCATCTGTCATGTGACTGTCATGTGACTGTACATGCATATGATGTCTTTTCAGGAAACATGTGCCTACTACTGCAAACAAATACTTTATTTAACTGACTGTATTTTTCATATATGTCATATGTTACTTGAATGATTTTGGTTTCCTAAGACCCAATATCTCATTCTTTAGGTAACATTCCATGTGCCTATGCAGTGTCTATACATTACCTAAATATGTATGCAGCTAGGACTAGCACACATTATCTTAACTTTGAGCGATTCCATATATGCATATTCAGTACATGTGTATATATGTATGCATATGTAGCATGCTTCAATCGCTCACAGTAGCGACTGAAAACCCATTCACAAGGAAACGGACTGGGAAATTCAAAATTTTGATGTCAGTGATAGTGTATATTCCTCATGAAGATAACTTCATAACTCGTGCAGCTCTACACTATAAGTGTGATTTTGCTACATACTACCACATACATATTGTATTAATGTAACCACAGGCGTCAGTTTTATAGCTGCACTAAGCATACATAAGTTGCATATGCAATTTACGCATACATACCACACACTCATATATGAAATGCTAGCTTTGATGTCCTTCTGGCAAAGAGTTGCCTGTTTGAAAAGATAATACATGTTCCCAGCTGAGCACTGTTTTATTGCTGGTATTCACACTATCTCAAGAAGTGGGAACTATGCATACATTCTCATAAAACTACAAGAATTCCTGTACACATAAATTATATAATTAAGCAATATGCATTTTTTATAAACCAACCTGGTATCTGTGATATTGGTAGAACAACAAGTGTGTTATGAGTATGTGCAGAAAGGTAAATGAAGGCAAACATGTGCTGAGCAAATGTGTGCCTCGAACACGGATGTAAGAAACGGATACAATATCAGGAAAAAGAAGCAAGGCTGCCATGACAACCCAATGCTTACTGTGGCATCAAGATCAAGTTTCTTAAATGTAGGTAAATCAAACGCTCCATTATCAATCTCGTGTCTTCATATAAAATATGCATAAAGATAAGACAATGATAAATGTATTATTTCATTTCACATATAAATTAATGCAATTTTTCGTGATATACCGGGTATATTACCACTAAAAGTAGTAGCAGCAGTAGTAATTGAAATAGAAGTGGTAGTATAATATTTATTATAATAACTATTTTGTTATTAATTTACTTTATTCTTGTTTTATTATTTATATGCTATACTTTCAAATGCTATCACCTTTGCATTTTTTTAATTGCACAGAATTCTGTTTATAATTGTAATTTTTTTTATAAATTTTAAAGGTAATACAGGCCTTGTCACTTCATGAAATGCTGGGTTTTTAAGTCTCCGTATATCAGTCAGAAACTGAATCCATGCAAATATATATAAAACACAACTATTTGCTGCTGACAAATAATTAATCACTATCTTTCAGATATCTCTTAACTTATCCTAATCTGGTGGACTCGGCCACCAATAGGCAAATAATTATATCCTTAATATGTATTTTTTCCCCCAAATGACATACTACAAGTATGTCTACATGTAATTTACAGAATTTTCCAACAAGAGCTGGTTTCATAAGCAAATTGTTAGACAAATTAAATTTATATGAACAGACTGGTCCCTACCCATTAATGAAGTATACTCTTAAAAACTAGCACATGTGAGGGTAATGATTATCAGAGTCTTTCTATTTTAAAAAGGTGCCCTGCATGGGCATATCAATAAAATGAATGGGTCCATTGCTGTTTGTGTTAAATGAACACACACTGACCTAGACACAGTATCAAGTACTGGTATGCTTATTTAATTTTAAGACCAGCATGCCATATGGATAAATATAAATATCTATACATTCTAGGAAATATAACCCAACCAACCTGTATCTTCATGCTCAAGGCTCTCTAATGCCAGGAAGGTCACTGAAGATGAGGCAGTTACCTTGACTCTTAACATTAGAGAGATGCAGAAAAACTCTGACGTCTGTATCACCTGGTTACCCTCGGCAACAGGCATCTCTCCCCCACAGTGCAACAGAAGCTGTTATGTGGTGTTTTTTATACACTCGTCAAACTATTCCAATAGTCACCTCCACAGCATTTTCAGCCTCAGGTGAAAAAGTCTGATCCTGCACAGCAGCTGGAAGCCCATGCTATAAGTCATAATAAATAAACAGAGCTGCAGGCCTGCTGCTTGGCTGCTATATTGGAAATAATTTTTATTGGCATATCATGACCATGACCAGTGCTAGGGTTATTATCTATATGATCATATTAACATAAATTACACACAGGTTTGTACAAGCCAAATGTATATATACAGATTAGAAGGTACTGGGTAGAGAGCAAAATACCTCCCAAATTTTTAGATGGGGGGAAAAACCTTGAAAAAAAAATACTGCATCCTGTACTGGAATTTCAGCCCTAATGGTGGATTTTCATTAAATTCCCAATGAAGGTAGGTTAGTGTACTGGACTGCTATTCGTAGGATCAAGCAAACCCCTTCATCTAACAAAAAATTAATCTTTACACTTATTGCGGACATTCATGTATTTTTTGTAAACATGGGAGGCCTTCAGCATTAAAGCCTCCAGTTGCTGTCATTGTAACAACAAATATAAAAATATAATGAGAGCTGAATGCTCACTGCTGGCTGCTTGATATTTCTAAGTTATAGGTGACCTTTTTTTTATTCTAGATAAATATAAATAAGATCTCAGGAAAGATTATTATTCATTTTGGTTTTATTTCAGTCATATACTTTATTTTAAATTTTTACAAGGTTTGGTCCATGGCCTGCAGGTGGTGCCACCAGCTGAATAATGATGAAGGTTTCATGTCCTGGTAAAAAATACTGTTTCAAGCTTTCTGCTTGCTAGAAGTAAATCCATAATTTCAACATGTGAATTGTGACATTTGGGTTTTAGTGAGTAGGCAAAATATCAACCTAATGAGTCATTTCGAGAAAGGGGGAGAACAAGGCAAATTAGGGTATGGGGATGCAACAGGCAAGTAATGCACAGACATTGTCCAGGTAAAAATCTATCAGCAGAGAATTTCATGGCAAGAGAACTTATATACATGTATCAGCAAAGTTAAAAGTGGGATAACACTTTATTTTGACCATACCCAATCCTCACATTGTAGTAAAATGATGTGGATAAGGATAATCCAGATCATCATGAGGTCATAACCTGTAGCTGAGATATGTTAATGTAAATATCGGAGGATATACTGCATGTGCTTGCCTTTTTGTTTGTGAGGGTTTCAAATTCACAATATTTGTGAAATTCAAATTATCGCGAAAATAAAACCTTTATGCATAAGAGGTCCCATCTTTGAAGACATAGTATTTATCTTTGAAGGCAAAGTTGAAAAGTAAAAGGCTGACATTATGAATAATAAGGGACCCATGGGTCACGGCGCTCAGCTGTTATATATAATAAAAAATATGATTTGGGAAAGAGGCACATGCTTGTTTTGTGTGGTAATAAATATAAGCTTTATTATGAGTTGTTGGTGTTTAGCTTATGTATGATTTTGATAGTATCTTTGGAGACAGGGAAGAGGATTGATTTCATTTATTTTATTAACAAATGGAGTGCTATTGTCACACAGATTTTGACTTGGCCATATAACTTATAAGCAGCACATATTATAAAAGTTTAACTATTTATTAAAATTTAATAACAAATATTGTGCCAATATAATTTTTATTAAAAAAAAAATAATAAGAAAATCATATGATTTTTTAAAATAAAATATAACTGAAATGATTATTGAAATAATATTATAGAATATATTCATGAATGCATTCATGAATACATTTTGAAAGTATCTGCACTGGTATTCAAATACTTTCATTTTTACCTGAATTCCCATTCTTATGCAATAAAATTTTTTAATGCAGTACATATTCATATTCGTATTCAAACACATTTGCAAAGCATTCACACCATGTCTAGTATTTATTCAGTTTTAGCCAAACAAAGATTTTGAGAATCCAGAATATACAAAATTCACAAATTTAAATAATGATCATAAGTACCTGGTTTTATGGCTTTTATTTATATTAAAAAAAAAAATGTAATATATTCACTCTGGACTACTTTCACATCAATCTACACACTAGACACAGTAGGAATCTAGATTAATATTATCAACTGCATCTTTGTCTATCATTAATTTCCTTCATATGATTCCTAATGATTAGTAATGAATAATATGATTTAATTTTATCATTAAAATTTCACTGAAAAATACCATAGGTGACTGCATGGTGTTATTTGGAATAACATTGACATTGACATTCTATCCATCCATACAAAATTCTTACATCATCAGTAACTGCAAGTTAATTTTCTGTTACTCATCAACTAACAAATTCCTTTTCTATTAATTTTTCTTTAATTTGTTATAAAAAAAAATACAAAATTATTAATTTATTGTTTATTGTTATGTTGTTTATCAAAACACCTACTAGATGAGTTGGGTTGGACACCTGGATCAACTGTGGCTGGGCATTAGCTGCCTGGCTGCCCCAGTGTATGCTTCGCTCAAGCATGCATAATCTGATGAAAGGTCAACAAGGTCAACATACAGGTGACTGAAGAGGGGCTGGATTAAGCCTGGGTCTGACATGGTCTCATATAAACATTAATAAAAGCTACAATATATGGCCAATTTCTTTTAGCTTTCTAAACTATGAAGATGAAATCCTTATGTGTGCAAGATATGAAAATTATATCAACAGTGCTCTCAGGAAACAAACGTGCCATGGTCAAAGTTGGGCAAAATTTAAGGTACTAATTTTATATTTATACAAATAACTTATAACATTTGAAAAATTCAGAACTAATTTTTGGTATTCAATTGAATCTTGATTAAATAATGTTACATCCCTGACAAAAAATCTCTAGCTTCAGCAATCCTCTTGTTAAGGGAGCAAATATATTTCTTGATTTTTTTAAAAAGTGCATTATGTTTGGGCCCATAACTTAAAATAATTACGCAATACTGACATCATTTCTTGCATGTGCATAGCGAATGTATAGAAAAATATGTATATTATATATGATCAAAGTCAGATCAGTGGTTTTGATATTAGGCAGTCTTACAGTGTAACAATGGGTTTTTAATGGAAAAATGAAGTTTTTCATTAATATTTCGAAGGAATTAAGTCCTAGTGATAAAATTCTTGGCATGGTAAGGGATTTTGGAGACATCTAACTGTATGCTAAATTTAAGGAACTTAGAGCTGAAGCTGGGGAGCTGAGCTCTAGCAAACAGCATAACGCTAGCTTGATGTAAACTTGATGTGCCATGTTGCTTGAAAACTTGAATAAAATCTACAGTTTTTGATCAACTGGTTTCAAATTTTTGGTGTTAACAGACAAAATGCTAACAAAAACATGCTGTGAAAAATTAAATCCATAACACTTACAGGAAAAAAACGTGCCATGGTCAAACTTGGGCAAAATTTAAGGTACCAATTTTATATTTTTGCCCAGATTTAAAAAAAATTAACAGATTTGGATCTAATTTTTGGTATACAATTAAATTTTGATCAATTAAAGTTGTATTACTGAAAAAAAGTCCCTACCTTAAGTGACCAAATATCTTTCCTGATTTTTTTACAAAGTCCATTATGTTTGGGCCCATAACTTTTTTAAATTAAATAATACTGACTTAATTTCTGGCATGCAGGGTTGGCAAGTTTTAGGCAGGAAGGTTTAACCATAGGTTATAACCTGGTTAAAACTGCCCCGCCTAAAACAGGTTTTAGGCAGTTTTAAGGCATCAAAAGTGCCTAAAACCTACATTTGTTTTAATTTTTGACTTAAAGATTTATAAAACTGCCAATCTGGCTAGGGGGATGCAGCCATGAGGCTAATTTGCAGGGCTTCTGGAAGGTTTCAGGTACCAGTATTAGCAATGCATGATTCCCTGTTGGTTGTCATTTTAGTCTTCAAAGAGCCTCTGTAGGTTTCTTGGGCATAAGACCATGTTTGTGTGGTACATAGTTTCATTGGCCAAGGTAATTTCATTATCAGGACCCTTTGGGTTGCCTGCTACCTGGAATGATGTAATACAGCCTCCAGTATGCCTCTAGTAAGGCAGGGTATCAGAGGGGGAGGACATGCTTGATTAGACCAGTTAATTACTGTTTATCAGGGTGATGGGGTTAAAAGGCCCAATGGTCATAAATCCTACTGCTGTGTCCCAGTAGAAGTTCATGTGAACTTCTATACATGACTAGGATGATTCAATCAAAGCCCTTGCCCTGAAAACTGTTCTTGAGTCAACTTCTACTGGGTGATGCAGTCATGGCCCCGGACCATGACATGTAGGTTTTGCAGGCTCTTTAGATCAAACACGTGGCCCAAAAGTGATTGGTTTATAACATATTCACTGCAATATATTTTCGCATTTTTCAGTTTTATAACAATTATAGTGCTCATAATACAGTTAACAGAGCATTTCCATCAATATATAGACAATAAGTATGTGCACAAAATTTTAAAGGCAGGCCTTCCTGCGACCCCAAGGTCGCACGAAGAGGGCCCCTTCCTGCGACTCCCCTCATGTGACCTGATATGCGTGAGTGCACATGCACCGGGTCGCAGGAGTCAACGCTGACTTCGTGCGACCCCCTGTCAAGACAGCTGACGGTCGCACGATGTAATTAAGGGGCTTATATGATGTCGGGTGTTTGACAATTAATCACCCTCACTTCTATATACCTACTATGTGGAAAATGTAAAGAAGATGAACCCAAGGTCATAAACGTTTTATGATGAGTTTTTAATTCTCAATGAATAATAACAAAACTTATATTTTTGTAAGTTCATTTAATGATTCCAACAAAATCTCAAAGCATTTTATCAAAGATTTTATTTTGCAAAACTGAAGTTCGGATATATACACAATATATATACAACATCACAACGTCTTCAACTGCAAAGATTTTATTTATAAAACTGAAGTTTGGATATATACACAATAAATATACAACATCACAACGTCGCAACATATTAAATTTGAGGAATTTTACATTTATAACTACAATAATAAGATAGATCCGGATTTTCAAAATATTTTAAGTCAATATTTTTACAACTTTGATGGAACCACTCTAAACACCCATCACACTGAACCATATCACCACAAGGGAAACCATAATAACTTTTTCCATATACAACTGTCAACAAATACAAAAAACTTCTAAATTATCAAATCTTTCTGTTGACTTTTTAACAATATTAACTTTACTTTCGGGAAATTCACTGAGATGACCTTTTTCTTAACAGATACTTAAATGAGGGCGTAATAAATTTTGGTCAAATTTAGAATCAGTTGGATCTTTTCCATGTGCTAGGGAAGTAGCAAATGCAACAGCGAAAAGGCCACAATCGCTACTGCCTTCTTGAATTTGAACAGAATGTGACTTAATATGTATATTTGGCGATTCCGATTTGATTATTGCGCAGATTTGTTCAAGAGTGTCTTCTGGAATAGGTTGGTCAATTGAGTTATACAATGAAACATGGTTTGGGGGATTATTTACAGTGGAAACAGTTACCCAATGTTTATACCTGCCGCAGTGCATTATCTGAATCATGTTTTTACTTACATTTTTTAATGTTCTGTTTTGTGCCAAAAGAGGATCTTGCAAACCGTTTATATTAGGAAATTGTTTCTTCAAGATTAATTGGGCAGCGTTAATATGCTTATCAGTTAACCAGTTACCATGACCTAAAAGTATATCCTTATCTGCATAAGTTAATTTGGGTGATGAAAGCCATAAATTTGAATTAAGTTTTCTTTTTTTCTGAGGGTTACAGTTAGTTTTTACTTCCTTTTTCGTTTTTACCTGAAAAAACTGTGAAAGATTTTTTGTACCTTTTGGGCGGCCCCTACGTCGTTTTATATTGGTTAAAGTTAGCTTGTTGCCAAGATCATCTGTGCATATATTTTGTTCAATTCCATCACACGTCACTCTAATATTAGTTACTTTTGGGATTTCCGACTCTACATATTCATTGTTTAATGCCAAATCTGGTAGTTCATCAAATGAGGGGGGTTCTGATATGGAATTAGGCCTAATATGATCGGATTGTGGGCTTTTACATTTATCAGTATTCTTTTCATTTTCTAATTTGTTATCTGAACTCTCTAAGTTTAAATGCACTTCTTTATTTAAAAGCCATTCCCTTAACAAAATTTCTAAAATTTTAATTTTGGAATCGAATTCTTCCTCACCACATGTGGAGAGAAATGATATGCCAAATCTTTTGTAGTTTTGGAAGCTTTTACATATTTTTCATTCTGGGATAAAATTTTCTTTTTTAGTCTTTTATTTTTCTCTGTGGGTAATACCTGCCGAACAAATACGGGGACATCTTCTTCAGTAAAATTTTCATTAATATTGTCTTTTTTCCATCGAAAAGGAATTAAATCTGGACTAAAGTGGGGCATTTCATTTTCTTTTCGTACTTTAAAAATGTGCCTACATGGTAATTTGTATTGGTACCAAAACCTACAATTACACTGAGTTGCGTCTAAATCTACCTGGTACGTGACTTCATTATTAGCTACAAATTTAAAGCTATTTTCTGTTTTATTAATCAACCCTGTAATTTTATTGGACTTTTCAATTTCTGGATTAATAAGCAATCGTATTAAAATGGACTTTTCTTCTCTTTCTCTCTCTCTCCTTTTATCTCTCGTTCTGTCTCTCTCTCTCTCTCTCTCTCTCTCTGATCTTTTTGTAATAGACATTCTCTCTCTCTCTTTCTCTCTCTCCTTTTCTTTCTCTCTGATCTTCTTTCTCTCTCTCTCCCTCATTGCTGCGACCCCCATCACGTGACCTGATATGCGTGAATGCACATGCACCGGGTCGTAATAAGGCACGCCAATAATCCAAGCAGGAAAATTCAGTAAATATTTTATATGTTACACCATAACGTTCGGTAAACATATTCTATGTTACACATAGGGTCGCACGAAGCACGCCGAATTTTAAAATATGACAAGGGATGACCTAGCTGAGGGAATAAACAACTAGTGGAAATTCTTGTTCACTATCAGATAATGAAAACGATATTATCATATTTTTAGTTTATGGCTAGCAGTAAAGATCTGTAATAATTTATAGAATCAATCCTTTGCTTTTTGCTATATGAAGATACAGGCATACAAAGCATACATGATATGTTAGTGAGACTTCTCTACATAATATATATGACTTTTCATCAGTATAAATGGAAACAACTTTTTAAATTCAGGAAAACTTGATTGCATAAAATTTAATCCCTTGTGATCAAAAAGCCAATCAAAGTATCTGGTTATAAGCTAACAGTATGAGCATTCTTTTATAAATTGGCAGTCATGGCATACAAAAATAGGAGACCTGAGAACATAATTTGGAGATACATGCTAAACAGTCAGAAAACTGTGTTCATATGGAAAACCTGAAGTAGTGTTGTATTAATTTGTTTCTTTTTTTTTTGGTATCATGGTTTAATTTGTTCAGTTTGAATAAAGTGTTCCTCACTTTTTAATTTGTTGAGCATATTTCTTTAATGAATTTAGCTGTGTAACAATAAAACATAGTTAAATTGCAAGTCATGGGTGAAGGTAAATAAGGTTTTAGGCAGTTAAAGGCAGTTTTAGGCAGGTTATAACCTATTTTAAGCAGTTAAAGGCAGGTTTTAGGCTCTGCCCTGCCAAAAACAGGTTTTGGGCAGCCTAAAACCCAACCCTGCTGGCATGTACATAGGAACTATATAGAGGAATATTTATGGTACATATGAAGAAAACCAGATGAGTGGTTTTGATATCAGGCAGTCCTGAAGTTTGAAAATAGATTTCTAATAAAAAATTGAGGTTTTTCCTTAATATCTCGAAGGAACAAAGTCCTATTGACCCAATTTTCGGCATGGTAGGAGATTTTTGGGACATCTAACTGTATGGCAAATTTCAGAATAGTAGGTCCAATGGTGTCGAAATGTGCCAGTCTTACTGACGGACATCCGGACGGTCGGACGGACAATGGACCATGACTATAGCTCAGATGACTTATAGTCAGCTGAGCTAAAAATTGATCATCTATGTTTAAAGATCGATATCTCTCCTATTGTCTTTCCATTTTCCAATATTTTTCATAGATTAATAAGATTTTGTGCACACAATATTTGGTATAATTATTTCACATATTAATAGTTACACTCTTGGTATAGGTCTGTAGTATTATGAAAGATTGAATATAAAATTTTAACCCAGCAAATATGAAGGCCACCACAGTATTACCGTTGAAGGTCTGGCAGTGATTATACCAGCCACCTTCAGATTAAAAGTCTTAATTTTATTTAACAACTGGACCATATATATCCTACTAATTTAATACAGAGGTGGATATATATATATAATATATATATATATATATATATATATATATATGATTCAAAGACAGCGTTTATAGACATTATCATCTGGTAACTTCATCCTTGTACAGACAACATCAGAAGCTCAGTCTGGGCATCCAAATGTTAAAACCATGTCCAACCACATTAAAGAATTTACAACCACATTAAAGAGGGCAGGCCTGTTTGAACCCTGCATTTTTTAGATATTGAAAACAATACACCACTTTACCACAAATCTAATCCTCATATATATGTGACGGCCTTCTTTACATATGATGACAGAAACATATGGCCACCAGATAAACCATTTACTGAAAACCAAAGCTGGTAGCATCAGCTTTTTGGATGATTACAAACACAGCAAAATAAAATCCCAACACTATTAATATTCAATATCATCCACAAAAAGGCTCACGAAGTAGCTTCCCACAACAACTAAGTTTGAAAACCCCAAAACCAAGGCAAATAATGGTGTTGGTATCAGTTGTCTATTTTGTGTACATCTCTGTATTCTTAATTATGCCCCATGTGTGTGGGGGGGGGGGGGGGGAGGAGGGGGAGACGGAGTTGTTCAAATGTGCAATGTGTGTCAGTTTTTTTTAAATACAACTAATGCAACATTTGTTTAATCAATTAATTATTGTGCATACTACTATTATTATTGCAATTTGTCTGTATAATTTTTCAATTATTGGAATAAATGCAGATTCCATAACACTACAATATTCATCATCATGTTATGTAGATAATATATAAATAACAATGTATATATAATATATAAATAACAATATATAGGACAAGATACTTGTTACACAGCAAATAATTTATGAATTCTACTGAAAGCATAAATGTTTCTGCGGCTGCAATATACAGCCTATTTACACAGATGAAACCTGATTCATTGTCATGTAATAAACAGTAATACTTTTTTTTATGAATACAACGTGTGAGCAGTGAAAGTTTGAGCAGATTTTCAAGGAAACAGATCCACAATGAAAAGATGCGACAAATTTCTTAAAGAAACTCATCTTACATTTGTAAACAAATTTCCAACCCTGAAGTCTTTTTTTTTTGGTTTTGCTGAGAAAAAGATTTAGAGAAACTTTATAAATCTTTTCCCTTTTTCTGTTATCCAATATCCCTTGCTTGACAGTTACAAATGGTACAAATAAATATAAACCCAGGCAGATGTTGATCATAATGTTCAGGGTCACTTTGGAGGTCACCCGGGTTGTCAGGAATGTCCACAGATATGACATGAAGGTCATCTAAGAATATAGGATGCACAAATCCATGTAAAAATCTGCTAGCTATTAAATTTAATGGGTCCACAAATTTGTATTAAGTAATCCTGATGAAAGTCAAGAGCATAGTATTATATTGTATGTAAATTTTATATTATCTTCCCTTTATTCTTCTAAGTAAAAAATAAATCATCATTTAAGGGTTTAAGGATGACAGTTTATCAATTAAATATAAGAGAGTGTTTATGTTTCAAAAGGAATATTTGCTCATTAATTGTCATGACTTGAACTACAAGCTCAAATATCATGACTCCGAGGATCTGCAAAAATTTGCAGAAAGCTATCTACATATTTGAAAGACTCTAACTCTGGCAATTACTCAAGTAGTTGAACTGGATATAAAAAGAGCAAATATGGTCCAGATGTGAACGTGTGTTATTACAACAATTCTTACATGATTTCTGTGCATCCTTCATGTTACATCACTCAAGAGGACAACACCTTTCACAATTTAAGGGTTGCGACAGGAGTGATATAATAGCAGCACATCCATCAAACATGATTGGACCGTCTGGTGACAACGCCTGAGTGTAGACATTTCATCTGCCAGAGTGCTATTACATTATCAGAAGAGTTTCCAAACGGCCCAGAGCAGCAGAGTAATTTCCATAAATCTACATAAATATACAGCCTTGGAACTTTTGAATCATGCATCTAGCAAATAACATGATATGTTCTCAATATGGAAGTATTAAAACATTTTTTTTTTTTCATTTTTATATATGATTGGTCCACAGCCATTTGGTGGCACTGTCTATTGAATGAAGGTTAACATATGATTTAATTTTTTGTTATTATAAAGATTTCTCAATTTAAGATTTAATATTCGTGGAACTACAGATAACCAAGAAGACTGCAGCGAATCTATTAGGTTCTATAAGGATTTTACTAATATGCCCTCTGTGGCACTGACTCGCTTTGAACTTAAGTCATTCAGCTCAAGACTCAAACACATTCTCTACTAGGCTGCATCCTGCTCAAAGTATAAATAAGTAAAAGAAAAGGGGTGGAAATATTTTCTCGTACTAAGTAATTACTTATTAATTGAAAAAAATTTCCCCCTTTTCTACCCTTTTGGTTGTCTGTCACTGCTGCTGACATCTGGTGGGATATTCTGGTACTGCTAGGAATATATACCATTATTCAGGAGTATTCATGAATTCTTGGAGTTGTTTACACATTTTACAATTTATTGCTAGTAACAATTATTTTTTTTTTAATTTCCTTTCTCAGAGTTCCATGGTCAGTCATGCTTCATATGTTTTTCAATATATATGTACATTATATAACCAAAGTATGGTTATTTTTAATTTTTTCTCCCCATTTTGAGTCTGGTGTGTACAAGACAGTAATACCTGATACCTTTTCTGGCTCCATTAGGACTCATATAAGAGTTTGGTCATAATATTACTGAGAGAAATGTGGGGGTTATCCTTTAATGTACTGCTTCACAATGTTACTGCAATATCCAAGGTAGCTCTGGCTGGAGATTATTGCCTACAAAAGCTCTATGGGGAGAGTAGTGGCTAATGTAACTCTATATGGAGTATACAGCAGTGGCTTATACATTAAGTGTGGTGGCTAAGGTCACTCTGCATGGAGTGTGGGGGGGGGGGGGTGTAGCTCTGAATGGAGTTTGCTGGCTGATGTAGCTCTGCTTGGAGTTAACTGGCTAATGAAACTCTGCATGGAGCTTTCTGGCTAATGTAACTTTGCTTGGTTTCCTGGCTAATGTAACTCTACATCGAGTAAACTACAGCTATGTTTATCACAGTGTGGAACAGATGGTAAAATGTAAATAGCAGGTTTTTGTAAAATTTTGTTTACTTTAATTATTGAATGAAGTTCTGTGACTAAATGTGGCTCTACATGGACTTCTGTGGCTGATGTAGCTCTACATGGAGATCTGTGGCTAATGAAGCTCTACATGGAGATCTGTGGCTAATGTAGCTCTACATGGAGATCTGTGGCTAATGTAGCTTCACATGGAGATCTGTGGCTAATGTAGCTCTACATGGAGTTCTGTGGCTAATGAAGCTCTACATGGAGTTCTGTGGCTAATGTAGCTCTACATGGAGATCTGTGGCTAATGTAGCTTCACATGGAGATCTGTGGCTAATGTAGCTCTACATGGAGTTCTGTGGCTAATGTAGCTCTACATGGAGATCTGTGGCTAATGTAGCTCTAAATGGAGATCTGTGGCTAATGTAGCTTCACATGGAGATCTGTGGCTAATGTAGCTCTACATGGAGATCTGTGGCTAATGTAGCTCTACATGGAGATCTGTGGATAATGTAGCTCTTCATGGAGTTCTGTGGCTAATGAAGCTCTATGTGGAGTTCTGTGGCTAATGTAGCTCTACATAGAGATCTGTGGCTAATGTAGCTCTACATGGAGATCTGTGGCTAATGTAGCTCTACATGGAGATCTGTGGTTAATGTAGCTCTACATGGAGTTATGTGGCTAATGTAGCTCTACACGGAGATCTGTGGCTAATGTACCTCTGTATGGAATGTGGACTCTAATGTAGCTCCAATCTCTGCATGGAGTTTACTGGCTGATGTGGCTCCCCATGAGGTATACTGGCTGTAACAGCTCTTCATAGAATTAATCTGTGCATAACACATATAAGAAATACATTTTCAGTTACAGATTAGGAGCAACTTTTGAGGTACATAATAAATTTTAATTAATCAGCCGTCAAAAAACAGGCTATACTTACATAAAATTACAGCATATACCGGTATATCTCCTGGAAAATACTGCGTAGAAGAAAGTTGTATAACGATAGGAACAGGATCAATATCTGAGATCGGTGCAGGGATGTGAACCATCAACTCTGAAGCTGATGCTGTCTCCCACTCATCTCTTTTTTTTCTCCCACGTCACACCAAGAGATAATTACTAATTAGTATCGCTCAGGTTATACAGCCATACATGTAAGGAGTAACCTGTTTATGCCAAGATTTTTTATGTTTTCCACATAAATCAGATTGACACAAAAATTATTCTCATAAGATTTAATCTGTACCAGTGTAACAAGGGTCGTGAATTTTTATCCAAAACCACTCTGCTTGATCATTTTCAGGCTTTTGTAAGGGTTAATTTGCATATGATTAAAACACTGGTTTTTCCACAAAAATCAGATCACGTAAAATACAGTGATTCCTTAAAGGGTTAATCTTTATTAAACTGTTTGTATTCCTATATGAAATCACGACACGTAGGAGCCTACTATCACCATTCTCTTTTCTTGTAATAATGATGGAATTATAAAGAAAATTTGAGTCAGAAATTAGAAATTACTCATAATGGTATCATCATCAAAGTTTGATCATATTTTTCTGTTGAAAGGAACAATCCTGTAATCTTTATGAAGAATGAGAGAAAATTGCTTTCATATTTAAAACTTTGTCTGACATTTTGCACATCATCATAAATATGACCAATTTATATCTGAAATACACTGTTAAAATATATATACAAAAATAAGCTCAGATTTTCATACTTTCTATGCTGGATTTTACCCTGAAGAATTAAAGAATTATTTCAGAAGGCATATATTTATACATTTTTGACAACAACAAATGTATATCATAATATGTTCCATTTATATGTTATATTTGTTGACAATTTCAAGATCATAAAGAAAAATCACTAGCGAGTTAGTAATTTCAAGATGTTTATACTGAAACCAATTCATTGCAAAGATATACCAGGAAATCCCTGTCAGTAAAGAATTGGTTTTACTAAACAAAAATTTTAAAAATTCAGATCATTATGCCCAACACTATAATTGAAGTGTCATAATTTAATAGAATTGTGGCTGTTTCAAAACCATAATGGAAAACCTGTCATTTAAGTGATGATGAGTTTCTGCTGTTAATGAACCTTTGTAAATTTTGAGTCTGTATTCAAATCCCTCTGACTGAAGAGCTTGTAACTAAAAGATTTGAATAGAAACTGTTACATTGAAAACTTTATCATTCCCAGAGCACTGAAAGAAAAGTTCTGGCCTTGCTGAGTAATATATAACTTGTTTAGTGAGCTGCAAGTAATTCCCAGGTCACCTTGACCTGTAGAGTCCAACATCACAAAATTATTTTGATGAAGTTACCAAAACATTCATCACTGAAATGCTACCATGCGTTCATGCTACCACTTTAATTTAAAGTCAATAGACTATGAAGACAAGAGCATCTTAAATTTCAGGATAATTTGTAATTAAAAGCGCTATGCTCAGTGCAGACTCAGCTGTATTGAATGAAGAGGCTGGACAGGCTGTCCGCCAGGGGCAATAGTTGTTTGCCTGCAATTTTCAGGCAGGCAGGCAGGCATATTCTATCTCCACACATGAGAGTATCCCATTTGCTAATTCCCATATTAAAATTAATTTCTAGTTTTTCAATGTTCCATTGGGCTCCTGTCCAGTTGATAAATTTTTGAGATGATATTATCTAATATAATTAAATCATGTAATAATGAATGTAGTCTGTGTAGGGTAATTTAGGTTAAGGTGAAATCTCAAAAAGGAACCCTCGAAAAACTACGAAAATCATGAAATTTAAACCACACGAATATTGCCCCAGCGTCAGTTTAGATACCGGTATAACCATAGACCCATGATCACTAGCTGTTGTTGACATTTGCTTAACTAAGTTAAGGTGTAGAAGAATTTGGATAAAAAAATCCTCTCACCTCTTGATGGCCTATGATATCTGGTTCAGAGAAAACAGCACACCATATGACACAAGTAACGTCCAGAATATGTGAAAATTAGAAGCTAAAAACACAGTTCTCAATGCCCTGGTCTGGAACATAACAGTTTGAGGAGCAACTGATGTTTCTGGCCTTTCAGAGAAGCCTCTTGAAGGCACTAATGTTAGCAGCCAATCCACAAGTGAAAGTAATTTGTGGCGAAATGAGAAGCTCATAACATTATTTTGTATCATGTTTATAAATTACTTCAGCACAAGGTGACTTTCAGTTTTAACAAAGTTTTCAACCATGGATGGATACAAGCTATCAATGATATAAATGACACCCGATTGTTTGACACACAGTGTCTCGGCCTGTCCTCTATGAACTGTCACCCTCGGGCTTGTGTGAACAAGAGAAAGTGTGATATATAGACATACAGTCACAACCGTCGTGATCCCCTCTTGTTTTATTTGTATGAAAGTTAAGCATGGAGAAAGTCACCTTGGACAATTTTACATAGTCACGAAAAAAACTTCTTGCACAGGAATGACCTGAACTGACTTTGTTGTTCCCAATACAAATGTTTATACTATTTCACATTGTCAGCATCTATGCTATGTTGATACCTCATCACACATAAACACACACATATATTTAGTTCCTTGATCACACATAAACACACAGCTGAAGTTGAATTAAATTAACAAAGCAGTAAATGAAATGTATGTGTGCATGTGCAGGCACACACACAGTGTGTGGTAGAGTGCTGATAATTTCTTGTGATCTTTTCCTGGATGCCTTTGACATCAAAAACATCAATAAAAAAATACTGAGTGTTTTCATCAAAATGCCTGCTCTTGCTTAGGCATGAGTGCACATACACACATGAATACAAATATGTCGATCAAGTGCTTTCAACAAAATTCTTCAGTAGGTTCTTTACCACATAAACAGAGATACAACTACATAAAATTATGCTGTTTGGAATCTTATCACAAAATGTGACACATCATCATAAATCAAAACAAAAATTTGGAAAAAATTGGTAAATTGCTTGTGTTCGCAATATAAGACAAAACAATTTGTGATGCTGACAGCCTATTCGGGACGGCTATGTTACCTCCCAGATATTGGTATACACACTCAACTATATGAATATGAAGTACTGGATCAATGCCATCTGTACATAGATAATCACAAACATGTACCTAATAACCTGTCAATCTAACCACAAACAAATCTGACCCCTTTCATAACGCTGATCCGCATTTTGGCCATGACATAAACCCATGTACTAGTACACTATAGCGCGTGTATAGCCTTGATGTTTGTTTTCTACCATTACTACTGGACTCTGACATGCTTAAGTGCAAATATGTTCATTATTATTTATTACATATATAAGCAGCTTAATCTGACTTTTTATGTTTCAGTATCATTCAATACTTTCTGATATTAAGGGGATTACTTGTTGTATGGTCAAAAAAGGTACATCTTAACCATGTTATAATATCATTACACAAGGGTTGACATTAATTGTTAACTGCTTACCTAGGCAAGTAAAATTACCAGAAAATGGTGTTAGGGCAATCAAAAGTCAGCTCTTGCTCGTCCTACTCATAAGGTGCAAGTGGGTCCAACATATTTATTTACCCAAAGGCCTAGATCTTAACTTATCTTCAGTTAGCTATGTTCTCCCTTGCAGATATGAAAATCATACTGATATGCTATTTTATCTTATATTACCTTGTTTTTATCTATACACTAATTAATAAAAGAGAAATATAATTAATAGAAAAACCTGTTTATACACTTAACATGTAACACAATCATGCAGATACAATCATTGATATTTGAAAGGCAAGTAAAAATCCATGTAAGGCAAGTTAAAACTATCTGTCATTTGCCCAACTGGGCCAGTACTTTTAAATGTTTATGTCAAAACCTGACCATTAACCTACCCTGACACAATGTATGCAGTTCATTTCACATAATACAATGAAGCTAGAAAACGTGGATACTGATACAGCTAATTTTGCATTGCCAAGCCAAAAGAAGTATACGCTCATCAAGCAACTACAGGTTGCTGCGGTCAAGACCTCAGCCCTGTGCGCTCCTTAAGCTTGTTCTCTGAGCCAACAGTCGCAGTGCCAAGCCAAGCAAGGAGCCGTGGAGAGCGCCACTGTCCATCTCATGCCGTTGTCCTTTTTAGAAAGCTACAGCATCCACAGCCACAAAACCAGAACCAACCTACATTCCCTCCACCGATCCCAGCAGCAGAGACCCAGCCATGCCATTCGAGAGCCTAACTCAATCCTGTGAACGACACTGCTTCAAGACTCATAGCCCTTGTACTTGCGGTTTCGGCCGTTTGGACCGTTTAACCGGGTTACCCCGATTATGCAAGTTTTTAGCAAGATTTTTTCTTCATCGGCAGCTAATTTTGCATTGCAGGTTTGGAAACTCTATCCCTATTCCACTATCCATGTACACTTGTTTCTTTGGTCACATTTCCCCTTCCTCCTTGGCTTGTGCAATGCAGATTATTCTGAACAGTGTCCGACCAGTTTCAGCCATAAGAAGGGCATCAGGCTATAGATGTCACCATACAGCTGACTTACATATCCCTGATGTTACCCCAATGTGTCCTCATTTATTCTTGATGCTATCAATTTGTCCTCTCAATGTCACCTGGATATTTCCTGATGTCCCAACTATATATAGTGTTACTGTTACCCCAATTGTAAAATTGTTGAATATATGTTAAAAAATGTCCTAATGTCACCCAAATCTTCTCCCCTTTCAAATGTCATAATGATGTCCCCCTGATATGTCCCCCAGTGTTACCCACAGGTGTTACCCCCCATGTTCAACCAAAGTTGGATCAGGACACATCACAGACACAACTGGACACTATGGCCAAACCCATTTCTTTTTCAATACTTAAAGAAACAAAACAGTTTACCTTCAACATCTGAAAATTGAATGCAGTTCATGTTTCTCAATTTATGTGCACTCTAGATATCTAGAGACAATAATATTAATGGCAGAGTTTGCAAAAACTTGCAGTTGGCAGCAGGACAGTAGGTCCTGCTGCAGAGGGCTTATAGCCGGTCCTGCTAGATTTCTGCAGGACCTGCCACGAAGTATATTATTGGATATTTTAATGCCCAATTATATTTTTCTATGATTAAAAATTATCATTAATAACTTGTGTCAAGAGAATAATTCATATAATACTGAGAAGTATAAATACAAATTAACATCTCTAATATATTCAA
Source organism: Sipunculus nudus (assembly GCA_026874595.1). NCBI lineage: Eukaryota > Metazoa > Annelida > Sipuncula > Golfingiida > Sipunculidae > Sipunculus > Sipunculus nudus. The sequence continues at coordinate 19,886,912 of CM049321.1, forward strand.
AGGAGAAATGTTGTATGGAAATTAAAAAAAAAATTGAAATTTTATATGGTGAAAATGCCTGGGTATTTAATTTATAATGGACAGTCAGTGAGTGTCAATACAAAAAATAAGGCTTGTATCAGTTCAATCTTTTATTGCATTTCCGATCGGTTTAACCCTTTACTGTTTACAGGCCACTAAAGGCCACTCAAAATGAGCAGCTAGAATGTCATGATATGTATAGGTTCTTTCAGGAAAAAAATACTGTATATGATTTTTAAGTTTCAATGATTTTCAATAATCTTCAGCAAACCCTCCTAGAGAGAACTGTTGAAAATTTGATGAAGATACCAAAAAAATGCTTGAAATGATGTAGTGTAAATTTAAATAGTGTCAGAATTTGTCGGAAATCTAAAATAAATTTAAACAGGAAAGGGTTAAACTTAAAATGTTGTTTTGTAACCATGACGTTTTGTACAATCAAATTCGCCCCCTGATGTCCTGATCGCAACGCACGCAGCACACGTTGATTTAGGAACGACCTCTGGCGGGACAGTGGGGCACTATATTCTAAGACACTGCACCGCGCACGTCGTGTGAAATTTCTTATGCAGATAGTTCCCATCTGAGGGTCCGTACATAAATTTTTTGACACACAAGTATACAAAACTGGCGAGTTATGGTTGATTATCTCATTTCAATTTAAAAATAATTTAGGCTCCTGGCCCCGTTGACAAGAAGTCGCGAAAACGTCTGGGGCGAAACGGCATGTTTGACGCTGCGAATTGGCATCTTGCGAAATGTCTGAGAACCAAATTATCCAATAATAGCGTCTGTTGTTTAGACTGACGGACTGAATGGCTCATAAGTAACTCTTATGGCAATTTTGATTGGCTGCGATTTTATCTTTTTAAAGAAATTAAATGCACAGGCGAATCACGGCCATCTGTATTCTGCCTTCGCTTTGCCATCAAATTTATGACAACAAATGCACATGGAGCAGTTTACGCAGTGACAGTAAAGCAAATTAAGGAAAGTTAGTCTCCAATTCGAATAATATGTAATGCTGGGAAACAGACGGACACCAGGTCCGACTGGATTAGAGATTTTATTTCAGCCGGTCAGGTCCGCAGGACCGACGGATTTCGCATACTCTGTAATGGTATACCTACTTGCATGTTTCAGGTCATCAGACTTCCTAATCCACTGACCAGAATATAGCATTGACTGTGTTATCTGGAAAAAAAGAAAAAGTAATTTTAAACAAAAAGTTTACATAAATGATCAAAAATATACACAGGTTGAAGGGTTTGCATGATAACATTAATTAAATATCAGAAGTCATATAACAAACCAGCACGGGTCAGCAAAACATCAACAGGTTGTCTATACAGCTTAGCAGACCAGAAAAGCTTAGTTTATTACCCCTTTTTTATGCCACGCTTGGGGCCAGGTACTTGTACCTGAACCTGTACCTAGGTAAAAAATTCAAGAATACCTGTACCTAGCTCTCATGAGTACAAAGTACCTGGTACCTGTACCTGTACCTGGAACTAAAGTATATGTACTTGGAATAAGGAACTCCAGGTACATGCATGATAAATGGAAATGGACACCATGCTTGGGTCAGTTACACTTTTAATAAAGGCAGTCCAATATATTTGTAAGGCCTGTACATTTTTAATGAAGGCATAGGGAGTGATCATTTTATACTTTTTAATAATATTTTGTCAAATGTTTGTGGCAGCATCTTGTAAAATTGTTCCACTTAGGAAATGTTCACCTTGCTCACTGGTGTTAGATACCTATGTGAACGCACAATATGGTTTGAAACCGATTTGATCAATCCACTTAGCCCAATGTTTTGTGAGTTAAAGGGGTATACCTGTCCCCAGTGGCCTCTACTTGAAAATATGTATGGTACCCATCTATCAATAGAATAATAAATAAGGATCAACCCTTTCTAATTCACTCAGGACAAGCTGCCTGGTGTGAGATGATTGATTTTTCATGAACAGTTGTGTACCAGCACAGATGATACCAAACACCATGTTTAATTCAACTACACTGCAACATATGTTACAATGTATACAAACACACTGCACCAGGCACTGGATAGAACATGGACATTAACACACATGTTTGACCAAACACTGACATATATATATAATTATAACCACATCTCTCTAAATTAGGGCTGTAGTACAGTAACAATACACCGGGGCATCGATACACTGCGATACAAAGTCAAATGTCATATTGGTATCGCCAGATTTCCCTGCACTGATATGATGATATTTTGGTCATGCAATGGTTAGGGACGTTCAACTTTTAAAAATAGTCTATCCCCACATCAGGCATCAAAGGGGGAAAGCTCATTGGCATAAAACAAACTGAACATGGTCTGATTAGCTGTTTGGCAATTCCCAAGTTTTATTGATAGTTAATAAATCAGTTTACATTTACATTTCTATATATGAACATGGAAAAACTTGGTTTGGAATTCCAATTACAATATATATCTGTATCATATATCTTGCATTGTGTCAAGTGCAAAGTATCATGATATGTGTATCGTATGATAATGTATTAACTGTTACAGTGCCACCATCAATTAATTCAGATCAGAGTATAATCTCATAGCACTTACTGACAAATCTGTCCATGTAAACAAGTGACCCATGGGTCATGACGCTCAGCTGACTGGGAAGAGATTCGCAAAAGGAAATTTTATCCTCAGAATGGTAGTATATACCCATTCAACTGAAGCATCAAACAGATTAACCAACAGGCCAAGATTTAGTCTGTATTTATATATCTCAAAAATAGAGAAAAATGTGTAAACTTTTAAAACTAGAATACGGGTAACCGACAAGTGACTACATGTATCTGCCAAAATCGGATAGTGAGGCATGGATTGAGTGGCAAGGGGAAATAGAGTGAGGTATGTTGCATATTAGCATGGATGTCTGCAGCCTAAATGTGTATGTAGGTTGTGCCACCTACCACAAATCCAGAAAGCTGTCCAAGTTGTATACACCTGCAAAATTTTAGGCAGAAAAGTCAAACCACTACATGTATATGAGCGATTTTTGCCCATGGCAGACAAACAGACAAACACTGTGCAAAAATCTTTGCAGGTAACCCCTCCAGTTTTGTGTATGATAAAGACCTATGTGAGATCTAAACACATGCACAATTTTGGCCCAATCGGTCAAATTGTTCCTGAGATATGAGCTTGGATGTGTCCAGCGTTAACTAGAATGTAGGTGGCGCCACCTGTCATAAAATCAAGAAAGCTGTCCACGATGTATAAACCTGCAAAATTTTAGGCAGTTATGTCGAACCACTACAGAGAAATGAGTAATTTTAGGCCACGGCAGACTAACAGACAGACGCTGTGCAAACATTGTTACAGGTGGCGCCACCATTTTTTGTGTATGTTACAGAGCTATCAAAGGGCTACATTTGTATAAATTTTATTTCCTGATCGGTCAAACGGTTCCCGAGATATAAGCTTGGATGTCATCAGCGTGAACGTGAACGTAGGTGGCGCCACCTGTCATAAAATCAAGAAAGCTATCCTGGATGTATACACATGACGAATTTCAGGTGAATTAGTCAATTCACTGCAGAGATATGAGTGATTTTAACCCAAGGCAGATGAACAGATGGACACTGTGCAAACATGGTTACAGGTGGCGCCACCATTTTTTGTGTATGTTATAAAGCAATCCAAGGGCTACATTTGTATCAATTTTATTTCCTGATCGGTCAAACGGTTCCCGAGATATAAGGGTTTATGAGTGGAAACAGACCCACAAATGGACACTGGATAGAGAGGAAAGGTCAGAGGTCAATGCAAATTGGTTAGGCACCAGTTCACATGTGACCCGATAATAGGTATAAGTTTGGGAAAAATCGGTCCATAAGTCTCCGAGGAGCTCTCTGGAAACGAACGCTGCCGCGGCGGAGGAACTCGGTCAAAAACATAGTATCCGCAAAACTTCGTTTTGGCAGATACAAAAATACAGGTGGCTCCACCAGTCTGCAGAAACTAATAAAAACACTTAATGGTCAATATCCATGCAAAAAATCATGGTGATCTCTGCATTAGTTGTTCAGATACTTCAGTTTTTGTATCAAATTGTCCATTATTCTGAGGGATACTTCGGAGTCCTATAGCTTGAAGGATATGGGTAACAGAGACCTAATTTCAAGTTTCCACAGGCACCTTTCATGGGCCTCCTTGCATGACAAGAATGAAGATTCTAGCTCCAGTTGTTGCGATTTGTACCCTGTTGACAGATAACCACATCTTTAAAGGTCTCAAAAAAAAGAAAAAAATTCGTAAAAATTTGAAAAAAAAATAAAGGTGGCACACCCAGTCTGCAGAAACTGATGGAACAGCTCATGATCAATATGTATGCTGAAAATCATGACCATCAGTGTTGTAGTTATTGAAATACTGCAGTTTTTGTATCAAATTTTCCATTATTCTGGGGGGGGGGGGTTATTTTGGACCCATACAGCTTAAAGAATATGGGTAACAGAGACCTAATTTCAAGTTTCCATGGAGACTTTTCATGTGTCTCCCTGTGTGTCAAGAATGAAGATTCTTGGTCCAGTTTTTATGATTTGTGCCCTGTTAACAGATGTTCATATCTTTAAAGGTCTCAAAAATACAGAAAAATTTCGTAAAAAAAACCGAACAAATACAGGTGGTGCCACCAGTCTGCAGAAACTTATGAAACACTCCATGATCAATATCCATGCAAACAATTATGGTTATCTCTGCATTAGTTGTTCAGATACTTTAGCTTTTGTATCAAATTTTCCATTATTCTGAGCTGTACTTTGGAGTGCCATAGCTCAAAGGATATGGGTAACAGAGACCAAATTTCAGGTTTCCATGGAGACTTATCATGGGTCTCCCTGTGTGTAAAGAACGAAGATTCTAGGTCCAGTCGTTACGATTTGTACCCTGTTGACAGATAACTACATCCTTAAAGGTCTCAAAAATGGAGAAAACAATTCGTGAACATTGAAAAATACAGGTGGCGCCACCAGTCTGCACAAACTGATGAAACATCTCATGATCAATATGTATGTCGAAAATCATGACCATCAGTGATGCAGTTAATGAGATATTGAAGTTTTTGTATGAAATTTTTGACTATTCTGGGGGGTAATTTTGGGCCCCATAGCTCGAAGGATATGGGTAACAGAGACCTAATTTCTGGTTTCCATGGAGACTTTTCATAGTTCTCTCAGTGTGTCGAAAATGAAGATTCTAGGTCCAGTCGTTACGATTTGTGCCACGCTAACAGATGACAGCATCCTCAAAGGTCTCAAAAATAGAGGAAAAAATCGTAAAAAATCAAACAGTACAGGTGGCGCCACCAGTCTGCAGGAACTGATCGAACATCTCATGATCAATATGTATGCCAAAAATGAAGACCATCAGTAATGTAGTTATTGGGATATTGAAGTTTTTGTATGAAATTTTTTACTATTCTGGGGGGTACTTTGGGGCCCCATAGCTCAAAAGATATGGGTAACAGAGACCTAATTTCTGGTTTCCAAGGAGATTTTTCATGGACCTCTCAGTGTGTCAAGAATTAAGATTCTAAGTCCAGTCTTTATGATTTGTGCCTTGTTAACAGATGTTCACATTTTTAAAGGTCTCAAAAATAGAGAAAAAAATTCGTAAAAAATCGAAAAATAGAGGTGGCGCCACCAGTCTGCAGGAAGTGATGTAACATCTCATGATCAATATGTATGCCAAAAATCATGACCATCAGTCAAGTAGTTAATGAGATATTGAAGTTTTTGTATGAAATTTTTGACTTTTCTGGGGGGTACTTTGGGGCCACATAGCTCGAAGGATATGGGTAACAGAGACCTAATTTCTGGTTTCCAAGGAGATTTTTTATGGACCTCTCAGAATCCCAAGTTACAAGGTTCTAGGTCCAGCGGTTACGATTTGTGCCTGGTTAACGGACGGACAGACGGACAGACGGACAAAGAGTGATCGCTATTGCTCAGATGACTTTCAGTCAGCTGAGCTAAAAACCTTAGTATTTTAAAAATATGAATTTAAATCTAGGGTGATTAAGTCAAAACTAGGATTGATTAGTTTTGTGTGTGGAATCTGAAACTACATAAGCTGTAAAATGTGTAGATTTTAGTCTTCAGTTAAAGTTTCATGGCAAATGCCGGAATACTTCTGGAGATAATTTACAAAAGGAAACAAGATGGTTCCATGTAGGTGATGTACTGAATATCTGACAGGTCGTTAATTTAATGGCACAACATACTCTTATAGTTTTAACAATTTCCAGCAAATACTTCATGGCAATAGTATTTTTAGATACTGAGACTAACAAATTCAAAGAAGACTGCCATTAGAATTTTATATTATTCTTAACTTCAAATATGATACACATCCTCTTGCAGGTAAAAATTTTCAGTAAAATTTCACTGCAGTTACTGGAAAAGTTAATAAAAATGTGGTAGAAAGGAATTCAAATAATAGATGATAAAATGTGAGAATTAAGTGAACCACTTGACCGAGCAAACGATAAAAGTTGACTGATTCCTTTCTCTATAGATATACAAAGCTGCTTCATTCCAGTGCTTATTGAACCAAACAGTACTGTATACACATGGTATATATATATATCCAGCCTTAAGTTAAAGACAAACTACCTTAGGAAAGTGACTATGACTGTATGAGGTGAAGTCTGCTGCAGGTGTGAGTCAACTGGTGTGACATTCATCTGGTCACTGCAGTCAGATGAGTCAACAGAACATTTGTTCAGTCTGACCTGACTAACGTTCATGATAAGAACAGATCTACAGTATATATATCCAGAGATTACTGAGAGTAGTTCTAGTTCGACCTACACCAGGGATTGGGAGTAACGACAGGGAGAAATGTTAATATCAATAACCTGCCTGTGTTCACTGATCTTTTATTTATAGAATTAGAGCTGAATGGGGCGAAAGACCACAAAGCACACTTTAAACATAAAATTTGAACTGAAGAAGAAAAAAAAATGTTCTCATTTGATAAATAATCACCTGTTGATTAAATCCATGCATTAATCAAGTTAATGGTCTATCTATTGTAATATAAAACAGATACAAGTGGCACCAGTTGGTATTAGGTGTACCATGTGAAACAATGTTTCAGGTTTATAGAACATTTTATCTTGCATATTTTGGTGTATGTTTTTAAAAACCTGATAATTTAGCAAATCTAAGCTGAACAAGTGACTATAGATTTAAATTTGAGGTAAAGCAGGTTGTACATGGTGTCCTGTCACTGGATGCCAAGATATCCAGTGTTTTTTATGTTCATGTGACCAAGGCTGACTATCTGCATGGAGAGCAGTGCTGACTTTAAATATCTGTAAGGGATTATTAATAAAATATCATTTACAATAGATTCTGTAAATTGGTGTAAATTGTGACTGTGCCTATGAAGACAGTATAATCAACTTTTGTCAAAGACATCAATAATCATGTCTTGTCAGAGCTATCAGTAATCATATCAATATTTGTCAGAGCCACTGATCATGATCAGAGATCGTTTTTATCAATATATTTCATATATAGCCATTGTATGGTCTGACCCTAAGTGTAGTGAAATCAGAAAATTAAATTTTGTTTTCAGTTTTGCAGATTTCGGAAAATTGTAAATATGGATATTGAATATATATGACAAGATTCTGATCACAAGTATTAATGTCAGCAGCAACATGTCCCTGTTTTACAAATACAATTATTCAGTGTTATAAAAGAATGTTTTACTATTACTAACAAATAACGTTTTCATTTTCTGTTGTGAAGCCTCAGGACTACATTATGAAAGGCTCCAGATATTACCCATGTGGTTTGACTTTCCAGAAACTCTCTACTTTCTCTTTGTCTGACTCCAAATGGAACCATAATATTTTTTTAATCTAGGTCCAATAGTTAGTTTTTATGTTAATGTGGACCATGGGATGTGGGGGAGGGGGGGCTGTCAGACAAATACTATATTAAAATGTACACCATAATTTATAATGTTCATAAACATTGTTGTAATTGTTACAATTTTTTTCATGAAAAAAAATATTTTAATATAATACCTTTAATTCAAACCAATCACAATATTATAATGTACATTTTCAAGAAGATTAATGAATCTCAAATATTGTGTGATAATCACATTCATATATAATTAATCAATACATTTCTTAATTTCATCATAAATTCTTGAGCATCTTGAGTGTGCTGTATTGAGTCCATAGACTGCTTAACAGATACATTGGTAAACTGTCAGTCTCATGTCTCATTACAATTCCCTGGACAATGGGTTATCCCATTACTAATACAATAATATCCTGGTAGGTGACCCACCATGGAGACCTACAGAAGCTGTCTATTAAGTGTGCTGGTCAGGTTATAATTAGCTGTGACATGTAATCAATCATGCAGCCTAAAGAAGCTAGGTCTGTAAGTACAGAAGGTGTTGGCGTTATGCTGGTCATCCCCTTAAAGGAATGAAAAAGTGGAGTCCTGGTTTGAGCCCGCATTGGCTCCCTCACCAATGACAAAATTTCATAAAAAGTTAGTTTCCTGGTCTTTGGCCTCCAAATATTGTAAGGAGAAACAGTAGACTAGTAAAGTCTTTGAATGAATTTGTAGATGCCACACCAAGCCAAGTGCAGAGGTATTCCAGGAAGCTTCTAGGGTTAGCTCCACAATGCCCAGCACTGGTGCCCAGTCAAGAAGTCAGAGGAGCCAGCAGGGCAGCGACAACCACGCCCACTTCACAATGAATGCATCAGCCACCAGCATGCAGACAGTTTGACACCAGCCGAGAACCATTATTTTGAATAATGTTGGAGCAATATTTGGTTTCTATGGCATGGTTCTCTGGTCAGGAAAACCACGGTGCCCACAGAGCACCTAACTGTGATCTGGCCACCGAGAGCGTTGTATTGCATTGTGCATCCAGCCCATATATTAAACATGCCACACCTGCTATCATTGGTCTGATAACACCTATTCTGCAATAGGGACAATAATCAGACCAATAATAGCTTGTTTTCCTAGAAAGAGCAAGAGTCACATGTTTAAAATTGGGACTGGATGCACAATGCAATACCATGCGCCCAGTGGTGTGATTACAGTAATGTGCTCTGTGCGCACCCTGGTGTTAATGCCCAGAGAACTTTGCCATAGACAACAGCAGTTAGGCAAAAGGATGTCTGGGACAACTGCAGTGCATGACCAATCAGGGAGGAGCATATCACTAAAGTGGGCTGTTATTGACAGGCCTTTTTTCCCTCAATCTTATTGTTTATGCCGTGGCCATGACCTCCATATAGGCACTTTGGCCCATTCCCATATATAGAGGTTTCACTGTAAAATACATGTGTACTGTAAACACTCCCATGCTATTTCTACCTCACTCAAATGCAAAGTGTAGCATTTAAACCAGTGCATCAGACAGTTTTTAACATAATTAATTAATTAATAACATGAGCCTTTTGCTGGGGCTTTTGATTATATCATTAATAATGCGTGGCATCAGCAGGGAGACAGAGAAAATACAACTTGATTAGTCAGTTAGCTTAATTAACAACAACCCTGTTTATTAATTTTGGCTCATAAATTATTAATTTTTCACCGGCATAACAAATAAGCCCAGTGCTCACAAATTTATGATAAATCACATTTGCAGAACTTGCACTATACCTAAAGTTGAAAATCAAGTTTTCCAAATTTTGGGATTTTTGAGTGGGATCCTAGAACGTTTCAGAACTTTGTGGCTACTATGAATAGAGTATGAGGTTACAGTGACTATTACTGTACCAGTACAGTACTGCAACCTGGTATTTTATTAAACAAGGAACTTTTCACAATACCCTCCTGTGGACACTCAAGCCCACAACAGACACACCTGTGTCAAGTGTGCATCAAGTGTGCCCCATGCGACCAGACAGGACAGCACAAATTCAAAACAAACTAACCAGGGTTCCACCTTAAGGGTTAACCACTTGCCCGTGCAAGCGAAAGTTCCAGTTAATAGTAGGATGGCAACAAAAAGTCACCTCTCACATAAACCTTAATCTAAAGGCCTTTAAAAGGATGTTTGTGTTCTTAAATACAATCTTTGATTTTTGTAGGGCAAGTAATAGTTCATGTAGGGCAAGTAAAACCTTGATGTTATTACCTGCCTGGGCAAGTACTTTCACAAGTTAATAATGTTGAGCCCTTCTGTGGATATGATACACAAGACAAGCATCAGATTGCATTATATTAACTAAGCACCTATTAAATATTTTGTTTATCTTTGTAAAAATAGTAATCTTGATAATTAGCATTGGTTTAATTGTATACAAATATGTTTCTGTTTGTGGCCAAAACTTGTTCTAATATGACAGAACTTAATCACTATTTTTAATAACATTTATATATAATGTGTTGCATTCTTGCATGTTTTCTACCCATATACACATCGATAATTATAACATTTACCAAAGTTAAATCTTGAATCCAAGTGCTGAAAAGGGAAATATTCTCCAAATTTAAATCATTTTCAGGAATTCCCATGCTGCAAGGGCTCATCATGCATAAAAAATCCTAACACACATGTAAGTCTGCTTTTATTAAGATAAACAGACAGAAGTGACTTCTAGCAACTGAAGCGACTGCAAATTTGACATTTGGAGGGGCATTACCCCCATATTAGTTTATTTTGGGCTTTATGGTATGCCTGGTAACTTAGTATGATGTGAAAATAATGTTACATGTTAAATTATGAGTCCTGTGCATAACACTGGTATATCCAAACCAGTCTCTTACAGGTGAGAGATTTGCACTTACATGTTATTTACTGTGACATATATGTTGAACAATACAAAAACAAACCTGGGTGAATACGTCACCTCATTCCAGCTGTGTTTAGAGGCGTGGACACAGGCATTTGACACAATGTGTTCACCAGGTGAGTGATATTATAAGCACCACTGGGCCCATCCCCCTGTTACTGTTAGTGTTACCTATCTACCCAACCTTCCCACTAATTAAATATGGTTCCCTTACTTTGACTGCTCATCAACCCAAATTATACTATAATCACCTCTAAATAATGCTTAAAACAATTTTTCAATCTTCCTACTCTGTCGCTTCTACTTAGGCTCTTATAATATGTTTAATATGCAATAAAACATGGAAGACAATTACAGGGAATATACACTTGTGGTTAATAATGATTTTTTGCTGGGCGAGTAAAAAGTACAATGACTTTTGTTGGGCACCAGTAACAATTTATGCAGGATAAATAAAAGCTAGATGTTACTTGCCCGGAGGGTAAAGTACTTTCTATAGTGAATCTCAAGCCCTGCCTGGTAGGCATTAACTTAACCCAACAGAATAATCCAGGTTGTTCTACAACCAACCTTTTGTATTTTACTTAATGCTTAAAATTTCAACCAATGCTTATAACACACAGAATCATCACTGTCATCAATCAAGCCCTAGTTTACAAACAAAATAACCATCTACCAGGTTATGAAACAATTCATAAATCTACCGCTGCGACATGACATTACCGGCCATTATTGATTCTCTGCTACCCGCAGAGACAAGCCACAGTCTCTCATAATACCGGAGAGGCTACACAACCTGGACTGACTCGTACTCGGCGATGTCAAGGATACCTTGTGGCTTTCTGATGCTACTTCAGTGGCTCCCGATATTTTGATGGAGATGAAACTGAAACATGATGGTTGATGCACAAGAAAGGGATCTCATATGGTGTGCCTACTTGATTCTTGAATACGTCACACCAGAGGGGGCCTTGGTTAAAAAAACCTGTCTGCTATTTTGTCATAAAGATTACAAATTTCAAAATTTTTTTTTGGCTAGCATAAAAGTCAAAACTGATTATGGAACCATAAAACAGTTGCACCCATGGCCAGCAGATGGCACCAGCTACTGAATTCATATTGATGAAGATTACAATGAGATGGGAATCACTGATATGTTAGAGTCAGCTGATCACATACCTTTTCTATAGAATTTATGTGATTTCTGACTTATTCTTGCAACCTGTTATTTAAGTGTAGGTAATTCCTATTAAGATGGATAAATTATTGAGCTTGCACATAAAACAAGCTGTTGGTAAACACAGCAATGTTGACAAACAAGAAGCTGGATACACTAGCCCAGAAGGCCGGAGTCTGAACCAATTACGTTACAGGTGACTCAGTATTTCCCTAAATTCCAACAATTTATTGATTTGGTACATGGAAAATTTTCTTACAGATGCAATCAGATGTGACAAACAAGGAAAGCAGATTTGTGCAAACAAGTATAATTTATACATTTAAGGGAAACAAAAATATCAATACACTCTTGTGCTACTTGAGGCAATCCATTTAGAAATATCAAGTTTATAAAACCTTATCACCATAGATTTTACTGGTGTTGACTGGGCTATTTTTAACTCACACCATGATCTCTCTGAAGTGGACATCATAAATATATTAAGTAAATTTAATTAAATTCATATGGCTGATTTATTATCAACCTTGACATGCACTGATAAAACAGAGGGCAGATTTGAAACAGAATCCTGTCTGTCTGTTTGTTTAGAGCTGTTTATCCGTTTTTTTAAAGGCTGTGCATGTTCAAAAGTATAAAACATCTAAACAGGTGTGGTTAGATGGATAGGCTGGTCTTGAGGCCACAAAGACATGGGGTTAATTTTGAATCGTTATATGTTAAAAGATGTAAATTAACCAATAAATAAATTATTCTCTGATCCATGACATTTTATGTACCTTACATGCTTGATATGGCTTAGACAAACTTTCACAGTAAAACCTCGCCACATTCATTTAGCAACCAACTCAAAATAACAAACTTTTACAGTCCTGATCCTCTTTTTTTGCTCTTTATATCTGACCTGGTTTTATTATGGTGCTGTTGGTGGTCTTAATTTTGAGGTTTCATTTTAACAAGCAAATTTGGGGTAATGTCCCCAACTTCCTCCTCTTGTTGTCCCCTGCTTGCCTTCTGAGAATGTTTTTGTTTTTATTTTCCCCTGAAGATGTCTCCACATGTCAATGTGGCTGAGTTCTAGTTTTCATTGCCCCCTGAAGATGTCTCCACATGTCATAAGTTTTGTTGTGAATTAGGAAAAACAGGGAAAATTTATTTTTTGTTTTGGAGCTGGTGATAATAAATTTTTCAGACAGACACTCCAAAACCAATCCCAAACATGGTATGCATAAGAGCAATCACTGACCCAAATTCGAATGAAATCGGAAAATATTAAGAAAAGTTATTGCACAGAAAAGAAAACCTGACAGACACAGGCAGACACACACAGACAAACCAAAAATCAATGTCCCCCGTTCCATGGAAGCAGGGGACAATTGAATGCCCAACATTGGTTTCCACTGATAAGATCTTTTTTCATCATCAAAGCATCCATACAGTAACACCTGTAGGACAAGTTTTATTGTATTTTCTATCATATATATATATAATTTTTATCTATATGTACAGAATTTTAATTTGTAAATATAATTCAGCACTGTTTTTGTTTTTTTGTGAACGTGTTGTGTTCAAGTTAAGGTGATATGTTATTTTTGGATTTCAACCAATTTTGTCAAGAACTGGTCCTGGTTTTGGCAGAGGTAGATGTGTGGTTGCCCTGAGTTTTCTTTTTCATAAATAAAGCTGTATTAAATGCTGACTCAGCCATTTATAAATAACTCACATATGGACATCATGAAAACAAAGTCCTCAAAGGGCCAGTCAGTTTGTCACAAAGCAACCAGAATAGTCAATACCTTATCTTGTTGATTTCAATAATTCTTTTTCAAACAATGTTTATCTGTAGCTTGAATAGGTACATAAAAAGATTAAGACCAAATAAATCAGGTTATTAACTGCGCTATTGTTTCACAATTGAAAAAAAAACAGAATCCTGATTATTAAAGTATCACTTATATCAAAGCAGGGCATCTATTAATAGATTGTGACAACCTTCCCTCAGAATAACAAGTCAATCACCAGACATTAATCAAATTAATGCGCTCTCTAAACATAACATTTTTTACAATTGCACTCAACACTACTTGTTGTCTTTTCTGCCATGGAAGCCAGGATGAACGTGAATAAACATTTCCTCTGATTCCAAACAAGGGACCTATGGGTCACTGTGCTCAGCTGACGTTAACCTTGAAGGTGAAAATCTAAAATAATATCTAATGGAGATAAAGTGTAAGAGGAAGAGGTAATAAAGGCCATGGTTGGTTTATATGATTGGTTTGTATTGATGAGCAAGAAATTGTTGCAAAAAGTATTTTGTGACCTGACCATGTGTTTCCTAATGTTGAAACTAAAGCATACATGTGAGCAGTTTGTGAACAAATGATCTGTACTATTACCATGATCATTAGTTGGTTTTTCGATTAACTGTTGACATTTCAGTAGTTTACACATTTGTTCAATTGAATCTATTTTTTTGTATAATATGTATTATTGAATATATATGTATTTTATTTATGAAATGTATACAGTTGAAATATAGCTAATTAACAACATAAAACAGGGCAAACAAATTAAGTCTGATCTCAAATTCTGCTGAGGCAGGAAAATAATGAAGAAATGTTTGTATTAAATCCTGATTTTTTTATCACATCAATTATTTTCTAATTTAAGTTTATATTTCTATACATTTCCAATTTAACATATATATCTGAACATAAAAGTTAATTCATAATTCTCAATTGCATCATCATAAATCTCAATCTTGTCAGATAACACCACATCATGCATACAAATGTTTATTTATTTTTTACCACAAAAATATATCTTTTAAATCTGCAAAACATTAAATATCTAAAAATAATACTTAATTTAGATTTCACAATTTTTAATTGTGTCTTTATTTATCCATAATGTGCTTCATATTTTATAATAATTTAAGCATACTGATGGGTTCCTTTATATTTGTTAAAATCATTTAAAAGAAAATTGATTTCTTTAAAAATGCTACATTACACAACATTGCATCTTCTGGATTACACCTTGAATTATTTTTTCAAGGAAAGTTTTTGCATATCGGAGTGGAAACAGCATTACAATTAAGGAGATACAGTGAAAACAATAACAATTACTGCATAACACTTGGTGGGTTGGGTTTGCGGGGGGGGGGGGGGGGGGGGGGGGGGGGGATTGGGGTGGTGATATCAGAATAACTGTACACCTGTCACAGCAGGGGATCTCCCCCAGTGACTGTAACAAATCAGAAACCCTGGCATAGCTGACTTCCAGTGACCTGGAGTGGGACCCTGCATCTGTAATCAAAGCAAGTGACTACAGAAAAAAAAATCAATAACTAGCTTAATTTTCAAGCTTTTATTTCCAAATTTCAGATTTAGACAAACTAAATATTTATGTTTACATACTGTGAAAATTAAATCAATGGTGCTTACAGGAAAAAAACGTGCCATGGTCAAAGTTGGGCAAAATTTAAGGTACTGATTTTTTTTTTATGCTAATAACTTAAAAAATTTACAAAATTCAGATCTAATTTTGGGTAAACAATTGAATCTTAATTAAACATAGTTATATACTTGAAAAAATAGACTCGAGTTTCAAAATTTTTCATGTTAAGTGAGTTATTATTTTTCCTGATTTTTTACAAAGTCCAATATGTTTGGGCCCACAACTTAAAGAATTTATACTTTACAGACTTAATTTCTGGCATGTACATAGGAACTATATAGAGGAATATTTATGGTAAATATGAGGAAAAAAAGATGAGTTGTTTTGATATGAGGCAGTCCTGAAGTGTGAAAATAGGATTTTAATAAAAAATTGAGGTTTTTCCTTAATTTCTCAAAGGAACGAAGTCGCAAAGACCCAGTTTTCGGCTTGGTAGGAGATCTTGGGGACATCTAACATTATGCTGAATTTTGGATTCCTAGGTCTTACGGTTTCAAAACGTGCCACATCTACGGAAGGACGGACGGACGGACGGACGGACGACGGACAATGGACCACGACTATAGCTCAGATGACTTATAGTCAGCTGAGCTAAAAATAATGTTGCTTGCTATTTTTAAACATACTGAGGTCTGCTTCCAAAAGAAATGGAAAATGATTTATTTTTTTTATGATAAAATTATTCAGGTCCAGAATTGGATATAATTGAATACTTAATGCCACCTTGAAGGACTACCAATACAAAAAGAAATCCTAGTTAAGGAGACATCCACAAATGAAATAGTAAGTTTGATCAACATAATGGTGGAGATTATGTGGTCTCTGGCTACTATCTACATTCACCAAACAACAGTTATATATTGACCAGCATGAGCTATATTAACCTATGACATCATTTGAAATGTGACATTTTCAAAGCAATCAAATTATAATTTATGAAAACGGACTTATCATAAACCAGTTATTTCTGTAAATTTCATGTCTTTACTCTTTCAATGAGATAAAATTACATGAAAGAAGCATGTTTCTTTACCTGGCATGGGTGAATTAATTAATTCAGAAAATTAACTTAAAGATTACCATTTAATGCAAGGTACTGCATCACAGGAGATACGATTATGGATAATTAAATTTTATAGCTTGCCTAAGCATCACCTTTATTTAAAAGGCTTTCTGCCCCCATGTAAATTTACCTGTTGATTAAAGTTTCCTCATGAAATTCATTAAAAATAAGTTAAACGTAAAATATACCTGGCAGGCTGGAAATGTGCATTTCTTGGATTCAAGGAAAAATTGACAAAATGCATGCTGCTCCTTTTGGCCAGTCATGTTACTGACATTTAACTTAATTAATTAGATTTATCTTATTAAATTTCCTTGAAAATGGCAACAGAAATTAGACTCTACAAAAACTATTAAAAGCAAATTGTGAATTTATATAATCCCAGCTGGACTAAGATTAATTAAATAGTTTTAAAGTCAATTTTTAAATTATTATTTTTTAAATTAATCTAATCTAAAAAAACAACTGGCTGTCCACAGAAAACATCTGTACATTTAAATATATATATATAAAAGGAGTTTATACAATGAGTTTTTACTATCTTCTTTTCTTACCCATGCAGCTGCGTTAAATGACAAAGTGATCATAATATGAACGGGATTGCATGAACAGAATAGTTTTCACATATCTTTGCCAAGAAACAAGCATTAAACAAGGACTCAATGAATCTTCCAGCACACATAATGACTTCTCCAGCACAACTGTCAATTCACAATATCTTTGCCTGTTCTTTCTAACCAGACAGAGCAACACAACAATACATTTACATGAAAGAATAAGACACCTGATATCACTGTGTCAAATGACTTAGTACAATAAGCCATGTGGGAATGAAACATCAAGAGATGTAAAAAGAACCGTGTACTTAAGCTAATGAAAACTGATGTTCATGTTTAGGAAAAGGAATTGCAAAGTCTAGAAGAGTACACAGTTACTTTACAAATTCATTTGTACCAATTTATTTAATCATTGTATATAGATGTGGTAATAAGAGAAGCTGAATTACTCATTCAAGAAATGATTATATTGGGTAAGTACTACATAAATTTTCCAATAATATGCAACAGGATTGGTTTACTTATTACATTGTTGATGTTCTATAAATACAGCTGATGTGTAAATTACCAATCATCAATTGATATTAAAGACAACAGGCTTTAATTTTATCTAGAAAATGTAAGGCCAGGGCTTGTAGAACCCCCTTCCTCCCCCCCCCCCCCCCCCTCCATCATCAGTGTTACTGTTTAACCTTGACTCTAATACCATAATTCATGAATATAGTTCAGCTCACATCTTTAAAAAAGACACACAATGTTTGGCCCTGTACCCACTGACTATTATCAGCATCCAAAATCAGTTGCCAGGCAACCATAGGTCACCTGTTCTTCTAGAGAACCTGAATCACATAATGACCTGATTCAGGGACAATATATTTTGTACAAATTATGTATACATTCAATTAGATAATATAACAAGATGTTACAAAGTTTGGGTTGACCATATTAATTAATATAAAGAATATTTTGACATTATCCTGTACCATGACTGAGACAGGCTCTGGCACTCAACTGAGGTCTCACATATAGAAACCGATTAGACTGAATATTTTACTTCAATTGGAAATATCAAATGATATTATGGCATAATGGTGGCTGAATAAAATCTTCATATAACGCAGTATTATGATTATTACCTTAAATATACAATGTCTTGCGTATATTCTTGTCACGTAAAGCATGAGAGCAGCTGCAAACCCCCATACTTGAAGGCAACAAAGAAGCATGTGTACTCTGTTCACGTGTATAATGATGGAGGATTCAAGGGACTCGTGCATACACAAGTAGTGGGTGTCTTGATTTTAAATAAAAACCTTATTTGACCTTTTTTGTGCAATATGTGCACCAAACAAACTTGTTTTCAGTCATTCCGTTCCTAGTTTGCATGATTGTCCGCAGATAAACCATTGCCATTGGTTCCCTTGTCCACAACTTTGTATGAGTGTAACTTGTGTAAGGAATGTGAAGTTGAGAACTTGTGACCACAACAAAATTTGAAATTAACAGTAAAACGTGATAGGGATATCTTTTCTCAGTAGAAGTTCATAAATTTTACAAATTCACTCACTCATTATTATTATTGATCTACAAGAAATTAAAAGAAATAAATAATAATCTGCCAGCTATGTAAAGAAATCTTATTAATGCACGAAACTTTACATATCCACAATGTGGACTCAATTGAAACAATGTTGATTAAATTGAGCCTGCAAACTAAGCAGGGCAAGAAAAACACTTTTATTAGGCCAAAATAAAAAAAGGGTATGGTTCTCAAGCACTTTTTTTTCAGAAATCAATGCGGGCGGGCGCTTTTTTTTTTTTTTTAATTTTTTGGTTTGTTTCGATAAAAATGTCAAATGATAAGGGGAAAAGCATGAAAGTAAAGTTTTATTTTGCTAAATAAGTAAAAGCACTACAAAACAAAGGGAATTGTATGGTTTTATCTTCTTGAAAGAAATGTCGGAGCGGCAGCAACTCAAAATTGGAAAGTTTTTATTGAAAATAAAAATAAAATTTTTGATGCGGGGGTTTAAAATTGATGTGAGCGGTGCCTGAGAACCATACCTTTAATTTTTTTTGGCCTTACCATAAAAATGAAGTTATTATATTTAAATTCACACTCCAGGCCCGTGGAGATAATTATTTTGGTTATTAAAATTTTAATTTGATTCCACATACCCATTGCAACTTTTGATTTTTTTTATACTTTTTTTCCCAAAATTCAGTGGCACCACAGTCCCTATCTGAAATCATGCCATTAAGAATTATTATTCAATACATAACAAAAACAGCTGGAACATTTAACTAAATATATTTTATTTTTCAGTGATGTGCAATGGAAATGATCAATGATTTTTCATGAATATTATTTTTTTCTTTTTGTTTAAGCCTGCATGGTTTCAACAACATGTAATTTGTCTTTATCGAAAATGATATTATATAAATATAAGATATGTATATATAAGATATATATATAATGGTAATCAGACTTTCTCTAAGCTCCATTCTAAATATTATGACAGTTTATTACCAGCCTGAAATTTCTATTTCAGTTTCTGAAAACTTAAAACAAATGGTAACATGTCCTTATTGTAGTACAAATTAAATTTTATGATTCAAACTAATCATGAAATGAGGACTGGATCTGACAACCACAATGTGCTTTTCCAGTAAGTCTAGTTTTACCACTATTACAAATGTAGACTGATCACAGATCAAACTAACAGGCTTCACTATATTCAGCTTGCTCCAAAACAGAACAAATTGAATTATACAATCAAAATTCAGAATTAAAACTGAAAATGAACCCTTCAACTGTGAATGCAAAGGGCTTATTCAATAGTCTGACACAACTATGGAATGGTTCCTTCACCAAAATGGTTTCCTTACTTCAAACTTGTCTCTTAACATAAAATGACTCTAGACCTCCTATGACCTATTGTGACAACCACATCCACACCAGGTGTGCCTTGAACTTGTTGATTTGATGACAAAGTCTCACCTTCATACACATTTTTACATACACCTAGTCCATCACGTTCCTGACCACAAATACTAACCTAAATGTATTTCATTCCATAATATACAATATGTCAACCATGAAATATACATGCAACGTATCAGTGTCATGCTTGTAAGAAATCCATGCTTATTATAAATGTACTACGTTTTTAATGGATCAGGATACTTATTCAGTCTGTGGTACATGTATCCAAGAATGCTATTGGTTACAATAATGGTTGGAGTATATACTATTATAGTACTTATCATGAATATTTTATCATAAAGTAAATGATAAACTATAATGCACCTAAGATTATAAATCTGTTTATATTATATATATGCTGGCACCCTGTCCATCATCTGGATAATCTTAACAGAATCTGGAAGATGAATAATGTTTCCCTTTTACAACAATTAATTTTTTTTAAATGAACTTAAATACTGTGGTGAATGAATATGTCATGATTTAGAATGAAAATTGTCCAGAAATCATATTCATGATATTTCAACAATTTTGCAAATTCATGATTCTTACAATATTATATAAATTTCACAGAAAACATCTGTTTAAGAATTTTAAATCTAAATAAGGGCATCTATACGTTGATTTGATAGTCAGGGTAGCACCATAACTGAACTAGACCTAAACATAAGCAGAACTTAACGACAATTTTATCCCGTAAGGGTAGTCATGAAATCATAAAAACAGATGCCATACTGATACAAATGCCACTAGACTGGTTCCATGCCTATATCAGCACAAACTGATAAAATCAAGCCTAGAAATTTTAAATTCATACAGGGTCCCAGACATCCAGGCAGAGACAAACTAATATGATACAACTAAGCCATGGATTAGTTTCTAGCACTTAGAAGGCCTTGTATTCCTAGAAAGCTCTTACCTGAGTGAACACCACCTGGTATTCTGGATGACATCTGATCAGCAAGAACGGTAGAACTAGTGTGAGGTTATGGGATGGAATAGTGACAGATAATATGAGTAGACTGGTGACTAAAATAACTACGTCATGTTTGTGATACTTTATTTAGCCTATAACGAAAAAGTTGTCTAACCTACATATCACGCTGTGATACAGAAAGCATTTACTGGTAGTGCTTTTTTAGTTTTAGTCTACAAATCTCAAAATATCATAATAGACAATTGCTTTTTTGCTAAGGCAAAAGCTCAAGCTCAAGATTGATCCTAATTCCTTTGATAAAGTTTTAAAAGGAGGCAGACATAGGTGATACGTATGAAAATAGTATCTGTGTGCCTGAAATTAGAATTTTCATTTCTTTTTTTATTATTCCTTGGACAGAAATTAGTGAGTTAATTGTATCCGCCAAAACAGAGTTTTGCGGATAATATGTTTTCAGCCCACCTTCACCGCCGCCACCGCGTAGGTGTCCAGAAAACTCCTCTGTAACTGCAGGGCAGAATTTTACGAAACCTGGGATTATGTTCGGGTCACATGTGAACTGCTGCGCCCCGATTTTGTTTTGACCTCTGACCTTTCCTCTCTCCAGTGCGTCCATCTGTGCGTCTGGTTTGACACATTAACCCACATATCTAGGGAACCGTTTGACCAATCAAAAAAAAAAATTTTGCACAAATGTAGCCCTTGGATAGCTTTATAACATACATAAAAATGGTGGCACCACCTGCAACCATTTTTGCACAGCGTCCATCTGTTCATCTGCCTTGGGATAAAATCACATATCTCTGCATTGGTTGGACTTGTCCACCTGAAATTTTGCATGTGTATACATCCTGGACAGTTTTTTTGATTTTATGACAGGTGGTGCCACCTACATTCACGCTTAAGCTGCAGACATCCGAGCTCATATCTCAGGAACTGTTTGACCGATTGGGCCGAAATTTTGCATGTGTATAGTAGTGGTGGGAGTCGGTTCCTTTTTCATAGTCGATCATCGGTTTAAGCAAACCGACTGATGATCGATTATTAATCGGTTCAGACAAACATATGCAATTATCAAAGAAATATGCAATTATCTGTGAAACTGGACCTGCGTTTCCCCGGCAGGTATTCTCCTCTCCTGCACGAGTGTAACGATCCTTCCACGTAAAAAGACAATCAGACTAATTTAAGGGTCAAATTTAACGACGGGTAATATCTTTCAATGTGGAAATTAAGAGCGTCTAAGAATGCTAGGCCTATAGAGGGGCTGTTTTTCTATCCCGTGAAGGCATATTTTACGGGCCCAGGTGCGCTTAGGGCAGATCATACCACAAAAAAAATTGCAGACAAGCTAAAATAAAATTCCAGCTGAAATCCAAATACTCGACAGGCCGGGTTAGCCTCAACAAAGATTTTTTAAGGACGGCCTAAACAGCGGAACCTGGTATCGGTTGAATAGAATGTTTCTAAGAGAATCTCGCAAAATTGGCATAGACCTTGAGAATTTATGGAGTATTTTAACGCCTTCCTGCCCTTATTTTGCAGTCTACATTTCGTACGAAAACTCTCCGCTAATTCTGCAGCTCCCTGCGAGTTCACAAATAATAAGTTTAATAAGTCCTCCGTTCTCGCATCTATATACCGTGTCATACTCAGTTACATATGGAAGTTATTTGGGAACACAGACTCATTATATGAAGCACAGAATGTGGTAAAAAATTGAAAAATAAATATTGCCTATAACATAAAGGCATTCTAGAAAGAATACAATCATTATTATGATGTAATCGATAGTTGCCTTTGGTAATCGAGCGCTTGAAAGTGGCAGCAAACGGACTGACTTTTGATAAAACTCGATGATCGGCCCACCACTAGTGTATAGAACTCACATATATCTCTTTATCACCTGCAAATCTGGTGGCGCCATCTGCAACCATTTTTGCACAGCGTCTGTCTGTTTGTCTGCCATGGGATAAAATCACTCATATCTGAGCAGTGGTTTGACTTTTTGCATTTGTATAAAAACTTTGACAGCTTTCTGGATTTTGTGGTAGGTGGCAAAACCTACAAACACATTTCGGCTGCAGACATCCATGCTAATATGCAACACACCTCACTCTATTTCCCCTTGTTACTCAATCCATGCCTCACTTCACCCGTCCCACTCTGATTTCAGTGGATACACGTAGAAGCTTGTCGACTACCAGTATTCTACTTAGTTTTTCTTTGCTAATGTCTCTACAACAAGGCTTTGAGTAATTTTTTATGAAAAGTATTTTCTGCATGTAAATTTTACAGTGAAACTGAGATGTAATACAGAAGCAGATCCAGGGGGCATGGTCCAGGGTGTCTGAACCCCCCCCCCCCCCCCCCCCGTTTTCCAGCTACCGCAACCTTTTTTAAGGGTTTCGGATCAATTTTTGTGCCTGGACCCCCCCTTTTCCAGACCTAGGGACCATTTATTAGGCTTTGTCAGGTGTTTAACTTTAATAACATTATAACTAATGTAAAAAAATTTGCATTCTAAGGAATGCAAGCCTCCATCATGTGGTTGCATTCACTTATTCAGCCTATATTCCAAGGTTCATTCTTGCATACATGTACATTTGTGAATATTCCTTTAAAATATTCCTGAATCTGGATCTTTTTCCATATCCACACTAAAATCTAACAGATTTTTTAAATGTCCATTCCCGAAATGTCCAGAAAATTCATAAGGTTCTTTTCATGATTGAGTGAGTTATGTTGTGAACAAACACACAAACGAACGCGGATGAACACATACCCTCACGACAGAGGCAACACCAAGCTTGGTTGACCAGAACCTGTTCAATAAATAGGCACTGAGTGCAGACAAACAACTCAAAAGAAATTTATAATGCAGCATGTTTCTGCATGGAAATTTCCTCAGTACAAAGGGGCATGATAATATTATTATATATACAAGGCTCCGACATAAAGTTCAATCATTCAACAACAATTAAAGCTTTTATCAAGGAAGATCCACTTTTGAAAAAGGTTTCATCTTTTGTTCTTGAACAATTAATCATAAGGCATCCTTTTTGTCTTGGATAAAGCTTTTATCAAGGAACATCCACTTTTGAAAAAAGGTTTCATCTTTTGTTCTTGAACAATTAATCATAAGGCATCCTTTGTTTTGGATATCTTAACATGGATTTATGTCATTAACGCTAACACCTTTCTAGGACACTTAAACAATGACGATATATTTAACGTTATCACCATTAATGTCAATACCACCAGCTGAGGTGTACACAAGATACCACAAACCAAGAGTCTCGTCAGTAATAAAGTAGAATTTCTGAAGTACTTATTGACTCAAAGAGCAACTTGGGTCACTTAACCCCACTTCAGTATTTATCGATTGTGTACAACATGTGTACCTCGGGAGACCGTTAACATTTCACAAGTCTCCACTCTGTATGTCCACTGGCACAATAACTGATAACAAGACCAGTTTGTAAATACCTACCTGCCCTGTCCACATTATATATTTACACAGTAAAGTGCTGGATTCAATGCTTGTTTGAGGTCAGACATTTCCTGTTGATTGACTTGTGTGGTGTAACCTCAAAAAGAACATCATCCTTCTGGCCTTGCACAGAGAATACTTAGTGAATATCTGACTTGTGTACAAAGGTGAGGGGTTCAATCCCTGAATTTGCACAATCTGTAATTTACCTTAAGCATGACCTAATAAGGCCATCCTTAAAAATTTCTGTGTTGGGGCTAACATTGGTCCAAAAAAAGTCATCAGGTAGGGAGGAAAAAAATATTTTTTTTTAAAGGAGGATCTGGAGTTTACTACACCTTTTTTTTACCGGATATTAGCATATGCGAGGTTTATGTCAAATTACATACCCATACTCCATTCATTCCTTGCCTCCATACCATTGAAACATGCACAACAAGGTATCTCTGAACAGATTTTGTGTTTTATTACACGCTTAAAATCCTGTACTTGGGTTTAAAATGTTTTAGTACATGCTTTGAACATGTACATGTCAAACATTCATGTATTTGAAAAGTTATCAAGTACTTTTCCAATAATGGTCAAGCATGTTATCATGGAAGCATTATAACTGATGTATATCCCATTGGACAGGTTCGCATTAGGCCTGTAAGCCTTGTTCTGGATCTCACATGAATTTGCAGACAATTTTATTTTGTGTTGTATGCGAGTGCCAGAATTGTAGGAATGAGTGCAGTTTGAGATTTCCTTTGCAAGTGAAGAGGTATAATTAAGGACGGTAATAATAGAACTCTTTAGTAATAGTCAATGCCTAATAAGGTAGTAGAATATATAAAATGTTTATATAAATATATGTAAAACTGTACTTTTTGAAAGATGAAACCATATATTGGATGTTGGTACCCTGATTAGGAATTTTATTTCTTCGGTGTTGATGTATATACAAACAAAATCTTGGTCAAGTTCGAAGATGGGTGACCTTGACTTATTTCTCAACGTTTTAGAGCGAATTATAGAAAATAACCGGCGTGTGTTAACATTTACCATGTGAGGAGGATATCTCCAAAAGTATTCAACACAGAAATTTCATTTCTTTGGTGCTGATACATATCAACAAAATCTCGGTCAAGTCCCATGATGGATGACCCAAGGTCACAGAGCTTATAATAGAAAAAAACTTAGGAGCTTATTTCTAAGGAACCACTGGATGGATTGTTTTGGAATATGGAAAGGTCATTGGCCTTGATGATCTCGAAAGTACTGCATGAGAAAGACTGGGGCCAGACTTACAAAGTTCATACCTCTCTAGTTCCAATTCACAACTTGAACAAAATACATATGTACAGATATACATCCATGTGAGAACAAATATTACATGAATACTTGTTACTGTTACCACCCATAAATACTGCTCTTTTGGCTGAGGGCTTTTGTCAGCTTTTGCTGATATTCTAGTATTTTTCTGTAATTAATGACTGAGCGAGCAATGTTGATCTCTATCTCGTCTACGTCTAAACAAGAAATGCCATACGGTCAGGAAATATCTGTTTATTATAAAAGCTATTAATAAAATGAAATAAATTTACAAAGGCAGTTAAAAAGAAACACAACCAAAAAAAGACAGTCGCTTATATGTTATGCCTGTTCTGATCAGCTGTGGCCGGTAGAAACGATGCGTCAGACACCTCGCAAAACCCTGTCATGATCGCCACAGAACTGACGAAATCACGCAATTCTTGTAATACCAAACATCTGATTTGTGGAGATCGTGCGTTACACATCGTCGGTGCCACCGTGAGTGTTGCTGAAAAATTATAACCAGCGTAAGCGACACGATGTCAGTGAACATTTTCCCGCCAAAATAGTGATGAATGAAGTCATATGGGGTGAACTTTTACTACGGACCTCTTATTGGCTCTCTGGCTATGACGCGTGACCGCTCCGCCAATCACAAGAACGTTTGCGTGGGCCAGGCACGTGCAAATCAACGTGTCACATGGTTTAAATGCCAACATTGGTCAGTTGACAGTATGAATGTCGAGAGAACTTTCATTTAATCAGTTAATGCGACAGCGGTAAGCTTCCGCTTAATTTGAAATCAAATAAGAACCATTTCTAATTGCTCAATATTTTTTTCAGCCTGTTTCGCCAGAACAACGAAATTTGAGCACGAGTGTAGCGATCGTTCCACGTGTATATGTCAGAGGCGAGATTGAAATCCAGGCGGATTTTAAATTCGCCTAGACGAGATTGCGATTGTGATCTCGCCTAGGCGAGATTGCAATTGTGATCTCGGCTAGACGGATTTTAAACTCGCCTAGACGAGATCACAATCGCAATCTCGCCTAGGCGAGATTAAAATCCATCATGGAGCAGGCCATGATTTTAATCTCGCCTAGGCGAGTTTAAAATCTGTCTGGTGTCATCCAGGCGAGTTTAAAATCTGCCTGATATCACTTGGGCGAGTTTAAAATCTGCCTAGGCGAGATTAAAATAGTGATCTGATCTAATTTCCCAATAAATTATGCATTGTAATTGACTTATGAAAGATGTTTTCAGTCAGATTTTCAATATTTTAACACTGAATGGTTACATATAGTTCACAAGTTATATATTTTTTTTAATATTTACAGATTATATTATTAATTAAATAATTAACATTAATTTTGGAAATGGAATATTTTATATTATATATTTTTTATTAATATGGTTATGTATAGTTCACAAGTAATATATATTTAATATTATTCACAGAATATTATAATATTTATGTAATAATTAACATTAATTTTTTTATTTTATATTTTTATTTATAAACTATGTAATAAGAAACTTACTTTGGTATTGTATATGGCATATTCAAATGATATATGATGTGGGCTGCTGCTGATTATTTACATAATAATTTTGTTGTCAATATTAATTTGAAGGGAAACTGGTATTAGTAATATTAGTAATGTAGTATTTTAAAAAGACAAAAGGAACATAGCTCATTTATTTTTTATCAATATAATTCAATGCATGTTCACATGCATAAATGATCTATTACTCTATGAATCTAGAAATCATATTTTTTCTGATACAATATAATACTGTCCAAAAAAGGCAGTTATCTTGTAACACAGTCTACATAAATACTGAAGCTTCACAAAATGCCTCACAAAACATTAAAAAAAAAGATCAGAAGAATATTATATACATTATAAGAAAAGACTAAATAAGACAAAGAAATATTCACATGCATACATCTGTGTATCAACTTTTACCTTTTCTCATATGATGTTTAATTACCTAAAAAAAGGATGGTGTATCAAAGTCCATCATAAATACTGAAAACCTGCATATTTTGTACCATAAGTGTACATGTTGTGACTGTTGAGTGTTGAATACCTGGGTGAAAAGAAACATTTGAACTAGATCAACCAACTAATCTGTTTGTCCTGTAAGAATTATCAAATAGGATGATTGTTTATGTTAATGTGTAATATACTCATTCAATAGTGAAGTAATAGCTATCTAAACTAATCTATCTATCTGTCTATCTATCTATCTATGATTGATTCAATATGCAACTGGATGACTTTTTCCCCCAGATTTGCTATTCATAATATCTCATAAGTGTGCTTCAATATACCTCTTGTTACTCTCTAATTGCCATATATTTAAATACAATTACAAATTATTTTTTTGTAAAAGTTATTAGTGATATTTACAATACCAAGGTTGTTAAGAAAACTGGAGAAAAAAAATAAAGATTAATTAATGTTTAGCAAATAATTGGTATGATAAGGATGCTGTAGACCACATGAATCACATCAAAGGTTCAAATAATAATCAAATATCTGTTTCATAATTCTGTTTCCAAAATTAATGTTAATTATCACATGAATAATTATTACATTACTGTAAAAAAGTTAATTATTACATTAATACTATAATATTCTGTAAATATTAATAAATATATTACCTTTTAACTATATATAACCATTCAGTGTTAAAATATTGAAAATCCGACTGAAAACATCTTTCATATGTCAATTACAATGCTTAATATATTAGGAAATTAGATCAGATCACTATTTTAATCTCGCCTAGGCAGATTTTAAACTCGCCTAAGTAATATCAGACAGATTTTAAACTCGCCTGGATGACACCAGACGGATTTTAAACTGGCCTGGGCGAGATTAAAATCCTGGCCTGCTCCATGATGGATTTTAATCTCGCCTAGGCGAGATTGCGATTGTGATCTCGTCTAGGCAAGTTTAAAATCTGTCTAGCCGAGATCACAATTGCAATCTTGCCTAGGCGAGATCACAATCGCAATCTCGTCTAGGCGAATTTAAAATCCGCCTGGATTTCAATCTCGTCTCTGACATATATATATATAGGCACAACCTGACTAATTGTTAGGGCTCAATTTAAACGATCGGCGACGTTGGGTAATACCTTTCATTATGGAAATTAAGTGCATCTAAAAATGTAATAGAAGGACTATTTTTCTAGCACATGAAGGCAGATTTTTACGGGCCCAGGTGCTTGCGGCAGATCATATAAAAATATTAATTTGCAGATATGTCCAAAAAAAAATTCAAGCCGCAGCCAAAAATCACGACCGGCCGGGTTAGCCCCAACACAGAACTTTTTAAGGATGGCCTAATTAATATATGCAAATGCTGTACCTCACCTACCGACCACCTTGGTTTTTCGAATACCTAAAAATAATGACGACTTTTTCAGTCCTTATTCTTTTTTTGCTCTTAATATCAGACCTAAGCTGACTCAAAGTCATCTGAGCTATAGCCATCACTCTTTGTCCGTCTTCTGTCTGTCTGGCCGGTCTTCCATTAACAAGGCAAAAATTGTAACCGCTGGAACCAGAAACTTCTAACTAAAACCTCATATAGGTCCATACAAGATCTCTTTGGAAATCTGTGGAAAGCTATGGGGCTCGAAAGTAAACCCTAGAATAATTTAAATTTTCATACAAAAGCTCCAGTTTCATCATTACTAAAGCATTGATCGCCATTATTCTTTGCATGCATATTGATCATGGAGTTTCATCAGTTCCTGCAGACTGGTGGCCACAACTGTATTTTTTCTAATTTTTATGCATTTTTTTCTCTATTTTTGTGACCTTCAAATGACGTGATGTGACTGTTATCAGGGCACAAATTGTATCTGTTAGACCCTAACTGTTAGACCCAGAAACTTCTAACTCTACATCCTCAAAGGTGTAGTATAGATGAATCAAAGTCCATATAAGATTTTCTGATGTTTTAATACACTGTGACAATGCAGTGATACAGTGAGGCTGGCAGGCTGTTCTGGCCGAATGATGTTGCAAGCACCCATATAAACACAGACCTGACCATTGCCTATCCTGGGGACTGACTGACTCTTGATTGCACATCTGGTCTTAAGTAATCACCCGCCAGCAGGGAGCTGATTGGCTGGCTCTGGGTGACTGACCCTTATACCCTTTCCTTAACTTAAAGTATATGCACCAGGCTCGATGGACACCACTACGTAGCTGAAGATTAATCTTAACTGTCGCTAACTAATGGCAGCTTCTGAAATGAACGATTATGGCCTGGTATATATGCATTCAAAACTGCGTGGTTTCAATTTCGCGGTCAGAAAGCAACCGTGAATATCGCGAATTTGAAACCACTGCAAATAAGAAGACAACCACAGTATACTTATATCTTTTGCAATATAACATGAAATATCCTGTAATTAACACTAACTAAACTTCATGTTTATTATAATGAATGTAGCAAAACTCAGCTTACAACTTTGAATATTTAAATATACTTTAAATATACAAAAACTGACATATTACCATGTTTAGATGGGACTTCAATTTCTAAGTATGTTCAAATATCTCAATAATGACAAAATATATGTTTTAGATATTCTAGATCCTATTACAAATAATGGTGATATATGCATGAGCTTTAAATCATATAAATTGTGTGACTACCTGCTGAGCAATATGACAGCAAACAAAGTCTAACAAACACACACTCCCAGGGGGGCCACTATACAACCTGTTACAGATACAGGGGTCATTGGTGAGATGCCCAGCTGTTATCACTGGCTGAGGGCCTGCTGATCACAGCATGGTTATTAATTTAAATCCATGAAAAATACCTAGCATGTATATACTAACTTGAATGATATTCTTTTACTATATATGTCCCAGGCAAATCTCCTTGGAAACTTGAAATTGGGTCAAAGTGACCTATATTTTTCCAATTACAGGATGAAATCATGATTTTGAGCACCCAGTGATTCAGATGGGGTACAAATTGTATCTGCTAGCCCTAGAATTTTCCAACATGACATTCAGGAATTCCATGGAAACCTGAAAACAGGTAATGGTGACCTATATTCTGCAAGATATGTGAAAGAACATGATTTTAGCTCCCTACAGGACAGATTTGCATGACTGATTACAGTTGCACCTAGCAATTTCCAATCTGAGTACAATACAGGGAGGGTCCTGTTATTATTTCTTGGAAACCTGAAATAATGTCACTGTGACTTATATTCTGAGATCTATGTGAAAGAACATGATTTTAGAACAATGTTAGTCAGATGGGCACACATTGTAGCAGTTGGATGAAGAAACTTCTGTCTTAGCATATAGAGAGTTCCTGGTAAAATCTTCTCTGAAAGCCTTATTATAAGATCACTGCAACCTATTTCTGAGGACTTTTGGTAAAATGCATGATTTTGGGCACTCTGGGAGTCATTGAACACATTGTTCATACTTGAATTCAGCTGAGTGTCTTGGCCCACAGGCCACTTGCTTATAATATTCATCAAACAGCGATTCAACACTGGAAACCTCATTGACGTCAACTAGTACAGAATACTACCAGAAGTTCTTGATTCTGTTAAGTCCTTGTTGGCATGGAATTGTTTTATTTTGTATATATTACAGTGGCAAATGTTATAATTACAAACAGCCTGGCAGGTAATTAAAACATGTACACTCAGGCTTTGCCTGTCAGTGACATTGTTCCTGTAGACTTTCTGTAGTAAAGCATCAAAACAGATCACACTTGTAACCTAGTCTTTGAATTAATAAATAATATGTTTTTTTATATACATAAATTAAAATAATCCTTAAATCATGAAACAGATTTGGTGAATGCATGTAATATACTTAAAATAATTGTTCAACAGCAACCTGTGTGATGTGATATTAGAATTGGGGTATGTTTGCTTATAATGTAAATTAAAAAGAAATTATTCAAATCGGTCTTTCTTCACTGCATTAGGTCCACTGACAGGGATGGAAAAATCTGGTAGTGATTCAAAATCACCTTTGCAAGGAGAGATATACTGCAGACATGTGGGTCACATATTCAGTCAGGTGTCTTGTCAGGATTAATCAGAGATCAGTCGCTCTTGCTGAGCCAGCATGTTACGGCAGCCATGCTTCCTCTGTTGCAATTACTGGCCAGCTCATGGATGGCTGCGACTCAGTTTGATCCTGAAAGCAACAGACAAGGCCCCCCATTTCCATTTGAGAAACAAGCAGCAGGAATCTTCTAACAAGTGCCTCATGGACACATTATCCCTCAGCTAGGAATCATAATATTGAAATTTTCACCTATCCAACGGAAATGTACAGGTTGGCTTTCCGCTTAAGACCCATTTTACCATCATATCAAACTTTAAGTCACAATTCGCTCAGTGTAAACCTTGTTATGCCATCTTACATGCCATTCTTCTGAATGTTTTCAATAGTAACACTGATATTATCAGTATTTCAGACCACGATTGTGTAGTGAAAAAAAAGCAACAAGGAAAATGAGGGCCAAAATCAAAATGCCCGGAAAGTATAAAAAATTATTGATTATTTTTATAGGAAAATATAGGAAATACAGTAAAACCTTGACATTATGACCACCAATGGCACCACGATGAAGTGGTCATTTTTTCAAGGTGGTCGTCTAAGTGAGGTCTGATACAGAGAGTAAAAACGAATCGGGACCAAGACTGAGTGGTCTTTTTTTGAGGTGGTTGCTAGTGGTGGGCTGATCATCGAGTTTTTACGAAAGTCAGTCAGTTTGCTGCAACTTTCAAGCGCTCGATTACGAAATGTAACTATCGATTACAACATACTCATGATTGCTTTTACCAGAATGTCTTTGAGTTATAGGCAAAAATTACTCTTCCATTTTTTACAACATTCCGCGCTTCATATAATGAGTTTGTGTTCCCAAATAACCTCCGTATATAACTGAGTATGACACGGTAGATGAGAGAATGGAGGATTTATTAAACCTATGTAACTGGCAGGGAGCTGCAGAATTAGCGGAGAGTTTTCTTACGAGATGTTCATTGCAAAATATGGGCGGTATGGAGTTAAAATGCTCCATAATGCTCCAGGTCTATGCAAATTTTGCAAGATTCTCTTAGAAATAATCTCCTCAACTGATGTCAGGTGCCACTGCCGCATGAGTAATTATATTTTTAGCTTTCAATTACTTATTTTTTAATTGTTACCAAAAATTATATGGGCCTGTAATTTTTCTGGCAGGCCTGTGAAACCAGTATACATGTCGGCAGTCATCATAATTGCTATAAAATGAAAGTCCTGATTGTGAAGTTAAAATGATACGCGGGAGTATTCATGAGGGCCAGCAAGTAGATGTTCTGGACTATGGTTTAATTGATTACTATTATTAATAAAAATGAAACTTTGAATAGCATATCTTAGTGATAAAAGGAAAATATATAAAAGGCAAAAACTTCTTTTCATGAGGTAGAATTCCTAGGACATGCAGGCTGGGTTAAGAGAGTACAGTTTCACAGATAATTGCACATTTCTTTATATTTGTCTGAACCGTTAATAATCGATCATGGATCGGTTTGCCCAAACCGATGATGGATTATGAAAAAGGAACCAACTCCCACCACTAGTGGTTGCTAAACTGAGAAGGTCGTTAGGCGACGTTTTACTGTATAGGTAGTCAGTGGAACACCACCATTAAAATATTTTGTTTTTGTGTCATGTTTGATACTACTTATAAGCTACTAATAAGGAAACACCTAGGTATCCAACTTTCCAAGAGATTGGTGCAAAATGAAAAATGCCTTTCCATGCACATGTTTGCCAGTCTGAGAAAGGTGGAAAGCCATTATTAGTGCAAAATGAAAAATGCCTTTCCGTGCACATGTTTGCCTGTCTGAGAAAGGTGGAAAGCCATTATTACAACCACTGCCTTCCTATAATGGCTCAAAGTGTTTTTAAAGGTTAAATTTCTCCATTTGGATGCAATACAGAACATTACACTTAATCAAAATACTGTGAAGATTAGTGGTTTTCAAGTTTTCTGCACCTCAAAGCAAAAAAGAATTCAGAACTTTTCCAAGATTTTCAAGGACCTCGCCAAACATTTTCAAGGATCAAATTACATATAAAATGCTGTTCCAAACTGAATGACTGGTAATGATAGGTAAAAATATCTCAACTACATAATATACAGTCAGTCATTAACCATTAAACTTATGGTGATAATTTAGTGACATACAATTGTTCCCCAAACCGAAATGTTTTGTTTTGATAGAATACAATTTTTCTGTAAAATAACATTACAAAGAAATATTGAAGGCTTGTTAAGTATTTAGAGATGTACAGAATTAATTTCCTTTAACATCCAAATTGACTACACAGCAAAACAATCCATGACTTTCAAGGACTTGTGGGGCCTATTGTCAGATTTTAAGCACTTTCAAGGCCTTCAATTTTATATTCTAGATTCCATAGCTTTTTGGGCTTTCCAGAAGCAGCAGAAATCTTAAGTTACTGAGGATGAAGAGTTATAGAACTGAATTTCCTGAACAGGAACCCACCATAGACTTCAATTTGTGAGCTACTGTAAAGAATGAGCAATGAACAAGGTTCACATACATAATTTATATTTACATCTCATCATGTTGTTATTTTCAAGCTGTTAATTTTTTACCAACCATGGCAGTTACTGACAATGGACAGAACTGGGAAAGATACTACAGAGTTAAAAGAGAGCACTAACTGAGCCCATTCCTCCACCAACACCTGGATCAACCATACAAAAATGAGACCATGCAATCTGCCCAAAATCTACAGGTCTAATAAAACTTTTAGAGATCTATACTCTTCCGATCCTATTATGATTTCAGGTAGGGGCATGATCATCCTATAAGCGTTCCTCCAGCTTCTACATGGAAGATACTAACTAGTCTAAATTACTTGATAGCCACAGATTACTCTAAATCTAATGGCCACCAAACTCTCTCCACAGACAGAATCACAACTTCAGACGGTCCTTGATCCGAGTAATATCCTGTAATGATACCATGCCCTTATGAAACCCTGACCTCACAAAAAATTTGAAACCGCTCATAGGGCTGGCAATTCGAATACAGACTAAAAACCAAGATGTCGCAAGCTGCATGTCAGAAATAAGGAAATACCTCTGGTAAACAAGAAAAAATTATGACAATGTTGATTACAAAAACTAAGCTACCTTCATTGGCAAAGGAAATCAAAATGAGAAATTCATGTAAATTCATAGTGGATTTAGTGCTGGTGGTCATGAATGGAGCAGTGACTGGTTTGTCACTGTTCAGTTATTTTTTTTTATCAGTTGGGCTGTTTCACTCAAGTTATGTAGCCATAAAAAGAGAAAATATAAATCAACAAAAACATTCATATGGGCAGGTGGGGTTTCTCCTGCTAGAAAAGATGTAAATATGGAAATTCACAGTCAATGTAACATGTGGAATGCAGAACATTTTATTTTCATTATGTGCAACATAAAGATGACCAAGATGTCATGAAAAAGGTACCATTCCAATTTCTACAGGTTTATTGGAGACCTAAAAGTATCTAAGTAGTCAACCCTGTACTTTGTCATTTCCACAGCCACAACCAACCTGAACTGCGATCTTTTCCCCAACAAATAAAGAAATTTTCTTATTTTGAAAGCAGTCATCCCTCCCTTATTCACCATCTGCCTTTAATGTTCTTTACATTTTCTCAGGCATCGGTATACCGGCAGACGGAATTACTCATAAAACTGTCGTCTCCGTTGGTCCCTTGTGAGATCCAAATGGACAAATATAACGGCGAAAGAAAAGCAGCATGTGGCTACACGGAGAGACTTAAATAATACATGAACAGGTGACATATCCCCCTTACTGGTATTAGGTTAGAGTTCTAGGAGAAAAATTTATCCACAAAACTGCACAAGAAGGACAGATCTTTCTTTACCATCGACAGACTTGCTTGGTCACTCATAATAACAGAGAGAAAAATACACTTAATTCTGCCTCTTTTTGTTTTGACCAGAAAGGCTGTTATAATTGGGATAACAGTGATGGGCTAATGAACGATTATAATCTATGATAGGTTGGTTGATGAAAAATGATCTGATCATCCATCTTGCAGTACCATTGCAGTACCTTGATTATTTAAGAGTTTACATTTAAGCTTTGTGATGAGGAAATGGATGCATTCATTTAATTCATGTAAGCAAACTCCAGAATAGTCTGTTTTTACTTATAACTTTATACCTAATGTTACTGCAGACACATGTATGATGTATACAGTCTAAAGATATATTACATATATACTAAACATGTACGCTGGCATGTCAGTTGAGATGATATATATATCTGTTTGCCAGGAATATCATACTTTTAAACAATCATATAATTCTTATCAGTCGGTTGAGGTCAACCAATTTTTACCAAAGATCAGTCATGAAGCAGCCACTGATTCCAAGCATTGTTTGATAGGATAATGCAGTTGGTCTGTTCTTGTGTGTATCAAATAAATCAAGAAGGGGTAATTAGCACTTAGGTAAAATCTTGCTGTCTAATGTATAATGAGTCAAATAGAGAGACAGTAAAAGATCATCTACATAGTACACTAATCAATACTATGGTTGGCTCTCTCTTCATGGGAATTTCAAGGGAAATTATCACAAAATATAAAACCACATTGAATAAGACACCCTATCAATCAACACTGGCAGACAGTCATTAATACGTTACCCGTAAAATAAAGACAGATATTATAAAATACAGGTCTGGCAAAGGTAAATGACCAAAATAAAGGTTTTTGGGTGAATATTACATGATTGATTTAATAGTGGATATATACTGTATTTAACAAAAAAAAAAAGAACCCTTTAGAAACAATGAAAAATGACAATCAAATAAATTTAACTGCAAGGATATGAAGCTAACATCAATATATATATACCCTTAGGACCAGTACTGTCACAAACTAACAACAGGACATATGGCTGTAATAGGAACTGATGGTTTAAGACCCTGGTGAAAACAAAAGAATTTTGCTCAAAATTCTCTTTTTCTGAAAAGCGTCCATTCCCTCCAGACTAGCAATTTACGAGCCATTGCTGGACAGGTCTGGGAGGAAATTAGAGCTGACTGGCTCATCTGACTTGCTAATGGACGCTGCAAGGTCGCATTTCCTTCCTCAGCTTGCTTTGTTAATGAACAAATCTTTAACAGTCCAGATATCTTCATTACCCAGTACATCACGACTTTCCAAAATTAAAGGGGCCCAATTAAATGTGAAGCATTTTGAGTTGACACAAAAAATAGCTTCTTCACTTTAAAATAAACCTGTACCTGCCAAAATATTGCCTTGAAACTGTTTGATAGTTCCTGTAAACAAGTGTTAAAAAGTGGGCCGGGAGTGATCGAAGGTGTCAACATAAACACAGTGCATGCGGTCATGTGCAGCGCGGAGTGACAACACGTGTCAATCAGGAGATGCCCTGACTGACTTGGCCAAAAAAATATAATACATGTTCCTGCTGGCTGAAACACCTCTTATTGCCCCTCTTAATAGGACCTCCAGTCACGCAGCCTTGTTATTGTAAACAGACACACATGGACTGTGTTTACCAACACACAGAGCCATAACAAGGTGTTAAACAGCCATATGTGAGGATATGAGACTGTATGCTCGAATGGTTCTTCTTGGAAACTTCTGTATAAAGCAAAACTGAACTGATACTATATAGTGATAGTGTGTAAGAATAGGCATAATATTGCTCCTGATTATGCCCCTTTCAAGAATTTTTACTTTTGATTATTTCCAGTCCTTTTTTATATATATATATGTCACAGACATAATTGAAATCGAGGCAGATATAGGCATATATGTAGGTAATTATTTTATATACGTATTTGATTTAAATATTTATATAAAGCATCATATTCTTAGAATCTTACTTTTTAATTTCACTCTTTACACTATACTAGTATGCTGCATATGGTGTAGTTTTAATGCCTACTACACAATTAATGTTAAATATAAAAGACTTTTCATCCCTTATGAATTGTTTGACACTAAATTCCATGTTTATCACTGAGTGACTATTGTGTTGTTTTGTATATGTTAATAAAATAATATTTGATAACAAACTAATAAGTTATAACACAAATATGTCAAAATTTAGAACTGTTTATTTTTAAATATTAAAATGCAATATTAATAATAATAAATAAAAAATCCAAACAACAATACTCTTATAATACACAATGACTGGTGCTGACCATAAAATTGACTAGGAGCAGCTGGCTGTAATATGTGCTGGATACCAGCCTACAGAGCATTCTGGCTGCGTTAATCAATAACACAGATTGTGACCACAATAAATAGCTGCTCCTGTTTAAAACCAAACAATAGGAAGCTCTATCAATATTGGGGCTCAAGAGTCTTGGTTACCCAAACCAAATATGTTTAGTCATAACCAAGACCAGAATAA
This sequence comes from Sipunculus nudus, assembly GCA_026874595.1. NCBI lineage: Eukaryota > Metazoa > Annelida > Sipuncula > Golfingiida > Sipunculidae > Sipunculus > Sipunculus nudus. The sequence continues at coordinate 19,925,260 of CM049321.1, forward strand.
GACAAAATTACTGAATCAAGATGAAATGAAGCTAATATGGCTTATCAGGATTTTTTTTTTGCACACCAGTAAAACATGAAATAACTGTTAAGGATACTGACACCTAGTGGTGCAACTTGTAACTATAAGACAGGTGGGTTTGTTCAATATAAACTTTGATGTGGTTATAAATTATCCTGCCATGGTAAAGCCGCGGAGGTTAACAATCTCTGAACAACTGAATAATTTCCAATGTGGTCCTATTTCAACAGTGGCAATAAACCATAATGATTTGTTTACTGCTCCTGAGAGGAATCTTCTCAAGATAATTATTACCTTAAATATCCCTTGTTTCTGTCAGGTTTATGAGATATCCTTGGATGTGTGTGTGTGTGCATGCATGAAAGTCTTTAACTTCTCTATCAGGATGCAAATTTTAAGTCATATATTATTACACAGGTCTATTTAAAGGAATTTTACACATAAAAGTAGCTGTATGACGTCAAACAAAAGTACTCAGGAGAAAGCGGATGCCAAATGGTTCTACTGCGTGTAAAAAAAACCTAATGTAGGAGACTGAATTAAAGTAATATCACAGGGACGTGTAACTTATGATAAATTAACACCAGAGAAATTAACACAATCCCATTAAACTGAAAATAAAATAAAATTGTCAGATATTTGAAGTCTACACCCAAAAAAGAATCATTTTTATTTGTACAACAAGAATTACATAATTCAAAAGGAATACAGCATGATTATTTCTCAAATGATATCTTTTTCTTTTTAACATATTGCTAAAAGTGTATGTTAATATATTTATTTATAATATTATTATTAATCTTTCAGGAAAGACCAATGTTTTATATATGACCAAATACTAATAACCATATGCTTTAATCAGTTTTTTTTTGTGAAGTAATAATATTTCTTCAAACTTTCTACCATATTTAAGTTAAGCAGCACTGCTCTATGCATTACTGAAATCCCAGAAAATATTTTGTGAATTCCACAGAAACATGGAACTACCCAATTTACTGAAATTTTAAATTTTCATACAATAAATTGTTGATTAAAACTTAAAACTTTAGTTTTAGGGTAGACAGAATCATGATAGAGGAAAAAAAAGAAAAACATTTTTGGGTTACTGACATGTAGTTAAATATTAGTTCATTAAAATGTGGATTTTTCTTACAAAAATTGTTATTTGATAAACAAACTCGTACAACCATCACAGAAGTGTGTATTAAAACTTTTTCTGAAAAGGGAAGTTCCTAGACTTCATTAATACCTGTAAGTATACAGAGGAAAGAGATCAATAACACAAGTTTTATAGAAAGGGTATATATGAGTAGCTGGCTTTTAATTTTAATTTTTTTTTAATTTTAATTTTTGTATAAAAACAGGGGCCTGGACAGCCGAGCGGTGAAACGCTTGGCTTTCTCCGCTGGCGACCCAGGTTCGATCCCCGGTGTGGCTATGAGAGTGGGTTGTAGTTGCCCATCCAAGGTCTGTGGTTTTCTCCGGGTCCTCTAGTTTTGTCCACACTTACCGACTACCAAGCGCCAACATCCGAGCCATGGAGAGTGCCTCGTATTAGTTATAATAACTAGTTGTACAATCCATGTAAAATAAATAAAGTTTATATTTAATTTTTGTATAATCTGCAACAATAATGGAAAAATTCAAGGTTACTCACATAATGCTGCAGTCCATATATAGCTGTACGTTTTCTATGAATTTTACATGAACCAAGACCGATGACTGTGGTTTTTCAAACGACCTACCATTTGGACAATAATATATTCAAACTTTGGCAGACAGTGACTGTGTCTGTCAAAACCTATCAATAAGTAACTCTTCCATTAGATTAGAATTTTCCTCTCAAAATGTATAAATCCTTAAAATATCAGATACTAATATATTTATATTTCTTTAATTGTTATGTGGTTTGTATTTCCAGGAAACTGATGAAAACAAATATCTATATATTCGTACTAAATATCCTACACAACAATTGTGACTTAAAAAAACAGAGTAGCCCACCTTTTGGCCAATAAAATATTCAAGGTTTAGCATACAGTGTTTAACTGGACGAGGTACTTCACAAGAAGACAAAATCAATACGACCCATGGACGTTACCTAGCTTTTTACACCGAGGATATAGCGTCTGAGTTAAACAACGCAGTTCTTAAATCAATGCCCAGGTTAAATTCCACGTCAAACCCAGATCCCATAAGCTGCTTTTGACTGACACTGTTACAAGAATCTATATATATATTTTTATATAATACCCACCACAACCAAAAACTACCTCAAGCCAACTGGAGTAACTCCACTCAAGTAATCTACTGTACATGTCAAGACTGCAAATTATTGCCAATATCAGCCTTAAAACTGTAGTTTTGGCCCAGATATCTCATTATGAGAAAGTGATAGCTCAGTCCAAAATTCCCTGCAAGGCATGATGGTTTCAGCTAGCATTATATTATTTAAGGATTGCATGGAATATAAAAGTACAGCAGCCCAGAAACTCAAGATATTCTACAGTATTGGACAAGAATGGTGTAAGCTGTTTAAAGTGAATTTTAGACAAAACACAAAATTAACTGAAAGATGCCGGATTATGGTTCATTAGGTGCATAACCATGAATTTCTCATATGCTTTCACACTGGCAGATGATTTAAACTGCTGTTAAAGACTAAAAGGTTAAGATTCTAGATTTATAGTTAGGGTAAATGATTTTGCAAATCTCATCTAGCAATTTTTCTGTACTGGTATGGTGTTTGGATCAATTTATAAAAAATAAATATTATACACAACTTTTCTCAACTCACAGCCAAGGTAGCCAGTTCAGGAGCTACAGAAGTCAAGAATCTCAGTTAACTCCTGGGTAGAGAGAGCAAATGTGGTGGTGATGTCTTTTCTAGGGTCATCAGCTTACAAGCCTAGTTATTACAGGACCTGCACCTCCAAACTCTTGTGGTCACAAGGGAAATGCAGTGACAATATTTCCTCACACTATAGCATGCATTTGATGAACTTTCTCATGAATGCTAGTTCTACATACAATTCAATTTTCCTCCAGATTTAAATTTAAATTGAGGGGTACTATAAAGAGTTACAAAACTTAAACAATACCCTCCTTTTCTTAAGATTACATATTAAAACACTATTTATACACACCAAGATCACCATTTGATATTTTAAATTAAATACATAGACGAAGTAACAAATACAAAAAGGACTATATAAACAAAATTACCTGAAGTGTCAGAAACAGTTTCTAAGTGCACACCATTCCAGCACATGGTGTCAAAATCACAACCAGGGTACCGATAATCAAACTCAGTGATCTCGAGGGCACACACCATCTTGACCGGCATGGTCGTAAAAATCAATCATGCATTTGACGGACAGGCTGCCGTGCCTTCCAATTGTGTTCAGTAGCACAGAAACAGACAAGCTGAATACAGGATTATTGTATGGCGTGCCCTGCCTAGAATTCAGTGCCTGAGCACAGGCTTACAATGCATGCGGCAGTCATTTATTATGAGATGATATAAGGGATGGCATAAACCCTCCATGGTTAGTTACAATGTGGTATTCATTTTTGTATGGCCCTATCCACACTTGGTTTGCATGTAATCCTAACAATACAAAACTAGTTTACTCTAGTCTGGAAATACAGTAAAACTTCACCTTACAACCACCCCCATTTAGTGACCACCTTATTTAACAACCAATTTTCACAGTCTCTGAGTCTCAATTCCTTTTTATCTTTATGTCAGACCTTGCTTTGACGACTACCTAGAAAATGCGACCATGCTTTAAAAAAAAATGTTGGTGGTCATACTTTGGAGGTTTCGCTGAAGTACATTTTGAGTCCATATTAAAGTTTGCTTTATAAGAGCCTAAATAAGTTTATGAAACTTAATGCACTGTGACTTTCCTGTCCACACTTGATTTGCTGATATCCAATTTACTGTACTGAAACAATGGAATGCAATCTTGCAAAATGAATGACATCTTTGATTCACTGATTGACAGCTAAAACTAGTTTCACTGATCTGCCTGTACACACTAGGAACCAGTTTACTGTAAACCATGATATGAGAAGATCAAACTACAATAAAACACCTTAAAAGCTGAACTGTAAACCAGACTGATGCGGATTATCAGCCTACTGCAGACAGAGAAATCTGACTGATATTTAATAATGGTATTTATTTCAAGAATATATACATTTTATTGGTACATATTCAAGGCCAGATAATTTGTTAGAACAAATTCATTGAATTTCATAAAAAAAAATAAATGAAAATTCCTGCTTAATGAGAGCGTTGACAGCAATGGTTAACTGACAAACAGAGAAAATATGTTGGCCATACCATATAAGATGACCTGTCTATAAAAGAGGTAGCATAGACAGAATGAGGGAGGGGGAAGGGAATAAAAGTAAGCAGAACTTAGAATAGGGAACCCCATGTCATACAACAAGAAGACTAACTATATACATAGCTAGGACACTGGAAATATTCTGTCACAGCTACTGAACAGATCTAGTATATATATATATACTGAACAGAGGTGGTATATAAGACCAAAAATCACTACAAATATTTGATTTGTAGTTGTACACTTTGTCGGAGTAATTGCATGATATCTATTAAAGCAGGGTCCTGCATGCATGACACAAATGGAAATGAAAAGGTTGTCAGATACATCTGGTATTGTAGGTCTCCCTCATGATGGGGACCTGATTACTTGTTCAAATGTGCATGAAGATCGTGACAATCTGGCAGATGCAGCAATTTCTTTTTTCTCCTGTCTAATCCAGGTGAAGTTCTCCGAATAACAAACCTCCTTATTCAACTGCCAACGGTAATGTTAACAATCCGGAATTCTCTCAGCATACAAATCTCCAAACACATGCAAAGATTTATGGCTCTTACTGGCAGTATTGCCATTCTTTTATGAGCTCTGTTTTTTCTACTTTTTATGCTCTTTCTTAACAAGCACAATACCTTATATTAGTTTTTGTAATCGGTTGTTATTTCATGAACGATCATCAGTAAAAATTGGTTGACCTCTACCGACTGATAATCGGAATTAATAGGTTGTATACTATATAACATTTTTTCTCACATATATATGTATACAGACCTGTACTTTTTCACTTACAGGCCTACATATTTGCTAATATATGTTATAATTCTATAACATGTGTGAATATTTACTTGGGTATGAAATTATTAGTAAACATACTGAGAGTGTGCTCATATGAATTAAATGAAAGTTTACATTTCCCCAACACAAAAGTCTGTTATTTGCAATCAATTGTGACACTGCATGATAGATGATCAGACTGTTTTGCACCTACCGACCCATCTTCAATTATAATTGATCAGGGTTGGCATTTTTATAAACAGCCGGTTGAATCCACTGGACTCATCCAGATTAATCCGGATCAGATGAAACAGGTTTTATCCAGTTTTATCTGAAATTTGGGTGTATACTGTCTGTGAAGTAGACATTTCATATTAAATTGAGCTTTCCACAGTAAAATAATAAAGTTCTAATAGGAAACATTTTTCTAGTTGACTGAATAAGTATGTTACTGTGTAGTTACATATATAACAACATTTCTTGTCACAGATCTCTACTGAAAACGAAGCCATGATCTTAATATTAAGTCTGAGACTTTTAAATTATTTCTCTTTTTTAGAGTGACTTTTTAAAACATAATCACGTTTTGTACATTACACTATAAAAAAAAATAACAACTGCAGTTCACACATGTTTAGTTAAACTCCACAATCATTTGTACCATAGATTAAATGTACTGTCATATATTCACAGATTAACATATATTCATACATCTCAGAGAGATGTACATAATCTGGTCATTTATTGCATAAATGACTTAAGATATACAGTGAGATCAGTTGTTTTTATGAGGGTTCCCTCTGACACACCAACAATAAAATGCTTAAAAAGCTGTCTTGCCCAAGTTGGTTTCTCTTAGCATAAGCTACAGCATGTGGCTGCTGACAACAGTGAAACCTGAACCTGGAGGAACTTGCCAATAGGATATCAAGCTTATATATTGTTTATATATTAATAAATCTTTTGAATTTAATTATCCTGATTAAAAAATATTAATTACATTAAATTTTACAAAGTGATTCTGAGTTTGATCCAGTTGAATCCTGTATTATCTGGATAAAACTGAGTTTTATCCACTGTCCTGGATTAAACAAATTTAATCCGGATAAAACCCAACCCTGTAATTGATCATCAACCCATCACTACCTTACATAAAAACACCAAATATCTGCAGATTAGGTTGACAAAATGGCAGCCCCAAAAAGCAGTTTAAAGAAACTTAATTAAATAAAGCTGTCAGGGTTCGATAAGGGTACAAGGATGTGACACAAAGTACTCAGAGGACAGCATCCAGGTGAAATTAAATCTATCTACGGAAAGAGTTTCATGGAAAGAGGACAGGTATTGGCAAATTTCTGAGCAGAATAAACGCCCATTTTTTTAAGTATAGTGAAAGAAAGTGTCCCTAAGCAAAATGATCTTATTTTCTAGCACAGGTCTGGAATTTTTTTTTTACATGACTGATAAGTTACATTTCAGAACATCTGATAGCTTGTATTTGACATCTAAACCTAATATTTTTATTTGAAATTTTCCAGTCACAATCTTTTTGAAACCTAAGTATTTCTTATTCCCTATGTTGTCACATATTGAGCACAATTATTTTATTCAGGTCTGTGCCACAAAAGGTTGCCCATAAAACTAACAAATTGCAGAGCTCCGTCTGACCCCGAGTCCGCAACTGCAACAAATCAGACTTAAGAGACTCAGTGAGCCTAAAAAACCTTGGATTTTCTCCAAGAAATAAGTGCTATATTCATTACCATGGTAACTACAACCATTTCAATCCCGCAACCATCCATCACATTGAAATCTCCTATAAAAATGACAGGATTAATCAGAACACTGTCAAAATTATTCATAGAGAATCCTGTGTGTTACACAGACTTGGCTAAGACTCATCTAAAAACCTACTCCGCCTAAGTACTTTTACTGCTAGTGAGTTGAAATTCAATCAATGTACCTAATTACATATATTAATATTTATTCAACAATTTGATGCAACTAAAAAATATAAATGGAAGGTCATATCAGAATGGACACTACTTGTATATAACTCATTAAGGTACCGGAATTCTGATGAAACATCTTCATCTGACCATGTTAGGTTTGTTGAATTATTTCAAAATGTGACATAACTGTGTTTCTTTGCCATTGTGTTTTGTTTCTTTGCCATTGTGTATTAGTGAATAACTGTTGCAGCATCCCTACATGAGTGCGTGCCCAATTGCCCTGGCACGTCTAGAGTGACCTTTTGCCTACTTTTTAACCCTGCGCAAAGATGTTATTGAAATTGATCATATAGGTTGGTATAGTGAAAATCTCCAAGTGAATAAATTTTTGGGAAAATCCAACTGTATATAACAAAAAGATAAGATATTTTATGTTTTTTTTTTTGGTTTACATTAGGATGTAGCACGTGACTAAAATGGCCATCCTTGAAGTGAGAGTCATCATTTCACAGACGATAATATGCGCCCCCTTATTAAAGATGCTTTTTTATTTCTATTTAAATTTATTATTCTGGCTGAGTCGTTACACTGACATGGCTTCCACACACAAAAATACATCCAAATCAACCAGGTCAATATAAATAATGATAACTTCAACTCACAAACTGTCAAATTCATTAACTTACATACACAGCAGTAAAGATAAAGCACTTGCTGCCATTCCCTTTGATATTTGGATGTGCAAAAACAAATTTATGTATAGTGCAGGTAATTTTAAAAACAAGTCAACACTTCATACCAAATAGAGAAAAAAAATAACAAAACAAGATAATAGAAATCCCCTCATGTGATTATAACACCAAACTTCATTTAAATGAAGTCTCCTTGACTCGTATATAAATCCTTTCATCTCATCATCTGAAGTGATTAGAATAACAGAATTAGATGTTACCTGGATGATAGCCAAACACTACAATGATACAGAGATAGAATGTTACTTTTTAACATTTTTTAAAGACCGTGAACAATATCATAAAAGTGCTTCTTAGTGTGACTTACTTAGCACTTGCACAAGCAATAGGGAGCCATGTTTAAATTTAATAAAACTAAATTCAAAGACGATGAAGTGTACCTTGAGACAAACTTTCTGAGAGGGAACTATACAACAGAGAATGGGGCACATGCAGATCATGACTTTAAGGCCAGCTATACAGTAATGTGGATATAAAGTAATCAATATTTTGCTTTCGAAAGTCTGGTTCAGCACCAATATTTATTGCTTTTACCCAGAACCAATGAGGATACAGCAAATTAATGGATATTTTTCTTACAAGAAATCCATTTTAGTCATGTTTGACTCAATATCTGAAGTATTGATACATGTAAAATAAATTGCCTGATCTTGACTTATTGAATCTGATAAAAATAACACACATCCCTAGTTTACACTATCTGTCTACCAGGCAGAAGGTTACAAAACTACTTTGGGAGTAAATAAATAAATATTGACATAAGAAGTTACACTTTTCTATTATTTTACAAGTGTCAGATAAAAAATAAAGAAAACTGCAATGTCAGCAAAATAAAATGAGTAACATACATTTCAATCAAAATCAAAGGTGGGTAAACCATCATCATTTTAATAAACTACTCCTACACAGCTTGCTCAATTAACTACTTTGTTGTTAGGAACCCATGCTACCTGTATCAGTACTTCCAGGTACACCTGTACTTACCATACAACATGACAAACTACTGGTAAATGACTAGATATATTGATAGATGCAATAAAAAGAATCTCAAACGATCTCCTTCCCTCAAATGTTAATAGTCAGTGAGTCAATTGGCAAGCTACTGTCTTTGAAAAATGGTGTACTGTGATACCTATCCTCAGTTTTCTCACCTGATTCTGTGTACATCTCTGAACTTGGGTATACATGCACTGTTCCTATGTAAGATCATATTCTAACTATACATGCAATATAGAGCACCTGGTTAAAAATATTGAGTAAAAAGTTAAACAAATCAATTAAGTGCCCAAATTATCTAAGAATTTATAACTGCATATAAGTAACACACTAATTAGTCTGTGATTCCCCTTGTTATCAGCATAAAAAAAATAATCATAAGTGACAAATATATTTCAGATGTATCTTATAATTAGCAAACTTGTATGTAAGCTTGGTTAGAAATCTTAAATATAAAGCAAAAGTAAAATCTGGGTCCGATTTAGGGGTGTAACAATGCATTAATTAAATATCAATGCACTGAATCGCAATCCTTCAATTAAACTGAATTCGATTCATAACCTCTTAATGATAATCCATTTGTTTCTATTATAATTTATTTATAAATATACCATCCCAAAACCCTCAGTGAGCTATTAATTTTGACAGAGCTCACTGCGATGTCAAGACTGTATGTGCATGTACTCAAGATCCAGTTTCAACGCTCATCAGTAAACCAACCCACTCACATAGAAACATAAATTGTGGTGATAAATAGAGAGCAAGCTGCACTTTTCCATTACTGGCTAAAATTAATTAACATCTATTGTCGTGAATTATTTGTTATTATTTAAAAGTCTTAAATTTATTACTAAAGTAATAACTGAATTGAGATTTGAAGGTAAAGAACTGATGATTAAACTGAACTGAATCAAAGGCCCTTCACAATTCACAGGTGAAGTCCTCCAATAAATCATCAAAAAATTTTATGTTGAAACATTTATCTGCATAAAAAAGATATTCTTTTCATAAAATGTGAAATTATATATTAGATGTAGCCCATGTATGTTTTATACACAGCACAGTGCAATGGATGCTGTATACCACACATGCAACTTTCAAAGGCTGCCTCTTTTAAGCAATAAAATGGGATTTAAAGGGACATAATCATGATCAGTATTATGTCTATTCTTTCACACTTTCAGCTGAGATTTGCTTTATACAATGGTTTCTCAGCAGATCCATCCCAGCACATAGTCTCATTTCCTCGCATATGGCTGTTAAACACCTTGTTATGACTGTGTTCTGCTTCCGGTTCCCGACCGACCCTATTGCTACCCCGCCGACCCTACCTAAAAAAAATAAAAAACCCTGAAGCCATTTTTTTCATTTGTAAACATCGTTGACGGACCGATTCTGGCGTCCAGAGTGGCGGCACCTTGTGTCTATTGAAGACACTAGTTGCTTTATTTCAATGTGTCTTAGAAAGTAGCACTCGGAACAGCTCGCCCGAATATGCCGGTTTCTTTTGCCAGAGAGCTTCCCATGTACTACAACGATGTTCCAAATGCTAAATATAGAACACGACCGAAGACTTCCGACTGTAGGCAACCTCCGCACAGTGAATTTTTTTCTGAAACCCAAGTAGGATACTGCGTGCCTGTGCAGAGCGTTAGGTATGGTTTAATGGCTGCTGAATCAGTGGCACGTGCCGATCGGTCTGACAACATGGAAACCGCCCTCGCTGATGATAAGACTCCCGTTTTTATTTTTAAACTAGACAATTCTTGGCATCGCAGGTGCCATAGTATCCCCAGACATAGTAGCCCCCCCCCCCCCCTTTAAGACCAGACCCCCATTTTTAGCAGCATATACTGACACTTGGCATATTTATTGTTTCTTCCATCTAACAATCCACAATCTTGTTGAAGATGTTGGTCCTGTGACCTTGATCTTTTTAAAGATGTGTCCTGTGACCTTGACCTTTGACCTCATGACCCCAAAATCAATTTGGGTCTTGCTTTTCCAATGGGAAATATGCAAGTCAAGTTTGAAAACCATACATCAATAAAAGGAGGAATTATCATCCAGAAACTAATTTTTGGACAGATGGCTCCTGTGACCTTCACCTTTGACCTTGTGACCTCAAAATTGATAGGGGTTTTCCACTCCTGGCAGGTGAACTATATGTGCAAGATGAAAGATCTGAGATGAATTGTTTGGCTGAAAATGCATCCACAATCTTTATAAAGAGGTTTCCTGTGACCTTGACCTTTGACCTCATGACCTCAAAATCAATTCGGGTCTTGCTTTTCCAATGGGTCAAATACAAGTCAAGTTTGAAATCCATACATCAATAAAAGAAGGAATTATCATCCAGAAACTAATTTTTGGACAGATGGCTCCTGTGACCTTCACCTTTGACCTTGTGACCTCAAAATTGATAGGGGTCTTCCTCTCTTGGCAGGTGAACTATATGTGCAAGATGAAAGATCTGAGATGAAATGTTTGGCTGAAAATGCATCCACATCTTTTTTAAAGATGTGTCCTGTGACCTTGACCTTTGACCTCATGACCCCAAAATCACTTCAGGTCTTGCTTTTCCAATGGGACATATACAAGTCAAGTTTGAAATCCATATATCAATAAAAGCAGGAATTATCATCCAGAAACTAATTTTTGGACAGATGGCTCCTGTGACCTTCACCTTTGACCTTGTGACCTCAAAATTGATAGGGGTCTTCCACTCTTGGCAGGTGAACTATATGTGCAAGATGAAAGATCTGAGATGAATTGTTTGGCTGAAATTGCATCCACAACCTTTTTAAAGAGGTTTCCTGACCTTTGACCTCATGACCCCAAAATCAATTCGGGTCTTGCTTTTCCAATGGGTCAAATACAGGTCAAGTTTGAAATCCATACATCAATAAAAGCAGGAATTATCATCCAGGAACTAATTTTTGGACAGATGGCTCCTGTGACCTTCACCTTTGACCTTGTGACCTCAAAACTGATAGGGGTCTTCCTCTATTGGCAGATGACTTATATGTGCAAGATGAAAGGTCTGAGATGAAATGTTTGGCTGAAAATGCATCCACAATCTTTTTAAAGATGTGTCCTGTGACCTTGACCTTTGACCTCATGACCCCAAAATCAATTGGAGTTTTGCTTTTTCAATGGGACATATATAAGTCAAATTTGAAATCAATACATCAATAAAAGCAGGAATTATCATCCAGAAACTAATTTTTGGACAGATAGCTCCTGTGGCCTTGACCTTTGACCTTGTGACCAAAAAATTTATATGGATCATCCACTATTGGCAAGTGAGCTATATATTCAAGATGGAAGACCTGGGATGAAAGTTTGGCTTTAAATGCATCCACAGTATCTTTTAAAATGCCAGTCCAGTGACCTTGACCTTTGACCTCATGACCCTATAACTTATAGGGTTCTTACTTTAGTGGTGGGCCATACATAAGTCATGTTTGAAATCCATATGGCTATCAACACTGGAGATATCATAAGAGGTGTGTGATTTTCACCATATATGGCAATATTTAAGGTCAAGGCCACTATCATAGGAAAGGTCATGACCCCAATTTAAATAAACATCATCCCATAACCCATACCTATGTATATGCATAATATAAAAGAAATCTGTCCATTAGTTTTGACTTATAATGCTCACAGTAATGTAAGGTGGCAATTTTGGGGGTATTAAACGGCACAAAAACAAGTAAAGAATAATAGGTGGCGCCACCAGTTTCTGGAACATGACAACCCTATCCATGATCTTCCATCAACTTGATTTTGGGATAAATCCATGCAAGATTTCTTGAGATATTAAAGAATTTGTGTGATTTTCCCCAAAATTGGACCTATTCAAGGTCAAAGACACTCTCCTAGTAAAGGTCATGACCTCATTTTACATAGGCGTCGTCCTCTCACCCATATCTTTACATATACCAAGTTTGGTAAAGTTCTGTGAAATATTTTTTGGGTTATCGCGCCAACAAGATTTATATGCGGCGGCGGTGGTGGCGGGACCGGTATGAAAACATAGTATCCCCCGACTTTGTCTGGGGATACAATAATATATTTCATTGCACAAAGTGAAAGGCAATAACCAGTTTTATGTTAAATATATATCTCAACAGGTCATGCCTTGTTGTTCAAAGCTTAAGAGGAAAAGTGAACTTTCAAATCAACATGCCTTCTTGGCGTCGGCATCCAATGCCAACCGTGCTAAAGTGGGTGACCACGGAGTTTAGAGAATATTATTATGAAATCTGTCATGATTATGCTTTTTGCTTAGTTTGTCATGTCAAGAATGGTCTTTAAAATATAGAAAAGCCAAAATAAAAAAATTGTAAAAAAAAAAATTTCCGACCTACCTACCCTATTTTAAAAGTCCATGTAACTGGAAGCAGAACATTTTTTTTGGGCCTAAACACAGTCTACATGTGTCTGTTTACCATAAAAAGGCCACGTGACCAGAGGTCTGATTAATAGGGACAACACGCAGTGTTTCAGCCAGTGAGAACATGCATTATATTTTTTTGGCCAAGTCAGTCAGGGCATCTCCTGATTGACACGTGTTGTGTCTCAGCGCTGCACACGGCCCCAAGCACTATGTTTATGTTGACACCTGCCATCACGCCCGGTCCACTGTTTTCAACACTCGTTTACAGGAATGATCAAAGGGTTTCAAGGCAATCTTTGGGGAGGTACAGATTTCTTTTAAATGGAAGAAACTATTTTTCCTGTTAACTCAACATGCTTTATAGGTGATTTGGCCCTTTTGAAAATTTGCATGATGTATGATGAACATAATTTTGTTATCATTTGGCTGCTGCAATCACAAGAGGATATCAAATATCCCTTTGATTTAGTCCTATACAATTAAAGGAATGAAAACTTAACTGCCTTTGTTCGTCTATGTGCTAAAATAATTGATCCCATTACTTCAGTTCTTTATTTCACTCATTGGTCGATAACTAAACAGTTTTCTACATATTAAATTCTTTTTTGACATGATTCAAACAAGATCACAAAGAGAAAAGACAATTTTAAAGTGAGAATCGAGGGAGAAAATATGCACACCCTTATAAACTCTTCACAGTTCATTTATATATTATACATATAATTTTTAGTTAACTCAATAAAATTTGCAACAAGGATATGAATTATCTGCACAAACTGTAAAATTTGGATTTAAAATTACAACTATTTAGATATATAAAAATAAATCATATGCAACTTAAAAGATCATTTCTACCAATATTATTTATATAAACTTATACTCAAAAAATAAAACCAGTACCCCTGGGATATATCCCTCAATGTTAACAGCACATTGGTATACTTTCATGACACGAAAACTCACAAATTAGCTCCCTCTAATAAATCTCTCACAGGTTTACAAAGATTAGAAGAGCAATTTCTATGGGTAAAATCACTATGTTTCAGCCTGAATATCTTAAGCAGCAATATTTCCAGTCAATAATCAAATTGTTTTACCTCGTGACCTCCAATAAATGCTTTTGACCACTCTCTTGTATTGAGCCTTATATTACCAGAGGTTGTAACATCTCTAAAATTATGTACATGCACCATTTCATGCCACTCAAAGTATAGCAGCAAGAGCCTGCATGAATATTTTACTACCACTATTTTTCTCAATCCTCAGAGCCCTCCAAGTTAGCACAATGGACGGACTGTTTCATAAATAAAGTACTACTGGTATATTGTTCTCATGGAGTACTGAGTAAAGTGCTTGATGACCCAATTCATCCCAGACAAGATATAATAATTAAGGGTATCACAATGTAACAAATAACTGCTTACCCCCATAATTTTAAAAGCACTTGATAAACCTTGATTAAATTTTATTCAATTTTTAAACACTAAATTATTCATTTCATGTATTTATTTTATGCATTCCACTGTGAGCTGTCAAATTTGATATCATGCTACAATTTCAAGGCTAATTTAAATATGTTTATTATAATATATATTTATATATTGTATGTCAAGGCATAGATCCTGATCTGGACCAATCACCGATCGGGATCTAGTCTGGACAAATTCCTGATTGTCAGCTAAAAAAAAAAAAATACCACTGAATTCACACCACTGACAAATTAGGTTATTACTTGGCAAATTCAGAGATGTAATAACAATATGAAAATGATGTCCATAGACCAAATACCACCACACTTGGTTTCTGAAATTCTTTTTAATTTTCATGTCTTTTATTTTTTTATAAAAATTTAAGTGAAAGACACTGGTCTTTATTTCAATATTTTGTTTCATTTTACTTGATAAATCATCTAAGATTTTAATAATATTTATAATTTCAAGTTAGAGACACTAGGCTTTACTTCAATATTTTTTTTTTCATTTTTATTACCTGAGAAAATTATTTTAGATTTTGATTATATTAACATCCTTAGTAAAAGGTATATATAATTTAAAAAGACATATCCCTTGACTGAGCATCTTACAGTCACAGACAAGATGACAAGAGTGTTGACAGTTCTTAACATCGAATGAATGAAGCGTTCAAGACAACCAAATTCATACGTAAACAAATATTCACTGATGCAGCCTGGTATTAGTCTATAATGCACCTATACCAATATTATTGCTAGCGACCGTATGGTAACAAAGTGTGGCATTTTATCATTTTGGAAACTAACTGAGGCACGTAATCATACTGGTGATAAGTACATATGATTTTCATGTGAAAGCAGACGATATTTTGGGATGGTACAAAATGTTTTGACCGGCATTGGGTTCCCGCGTGGACTGGTCTCAGCCAAAACAATGACAAAATACATCGGACATGACCTTCACGATCGGGCAAGGTTCCGCCAAAGTCGATATTGTAATCAATCGTGGCTCGTGTCCGGGACGTTGGATCCTTTAACTGGTTGTTGAAAATATAAGTTCATAACCTCTAACTCTAGATCGGACCCTTAATTCGTCACAACTGTCAGGGAAGAACTAAAACATAAGAATAATTTCTTACCTTACTGCCAGACGGTTCTCCCGGAATTCCGGAAGTATTTCTATCCCACAATGCTACTGAGGTGGCTTCTACCGCGCACACCCAATACTGGCGTGTCATATATTATTTCAATGCAGCGATATTTTACCCGTTAAGTATTAGTTCTGTATGGATACCAGACGGTTTCAGTACTTTAATGTCTTGCTTTCTGAGTTTGTGATAAGCTATTTTTTTTTCATCGAAGCCTGTAGAGGTTCCATATTAGATCACACCTAGGCCTGCAAATATTTTATGAAAACTTTAATTCTCTCTCTCTCTCTCTCTCTCTCTCTCTCTCTCTCTCTCCCTCTCTCTCTCTCTCTCTCTCTCTCTCTCTCTCTCTCTCTCTCTATATATATATATATATATATATATATATATATATATATATGCATAAATTTGAGAGTTCTCTTAATATTTAGAATTTTACTTTCAGTTCTCTCCGACAGTGGTTAAAATGTAATATATTAAAATATGTGAATGTTTTGTTTAAAAATGTACATAGGTGTAAAATGTACAAATGCGTAATACAAATACAAATTTTTATAGGGGGTGGGGTTAAAATTGACGCGGTCGTTGCTTTAGAACCATACCTTTCTTTTGCCTTAAACTAGCATCATAATTCCAGGTAAAAACAGGCCAAATGTGGTTCAAATGTCAGAGTCGTTTGTTTTCTTATATGTGGCGCAAAGAAACGATTAACATTTTTAACCATGCTGTAGCTTAATATAGAGCTAGCATAATATGTAGCCATCAACATAGAGGAAAGAAATTTGATAAAATTAAAAAATTTTGAATCGACAATTTCCACATCTGCTATGTGGGGGGGTCCCTATATTCGTTGATATATAATATAGAATTGGTGGCATAATTAAGATTCAGGTCACTATTGGGACTAAAATAAATGGTCGTAAAACGGAAAACGAGGTACCCGCTATTCCGAGGTTTAAATATATGATATAAAGAGCATCCAAAAATCGGGACCATGAAAAATGGTCGTAATTTAGAGGTGGTCGCTTTACTGAGGCGGTCGTTAAGCGAGGTTTTACTGTAGGCCAATATGCTTATTCGGCCCATACTCCCAGGTTCATTCGTGCATAAGTGACCTATACATTTGTTAATATTCCTTGCTGACGTTCATGGATCCGGATAACGATCCAGGTCCACACCAACACCTAATCAACTCTTCAATGAACGTTGTGAACAAATACAAACACACGCATGAGCGGGATGAACGCATATCCTAGCTCTGGCGAAGACAATAGCAAGTAGTTAAATACGTACGATTAATTCTTCATATAAGCATGTTCAAGTGATTAACCCACTGCGATGTACTTCAAATTATCTTATCCCATATGGGCCCCTGACCGTTCATGCGAAATGTGCCGGTTTAAAGTTTTACATGAATTAAATCTATCAGATATGATCAGTTTATAGCAGTTTTGAGAGTTATTTCCGTTCTAAACAAAAACAAATAGAAATTTTGTTGAAACGTGAAGTTTCTGCAGAGCCTATATAAACAAAAGGAGTAATTTGTACAACTCAATAAGAAATTATAAATAACCAAGCAGGTCACCTTAACCTCCATGTTATAAAACAAATTATAGTGTTATGTTTAAAAAATCAAAGAAACATATATGTTACAAGGATGGACAGAAAATGACATTTAAAATAAAGGAGGGGAGGCAGGGCTCAAATTTAAATGGGCCCTATCACCTATCTGACCTTAATAAACTAAATGTAATCCCCAGGAGCTTTTATAAAAAAAAATGGTCAACATTGATAAACAAGTTCATACATCCTCCACGATGGCATTATAAAAACTTTTCACAGACAAAATTACCCTTCGATCATTTATATACACAGAGGAAGCCAGAAATCACATAATTTCTTTTTCAAAAGGTAAGAGAATAGGCACCTTTAAAAGCGTTAGAGGTGACGATATATATATATATATATATATATATATATATATATATATATATATATATATATATATATATATATCCCCTTTAAGATTTACAAATTTGTGCTGTAAAATTGAAATCGGATATAGTTTCGGCGCTGTTTTTCGGGTATTACCCACATTTTTAGGACGAAAAGGGGAATGCATTTATAATCGCCCCCTGCATCTCATGCATATAAGTCCGCCTCTGCGATATAATGCCACAACACCTCTGTATGAAGTAAGTATACAAGGAATAACTCTATGTTGCATGCCATTGCCAATCTTAAAATAACCTATACTGGCCATTGGCACTTTGCAATTATGTTGACAATACACTGCAAACGTTGTGAACTAATGCATTTCTTTGATTTCTTGAATGATAATTACAACTGAGGCTGGCTATCACGCCCACTATATTTGAAATATGAAAAAGGCATGTTTGTTATGGAAAAAGTATATTATATATATTTACCTTTAAAGAATAAACACGTGGAATCAATAGATGTCTGTATTTGAGCACATGAACTTTGATAATAACATTTTAAAGGAGGGGGGGGGGGTTCTTTAAAGAACACACGACCTTCTCAGTCTACACATGCACGGAAAAGTTACAGATAGAACACTTCAACAGAATGAATGATGTAATTTCAGAGATCGACCCTGAGGCAGAATTTGGTAAGATATGGGGTTGGGACTTTAATATATGTCAAACAAATGCCGATGCAGATTCAAACTTTATCAATAAGCCAAAGTCGAATCAACTAATTAATTATTTAAAATCTCGATATGATCTTATAGACCTTTGGAGAACAAGGAATCCCGATCGTCGTCAATACAAGTGGAGATCCATTAATCCTCTACGGCAACGTAGGTTAGATTACATTTTCATTTTATCTGATTTAAATGCAGCTGTACACGATGTTGAAATCATACCTGCAATTTTGACTGATCATTCGACAGAGACAGCTTTGTTAAATACAGAACCCAATCGTCCACATGGTCCTTCTTATTGGAAGTTAAATACATCGCTGTTACAAGATGCAGACTATATTGAACTTCTGAAAAGTTTTATCACAGACTTGAAAGAAAATATAAGGAAAAACTTGGATGAGCAGTTATGGTGGGATTACGTTAAATATAAGATAAGAGAATTTACGATCAAGTATTCAAAGGCTAAAATTAAAAAAAGAGAGAGCTAAACTTAATTTATTAGACACAAAGTTAAAACAAGTTGAGATACGATTAAGTACAAACACTGATGATCAAATAAATTATAATTTAATCAAACAAGAAAGAGAAGATTATCATCAGAATCTCACCCGAGGCTTAATAATTAGATCAAGGGTTAAGTGGTTTGAGGAGGGAGAACGAAGTACAAAATATTTTTTGAATCTTGAGAGAAGAACTAAACAAAAATCCACAATCAGAAAATCGGTTGTGGATGATAAAGAAATTACTGATCCAGCTTCCATTATGAATGAAATAAATTATTTTTCCAGGAAAAAATACAAACGAGCGAACTACATTCAAGAGAATGAACAACCAAAAATACTTACCGATATTAATGTTCCGACACTTTCAGCAGACGAAGCAGAGTTTTGTGAGGGACTAGTAAGCAAAGAGGAAGTTTTAGCAGCCTTAAAAGAAATGAAAAATAATAAAACCCAAGGTAACGATGGATTGCCTAAAGAATTTTATATAGAATTTTTTGACGTACTAGGAGATGATTTTGTTAACTGTTTAAATAAATGTCATATAAAAGGGTCACTTCGAATAGCCAGCGGCAAGCAGTGGTCACACTTGTGGAAAAAACAGGTAAAGATAACAGATATATATCCTCATGGAGGCTTATAAGTTTAGTAATTGTTGATGTTAAAGTCCTTAGTAAATTTTAGTTAAACGTATTCAGTCGGTACTGCCAAAAATAATAGGTGATGAACAAACGGCCTTTATTAAAGGTCGGAAAATTTCAGACACAACCCGTCTTATAAACGATGTCATTGATTACTGCTTATTAGGAAATAAACGGGCAATTCTTTTCGCAATAGATTTTGCAGCAGCATTTGATTCTTTAGATTATAGTTTTTTATTTAGAGTCCTACATAAATTTGGTTTTGGAAAAAAACTTTATTCTTTGGGTCAAGCTACTACATAAAGGTTTGAAAAGTTGCGTAATTAATAACGGTTACTCGACAGGTTATTTCGATCTAGAAAGGGGAACCCGACAGGGACACCCATTGGCTCCATATTTATTTTCAATCGTAATTGAAGTTTTGGCAATATTGATAAGAGAATCTCATGCTGTTAAAGGCATCCATATTGGTAACTTTGAAATAAAACAGTGCTTATTTGCCGATTATACAACATTTTTTCTTGAGGATATCAATTCAATGGAAGTGGTTTGTTCCATTTTAGAAAGATTTAAAGTATGTTCCTCCGTAGAAATTAATTACAATAAATGTGAAGCGGCATGGTTGGGGAGTAAAACAAATTCCTTACCGTATAATAGCCGTTTTAAATGGGTAAATCTACATACAGACGCAATAAAAATTCTTGGGATATATTTTTCATATAGACAGGAAATCTGCAACATATATAATTTCGAAAAGGTTTATGATAAGATTAGAGTATTATTCAATTTATGGAAACCAAGAGCCTTGACAATTTTCGGCAGAAATGTAATTGTGAAAACTTTCGGAACGTCTAAGTTAGGCCTACTATATATCATGAACACGATGGATCCACCCTTAGGTTTTATAAAGAAGATAAAAAGTTGTATTGTTGATTTTATATGGCATGGAAGGAAACCAAAACTTAAATATGAGGTACTTATAGGTCAGCAGGAAAACGGGGGCATTAACTTACCAGATATTGAAACTATTTTAGAAAGTCAGAGGGTAACTTGTATAATGAGAATGAAAACGTTGAATAATACAAAGTTTACAGCCATACCAGATAATTATTGTAAGAGAATTGGTGGTATGGAAAATATTGGTTCGAATTTTGATTGCAGAAAGATTCAAAGAAACGTATCTAAATTTTACGGTAATTGCTTTAAAGTATGGAAAAAAATTAGCTCATATGAACCCACTAATATCGATTCTGTTTTGCTTCAACAGGTGTGGAACAATAAGTACATACTAATTAACCGTAAACCAGTTTACTTTAAGAACCTGGATAATTTAGGAATAAAATATGTTCACCATTTTTATCATACCAACGGACGGAAAAAATATTTGATATATATTATCTGATATTTTAAATCCGTCAAGTATTGCCTATAAAAAATATTTTATCCACTGGTTTTCAGTTCAACAAGCAATACCTCCAAACTGGAAATCATTGCTACTAAGCAGCGATACTTCTCTCAGCTTATAGGAGGGCATGTTAATGCCATTAAGAGATACTATTATTGACTTGTCAAAAACAGGTTTTAAATTGATTTATAAATATATTATACAAAAAAAGACTGTTGAGCCAGTAAATAAAGAAAAACTTATGACAAAAATGGTTAATCCTGAGTTTGCATGGAGATGTGCAGCTTTGCATGTACACAATGTAACTTCTGATATGTATATACGTCAGTTCCAATTTAGAACACTGCATGATATACTAACTGTGAATGAGAAGCTTTTCAAATGGAAGGTTATTGATCATGATAGATGTTCTTATTGTGCAACTGATAAAGAGACTGTAATTCACCTTTTTTGTGAATGTCGTGTCACATCATCTTTATATATATTGTCAAATTGTATCTTGGGCAAGGACAGCCGGTATACAAATGCCAATACTCTGCCCGTATATAATCTTTTCAGGTTGTTCAAAGAGTATAGAAAGGAAAAAAGTAATTGATGTACTAATTTTGATGTATACCTTTATAATATTTAAATTCCGAGATTCTGGAAAAGTACCATCAATGGGAGTGTATATAAAACATTTAAAGAAAGTTGAAGTTATGGAGCGTAAGGTTGCTGAGAAAAATGGAAGACTGCAGCAGCATGATGATGATTGGAACGATTTTATTCAATGGAAAATTATAAGTAGATAATTTTTCTCTTTTTTTTTGTATGTATTTTCTTTAATATTTCTTTATACAAAGAGTTACCTTTGTGAACTATGTATCAATATGTAGCAAAATGATCAGAAGTATTGATTAAAAATGTTCGTATGCCAATGATGAAATTTTCAAAATAAAAAAAAAAAATCCTAAAAATCTGAGGCATACAAAGAGGAAGAAGAGAAAGAAAAAAAAATGCACAAACTTGACTTAAAGAAGAAATACATCGTTATGTACATATAATCATATTAACATGCGATTTTTAAAGAAGCGCTTTTGCTTGAATATGTTTTTCTCTGTACTCAAAACAAACATGCTTGTATATCGCATTATTTACATGAGACACAAAGTTTTCCCACGACCCGTTTATACAACCACTAACATGTGTATATACATGTATATACATGTATATGCTGTCTGTTACCGAAGGAACATTAAATTGATCTCATAAGAACCCGTCATAACAAATATTTATACATGTTTTTCTTCATGTAATGAATATATATAATGTCTGTGCATAGTTATTGAAATACACCAAAAAGTGACCTTTTATTAAAACAGACAAATTTGTCCTTAATGTCCGTATATGTATACCTTGACTTGGATGATCCACAGACCGCCTGTCCCTCTGCTAACGGTTTATAACTCCAGGCGCAGGGACTTACCGGGCTTGCATTTAAATATGAGATAGTTACCATGTCTTCCCGGACGATTAAAAATCCTCAGAGAAATATGCTTAAGTTTAGGGCAGACTTATAGGCGGAGCATGATGTGGGAGTCCAAGAACCTGTCTTGTCATATCTGTACAGTAAGGCCCCTGTACAAAGACCCGACCCATTTCACGATTACTTTCGTGAGAGGAACAAAACAAATATATGCTCCTGTTTGGATTATCATAGTGATTTTAACCTCGCCAACCAACGATTTTGTATGCCTGACTATCTTCATGTATGAATGCATGCACATTGTATTTCTGTGCGGACCTTTAAAAATATAAACAAAAACTCCAGTGCATTTCCAGTTCTTAGAATTTGTAGAAGTTAAAAAATGTTGACTTTAGTTCAATCTTCAACCACCAGAGGGCAGCAGGGCGGGGTCTGCAGTCTTTGGTTGTTTCTTATTTATCAAATGCGTAGACATCGTGAAGTTAGCAAATAGCTAAAGGTAGTGCAAGATTATTTTAAGATGAATAAATGGTATAATGTGTGTGTGTGTGTGTATATATACATGTATATACTATTACTATGTAATAAATATAGAAAGTGGCTCATAGTGCCATACTCCGTAATTTCCATAATTATTTAGAAAATGAGCTGACAACATAGTGCTGACTTAGCAAAAAAGATATTTTGCTGGTCTATATGTAAGAATTACCATTTTGTGTGGACATTTCTTGCATCATCTAACTACCATTAGGCTCAAGAGCTTTAACTGGGTGTGGTGTTAGATTGTTTGATAACGTTTGATAAAGTATAATATGCTTAGCCTAGGACCATCATTTAACATCCCCCGAATTGTTTGTTCTCACAAAATAATTATTTATTTGTTCATATACAAGCACACTAGTGTATATAAACAGTCGTTATGCTTCAAACTTGATTCATTTTAATCAAAGAATCTGCATATCCTTTGATATAACATCTCAGGAGTTGTTTTTCCTTTCACACACTACCCAATTTTTGCTCTAAAGCATACTAGTATATGAGCAGCTGATATAATTGTCAACTTCAGTTCAATTCCTACAGTATCCAGTCAACACACATTATTGAAGAATTCATGGATCATGTCAGAGTTCTTATGCAGTTTGCTGAACCTTCATCTCCCACCAGGATCCTGAAGATAAACTTCAAGCCTTCCAGCACTAAACTGGCTGGTCATTGTCAAAATAATAATGGAAATTGCTGACCATCACACTGAAATTAGAGCATACATTTATTTTCCGGCAGTTTAGACTGTTTTCCCTGCTAAGTGCTGGCATAAATATACACATATATAAATATACGTATTTATAGCATATGATATATTGTAAAGCAGAAACTCTGTGTGTCACTGTTGTATGCTTTTGTTTACAACATGAATGGTCGCGTAATCTGACTGCACGTAGGTCTGTTCAGCGAGAATTCTGAGCCCACAAACATGGACATCGGCGTGCAAGATAAACTTCATGGCTGAACAAATAGACCTCGCGTGGGCCACATGGGGACCGCGAGGCAAAGACAATACCTATATGTGCAACTTACGTCTGATTCAATATGAAATGATTACATAGGTGATAGTTTTTTTTTCAATCTGTTCACATGCCTTGTCAACATAAACTCACGCATCAGGAACTCTCCAGGTTTACAAGTCTTTATACGACTGGTCATTTTCTCGATGACGTCTCCAATTGTCTGACGGTTAATCTAAAAAATGCAACACATTTGTTTTCCCCGCCGCGTAGACGAGCCGTACGTGAGCCATCTGACTGGTTCAGTTGTCTTGTCGCTGAAGCAAGGTCTCTGCTCCAGGGACTTGGCTTTCGGGAACATGTCCAAGACGTTCGATGTCCAAACATTCATCGAACCTTTTCTTGTGAAATCTAATGCTTTGCCCAAGTTACACCCGAAAAGAACACATTCAAGGCTATGACTATCCCCCTATACCAACGCAAATTTAAAGTTTTTAAAAGACCAGTCGAATAATTGAGAGTTATAGCCCAAAAAAATGAGTCTACAGCGCGACCGTCCCGAAACCATATCCTATCCCCGGCCTATCAGGATTTGGATTCAATTATATTTCACGATTTTAAGCAATCCCTGTCAACCCCTAGTGTGCGATACATCGATTCCTCGTATAAACAGGTTGCTCTTAGTGCACATGTAACATGACGTTAGTTGTCGACCGTGAATTTTATAATAGATCTTAAATCTAACTGAATGTACGGAGTTTAAAGTTCTCACGTAATAAAGGGGTGTTTCCATGTGGTCGAATATGCGTAAAAAATCTCTCATGTGATTCTTTACTGAGGTATTTTTCCATGTGTCCGTCAGCATATATGCGTGAAAATTGCTGCTGTATATGCGTGAACTCAGGGATTGGGGGTAAAATTACGTGACCCACCCTCTTTTAGTGGAAGGCCTGCTCGATCCATTCTACAAATATATACGTCTGCCAGTTCATGCATATACTCGCACCTGGAAACACACCTATTTTTCACACACATATATATACGTACATGCATGGAAACACAACTTCACTGTTGACCCTGCATGTCAGTATGATGTGAAAGTTGTATGATTTCTCATATATACGAACACAAAACGAAACACTTATTCTGTTTCAATGCACCTAGGTGACTTAGAAGATCGTCCAAGTTTAGAATAACAATTATATAGTGAAACATCGAAATTACTTCCACCAAAGGGACCTCGATAGTGGTCTGATGTAAAAAGCAGAAAATAATCGGGACCGTGAACAAATGGTCGTTATTTTGAGCTGGTCGCAAAATTGAGTTGGTCTTTAGGCGAGGGTTTACTGTATAAAATACAGTATCATGTAGTTGACATATCAGCTGAACTGCTACTCGCTGAGCAAGGGGGGGGGGGGTTCCATTAATAATATAAGGCTGTTAAAACAGTGGGTCAACTTACATAGTGACTCTATGGTTTGAGTCCATTAGTGATTTAGGGAATGGGTGTTCCGATTGTGGGAATTTTACAAATTAACTCAATGATTTAACATATTAAAACACAAATTATTTTCAGGTTTGAACATTTGTCTCGAAGCAAAGTGCCTTCTAGTGTAGACATCTGGAGGATGAAAATGACACCATCGACACCATGAACTGAAGGTCAATGATTTCTGTAAGAATCTCTGTAATGTTTGAGTGTATTAACATAGGCCTATAAGTCAAACTTATATGTCGATCTGGCAGGGAAAAATTATAAAAGTACTGTACATACATGTATTTATATGTATTGGTCACAGAGTCTGCCGGGCATGTTCTGACAGAATCATACATACTTTCATA
Source organism: Sipunculus nudus (assembly GCA_026874595.1). Classification (NCBI taxonomy): domain Eukaryota; kingdom Metazoa; phylum Annelida; class Sipuncula; order Golfingiida; family Sipunculidae; genus Sipunculus; species Sipunculus nudus. The sequence goes on from CM049321.1 coordinate 19,951,157, forward strand.
TGTATACACGTTTTAACACACCAAAAAAGAAACAAGACGGATGGATAGTTTTTACACAAAATATTATTAATCATTAATATAATGTAATATTCTGACCACGACAATATATGATGCAGCACTGATATTCTTAATCTTCGCTTTTCTAAATGTATACGATGTTGCAACAAAATAAAATCATTATATGCAATGTTTAAAAATTTTCTAGACCTGTCATCATTACCCTGATATAGATTATATTATATATATATATATATATATATATATATATATATATATATATATATATATATATATTATTTAATTCGAAAATGGCCAGTAACACAATAACACACGTTGTCATGCCAGTGCAATCATCAGATGTAAGATGTCAACATCAACCGCGTTTACGTGTAACTGATCATTTCTGTAAATAATACAGTGTAGGCCTACCGTATCATATTCCCTCCCTATATATATATATATATATATATATATATATATATATATATATATATATACACGTTATATATATATACGTTATCATATACCCTCCCTATATATATATATATATATATATGACATATATAAACCATGTGTGTATGTGTCTCTCAGTGTGTCTGTGTGTTAAAATTACCCTAGATAAAGGTGGCTCGTGAGCCTGTGTGTGTACATTTATATATATATATATATATATTAATTACTGTATATATATATATATATATATATATATATATATATTTAACTGTTCAATCATTACTTTGCAATAAATAACATTTATGATTATTAAGTCATAATCACCGGGTATTACATATCAAATTCTTGTTCATTCTGTACAGATATTAATATTACAAACATATTAATTTTACGTCACTCCTATCAATTAAAATGTTAATTACATCTTGAATCATATAAAACTTTCCACTAACTAATTACACATCACTGTATTTCTTTCCAAAGCCCCGACTACGTGGATGAAAGAAATATAATATAATTATATTGATGCTAAGCAATTAGATATTAACTATGACGAATGAACCATTACTGTGACTGAGAGTACTACCAACAATATACTAACACGACGTCGTGCAGGATATTTATAGAAATACACTGAAACCCGACAGGACTGAAAACAAGGTCCGTTGTGCGGAGGTGTCTGCCATAGAAGATGCTGGAAAATACAGGTTTCACTGATACAAACGTAAAGCAAATAACGTATCAGAGTAGCAAGCCAGACAACACGCAGAAAAGGGGCCCAAAACGGTTTGTTCCCTAGGGGCCACTATGGGCTCTGAGATGAGCCCCACATGGGCAAACAAAAGGGCACTCAATATGTGGCTAGGGTGAATGGTAAAATGGTAACAAATTTTATTCAAGAGTATTATAAATGTAAACAAAAGTAGCTTCTTTATATGTTATATATGTAACAGAAAGACTAAATCCTTTTAGCTATAAATGTCGATTGGCACGGCTGATAAATCATTTAACCCCCTTCCCTCACCACTTAGGGGGGAATAACTTTTTGCGCAGCTTCCATATATTTATGGCTAAACCCTCTTCAGGGCGTTGTGGACATTATTAAGGTTAGTTCTTCGCTGAAAAAGGTAACCTATCCCACTTCGAAACATCCGCCCCTGGTTTTGCTTCACTTGGTGTTTTTAACGATAAGCCAGGTTTCATTTTTGTCCCAAAAGATAAGATGCAGAGAGTACTACTACTGGTATCATTTTAGCAACATTTCCTTAAATATAAGGGCCCCATTATCTTGCCAACATTGACCCACAATTATTAAACCTGACACCCATTTGGAAAATTCACCTCTCTAAGGTAAGGTATCCTAATCACCAACAATGTAAAACCAAAGCGACAACAATAATAATGACAAATAATAAACTCAGCACAGCCATGCCATACATTAAGTCCATTAGTGTAATTACGACTGACAGTTTTTTCTCAAAAAGACATTTGAACACATAGAATATTTATGTATCATGTACATAAGGTTCAGTGCAGTTTAACAGAGCTCTGTTTTGTATTCCATTTGTAACACATTTTCTGATTGGTTAAGAAAAAAATATGTTCACTTGTCTTATTATTTCTGTAACCATATTATGATGTGTATTACACATGGTAAAGCAAAATACTGCTAATCAGCTGGATAGTGTAAATATATACAAAACATGAGATTCAAAATATATTATAAAAGAAATATATAATAATATTGAATTGCTATATAAAGAGGAAACCATTATAATACACAAACCAGTGTGTACAAAAAATATAGAACCTGAGACCGTACAATGTTTATACTATTTTCAAACTTACGTTATAACTATTTTATACTAATATTTTGCAAAACGTTTAAGCTCTGAAGCGGCACTGACACAATGTTTATTAACCATTGAATTAACTGTACTTTGCACCCCACTAACATACCCATACAGCACATATACTAAATGCATCTGTCGCCATGGGTTGAGATGGAGCATGCAACGCCACCTATATTTACTTTGCTATCTTAACCTACCACCCCTGCAGTCAACAAACGAAGCAAGCTGATCTGTGCATTTTCGCCAATTTTCAAGCCAACCTTGTTCAAGGTAGTGTCGCTGACAAACACATCTACATTTATAATCACTTAAAAATTTGTTAAATGTATTTTAACCCAATAAAGTATATATAATTTGAATCTTCTTACAGTCTTCATTCTCAATGGTGCATGTATTGAAGAAATCTGCATTCATTGTTTTATGGTAATGGAATACTATTACAATTTTAATGTTTAAATGTGTGCTTTTTTAAGCTCCCAGTAAGAAAAATCCATCTTTGATGGGACTGACATAAAAATACATTATGATATCTTAATAGTGTTTTTCTCTCTGCTACCTTTCTTTCTTTTCTAAAGAATGAAACAATTTCTTTATTATAACAAACTAAGACTTTCCATTTTTGAGAACACATACCACGGGGAACAATAAAGATATTATTCCTATTTTTTAATATTAGCCCATTAAAAAGTGGCGTACTGTATCTAAAGTGCATCCTATAATTTGAATTTTTCGTTACTGGTAGGTAAACAGATTCTGTGAACGAAGTGACACCTGGTATGATCATTCTTGTTGGCTGAATTCTGAGACAAATAGAATGCTTGGTATAACATACATATATTAAGTGCTCGAAATTTACAAACCAAATGTTAATGCCTCTTCTCCATTTAACAAAAATGCATACAATCTTCAACATTTTACAATAATCCTAGGGTACAATTTATCTGAGAGAAATCTGGGCTAAGTTCAGGTTTGAATTTAGAGCGAGCGGACCCCCTTCTTTTTTAACCAAAAACAATATTGGGAAAAATAATAATATAAGCTTAATATCGAGGAGCAGCACTGGATTTCGCACCACGCACAGTTTCCATTCTTATAATTCTGCCTGAGAGAGTTGTGTATAGTCAACAATACTCTAAATGAACACCTGTTTACCTGTGCAAGGGTTGTGTGGCCCAACTCCCCCCCCCCCCCCTTAAACCCTGTATCCGCCCCTGAAGCTAATTTCAATTTAATCATGAAATACAAGATGACTTATAAATTTCATTATAAAACTATTCAATGAAGAAAATATTTTTGACTGAATTTTTGTATGCCATGCTCTGATACACGAACTCTGCATTTTCAACATCTTACAAAACCTCCATAAACAACAGTCCATTGCCCTATTTTCCTATCATTCAAATCATCAGCTAAATTTTAAAGTGACTAAGTCACAACACATGCACAAAATCTGAGAGAAAGCTGAGATTTGCTCCATCTGAAGCACTGTTATTCTGCATTACTGATAAAAGTTAGTATCATATATGCCAGATATGATTGGCAGTAAGGTATGAATATGAATAGATATGTATCAAATAGTATCAATGGAATACATGTAATCAAAGAACCTGAGTTAGTTGTCTACCTATAATCTAAAGCTCTCTGAAAGTCTATAAAATGTATAATCAGACTTTATAGGTTGATTACATGAACGTCTGGCTCCCCTCTGTCTTTTCACATCATTTTATTAACATCAAGGCAAGCCACTTAGATTATTTTTAATCAACTTGATTCAAGCAAAAATAAAAATACAGCCCATCAACACCAAATGCATATGAGAAACAAACAGTGGGTGAACGCATCTTCAAAGCAAAAAGAAAGCAAGAGTGCACTGTAGTTGGATATGTGTTGAATGAAAACGACTGGTTAAAGGCCGTCTTACAGACATGAAGAACTGCTCAGACTGTTTCCCCAGACGGCGATATGCGGATGACACCATTATTCATTTTCTACCTGTGCAGTTGATATATACCTGGTCATCTTAGTCAAATTTGCTGTGTCAACTGGATCCTTGATTTCCTCATAGAATTTGCTGATATTATAAAAAAGACAGGACAAGGGCACATCAAGAAGAACAGTTTCTCTCTCTCTCTCAAAGGAAAAAAAAATGATACTGCCTATCTTGATAAAATGGTTACTGTGTAGCTATATATGCCCAATATTATGCTGGTGAAAATTCATTCACTTTCAGGTTTTAAACAAGCAAATAATGTTCAAACAATTCTGTCACTCTTTGCCACTCTTCATATACTACCAAGTCTGTGCTTTCACAGACCTTGTTTCAGAGAGCTGGTCTGCCATCTATTTCTTGAATAAGGAGCAAGGCAATTGAACTAATCAAATGATTCCCATACACTTATTTTATGCTGCTGAGGAAGAATGTCTGGTGCTATTTCTAGACCAGAGGTGCAGCACTGCTGGAAGGGCATTGGGAATATGACCAATCAAATAAAATCCATTTAAACCTGTCCCATTTCTGGTGCATGTGTCCTTGTACTTGCTCTTGAACATTGTGTTGTTTACTTTTTGTTCTTTGGATTTGATTGGCAGTTTTGATTTTATCATGGACACATGCAGGCTTATTCATTATTCAGGAAATAGATGCCAGAGTGACTCACTGAATCAAGGTCTGTGCAAGAATAACTGCTACAACTTGGTAGTATGAAGATGCTCTGCACTGTATATAACTAACCTTAACATTACATGTGACACACTTATCATCAAGAACCATTAATCCCTCACTGTGTATAAAGCCAGTCTAAATTTTTCAAATAAATTTGGTGCATTGCCAGTTTTTTGCAAGGATGACTAGGGAACCAGCCTACATTGGTGCTAAGCTTGAAGGGAACACAGTTAGGCAACCAAGCATAAATGCTCCAAACTTATTTTAGCTACTAGTGTTAATTTGACTTATATGACTTTGTACATACATGTATATTCATATCATAATCCTAAACTAAGCTACAAACAACACTCCATCATTAGGGCAATAATTAAATAATGTATATAGACACAATTAATATTAAACATACAATCACAAGAGATACCTATATAAAAATATCATATAAGGCTTAACCAACTTAGAATAAAAACTTAACAGAATAATGTAACATTTATCAAATCCTCATATTTTTCTATATCATTTTACAAGGAGTAAATGTTATATATCAAACAGAACATAAATCGCTTCTGCACATTTACAAATACACTTGGTGCAACAACAGCAAAACTATGGTTACAACACATCAACATTACTGTAAGGGTTTTACACAGTGCATTAGTGACATTAACATTTACACCTGTCTTTATGTTTAAAGGAAAACCACCAATAATATGCAGCACTTCCAGACCCTCATCTTATATGAAAACATAAATAATAGCAGCAACTACACTAGTGACTGGGGGGGGGGTGAGCTATTAGAGGGCCATTCACATACAGTGGAAACTGTATGAAAAACCCTTTGTGTATTAAGTCCAGTTTTGGCCAGTCCCATGGGTGGTCTCATAACAGAGGTTTCACTGTATTTGCTATTTGCAATCTGTATTGAGCATTTTGGACATTTCAGTTCAACTAAACCATGAAATTTAGGAAATTCTATATCCAAAAATTATAAAAGTGCTAGTAACACATTTTTGTCATATAAATTTCAGGTTACGATTGGTTGTTGCCAGGTATGGTTACTGACAATAATAGCAGAACATATAGAGAGAGCTGATCCTTTGGAACATTAATCAATATGAGAACAGTAAAATCTACATCTTCATTCACACATTACTTAAGCTTCAGCATAACATTCAGTGACACAACAATTAAGACAAAGACCTCTATTTTATAGAGGTTACACATGAATATTAAAACAAGATCTTCAAGCATAGCTAAAGAGACAACAATTACTCAAAGATTAGTTTCACATCTATCCGACAGGTGGCAGCACACTACAAACACTGAACTGAGATCATTCCTCACCCCCAAACTCTTCTGCAGTATTATAATTTCAATCTGAACATATAAATATGACATGTTTTCCAGCTGGAATTCTCTAGAATTTTTACTAGGACATTCTTCAATTGAAACATACCCCATGCATAATCTAAACGTTGATTCATGCAAGAAATATTGTTAAATTATTTTTGTGACAATATCAGAAACTGTTTTGATAATACAACCATAAATTTACATTTTCTATTAATTTAAAATGCTTCATTAAAGGAAAGTTTTTAAATCATGATAAGGTAAATATTCCATTTAAAGGATAAGTTCTCACAGCTAGAAATGTGGCTGATGGTACCATATCCCTTTACAGCCTAAATTGATAACTGTACTCTGCAGCCCACTGACATGCCCATACAGCAACACAAGGAAAATGTGTCTGACACTATGTGTTCGGATGAAACATGCAACACCACCTATCTTCACTTTAATGAACTTCAGATATATCTTTGGCACAGCCATGATCACAATCATATATGACAAGTATATATGTAATTGAAAATGTTACATAATATCAAGAATTCACTTTTTCTAAATAAACTTAACATTGCTTTGACATACTGTTATACAACTATAAAGTGTCATGACTTCCCAACATTAGAAGAAGTGAACCTTAATATAAATTTTCAGTAGCACATAGCATAGTTTGAATAGGTTCCTGGTGTAGGTATACATGTGGTCTTTGACTACCTTTCTAGTTTCTGAACATGGTAAAATGCTCAGTGCTTGCATTGTCCTTTATATGATATTTATAGTTCCAAATTGGGGTATGTATGGCCTGTTCTGTTTTAGATAAATTCCTTTACTGAGAAAAGAATATGGGAGTCAAGAGGTGGGAGGAGGGTTATGGCACAAAAACACAGAGGTAGCTAAGTTTAAAGAAAACTGAGATTTAATTATGTTAGGTTTATACCTACTTGTACCTGATTATTATAATATATCTTTCAACAAAATGTAATCTTTTAGAATGGCTGGATAGCTCAGTTTCTTCAGATCTGACATCAAGTTAACACCTAGTAGTCTCCGCATGACACCACGAGTCAACTCCTTCAGGGTCTGTGGGGAGGTTGTGATACTCTGCAGCCAATCAGCAAGCTCCTGATTTTTAACCGAAGTCAATTTAAATCCGCTGTGGATCCATCTCTCGAGATGCAGCTGACAACCAGATGCAACGATTGCCTGAGCGACCTCCAACTGACCTTTCTCGACGGCCACCTGGAGGCAAGTTTTACGGGTAATGGGATTTATGATATTAACCCGGCAGTTTTGTTGCAGAAGCACAGACGATATGTTTGTAAAACCTTTCATAATAGACAGCATAAGTGGCGCCATCTTATGGCGACCAACTTTGTCAACATGTGCTCCAAAACTGATCACTAATTGGACGAGATCAACATGCCCAGTGTTAACAGCCAGAAATAAGGGAGTTGCTCGGTGCCTGTCTGAACGATTCACATATGAACCCTTTTGTAGCAGGATTTGAATTATACTAAAATATGCTTCATCTTGCTCACCATGGGAAGTGTTCAGTAACGCCACCTGCATTGGTGTTCGTCCCCAATGGTCAGTAGCATTAATGCTCGCTTTGGCTTCCACTAATTTTTTAACGACTGCAAGCAAACCTTTACCAGCAGCGAGGTGTAACGCAGTCCGCCATTGGTTATCAGTGCTATTGACCTTACAGCCATAACTGAGTAAAGTCTCAACTACCGATTCGTGTTCCATTCCCACCATAAGCGGTGTCTGCCCATGACGGTTCTTGATATCAGGCGACGCTTTTATGGATAACAGAAACTGAAGCATTTCACTGTCACCGTTTTCTGCTGATATATGCTGTGGATAAGATCCATCAGAAAACTGGCAGTTTGGGTTGACACCCTCGTTGAGTATATAATGTTTCACGCGACTCACCTGGCCTTTCCGGAGTGCATTAAAGAAATGCTTGTATACATTCTCTCTCATGGTGAAGAGATTTGACTTGCACTAGATTTTTCACAACTTTGAGTTAGATTGTAGTATTTGACATAATTATGGGTTCATAATCCACTTTGGTGTATATCTCTTATGAAAGACACAAAGGGCATACATGGAGAATTTCTTCATAAAGCACCTCATCCAAATCTACACACATCAGTTGGAACACCTGAAAAATAAAAATAAAATATATCTATATATCTTTAGAGTAGGCAATACAGAGTTTTGTAATGAAGTATCTCATCCAGAATTACATACCGTAAAACGGGGTTACTTTGGCCCTTGGAGGGTAACTTTGGCCCACCTAAAAAAAAGTGTTTTAACACCACTCTTTATGGTTTTAGATTATATTTAACTGATTATATGTATTTCCTTTAAAAAGAGTGAAGTCTTTTCTTTCATACATGCTCTACGTGGTTGAACATTAGTAAGTTTTTAGGTCACAGTTTGTAAGTTTCTGAAGGTATAACAAATCTATGTTTTTTCACATCTAGGCAAACTTTTAATGCTTCACGGAATGCATCTACAGCATCACCTTTGTGCTGTTTCTTTAATACTGTCCATGGTCTGAGTGATACATCTATGTGTAAACAAATATATTTTGAGTGTAATTTAATTCTTTGAAACCTGTTTTTTTTTTCACTAAGGTAACTTTGGCCCACTAACATGGGGTTACTTTGGCCCACTTTATATTAATTCTATTTTAGGTATATATTCAATTTTAATTGATAAAAAAGTGAGGTTTGATTCTGGTACATTAAGACAGGCAGAACTAAAACATATAAATACTTTAAAAAAACATTAAGACTTTTAGAACTCCCCATCCTAAACAGATTTAGTTTTATCAGACCTTAGTGTTCTGGCCATGTCTTATCTAGATGATCAAATCTTTCTTATTTTCAAACCAATGATTTTTTTTAATATGGGATTCATTGTAGATTTGCATTTGCTTTCAAAGGTATCAATTAAACCATTATTTTTCATTTATTTTTTAGGCAACCGCTTCCATTGTTTTTACATGACAGCTTAACTTTTAAGTGTACACATGCTGGATTCTCTCCATTTCAGTTCTGGACTATGTGACAGGGAAGTAGCACAGGAAAATCCTTGTGTCACCAAGAATAGGTTTATCCTGAATCCAGTTAGAGCTCATTAGTCAAGCTCCACCTGGAAGTAGATTTACCATCCTCTGGAGTCTGGGTGTGTAATCATCCTCATTGCTGGGTCATTTGTGAGTGAAACATGGCTGCAGGGCACAGCCATACCATTAGGCCTACAGAATGCTAACTCTGGTGGGGTTGACAATGGAATCTCTTGTGATTCTTGGGCTGAAATATGATATCCCCTTCTTTTGAGTCCTGTTCTATATCCCACCGAATATGAAACCAGTAATTACACCAGTAGTTAAGATGTTAACTTTTAAAAGTGGTTTCCTAGTAGCTGAATTTTATAAAAAATAAATCTGTCATTTCTACATGTAGATTTTAGGAATTCTATACATGTGGCATCAGCTAATCACATTAAGCACACTTTTAATAGTTTTATCTTGTTGCTTTTTTATATATTTTAGTTATATTTACTGTCTGAGCAATTTCTATTATTGCTTGGACACTGAAAGTGAAAATTTTGTTAAAAGTTAGAAATATGTCCAAATCTTGGTATTGGATACCAAAGAGCTGTGTGGTCTTATGTGCTCAAAATATGTTTTACCTTCTTCACTTTTAAATTTTTTATTGAAGTATACTCTTAGTTACTTGGTGAGAATGTTAATGGTTATATATTTACTCTTGGGATTTAAAATTTTGAGTTTTATTTTTTAAAACACCTTCCTTGGCCAATGTAACCCCAGGACCTGAAGTCAAAATAGGTTGGGACTATGAATAAATCACTTTGGACATCATAAAAAATATGTTCAAGTTCAGATAATAATAATGCCTTATAGGGAAGTCTACCTGTAGGCTTTTAACTGTGGTTCTTTGAAACAATACTAAAACATGAAAATTTTGGGCCAAAGTAACCCCATTTTACGGTATCTATGTTGTTCCATCTATAAAATTAAAATAAAAACAAGAGCACCACAAACGTGCATAATACCCCCATTGTGTATCTGGTGACCACTGACCTTATGAAATATGCAAGACTTTTGATTAGAAGGTAATTCAGGTGAGGAACTCTGTTGGTAAATGTGTATAATGAGTTTCATGAAAATCCAATTGATTTTGGTAAGCCACCAAGGTGCCTCGGGCCTAAGTGTGGTGACTTCTCACCTCATTAAATATACAAGGATTTTGCTGGAAATCAAACTTAGGTGAGATATATTATTGATTAATATTACTGATGAGACTGCCATTGCCAAATTTGGACAAAATTTAAGTTATTGATTTTTTATTTATGCTTATTACTTCAAAAATTTGCAAAATTCAGATCTAATTTTGGGTCAATAATTGAATCTTGATTAAATAAAGTTATATTCCTGAAAAAAAGTCTCCAGCTTCAGCAATTCTCATGTTAGGTGAGTAAATATATTTCCTGATTTTTAAAAATTGCATTATATTTGGGCTCATAACTTCAAAATAATACCCAATAATGAACTAATTTTTGGTATGTTCATAGAAAATGTATGGAAGAATATGAATGCAAAATCTGATCAAAAACAGATCAGTGGTTTTGATATTAGGCAGCCTTGAAGTGTAACATTGGCTTTTTCATGGAAAACGGAGGTTTTTCCTTTATATCTCAAAGGAACGAAGTCCTAATGACCCAATTTTTGGTATGGTAGAAGATTTTGGGGGTCTCTTATGGTATGCAAAATTTTGGAGTGGTAGGTCCAAAGATTTTAAAACGTGCCCTGTTAACGGACGGTCGGACGGACGACGGACAAAGGACCAAGTCTATAGCTCAGATGACTTATAGTCAGCTGAGCTAAAAATGACATATACTGAAACAGATAAATACAAGTACCATGAACAATACAGACATACATAAAACACGAAAAGAAAATGGTTAATTTTTTTTAAATTAGACATTTTTTGCTGCTTATCACTGATTATAAGGACATTGCTACAGAATGTATTGCTTGACTATGGTTATCAAGTGCTACTGTAAAGTATGTTGAGAGTTAACCCTACAGATTATTGGAGAGATCTGTCAAAATATGTTTAGGCACATATTCCTAGGGTAGTATGGAGACACCAAATAAAAACTATACATATTACCATTGACTAGATTAGGACCAAAATTACAGCTGAATGATCAGTATGCCAGAAAGTATGGTCATTTAATACTGTGAAGAAAATAAGATACGGCTTTTATCTCAACAGCCTCCTGAAATCTTCTGGTTAACACTTTAACTCATGGAGTTAAAAATATGTAAAACATTCACAGACACATATTAAGATGAGATATTGATGCAGTTTGATACATGGTAAGTTTACTTTCTATATAAGATTATAAGAATAAATTTATAACACCAAACAAACACTAGCATTACATAATTGTTACATATCAACATGTCAGGACAACTCTCACTATAGTGTACTGTAGCTCTTTATAAAAATACCAATCATAGTCAAGTTAAACACACTGCAGCAAATTAGGACAAAATACCCTTCCAATTGAAAATCAACATGAAATTGGAAAACCCTTTCAAGGTGGTATGTTATATAATTTTTGGATAAAAATATTGTTTTGATATATCATAACTTTATCATAAGGTGAATTTCTCTTGTTTTCTAACAGGATCTTCAAATCCATGAAGGAATCATGATTTTTTTAAACTTAACTTGCAATAGTTCTTGTATCAGCAGCCAAGAAATCATGTTCCTAGAATTACGTTCAGTTGTGCAGCTGTGGGCAATGCTTAATATACTCATATGTAACTGCATAGGCAATCTGATTCTATGGACCACAAATTGGTACTCACTAAAAAAGCAACTGAGGAGTCCATTGATATAAAGGCTATATTTTTCTATGACAAAACCTTTCCACTACTCCTGTCCACCTGTTTTTTTTGTGATTATTTTTGTGAGTCAAAGAATGCCAAAACTGTTTGCTGCTAGGGCAGAAAGAGGAAAATGCATAATATTATCTTTTATGAAAATAAAAACCTACTTTACGCAATTTTTCTGTAAACAATTTAAAACCATTTTATGCGTAACTATTTTATTCTGTTGTGACATCACAGATGTGTGGCATAAAAGAGGCATCCATATTTATGGGATCAATGATCAAGAGCTGCTGACCCCTGTCCTGTCTACAGTGAAACGTACATTCTCCTCATGCATGCACTTCACTGTTACGTCACATATCTGTATCAAAGGAGGATAACAATGGTTTGATGCCATGAACCACAGATATAAATTAGACATCTTAACCAGGCACTAAACTGCTAAGGGGAATAATATGTGTATCCATAAGTAGGTAAGATAAAAAAAAGGTCTTTTCCTCTTTCCTCACCAGTTCAAGTTTTATTTAGCATGTTTGTTTTATGTGGAGAAATTGGGAAAAATCAGTTGGACAAGGTGGGGGGGGGGGGGAACGGCCTAGGCTATTATAGTCTATATTAATTTTACAGAAAATTACAAAAAAATACTTATATGGGCTATTTAGGCAGATATGTAAGCAGATGTACAGTTTTCATTAGCAACTCACCATGTTGCCCAGGCTTTTACATATAGGGATTCATAATATTCAACAATCCTGTAATCTGCCTCAATTAAAAGATGGGGGGGGGGGGGGGGGGGATAGCCACAAATGCCAAAACAGGCAAAAGAAAAGATTCGAAAAAGATAATGCAAATATTGGATAAAATTATTATTACATGCTCTAGGGGGTCTGAAATTAGATTATCTTGCGTAGCTTGGTGGTTAAGAAGTTCTTACGTCTTTCTTTATATGATTTCTACCCATCTGCATTGAAAAACAAAAATACTTCTAAGAATATATGGGCACCCACCTGTCAAAAAGTGTAAACATACATCGAAACTTGGGTCAAGGCCACAGAGTGACCCTAAGGTCAAATGATGTCATTTCCGTAAACAAAGTCACGCGTGCACTAGATGCAATCCGGTTGAGCCAACTTAGGTCCGGATAAAACAGAAAATGTTTCACAAACGAATGTTAAATTATACTGTTGTAAATAGCCTACATAGATTAAATAGGCTCCTTTTATAAATGAGACCAAAATTTTGCAGATATGTGTTTGATTCATAATTTTGTATTACATATTGCAGACGGTACATGCTGTAAGGGATGTTGTTTAAAGCCTTAAGATTGCAATCTGACAAGAAGAAAAGGACTGTTTCTTGTCAGTGCTAATCACAGGTTTGTTACATTCCATGACCCCAGAAATCTAATTTTGCGCATATTATTTTAATATTATTTGTATGACTATGGATCTGAATGTTACATTTATTGTTTATTGATAGAGAGAGAGAGTGTGTGATTTTTTGTCTCCAGGATCAATGTACAGTTTACTGCACTGTCAGTCAAAAGTCTGAAATATTGAAGAATTGATTCAGTCATGATGATATATCTGTCTGTATCTCACATAATATCTGTACTCAGAAATAAAATGTCATAGTATGCTCACACTTTATTTCTGCTTCATCAACCTATAATGACAATTAGGCTATTGGATTGGGTATACTTAGTAAAAAAACCCAGTGTAACTGGTAGAACCTCAAAGTAAAAATTAGTAAACTTAAAATCTTTCTGGGAATGAATATGGGCTCCACTATAAAAACCGGGCTACACCCAAAATCATACTAAGGCAAGGCTAATTCTTAAAAATAATGTCTCTTGGTCTTTTTAAATGTATTACATGATAAATGAACAACATATCAACATCTACCTTCATGGTTCATGTTTCTTCTTTTCCAAATATCCTGTCAACACCGATCTTGTCTCACATGACGCCATCTTGAAACAACAGTGCGCAGCATAGTCTCTTGCAACAACTTGGAACATCAACCCAATATCTGAAGAATCAACGAGAAATAATGAAAAAGCACATTTACCTATACATCCGTGCTTTCCTTTTTTTCTGTCAAACACCACATTTATTTTCATTATGTACCCTGGGTGCATCTCACGAAAATATGGATGTCGAAAGTCAAATGTGACATGTCTTATTGCATCACCTCAATTTATCATCCTTTTCTACTATATTACTATCTTGTCATATTATCTATTTCATGTACATTTCATGTATTATTTTTACTTACCTTAATCAACAATATAATACACTATGTACACTTGGTCATTATTCTTCATTTAGTACAAAATTTACACACGGCGTTTGAACATTGCCCGTTGTATAAACCAGCCGCATCCCGCATGAATTGCACAAAAATGTCATTGTTCACATTGCGCTCCCTCCACATGTACACACTTAAATATCCCGACAACATCTCAGGCTTCACTCCCAATTTTGGCATCGTTAGACCATGCTTTACCTTTTGCCAACACCCCTCAATACCATTCGTATGGCAGCCGGTTACCGGGTCTTTAAATGTTTCACTATGGTTCACCGTCAGATGCCCATAGCCCATCTCTTTCAATTGACTATATGATTTCCAACAGTCCGAGTATATCACAGAGCCTCGGGCGACGTGTTTTTTTATAATCGGGAGTAAGGTATTTGCACTCCTGTCAGGTACTGTACACATGAACAGTTTCGATATATTTTCCCTTTCTCGACCTCCCAGAACCCATCCGCCCCTCACCTGATGGCCACAGTGATACTTTCTTTGGGCAAATTTACTTTCGTCAATTTCTACAATGATTCCCGGACCTCCGATCTGTGCACCTTGCTCAGTCTCTCGTAACAACACCTCCTCGCAAACCTCGCGACTAAAGCTGGCCCAGTCCACAATGGTATTAGGACTCAAGCCAGTCTGGTAACGGATTTGGTTGTGCATTAACCCTATTGTCCAAAAATAAGTCAGGTCCAGAATCTCCTCAATACTGAGCTTTGACATGGCAAACCAGGTGCCATGTCGAACTGATAATTTCATGTTATGCTTTGGCCGTCTTTTTTGGCAGCGCCATTGGTAGCCATCACCACAGTCTTTTGTGTTAACCGATACCAGTTTCATTTCACTTTGACAAACAGGGCAGGTTCTTCTTTTCGGTACTAAACATTTCTCCATTAGCCAGGTTAAACATGACTCCTTTGACGACAGTACATTTCGCACTAGGAAGGTATGCGAAATGTGACATGAGGATGTCACTGCATCACCTTTACCGAAACTTCCAACAGTAAAACTACATTGGGTCGCACTATCTTTCTGATTCACCCCATCTGTGTTCAAACCCACAGACCTGACGGAGGGGCCCCCACACGATGGCAAACACCTCGTTTGGCTTTCTTCTGTTGCTTTTTCCAATCTTCTTTTCTGCAACATGAGTCTAATCGCTCGGGGACCTTTAAACTTTTTCGCTCTTTCGGCTTCATTATCCTCACACTTGCGTTTAGACGGTATCGATGCCATTGTTTCATTTACAACACCTTGGATCTTGTCCCTGACAGACGTGTTACCTGTAGGTTTATCCATGGGATGCTATGCTTGTTCATTAGTTACAACGGTATCTCAGTAAACAGTTAACACAGGTCATGTGATATTTTAATTACCAAAACAATAACAAGCTCACCCACATGTCAATGATTTACTTCATGTGCACGTGTATTTTTTTTTTCATTGTTACTAAAGATATTTTACCTATTTTCTGACACTTATTATATTATAAGACATGCTAATATTCATTATTAATCTATAGATATATTTATAAAGTTAATGAACACCTACTCAACTCAGCTTAATGTAAAAACCCCCCTAACTGTGATATTTGTGCGCTAGGTAAAACCCGGCCATTCACCGATTTCGCGCACCCCACATGCTCATAGTTTAGCTGAACATTTCACACTATACGTCAAAAAGACACACCACACATTGCTTTTTATTTCCATCTATTTTCGTCTATACACCAGTAACACGGTTTTATTTATTAGCATTAATCATGGATAATCTGTTGATTTATTTCTGGGGTCACGGATCCGGACTTCGTTACGTCTCGCTTTAAGTCACAGCCTCATTTATGCATATTCATGAGAAATTTCTCAATGGACAGTTTTCACTTATATTATTGGCTTACATCACAGAGGGTGGCGACACCTTCTGTATTTTTGCCACATTACTTTACAACAATTGACTTAAATACCTCGACAAATCATTGCCCTGCAACTTGACTTCCTGGCGCAGTTGGATAAGCAGACGGCTTCTGGGAGTGCGGTCGGTGGTTCGAGACCCGTTCGAAGATCATGTCATTGTATGTTACTATGTATTTATAATAATCGGTTCTCTCTCACATTTCAGACGTCCACAGACAACATTCCTATGTAAACAGACATACATAACGGCTCAAATGAGACAAGAACACAGTGTTTATAAATATGTTTATTCATATAATGTACGTAACCCCCAAAAAAACTATACCCCATTTTTTCTCTATCCCCATCAAATATATCGCCCACTTTACCTTGTTCCTCATAGAAGCGTAGCCCGGTTTCTATAGTGGCTCCTGAATATGTATCAGTTGAGTGTACATTGCTTTTTATGTTCCATTGTAAGATATTGGACCTACCAACCACCCCTCTTATCTATTAGTTGAATGACCAATTAACAGGCTACCCCTTGAGCAGTTAAGTAGGCTGTCCAGGGGGTCAGGGCCATGGCTTTTCACTTATTTTCTGGTGCCTGAATGCTCCAGCTGAGGCAGCACTTGGTAAATTAAAATCACTTTGATGTACTAAGGGGCTAAAAGTTAATCATCATAAGTAGAAATCTCTTTGTACATCAGCTATTGTTATAGCTCCCTCACTACCACATTTGACTAATAGACTGGCAGTATATGTTTTGGCTAAGTAATAACAACATTCCAAATTCAGACAAACTTTTAAGCTGTTTGGTAATTTAACACTTGGATTGCTTTGTTGTTCTATTTTATCTATAGGGAAAATCCTACACCGTGACTTCTTTAATTTAACTAAGGTTGTTTCTGCAATCAGGAATGTGAGAGAAATATGTGAATAATTAGAACATGGAGAATAACGTGAAAGATTTGATAACAGAATGAGAGTAAAACCACCAACTTCTTATTCATAAGCTTTCTGCATAACCAGATGATAACAAGTGTGCCGTAAAGGCAAATTGCAATTGTAACTGAATAACTACTTCAATGTCCACCAGAGGACACTGTACTACAGGTTTGCATTCTCCCATGTGAATAATGGTACATATGGTAACGGAATCAATTTGGGGGAGCAGCATTGAGGAATAGTAAAAAATGAGAATATAATGCAAAATAAAAATGGATTGCATACAATAAAACCAGAGAAAAAAAAATTTAGTGAAGTTCAAACAGTATATTCATTATATATGAATAATGAAATGGGGGCCCCACACCCCCACAGAATCCACATGCAACTGGATTGTAGGCACATGATCGGAAGATATGGTCAAAACATGGCAAAAGGGTGTCGCATAAAATGTTCTTTCCTGGTCCACACTGGGCTCAATGTTGATCTGTTCCCTTTTTTATGCAGATAGGAACAAGGCTACAATAAATTAGTCTGGTTGTCATGAAAAGTTGATGGAGCAGAACAAAGTGAAGGCATAAAAGGACTTTATTTAATTGGTAAGAGTATGTTGAACAATAATATTCCATGGCAATAGTAGTGTGCATGAATTTCAGGCCCTGCATCATGAATTTAGCCTTATGCTGTATTTCCATGTGCACTTATGTACTGGAACTTGGTGATTCAGGGTTAAAATTACGTCACTCTAGCATCTTTTTACAGAAATCCTGCTTGATCCACTGTACAAATAGCCCAACCTGTCTGAAAGACCACCTGTGAAATGCAGGCAACTGGCTATTATTACCATTATATTTCAGTCCCTTTTGAAATTCCATTATATTATCTATAAATAAACCCTGTAAAGTATGACCACCTGGCTATTATGAATTATGGGCAGTTTTTGTCTGCCCAAAGTGATATATTTGATTTTTGCCCCTGTGGTTGTCATCTATTCAATGCATTACATGAATAGCCATATTACAAAGATAGAATGGCATTAGCCTATGATGTTCCAAAGAAGCAAATGATATTAGTTATCAGAGGCATCTTCAAACAATTTTGAGTCGTTTAAATGAGCACATTCATCATGTCGGATGAACCTCTATAAATATGAGCTCAAATTGTACTTTATCAGAATGCTTTTAGCAATTTACTTATTTACATAAGACAATCTGTTATATTTCATTTGTATTTTGTAAATTTTACTGTATTGCCATAAATGCTGTCTAGCCAATGATATTGGTACAATGTAAAAAATCAACAAAATCAAAAGACCATGCCAGCTACCCTGACTGGGCGTGAATTGTAACTTAAAGTAAAACTTATTCAGATGGCTGAGAGTCAAGGACCAGTAGGCGCAACCTTACAATAACAATTTAATCAGCTGTATGCCAATTCATTTTATTCATATATCAACACATAAAATGACACATGTAAGTACATATTTACAAAATAAATTTAACAAAAGGATCTTTCCCTTTTACGCATATGTAACTAATTCATAGTCATTAAGGTGGTCTAATATGTATACTTCCATCATACATAAGTATGTCATCTAGGTTTGTTCAGTTGCTAAATTTTCAGAACCTGTCTAATAAGACCACCTGTCTATTATGACCACTTGGGTCCCTTGGGTCCCTTGGGTGGTCACATTAGACAGGTTCGACTGTATGTACATCTGCCAGTTGACACGTATATAAATTAAGGCATATGAAAAAACACTTATTTTTTTCATGCAAATATGCACATGGATATGCATATATACACACATATGGGAACACAGCTTTTCGTGTTTTCATGAGGTATGTTTTTATATGTATAAATAATAAAACTGAATCACCTTCTTAATTTGGCTCCCTGCAAGTAACTTGTCAGTACTTAAAACCAGTTTTATTTTTGTGCTTATTTTCCCCTCGGACTGTGAGGCTCCAAGAAACTCACAGTCTCTAATAGATACAGTTTTTAGCTCAGCTGACTATAAGTCATCTGAGCTATAGTCATGGTTCATTGTCCGTCGTCCGTCCGTCCGGATGTCCGTCCTTAAGACTGGCACATTTCTACACCATTGGACCTACAAATCTGAAATTCGGCATACAGTTAGATGTCCCTAAAATCTCCTACCATGCCGAAAATTGGGTCAATAGGACTTCGTTCCTTCGAGATATTAAGGAAAAACCTCAATTTTTTATTAGAAATCTATTTTCACACTTCAAGACTGCCTAATATCAAAACCACTCATCTGGTTTTCTTCATATTTACCAGAAATATTCCTCTATATAGTTCCTATGTACATGCCAGAAATTAAGTCAGTATTATTTAATTTAAAAAGTTATGGGCCCAAACATAATGGACTTTGTAAAAAAATCAGGAAAGATATTTGGTCACTTAAGACCAAAAGTGTTAAAGGTAGGGATTTTTTTCAGTAATACAACTTTAATTAATCAAAAATTTAATTGTATACAAAAAATTAGATCAAAATCTGTTAATTTTTTTTAAATATTGGCAAAAATATAAAATTGGTACCTTAAACTTTGCCCAACTTTGGCCATGGCATGTTTTTTTTCGTGTAAGTACTGTGGATTTAATTTTCACAGCATGTACACATAAGGATTTAATCTGTTTAAATCTGAAATTTGAAAATAAAAGCTGCAAAATTAGGCTAGTAATTGAATTTTTTTGGAGGCTCTTGTTGTATTCCCTTACATTGTCAAGCAGTCCACTTTGGTGACTGTAGGTCATTCAGTGCAGCTTTCTCCACTGAGTTGAGCTTGATCAGGCTGTCTGCAGTTAATACCATACCACAGGGAGCCTTTTTCTCTGGCAACCCCCGCTCCCACCCCCCCACCCCCCACCCCCCACCCCCCCCCCCACCCCATTCTGTTGACAGACCTGTACTATGAACTAGATGAATCTTAAAATTAACATTTTTTCAGCAACGAGCATAACAACGGAGACCCCTCCCCCCACCCACCCCTTCAATACACAGGACTAATAAACAAGATGAATCTTATCATTTTAATGTTAAATAAATTCTTTTTGATGAGACTTGGACAATTTTGATTGTTTTAAAGAAAAAAAATTCAGGAATTTAATCCTAATATTCAAATGTGATAAAATATTAGGATCTAATGTAAGTGGTAACTGACAAGATTTAAGAAGATATAAATACTTTGTAGCATTTCATTCATATCTCATAAAGTTGGCAGGGCCTAGGTGTGAATAACAATTTAGTATTAAAATTAGGAATATTGGTCAAACTTTTTTGGATTAATTTTTAACTCATATGGCCATATATTTAACTTTTGAAAACTTAATTACCCTCACACATTATTTGTTTATGAAATGTTACTTTTATATAACACTTACCATAGGCCTATTTGTTCCCTTGGTGCATCACTAAATGGTTTAGCTCATGTCCATTATTCTATAATTTACAGAGTTTCATTTTAGCAGGGCCATTTTCTCATAGCTTTTCTAATGATAATATACATGAAAAACCAAAAGAAATAAAAATATTTTGCAGTTACTAATATTTTCCAAAATTCAGCTGAGCGATGTGACCCATGGGTCCCTTGTTGCCACCAGGGGGCCGCATCTACAAGTCAGATTAATGTGATACCTGAGGTTTTTCACACACAAAAATGCTGATTAATGATTAACAGTTTGAAGATGCAAATATGTCATATGATTAATTATTTACTGAACATCTTATCTTGTTTGAAGCTTATCATATATTCTCATGCTCTTTAGCCTGGTGATAAAAGGCTAATCATTAAACATTATCCAATTGTCCTCTGGCCTTTGAAGGAAACTATCATAGTGTTGCACTGTGCTCAACTTTGAGCTGTCAGTGGCTAATATAGACCAAAGGTATATATTGGCATTACTTACACTTGTGACTAATACAGTAATTTATCACAATTTATACATTTTATTTGATGTAGGATCATTGGTTCCTCCTTGACATAACCAGCCACATATTGTAAACATAGATTATCACATATAGTCCCATCAAATGCTTGATGTAGAGTTTAACTCTTCTGTGTGTGTATGTGTGTGCGTGTGCCTCTTGTTGGTCTTTAACTTGTAGCTGCAGAGAGTATGTCAAAATATACTAAACTCAGTGCTTAAGCACCTATATAATTACTAATGCTTGTAGTAGGGATTAATACATATGACTCTTTGCAAAATGTCTTTATATAGACTAAACGATTTTCCAACTTTTCATCTTAACTTTCAAATTAAATGCAACTAAAAGATTAAGAAATATTCTAATGTCAAATAATTCACATTGAAAAAAATTCCTCAAAAAAACACTCCAGTTAGACAGTGATTATGATCATGAAATGCAGGTTAGAAGTTCTTTGTCTCCAGGTTGATATTTATAATTTACAGTATTTGGTTTCCTATGTGTGGAAGCAAGTAATACTTCATATTTGTGTTTTTTTCTGCACTTTAAAGTATTAATATGATAATAATATGTCCAATATGTTGTGTCCATGAATTTTCATCCAAGCAGTTTAGCTGCAGTTACCTCCTAATTGCAGTGCAGTGTCATCATGTATGGACCTAAAATTTAGGTTTTGCCAGGGATTCTTTTAGTATTGAAATTGAAATTACTTCTTCAAGAGAAGTGCTGTCCATTTAAAAGTCTACCTCTTCTGTATTGAGATACAGGGAAACCTGTTATAAATGACACCACTCTATCATAAATATTTCTTTATTACAAATACTTGAGGTAAACAACTTTGGCACATCCCTGTAATTGGCACAGGTATCTCTAGCTCGGCAGGTTCATTGTATACTACCAATATCAGAATTACTTATTTAATGAATTATTATTAATTTTGAAGGTCAATTCTGTCTTCACCTCATGGAGGTGAATTTAACAAAGAAAATGATAGAATTATTCATTTTGAAGGTCAATTCTGTTTTCACCTTGTGGAAGCTCAGTTCTGAGGGTCCAAGCATCCGATGGGATGATGATTATATAGGACCTTGTAGCAGTCAATGATCATTACTGGCTGCCTCAAACAAACCCATCAGCTTTGAAAAAAAGCACCAATAAATGAGGCTTACATTTTGCTATGAACAAATATTCATACAATGACACAAGTTCTAATCATATAATGAATGATATGATAATTACATAACATACCAAAAATATTCAAATTTACATAATCCTTCAACATTGGACATGTATCATCTCTCCTTTGGATGCTCTAAAGTCAGATGGGACTCCCAAATATTTTTGCCTGAACATCCCGGACTCTTCAGATTTTCTTCTTATTGAAAACCCTGTTTGTCTGATCCAGGCTATGCTGTGGTAGAGGTGCCCCCTGTTGGTGAATGACTGAACTAGTCTTGTGATCATGTGGGGGTCCACTCAACAGGAGAAGTCGGAAGAAGTAGAGAAATACCCATACAAGAGGGTGGAACCTGTAATCCAGCGGTTCATCAGTGTGTGTACCATAGACCTTGATCGTATCAAACAGCACAAAACCAACATCTACATGGTAAGTTCCAAGAATATGAATTTTGGGGATTCTATATACATTAAGGTTAAAAAGGTAAAAGTCTGCTGGGCTTTTACACCCGAGCCTAATAGCTCATCAGGCCGGAGCTTATCCCAGTTTCTGTAGCGTGAAGCGACTAAGGAGTTAGACTCCTCCTGGATGGGACGCTAGTCCATCGCAGGTTACCTTCCCAGTATCTGCTTTTAATATACATTAAAAGGTACTCTTATTCATTAGCTTATTCATTCACAAGGCTCAAAATGTTTTGATTTGAATATCAGCCTTATCAAGATCTAACCAAAAAAAAATGGGCAGATGAAAGAAAAACAATTTTGTAAGCACTAGTTTTGCCTTCATTGGTTTTGCTAGCCAGGGGATGGGGATGGGTGGTTGGTGGGGCATTCTAACAAATATCTGACCCAAATATTGATATAGACATAACCTCATCAACCCCTTGAAGCCTTCCCTTCCTATAGGGGGAGGATGAGGGGGACATTTTATAACTAATGGATGAATGCGACTCATATGTGTAACTTTAAAATTACATAAAAAATTATCCTAGAACTAAACCATTTGGGTGACTCAGGTATTAGTGTGTCTTGCACCTTATCCAGTACAACTTGAGGTGTTCAAAACTGAAAATTGTAGATTTCAGCTTATACCAGACATTCACTGTAGGTCATTAAACAAACAGAGATTATCTGAAAAATTGTCAGAGCTTTTTGTGCCAAGGGGAGGTTTGCTTTTGGTTGATTCTGTTTTTTTTATGTGTGTGTAATTTTCTTTTCATTTACTTTTTTATCACACTATATCACATTTATTTTGTTGTAAATCTATCAGCTTCAGTGTGCCCAGGACTGGAAAGGACTCAATAAGGAACAGATAAATGCAACACGCACAGTTCAGCAAGTCAAAGCGACCCTGAGAGAACTGGAGCAAACTAGGTCAAAGATCAAGGATGATGACCTTGAGAAATTTGACCTCAAGGTCACAGACATGTACCAGGCAGCTTCTGATGCTCTGAAAGACTTTGTTCAGCCTGTAATGCCTGAGGGGTCAAGGTCAGAGGAACAAGAAACAAAGTCAAACAAAGGTAAAGTAATTCTGTGGTTGGCTTTTTGTTTGCATGAGTTTTAATTTTGTGATGTTCCCAAAACTGAAATTATCATGAAACAAAAAGCCTTGTGAATAAGACTTCAACCTACACAGTTGAACATTTGTATTGTACAGCCTCATCAATCAATATATATTATATAATATAAGATTATTATTATGCAGCATGGCAAGTTGAAGATCCTTCAAATATTAATCACAGGTTTTTGTTTTATCACTAAATCAAAGACTTGTAGAGTAAAATCTCGAAATTACGACCACCGATGGGACTTCGATGGACTCTAGTACCCAACAGGCATAACCTGACTTGGACCCAAGTACTCCTTACCATGGCAACGCTGTGAAGATAAAACGGACATTTCTATACGGAGGCAAAATATGCATAAATTTGACTTTGTGACGACTTCACTTTATCCCAGTGAAGGAATAGATATCATTACAAGACCTCTGTTAATTTGACTAGCATATGTTTAGAGCCCAATGCCAGGCTACGATAATGAATAAATAGGCCTACAGACTGCACGTAAATTTGCAGTAATATTCAGATATGCATGTACATACACAAGTACTTTGGACTCGAGTACTCGGTAAGTATTACCCGGACTCGAGTACTCGAGTACTCCTTTCAGCCCTATAAGTGAGGTCTGATATAAAGAGCAAAAAAGAACTGGGACCCTGAAAAGGTGTTTGTTATTTTGAGGTGGTCGCTTTACTGAGGTGGTTGTTAGCAAGTTTTGTTTTGTCAGTGACCTTGAAAGAAGAAAGTTCCACTGGTAAGATGTTCCCTTGGGTCATCATCAAATATATAAATTATACATAGGTATGAATATACTGTGTTGTTTAATGTATCATGTTATCACAAACTTAAACTCTAGCAAAACTTTTAAAAAGTGAAAATTGTGAATTTTTCATCTCTGGAATGTAATAATAAACTCAGTAGTTCATGCAGAGGTTGAAGGAAGAGTGAAATTAACAATATGTTAATTATCCCTACTTATGTGGGAAATAAGTACTGGATAAGGTTATAGTTAAAGAAGATATGAAAATCAAAAGATATGAAAATATGGACAATACAATAAGTAAAGATACAAGTTATTTTAAGAAATAGGAAGTGCAGGAACTGGCAAAGTTCAAGGTCAGGTCAAAAAGGTTAGCTCTTGTATCAGTTATTCCAAAGTATAAACAAAATTATGAATGAAGGTGTCTTTTTGAATAACTACCATAACTTTAATCTTACCTATCAGATTTATTATAAAATATATGTCATGACTTCTGGATTATTGCATACAAAACTTTTAACCCTAAGACATCTAAATATATCATATGTTGCATTTTGTTTATTGGCATGTACAGTGTTTAACATTTATTTGCATAATAATTTGTTTAGGAACAAACATACTGATGATTGAGTGTACATTATATGTAATATATACTGTGTTATTTAAGCCTCCCCCAGTAGGATATGGATGCTAAGTTTTAGGGGTTGACGAGTTTATTTCAAAATTCATATATCCAGTGATTGCATGGTGATTGTTGTGGCCTGGACAGTCAAGGGGTAAAATGCTCTGCTCTCTCCGCTTGTGACCCTGGTTCGATCCCCGGGGTGGCTATGAGAGTGGTATGTAGTTGCCTATCCAAGGCTGGTTGTTTTCTCCAGGATTTCCTCCACCTGTACATTCAACTCTATCAGTATCTCCAATTTTTGCCTTAAATGTCTCAGATCAACTAAAACTAACACAATCTGTCAAACTTTGTTGCTGCTGAGGGAGCCAGTGCTAGCCAGATTTTCTGGAGACCTGTGACTGGCTCAAGTGCTGACTTAACTTTTCAGTCAGTCAGCTTGGCGATTGCATACACCCATTTATCTCTTATTATTTATTCATATTACTACCATTGCCTCTGAAACCCTGGATTTATTCTATGCTTGTAGTCATTAATTTGATGTATGTAATAATATTTTTTGTACAGATAAACCAGACCTGTCAAGAAGACAAACTATAGAAAAAACACATACAAAAGAAAGCAGTACCTACTCTACATCTATACCGGATCCCAAAAGTTCCAGAAGTCAACATTATGACAGTATTTATGATCCGCTTATAAGTTTACCCACCAGCATGACGCAGTCACAGATAGTGGTGCCATCTATTGCTGGCGAGGAAGAACAGCTATATGAGCAGCAACAGGCTGAAGCTTCCCTATCTAACCTCTGCTCTGTGAGTACAAATCAAATTCGAAATGTATAGATTCAATATTAAAGTGAAGTTTTTTACAGAGTTTGTTAATAAGAAATTCCTTGAGGGACCATCTTCATACTATCAAGTCTTTGGCTGCCATGCTTTAACAGACCATTATTATACACCCATCAACGGGCATAATATGGTATACCCACCATCCGTCCATTAACTTTTAGTGTCACCGCGATAACTTATCATAAGTACTTACCAACAGATTATCTCGCCCAAGTTCGGTTATGGGCAACTGCCAAGCATATTTAATAAGGTCATAGGTCTCTCGGCTACTTTGTGGTGTCGCAGCGATCACTTACAAAGAATATGAAAGATTTGAATAAAACTCATTGAAAATGTTATTCAATAAAATTTCTTGCCTAAGTTCAAATTCCAGCAAAATTTATGCATATTTAATTAGGTCATAGGTCACCCCACTTTGGAGGCACCTTGGTGACTTACCAAAAATACTATGGATTTACATGTAACTCATTATACATATTTACCAATAGTTTCTCACCTGAATTACATTCTCATCACAATTCATGCACATTTAATGAGGTCAGAGGTCACCAGATATATGACGGGCTTATTATGCACGTTTGCGGTGCTCTTGTTCAGTGAGCTACTCTGGCATCTATTTCATGAATAATGACCAAGCAAGTGTTTGGCCCAAAATCAAAAATGCCATTCAAATTCAATGAACAATATGTAAACAATACACTGTTCACACGCCATCTGAGCAAGAAACGGGTCAGGTTTATATGGCTTTATTTGACTGGTCAAATTCTCCCAGCAATGCTAAACATATGGTTCCGAACTAGTACCAGTTTACATGAGTCATTTGATTGGTTCAATTGCCTTGTTTAATAATCATTAAAAATAGACGCCAGAGCATTTTCTAAATATTGCAATGGTTGTCATTGGAAGATGGCTAACATTATCTTGTAAACAGGTGGTGGCTGTTGCCTTATATTATAATATTTACACATTTTTACTTTGATAAATACATAAATAAATAGGTCATATTTTAAGTTCCATGAAGACATGTGATCAAGTAAGGCGGACTAAGATATTGAAAGATCTATTTCCTTGAACTGTTTTTACTTGTGTATTATTTATAGTACTTCCTCCTGTGCACTTTGACCTTGACCTTTCTTATAACTATAAGCTGTATAAGTTGACCTCTCCTATATGCATGACCTTGACCCTCACCATCTACTTGTACAGATGAGTGCATTCTGCTACCTTTCAATACCAATAGCTATATATATTTTACTTGCATTTTGAGTTAGGATACACCTGTGTATAGTGGACTTTCTTTGTTCAACAGACTGGGAAATTTAAGCAACTTTCAGTCTGTTTCAGTTGTGTATTATCCTGTGTTTGACAAATACAGTGAAATGTAAATACATATTTAAATGTTAATTGTACATAATTTAATGTTATTAAAACTGCCAATAAAGTTATCTTTCATGGTGTGTGTGGATGGGGCAATCCTCTTCAAATAATCTTATATCCATTAAACTGAAGTTGCCTTTGTTCAAAGTTTCTGCTGATTTTTATACGCCCATCATATGATGAGAGTATTATGGTATACCCACTATCCATCAGTCTGTCCGTTAACTTTTAGTGTCACCCCAATAACTTCCCGGGCTTTGATGGATTTTCACAAAACTCACCATAACTACTTACCAACAGATTATCTTCCCCAAGTTTGTTTATGGGCAACATCCACGCATATTTAATAAGGTCTGGGGTCCCTTGGCTACTTTGTGGTGTCGCAGTGATAACTTGTAAAAAATATGAAGGATTTTCATAAAACTCATCAGAAATGCTAATCAATAAAATTTCTTACCTAAGTTTGATGTCCAGCAAAATCAATGCATATTTAATGAGGTCAGAGGTCACCACACTTTGGGAGGCACCTTGGTGACTTACCAAAAATCCTGTGGATTATCATGAAACTCATTATATATATTCACCTAAACATCCTTCTCACCTGAATAACCTTCTCATCAAAATTCACGCATATTTAATGAAGTCAGAGGGCACCAGATATAAGGCGGGCATATTATGCACATTTGCATTGCTCCTGTTCACTGATGTATCGATCTGAGCACCTCAGACCCCATGTACAAACGTCTTTTTAATATACAGAGGTGTTTTTATCTCTGAGTGTTTTATGTGTACACCTACAATCAGTACCACAGGTCTCACCTGCACAGCTGCATGAAGGAATCAGTTGACCTTCTTACATGACCTTTAACAAAGTGACCTTTGACATGAATAATTTTCATTATGACCTTTACCGGTAACCTTTAAGATAGCTTTTTAACAGAAGGAGTTTTGGTCTTTGAGCAAAGCATTAGTAAGAATGTCGCAGGGACTGTTGTTGATTTTGTGGGTTACTTTCCGAGAGGTTTGTCCATACTTTTGCTTAATTCTCACCAGACCTGGTTTGGCCAGCTATGGCGTAAGGAACAAATAACCAGCTGGACTACTTTTGCTTGCAGAACATAGAAGAACTCAATGGATTGATGCATGCCTTTGCTCAACAAGTCACTGTAAGTGATTCACTGCATGCATCACTGCCTTAAACACTTCAATAATAGTCAACAATACCATAAATAATGTCCTTAAAGACCCCATGGTTACTTCCTGCTTTTCTTGTGTTCATGGGCTGATTATGGCTTCCTTAGTCATAGTATAAGTAGTATAATTAGAAATATATATATATATATATATATATATATATAGATAGATAGATAGATAGATAGATAGATAGTTGTAAGAGCTGACTCATTATATATATATATATATAAATAGATAGTTGTTAGATCTGACTCATTATATATATATATATATATATATATATATATATATATATATATATATATATATATATATATATATATATATATATATATATATATGGTTGTGTATTTTATTGCTAAATAAGGAAAGATTGCTTAAATTACATTAATTCTCTACCAACCATTTGTGACATGTAAAATTATTGACCAAAATAGTGAGCATGTTAGGAGGATGGTCATGTTTTAGTGGTCTATGTGAAGTGGTTTTTCTCTGTTGTTAGAAATACATCTTGCATACTCATAAAAGTTGAGCCATTTAATCATCTTTCTTGGAAGATCAATGTTCTTGACATTTCTTGTCAAGCCACAGGTGGCACGAATGTGTTATGTTTATATTACCTGCCTGTAGAGTAGTAGAAGTCCATACCTGAGCTTGTCCAGTCATGTAAATGCAGACCCATAGACTATAAACTTGACTACCTTGTTACCTTGTTAACCTTTCAACTTAAAAAGCACCTACATCAGTCTGAAAAAACAATAAAAATGCAAACTGCTATTTACCTTTTTGACAGTTACATATTATTTGCTTCTATTATTAATAGGTAAAATTTTGCTCCCTCTGTGTTCCTGCTTCATCCACCTAATATTACCATTAAGACTATTTTATCGTAGTTTTATATCTGTTGCCTACAAAAAAAGATACAAGCCCACTGTGAGCCCAGCAAGGGGTGCCCAGAACCAGTGCTGTTACATTTTGTTTTGACTGACAGCTCACTGGCCTGGCAGCCGTCATGCACAAAGGCCTGACATCCCACTCACATAGGGTCCCTTGTGCAAGCAGGTTGCCAGCAACGTATACACAGATATGATATAATAATGGTAATGTTATAATTGTTATAATGTTATAATAGGACTGCCTTTGCAGAGGGAGCAAAATTCGACCTATTATTTAATTTCCTTATCTTGAACTAACTCCCTGTTAGACTGTTTGCATGAGCTAACTTTCTGCTGTACCCCTGTTTGTGCGAGTGTTTTCCAATGTCACATGTGACATGCTTCCAGCTGACCAATTAATATCAGTGGTATTGTTTATTAAGAATGTGAATTGGATATCTCTTTGCTTCATGTATGGTACTATTCGTCCTTGGATTCTACCTGTGTACTATAAAAATACCTTTAGAATGAAATGTATAAAAAAAGTAAAAAAAAGTAAACTGCAAGAAAGGCATGTGTCATGTTTTCCTACTGCATCATTTCAAGAGGCAGTTTTCTTTTTCTCTGTCTGCATATTGTTTCAGTCTTGTTGTATCCCCAGACAAAGTCAGGATACTATGGTTTCATGACGGTCCCGCCGCTGCTGCCGCAGAAAAAACCTTGTGAGCGGGATAACTCGAAAAATATTTCACATATCTTTTTCAAACTTTACATTTGTATAGATATAGGTAAGGGGACGAAGCCTATTTAAAATTGGGTCATGACCTATGCTAGGAGAGTGACCTTGACCTTGAATAGGTCCATTTTTGCTGAAAATAACACAAATTCTTAAATATCTCAAGTTAGCTTGCATGGACTGGTCCAAAAATCAAGGTGACCGAAGATCTTGGATAGCCTTGTGATATACTGGAAACTGGTGGCACCACCTATTATTCTTTTCTTGTTTTTACGCCTTTTAATACCCCAAAAATTGCCACTTGACATTACTGTAAGCATTTTAAGTCAAAAACTAATGGACAGATTTCTTTCATATTATGCACATGTAGAGAGATGGGTTATGGGGTGAGGTCTATTTACATTTGGGTTATGACCTTTACCATGAGAGTGGCCTTGACCTTTAATGTGTCCATATTTGGTGAAAATCACACACCTCTTATATCTCCAGTGTTGATAGCCATATGGATTTCAAACGTGACTTATGTATGGCCCACCACTAAAGTAAGAACCCTATAGGTTCTAGGGTCATGAGGTCAAAGGTCAAGGTCACTGGACTCGCATCTTAAAAGATACCGTGGATGTATTTTAAGCCAAACTTTCATCCCAGGTCTTCCATCTTGAATATTTAGCTCACTTGCCAATAGTGGATGATCCATATCAATTTTAGGGGTCACTAGGACAAAGGTCAAGGCCACAGGAGCTATCTGTCAAAAAATTAGTTTCTGGATGATAATTCCTGCTTTTATTGATGTATTGATTTCAAACTTGACTTATATATGTCCCATTGAAAAGGCAAGACTCCCAATTGATTTTTTTGTCATGAGGTCAAAGGTCAAGGTCACAGGACACATCTTTAAAAAGATTGTGGATGCATTTTCAGCCAAACATTTCATCTCAGACCTTTCATCTTGCATATATAGTTCATCTGCCAATAGAGAAAGACCCCTATCAATTTTGAGGTCACAAGGTCAAAGGTGAAGGTCACAGGAGCCATCTGTCCAAAAATTAGTTTCTGGATGATAATTCCTGCTATTATTGATGTATGGATGTCAAACATGACTTGTATATGACCCATTGGAAAAGCAAGACCAAAATTGATTTTGGGGTCATGAGGTCAAAGGTCAAGGTCACAGGACACATCTTTAATAAAAAGATGTGGATGCATTTTCAGCCAAACAATTCATCTCAGATCTTTCATCTTGCACATATAGTTCACCTGCCAAAAGTGGAAGACTCCTATCAATTTTGAATTTACAAGGTCAAAGGTGAAGGTCACAGGAGCCATCTGTCCAAAAATTAGTTTCTGGATGATAATTCCTGCTTTTTTGATGTATGGATTTCAAACTTGACTTGTATTTGTCCCATTGGAAAAGCAAGACCCGAATTGATTTTGGGGTCATGAGGTCAAAGGTCAGGGTCACAGGACACATCTTTAAAAAGATGTGGATGCATTTTCAGCAAAACATTTCATCTCAGATCTTTCATCTTGCACATATAATTCACCTGCCAAGAGAGAAAGAACCCTATCAATTATGAGGTCACAAGGTCAAAGGTGAAGGTCACAGGAGCCATCTGTCCAAAAATTAGTTTCTGGAAGATAATTCCTGCTTTTATTGATGTATAGATTTCAAACTTGACTTGTATATGTCCCATTGGAAAAGCAAGACCTGAATTGATTTTAGGGTCATGAGGTCAAAGGTCAAGGTCACAGGACACATCTTTAAAAAGATTGTGGATGCATTTTCAGCCAAACATTTCATCTCAGACATTTCATCTTGCACATACAGTTCCCCTGCCAATAGAGGAAGACGCCTGCCAATTTCTTGGATAGCCTTGTGATGTGCCAAAAGGTCGAGGTCACAGGACCAACATCTTCAAAAAGATTATGGATTGATAGATGGAAGAAACATAATAATTGCTTGCCAAGTGTCAGTATATGCTGCTAAAAATGGGGGCCTATTTTTAAAGGGGGGGGGGGGGGCCTTACTATTTCTGGGGATACTCTGGCACCTGCGGTGCCAAGAAATGTCTAGTTAAAATATGACCATCATAATGAGCTATGAGTGTTGAATTATTATGGAATTCTGGTCTTTTAATTTGCAGGTGCAAGGAGAAAAAGTAGATTCTATTGAAGATAATATTGAGCAGGCACAAGACCATATTGAAAAGGGTACCAGTCTATTACAAGAGGTAAGTTTGAGCAAAAGGCATACCAGTCCCCTGATATGTACCACAATTACTGAAAATCAGGAGATCTTCCATGAACACATATGAATTATGTAAATTATTATTGTATCCCCAGACAAAGACAGGGGATGCTATGGTTTTAGCACAGTCCCACCTATGCCACAAAAAAATCTTGTGAGTGAGATAACTAAAAAATATTTCACGGATCTTTATTAAACTTTACATGTGTATAGATATTGGTGAGAGGAGAAAGCCTCATCAAAATGGGGTCATGAACTTTACTAGGAGAATGACCTTGACCTTGAATAGGTCCATTTCTGTTGAAAACCACACAAAATCTTAAATATCTCAAGAAAGCTTGCAGTGGATTGGTCCAAATATCAAGGTGGCCAAAGATCTTGGATAGCCTTATGTATGGCCCACCACCAAAGTAAGAACCCTATAGATTTTAGGGTCATAAGGTCAAAGGTTAAGGTCACAAGACTGACATCTTCAAATATTGTGAATGCATTTTGAGCCAAACATATTTCATCCGAGACCTTCCATCTTGCACGTATAGCTCGCATCCCAATAGGATCACTATCAATGTTGGGCTCACAAGATCAAAGGTGAAGGTCAAAATCACAGGACTGACATCTTTAAACAGATTTTGGATGCATTTTAAGCAATACTTTTCATCCCAAACCTTATATCTTGCAAATATCTTAAAAAAAATATCTTAATATCTTAACAATAGTCTTAATTTTTATTAGTCAGTTCAGTTATAACCATGGTATTATGAATGTTTTCAGTTCATTCAGAGGTGGTTCTAATAGACAGGTGGTCTGATTAGATAGGTGATCTTTCAGATAGGTTCCATTGTACATCCAAAAACTTTGATGTGAGAATTTTTAGCAAACCTGTGAACTTGTGTGCAATGGTGTGACATTGTCTGGGGTCTGTACATTAACCCATACCCTCTCAAAAATGGCAAGAGCTTGCATTTCCATATTTTGTGCAAAAAATCAGTCATCTAAAAAAAACTAGATCAGATTGGGCTTATTTTTATGCTAGTGCACTGAATTAGATTTTATAGGGAATAAACTAAAAAAAAACCTTTAAAATCTTCTTCTCCAAATCAGTCCAGCCAAATTGTTCAGTATTTCACAGAAATAATCTCAGAAACAAGCTCTCTAAAATTTGTTTGAATGGTTCCAGTTCGGTAATTTTTAGCCGAGTTACAGGAAGCTGAACTTAGTTATCTGGCAAAAAATAAGAAAGGCTGGAGCTATCATCTCCAAATTGTATGCAAATGTTGGCCACATGAGTCACATATGAGATTGAGATATTGGTGGCGCCACCTGCATTGACCCTTTAATTTATACATAACCTCCATATCCCACAAATGTTCCATGTTTCAGGCTGCCAAGTGGAAATCAGCAATATACCCCATGGCTGGAGCGTTGCTGGGTGCTGCTGTGGGAGGGCCTGTAGGTCTGCTGGCAGGGTTAAAAATTGGTGCTGCTACTGCTGTAGGGGGAGGAATCACTGGTGAGTTCACATACTTTAACTGGATATATTAATTGCAAAGTTAATGGTTAAACCATGGCCTGTATCTTTTATATGAGCTATGTTTCCGTGTATGCAGCAGGGGAAGCGTAAGCATGCACAAGAAAACAATTTTTTTAATCGTTCTGGGTGGTGGTTCAGAGGCCTGAAAAGTGGTATTAATGATGGAATTCCTTAAAATGATGTTGTGAAGGGAGGGCATCCCTTTGTTATGCCCATGTGTTAACAGCAGTTGTCTAAAGCAAAGCCAATATGTTGAATTAAGAGGCAGATTCTGTTAAGTGATAGTAATGGGAAAGATTGGTGGAATTTATTAGATAAAAAGCATGAATGTAAATACCATGCCATGTCTCATTATAACAAGGATGCTGAAATGATTAGCAATACATGGCAAATAATAATGTACAATAACTTTAAATACATCCAGTGACATATTCTGTATTTTCAGCTTATTACTTATTAGAACATGCCTTTAATTCTAGAATATTCACTTTTTAGCAAACCTGTGAGCTTATGCGATGGCGCGGCGTCGTCTGTCCGCTGTCCAGTGCGCAGTCCGCTGTCCAGGGCTGGCCATCCAACATCTATGGCTGTAAGTCAGAAACTGTCGGAGCTAGCAGCTCCAAATTACATGTAAGAATTAGTCACATGTGAAACTTGGTGCCCTAGAGCTTATTATTGGGTATCTGCAATAATTTAGATTTTATAGAGAAAAAGCTTAAAAACCTTTTAAAATCTTCTTCTCCGAAACTGTCCAGCCAAATTGTCCAATATTTCACATAAATGTTCCCTGGAACAATCTCTCTCAAGTTTGTTCCGATGGTTCCAGTTCAGTGATTTTTGGTTGAGTTACAGGAGGTTGAACTTAGTCATCTGTCCAAAAAAGCACACTAAAATTAAAATCTCAGAAATGCCTGGAGCTATCATCACCAAATTTTATGCCAATGATTGTCATATAAGATATAATTGAAATCAAGGTATTGTTGTTGCCACCTACACTGATCTGTTTTTTACAAGCGAAAATGTAATTTTAGACTCTTCTAGCTTATACACTGTTTTATGATGAAACTGTTAAGCTGATTGGTTTAAACTTTACAAGAATTATTCTATGGTAGGGTTCTGTCAGTTTATAAGAATAGATTGGGGAAATGCAGCTTTGAAAAAGCAGTGTAGCCAATTGAAAAAGGCTTCCTGTGTTTGAAAACAGATTTGACAACATGCCCAGTTTCAGCAGCCAAGTCAAGAGGTCACTCAGTACAACCAGGTCGGGTCCAGACATCACCATGGCAAATGACCTGGCTCTGTCTGGTGTCTAGACAAGGTGTCAAGATGTCTAGACACAGCGTCTAGACGTCTAGACACATCGTCTAGATGCAGAATGCCCATATTAGAACTATTGGAACTATATCTTTCAACTGTTTGTAAAAACCTGGGAGCTTATGCAGTGGTGTTGCATCGTCAGTCGTCCGTTGTCAGTCATAGCTATCTCAAAAAAGGCAGGAGCTAGCATCACCAAGTTTTTTGCAAAAAAATTTGTCATCTAAAAATTCTATCGGATTTTGCTTATTTCTTGGCTAACTGCATTTTCTTAGATTTTATAGGGAAGAAGCTAAAAAAACATTAAAAAATGTTCTTCTCCGAAACCATGCTGCCAATTTGTCTGTTCATCTGTCCAAATAATCCATCCTGGCAAAAAAGAACATATCTAAAATATCCTGACTGATACATCCTAGTTTTAAAATGTCCTAGTCCGAAACTTGCAGGTCGGAAACGTCCATTTTGCTGAAATCATAATGAACAAGGTAGACTCAATATTAAATTTTAAAAATAAACCTCGATTCATACTCCCAAACTTTGCACAGGCTGCATTAGGCCTATAGGCCTCGTTTAAATAATACAAAATTCACTGAATTAAAACCAGCATTTCTGTAATGTACATAATTGTGCAATGAAGACTAGAAATTGTGTGTCCCATCTGTTGTATGGATAGACCCAATAAAACTGTTCGCAAGACATGTTCATAGGCACTTTCATGCTTTATGTTAGATTTAGGACAGTACAGTAAATACCTTGGTCAGGTTTTGCTGATTCCTTACAAAAAATTCAGTAGTTACATTACAGCAGTCTGGGGCCAGGTGCTAATATCTCTACTTGTACTTGTACTCAGGTACCTTAAGCGGAGTACCTGTATCTGTGCCTGGAAGTCATTAGTAGGAAGTACCTATACCTAAACCTGAGGCTTAAGTCTCTATATCTTGTATTATGTACTTCATTGGTGTTTTGCACATTTATATTTTTATTTTTTTCAGGTTTCACAGTGGGAAAGGTTGCCAAGAAACTAGGAACTCGTCACATAGATGATCACGAGAAAACAGAAATGATGCCTGTCAAAAGGTCAAGGTCAAAATCACTACCCGATATTAAATAAAATTGTCATTCAGGTTATATACTTCTAACCATAAATATATGCACCATAGTAAATTTTTTACACAAATATTAAATCAAAACTGTGAGAACTGGTAGGTACATATAAGAATCGTTCACTTAGGCCCTCATCATATGAACCATTTCATTGGTTTACAGATTATTTATGACATTGTCATCGCATTGATATGTATTATGGGCCAGAAAGTTGCCTAAGGTGTTATTTGGGCTTACACATTTGGAGCCAAAGTCACTGCTCATAAACGCAAACACCATCATGAGTTAAATCTTTTAGGGTAGTATATGCTTTAGCTGTTTATAGGTATTCTGTCTGTATATGGGTTATAAGATCTTGTCACTTAAATAATTTTGGCACAGGTTATCTAATTTTCAGATACTTTCTATTTGTTGTACTGTGACATATGTTACAAATCTGTTGTCTTTGGCCTTGATGACTTAAAGTAGGACCATGACATGTCGATTATGCGATTTGTAGTCCAGCTGTTAAATTTCGATACAATGTAGTATACTTACTACAGCACACAGGGTATATGTTATAGACCAAAAGGCTTTCATTGTGTGATTTATGTCATTATGCCAATTTTATTTGATTATATCAGTGGTTTGTCACTTGCTTACATTATTGAGTAAAGCAATTGCATTTTTGCGTAATCAGTGATTAATGATTATGTATACAAATCCAAAGAAGTCATGCTATACCTTTAAAATATTCTTATTCTGTCAGAGATATAAGAAAGACATTACACAAAACAGGGAACAGCATTAAAACTTGACATTTTGCGATGAATAAGTGTCAACAACCCCACAATAACCCTGACATTTCAGCATGATGTACAAGTTAGTCTGAATTTACCCGGTCAATATTGTCGGTATAATTCCACACAGCATATTTCATAGATATAGATAATACATAAAATATTCAGTGAACCATCAATCATCAGTCGTTTTTTATCTTTAAATCATCGACTATGATTTCAAAACTGATTCCTACCACTAGTATATATCCTTACAACTAGGCCAAGGTAAGTGAACTTGTTTATATCCAGGTATCCACTATCACCCATCACACACAGGTAAACAAAGGTAACAACTCAAGTTTGACTTATATGTCAATACAGTAAATAAAAGTAAATATCCTTTCAAGCAGCATACTTTGTAGTTTAGTTATGTAGGGCACTGATATAAGACAAATATAAAAACAACAATACCAGTATAATCTTGTGATAGGATATGTCAAAATATATGAAATGTGTTGAAGTAGGTTGGGGGATTGGGAGGAGGATGGAAAGTTGAAAATCTAGTCTTAAGTAGTTCATAGGTTACCGATGGATAGGCTGATATATTCTTATTATTGATTGGGTGAGAGCTGGCCAATAGGGAAAGATGTAACACAATGAATGTCTATGCTGGTGTCAACAGAAGATGTAACTAGATTTAAGATGAGTTGGAAGCAAGTCTTGGATTTTGGAATAAACATTTTCAAGGCTTTGAGCTATGAAACATTATTAATTGTAATCAAAATAGGGTATGTTTTATATTCAAAACATTTCCTTAAATTTAAGTAGCGGTTAATTTAGCCACAGGCAAGCCAGCTTGTATATATATTGCCTAGCCAAAAGTAGCACATGTTATATTATGTACCAACCAGTTCACAAACACTACATGGGGAAAATTAGCATTTATAAATCTCAAAAGAAGTGGGACTGACACAGTTATTAATAAACAATGCAAGATGTTAACATTGAACTAGACATAAATATACTCGGTAAAACATAATGTTATTTGCACATCACCACCTTTTCATTAAATGTAGTACACCTGGCTGTAAAGTTCCTTCACTTCCACAACTTCATGCATTTTATTTGTTTTGAATACTTGACTGAGGTAATGTGATATGAAAAAGAAAGTTAATGGCTCAAACAAAGTCCACAGTGCATGATTTTTTTTTATGTGATAAGGTGATAAGGGTAATATAGTAATTTTAAGCAGTTTATACTACAGTTGGAACATACCTTGTGTGGTCTGCCTGAAGTGTCAGTTATAAAGGGATGCCCATAATATAGAGGTGCTGAAATAGAGAGTGGCCCATAATGCAGGTGTTTATAGGGAGAGGTTTTCCTGTATTTACATTTTATGGCCTCTGCAAACAAATTAGGACCCATTTGTTGAGTGGCACCATTGTCATTTATAACATTGGTTGTTGTACATGATTTGGTTATGGTATATTTTACATATTTGTGTAGTTAAAAGGAACTTGGGCTAAAACTACTTTGCTGTAGTACATGTTTCACATTTCAGTGTGGTACTGGCTTTAAACATCTCGGTCTCATTTTACATAAATTTGCTAAGATCTCTTGCATTCTTATAATAATTCTTAACTTTTGGGCAGTGTTTTTATTTTAATAACAGAGTAAAGAGGGAAAAATCTGGTTTTTATTTTTCATTGTTTGTCAGTTTATGATTACATAATACATATATATAATGTGATATTCCAGCTCAGTTTTATAATGATATAATACCCTCATGAACTAGAGAAATGGCATACCATGACAATTTTGTTGTTTATTTTTACAAGTATATGTATGTTCTGTTCAAAAGAGACTTAAAATTATTATTTTTTCTTCAAAGAATAAAGGAACAGTATATTATATTAAAATATATGTTATGCATGTTTGACTAGAATATGAGAATCTTCTAAAAAAAGATGTATCATATGCTGGGTTTTATTACATTTGGGTCCTTATACAGTTAGGAATAATAATTTAACAAGAATATGAGAATATTCTGAAAAAGGATGTATCATATGCTGGGTTTTATTACATTTCGGTACTTATATAGTTGGAAATAATATTTAACCCTATTATTTATAGCAATATCTAAGAGTGATAATAAATTTTATCTTGTTCATTTACTTGAACGGCTTTAAATATTCTGGTTAACATTAAAATGGTGTTAAACTGAATAATATTTGTTCATTGCAGATTTGTATCTCTCTTATAAAGCCTCCATGTAATTTCTCTTTTTTTTTTACTTTTTTTTTTTATAAAGCTAAACATACATCCTCTTGGTGTTCATTCCTCTAACTAGATGAACAAATGACAAATGGCGCTGATCAGCAATTGAGACATTACTTCAAGTAATAACACAATTTTAAATGATACCGTCTGGAGCAATTCTCTTTCAGAAGCACAGCAAGCTTAAACTAAAATCCTGGATATTTTGTCTTTTATTATTAGTAACTCTTAACAAGGACAGTTGACTCCATAAACTGCTATTTCATTTACCAAACCTTCAAACCAATACCCAGAAATGACCCATAATGTTGAAAGGTTGGTTTCTCAGGCACTTTGTTCCTCCATTTTGACCCCCGCATATAAACACAATTTTCAGTAGAAATTAACTGATTTTGAGCCGTATGGACAATTCTTCAAGAAAACAAAATGATACAATTCCATACAATTTCCTTTTTGTTATTTTGTGCTTTTGCTCATTAAGCAAAACGTTAACGTTGTCATCATGTTGCCCAAGGATCATATGAATTTTTTTATGGAACCCTAAAAAGATTTAATAAAATAATTCCTCCCCGATTTCTGAAAAAAGGGCTCTTCAGAAACCAGCCTGATTTTGCCAAAAGTAGAAAGTTTTGTTCAGCTCACACATTCCTTAATTAGCATGGCTAATGAATGTTATAAGCAGTAAGTTATATACCCATATATCTACCTGTATTTTCCCCATATGTCGACAACTGAGAAATAGATTATGATTTGGATTTAATCTTAGTAAAACGTACTGTACTGCTTTTTTATAGTGTATTTATGGATAGTGTATTTATGATTTATGTATTGTTAAGATTTATTTATTAATTATAAATTTCTTGAAAGGTTGTTTTCATGATTTTCAAGAATGATTGCGTTTTGTGATACAGTTTGAGTGTTTAGCTGAGTCATGCCGTTGTGCCTTCTCTGCAGTGTGGCTTATTATTAAAAATAAAATAATCATCATTCTACAGATTTCATTTTTTTATCTCACTGATTATATCAATTTTGCATTCTAAAGAGATGCAGTTAATGTTTTATTTATGTCATACATATAATTTCGTTAATTCAACATGAACTGGCTTTCACAACTTCTTAATGAATTTACATTCCATAATTATGTCAACTAAAAATACATCATGTCAAAATTGCTTGAGGTTAATACCCTTCCATAAAGTTATAATTTCGATATTTTTTCCAAATAAAATTAAACCTATGTCAAATTTGTCAAATTATCACCAGGTCTTAAACCCAGAACCCGCTAAATTGTTTACAATATATAATATGTTATAATTATATTATACATGTATCTATATGCCATAGTGTCATATTAAATGTGGGTAATATATCATAGATGCCTGAGTGTGTATTTGTCTATAATGCTCTTGTAAACTGTGGTTGACTTCATGTTCGCGTGGTTAATTTTTCGCGTTTGTATACACCTGTCAGGGTCTGTGAGGATTCCATTTCCAATGCAGAAATCTACACCGAGTGTATAAATACATCAATGAATGATTTTATTAATTATATGAGTTTTCATCCAAAGACATCAAACTAATGTAGATCCTTTTTTTATTTATTAAAAGACAGCATAAAACAATATGATATAATATTATAATATATCGATTTACATGTAACAGAAGAGTTCTTTTATTATTTTTTATAAACATCATAAAAATGTGTAATGTATACATAAGATAGATGACTTTCAATTGTGTTGATTGGGCATGCTATTCACGAAGGTTTAATTTTCGTGATAATATCCCTGTCGCGCATATGAAACCGTCGCGAACATCAGGCCAACCACAGTGTGTGCATAAAATATATATAAGTAACCGGAAGTATATGTGAAATTTAACGTAGAATTGGCGATTATTCCTACAATGTTCGTCCTATACCCATACAAATTTGATAATTTCATAGAATACATATCGATCTATTCGGTCATTCAGTGAGGAAGCAATGAAAATTATGTTTGTGTACACGAGCGTCTTTGAAAATAATTAAAGTGATGAGCAAAGGTTTCTTGGGCAGATTGTGGATTATTGATTGTTGATAACACTAATTGATATTCTGTCATACAGTTCTTTACATTTTACGAGTTATTGGACAGTTGAGCCCGTTTATGCAAACTTAACTCTAATCTGTAGACCAAATATGTATATTATTCGGTATTATATCTTACCTTATAAAATAAGGGAGATTGAATTATGCAGAACAATTTTAAAAACATTTCAAAGTAAATAAATTATTATCACATAGTATGCATTTGTTTTTGTTGTTTATTCCAGGACTTACATCGACTTAACCGTGAATCGTTACTGTATGTTACGTGAAATTACGAGTTATTAGTCTCTGTACACATTCACCCGTTTATACAATAACGGTGACGACAAAGGCAAAGATAAGGGTTA
This sequence comes from Sipunculus nudus, assembly GCA_026874595.1. Lineage (NCBI taxonomy): Eukaryota > Metazoa > Annelida > Sipuncula > Golfingiida > Sipunculidae > Sipunculus > Sipunculus nudus. Next base: position 19,993,335 of record CM049321.1, read on the forward strand.
TTGTGCGTACAGGATTTATGAACTTGATTATCAACAACATCAATGTTGACAAACGGGAAAAATATGTAACCTAAGGTTGTAGATGCATATATGCGGATGTAGAAGGGTCTCTTGTTGCAAGAGGCCATATGCAAAGCTCTAGCTTATCTGACTTCCTGCCAGATGCCCTTATTGAATTTGTTTTATTTTGGTGGGCCTCCACATATTATTAACACGATATAAACAAAACAAACAGCCTGTGTGCGGTACTATCCGCGTATTCTGGCCTATTTTTATAACAGCTCCAAGGGATTACCTTTAGTATATAAAGGTCAGATAGGTGACTACTTTATATTTCAGATGTTTTGTTTATCATGTGGACACCCATGACGACGATTTCCCTCCAATATTATTGCCTTTGCGTTGCTTTTAAGAATCAAGGGGTTCGCGTATTTGCATGTATGCGTGAAAAATCGCTCTTATGATTTTGTAACTGAGGTGTTTCCATGTGTCCGTCAGTGTATTATGTATGTGCGTATATGCGTGAAAATCGTCACAGGAAATCGAGGATCCGGGGAATAATAACGTCACTTTACATTTTTGTGGAAGACCTGCTAGATCCAGTGTACAAATTTATAAGTATCCCATTTCACGCATTTAAGCATATACGCGCACAAGGAAACACGCCTTTTTTTCACGCATATACGCACACATGGAAACACAGCTTATGAAGCAAGGTGATTTAGGATCGATCTTGTTGAAGACAGAAGACAAAGGAACCAGTTAGAATGTATTTCATAAAACAGGCCTCGCCTTGCCAAATAACTCTCTTTTTTAAGAGTCATTTTTTTAGGATCTCCTCAAACGACACTAATCCTCTATTATCACTTTTTTTAGCAGCATTCTATCCTCCCTCCCTTTTCAGTGAAAGATATCCGATATATACTGTTTCTCTCCAGATAGTACAAGGACGGGATATTTCGCAATTTTTATATGTGCAAATGTCCAGCATATGTCACAACGTGGAAATTGCCCTTATCGTCATTTGCACAATATACATGTGTAACCTAGGTTTCAAACTTTGGGCACGATATATATATATATATATATATATATATATATATATATATATATATATATATTTGTATATATATATATATATATATATATATATATATATACACACCTTTGCATATAGAAAGCGAAAAACATCTTTATTTAATTATTGTAAAAAATGGGGAACTTACGCAAATTTTACTCTCACTCTTTTTCATTTAAAGAAATCTCCGTTTTTTTCAGAGCATTTACTCTGTTTGGTCACCTACCGGCCTTTGATTGGCCTGATACACCAATATTAAGGTTCCGTAATATGAACAATATCGTTGTGAATCAAGAACACCGCTCCCTATATTACTTTTTAAGACGTTTTAGCAGATCTATTGGCTTTCGAGACATTACAGTTGTTACAGGTGCTCTATTGTGTGACACGGGCGTGGCTCGTGTTGTTGTAACATTCCGTACTGGTTGAACTCTCGTTGTCATGTGGACCTTGAGTTTGCACAATTGGTCGCGGGTCACGTGATTAGCCTGGTATGCGTAGAGACACACAATGATGTCTTTCTTGAGAGTTCCTGAAACGCCTGTTTACTGTGGAGTAGGGTACTTTGTAGACTGTTCGAGAAGTAGAAGGTTCCCGGTTTAGGGTGTGAAGGTATATAAAGGGCTGTTTTTTAGAACCAGGGGGCAGACAGCAGAGCAGATACCAGCGGACGCAGAAGCGTGTGTCAGATTCTAAGATCTTATCCGACGAATGCGGCAATTATAGATATTTCAAGAACTTTCCTGGATTTTATACACTGGACTTCAGTTAACATTCTGTGTTGTTTCAAGAACTTTCCACTGGATTGTCATTCTCCGAGAGCTTACATTCAAAGGACTTATTTTGGTGACACTGTTGGTATCCAGGTATTGTACCATTCTGTGTTATTGTATCGACTTTTTGCTATACCGCTGTTTCACTGTATAATTGTATTGATTTAGTGTAGTGTATAGTTAGGGTTGTTTTAGGAATAAAATATAGTTATTTGTTGACAAAAAAACACTGACTTCTTTATTCATTTCCTTAGACATTTCCCGCTGCCTAGTGTTACAGAATCTGATTTTTTTTATCTTCTTTACAAAATTTGTGTTCATCACGCATACGCGTGATCTGTTTATATTAGGTTCCGTAACACAGTGTACATGTAATTGTAAAGGCTTGGAAAGGATGCCCGCAATTGGTTTAAGTGACGGCATTTTTATGGACGTGGCACCGTAAGATTATGTCCGGCATAGGCAAAAATTCGCCGGAAAGTCGCATTGACATTGCACAACATTAATAAAGCTGTGTTTCCATTCATCCGTAAATCTCGTACGTCTCGCACGCAAAAAATCTGATCCCTCTTTTTAAGATGGACTGTTTCCAAATCTACGTTTTAACGGACAGCATCTAAACGAATCGGTGAGCGATTTATCCGTTTTGCGGATGGCAAAAATGCCTACATTTCCCAACAGTGCCCCGGCGCCAGGTGTGATGAGACATATTGAACTTCTTCCTGCCAGTCGTCCATTCAGTTTCAAAAGAGGCACGTGAAATGGTATCAGCAAGAAAAACGTACGTACTTATGGAAACAGTTTTTGCGGACTGCGTGCTATTGAGCGTACCTACGTGTTTTGCGGATACGATTTTTACAGAACATGGAAACGCAGCTTAAAATACACAATCCGTTTATCCGATAACGGTAATCCGACAACGACAAGGCAATAAAAAATGGTTCTATGACGAATACATATTGGTGTGTACCTGCTATGCCATGATATTTATTGATCGGAGAATGCTTAAATTCAAGTTTGTGCAGTTTAAAAAAGTTCCTTAGGATATTCCCTTATTACAGTGAAACTGCCGCTAAGTATATTGAGTGCCTTTATATTATTTAGCGATGAAATTTGAGAGGTTGTATATACTGTGGTTGATTTTTGTTCGCGGGGGTTTCGAATTCGCGATATTCAAACAGGTGGAATTGTCGCAAAAATAAAAACTTCATGAATAAGAGGTCCCAACGTCGAAGGTAAGTTGAAAAGTAAAATATTGATTTCATTAATAAAAATATATCTTGAATGGTCAAAGATTGCTATTATATATGATAATAAAGGAAAGTAAATCCCACATGTTCGCTGTTCTTTTCGGTCCTCTTGTACTTTTTACGATTTTAGACATATTAATTGATATAATTAGTTCATTTAATGATGGCTATACTCCGTGTAGGTCTTTTGTATGTTGAAATCGCGAAACTCTGAAAAAGTTTAAAATCGCGAAATGTTTAACTCGCGAATATGAAGTTAACCACTGTAACACTCGCCTTTAAGATTCTTCGCGTTTCCCCATGTGCTATGTGTAGGTGGGTTCAATGATGCACTCTTTATTACAATGCCCTTTGACTCAAGTGTCCCTTTATTATATGCTTAGGTTTACATATAAAACAAAATACAATTCACAATTAAAAATTTTCGCATTTATTATCACCTTCATATAAAAAATATACAAATAAAGTATTTATTAACTTGTAAGCTTCTGCGGGTAATTCGTTATAGAGGAATAAACTGTTACATAAATAATAAGCACGCATTCAGCTACATAAAGATCTATCTAGTTAAAATTGAAACAAATATAATTACCATTTAGGAGTGGTATATATATATATATATATATATATATATATATATATATATATATACACGCTTTTATTTAAATCAGAAATATCAGTTGAACAAGATGAATAAATAAAAAAGATCATATTTGCAGGATCAAACGTATAGAAATGTAGAATTATAAATAAACAATACCAGGGCAAATCTAAGATTTAGAGAAGTGAGGGGTTTATGGTAACACCGAGAGACTAATACCCGTAAAGAGGTGCACAAATCTATAGGAAGGGGGAGCCTTAAAAAATGGGAAAACACTGCAAAAAAAGGTAATTTCTCGCAGAAAGGGGGGGGGGGGGTGGTTAAATCCCCTAAACCCGCTCTCCGGATCCGCCCCTGTCAATACTGCATGATCAATACTTTATATCAAAGTAAGTCCCAAACTGCGAAATCATAATTGTGTTTTAGAAAATTTAAGCATTATTAGACTGAGATTCCAGGAGGACGGTGAGTATGGGATCCGATTGCAAGCTGGGGGCCTCACCCCCACCCCTAGCTCCCCCACCCTTTGGCTTCGCCCCTGAGATGGGTTAGTACAAAATGTGACACCTATGCACGAAATGTAATGTATGATGAAAAAGTATGATTAAGTATTCACTAAATAGCTTTAATTTAATATATAATTTATAATAATGTTTGAATTCAGATACACCAAAGTATTCAATGTCAGACAGGATTTTTTTTTTATCTCAGATGAAGATAAAGACATAAAAAGTCCAACAATTGAGCTTTTGTACACCCACTGAGATTATTGGCTCTCAGTCATGCAACCAGAGCAAGCCAAACCACGGACTGCTTGGTGTCCCTAGTCGCTTACATAGGTGGCGCTGTTTTTACCGTGTAACCGCCTCTGACATGACACACATCCGGTGAACGCTTAAATCATCTCACTTGTTATTGCTGTCATCTGAGGTGAAATTTCACGACTTGCATTTACGCAAATAAGTGACAGGACCAGGGTTTTTAATTAGTAGACTTCTGACAGTGACTGAGACCTCGGTCGCTGCAACGTTTGTCTCTTGTCTTTAGAGCTTACCTTTACACTACTTATTGAAGTAGCTGAAATCACAGAAAGGTACATGACATTTTATGTTGACAAAAAGTAAAAGTAATGAATATGACAGTTTTACAAACTAAAGGTTTGTTTACGTGCTAATCTTATTGAATAAAGCATATTACAAGATTACTAAGAATTAACTTAAAAACAGAACAAAAATGTAACACATCTCTCGTTTACTTACAATGTATAATAGAAGACTGTTTAGTTAGATGCAGATGCATCAGTTTAAATCTATAGATATGAAGTGTCTAATGAAGCATTTACAACACTGCGTACCAGTGATGGCTCCGCCCACTCCAGCTGCGGTTGCTGCTGCACCAAATTTGAAACCTGTCAATAAGCCGAGAGGACCACCAACCGCAACTCCTACCAACGCTCCGGCTACCGGAAAAAAGATGGCTTTGGCATTCTAGGATAGAGATATGTAATACGCATGTAACACAAGTAGAAACAAAAGTTTTTGAATATTTCAAATGCGAACATACGTCGTTTGTAAGGAAACTCGGTAAAAAATAACCCATATGATCATTATTTATAAAAGAGTAGACTTATGCGATGTCATAAACGCATACTATCTCTTATGAAGAATCAACTTATTACAAGTTCTATACAAATACAAAAGCAAAAATCAAATTTTACTGCAAATTTGTGAAGATTGTATAAAACAATACTAATCAGTAATACAGATGATAAATTAGAATCAGATTATGTTATCAATCCTATTGATATGTTGAATGTTAATAGAGAGTTCCAACAAATATTTGGAATTATATTTCAATGTCTTTTCTAGTGTTTGAAGGAAGTTTATTTAATTTTTAAAGTTTATTTTACACATATATACCTCCCATACGCTGTCCAGTCAGTCAACATCTTCATTATCTGCTCTTTATTTCTTATTATGTCAAGTGATATTAAATATTCGGCGAGATTCGGTGCCGACAAAAGTCCCCATGTCAATTCGAGTTTACGTATAAAGCACCATTTACTGGCTTATCCATATCAAATCCGTGCCTGTACTTTTATAAAGAATATTTTGCTTCTCTTTGGAAGCCAAAGCCGACCACTACAGCAAGGTCCCAGCATTTCATACAAACAAAATATGTACCTTTTCCATGAGCATGCGCGCTTCGGTCGTCTGCTGTGTTTAGCATTGAACATGCACGCATCAAGTGAATGTTATTAAACGAATCCAGATATAAGCAAAAGATTTAGACATGCGTCTCACCTTTAAGTTTTTTTTTATACGATATAAATACGATATAAATTCCTTTTCAACTGATAAGAAAATTTAGTGTTATCCATCCCCAATATATGTCGATTGTGAAATGGAATAAGTCATTTCCCTGATTGATTAATTTTGATAATTACATTATTAATTCTTTGAGCTCTTTTATGTTGACGGATAAACTAAAAAGCCACCAATGTCTATTATCCACGAGACATAAGACAAAATACATCGAATCGGCCATTTCCTCTTACTGTAATATCCACGAGTTAAATGTAGGGTAACCGTAAATTCCATTACAGTATTGCGACAACCGGAAACAGATACGACCAGTTATTGTTAGCTTGAGACCCTACTGGTCCCATGTTGCATGCACTGATGTACGTTGTAATAAACAGATATTTCCCAAGCATAGACTGTTGTTACAGATATATCACTTACGACCAAACAATTTTCTGATTTTTATTCCCTGACCTGGGACATTTTCATCTTACATTCCCTGATTTGCAGGAACCAAGTAAACTTATGTTGCAGGTTTTCTCTTATTATCAGAATGACTCGGAACCCTATATAGAGTGTGATATATAAGGTCCTTCAAAAAATGTTCTCTATATCCAAGTATTTCCAGTGTCTCAACAATACATAAATAAATCAAGGATTATGAATGGTTGAAGCATGAGGAAACACTGTATAAATATAATGGACACCCAAACCTTTCTTAAATGTTGAATACCCTTCTTCAAATTAATCCCCTCTTCTTTTTCTTCTATAAACTATATAATATAAAAGAAATTAAACCATTTAATCCGTCTTAAACAGTAAAGAGTGGGATATGTGTTTGTACATGCGTTCAGTTATTATAAATCGTGCAGGGTGATAAATCTATATCTGAAATTATAACGAGGTCTTTTTCGCACAAGGTAGGCGTGCTTAGGGAATACACAAACGTATAAATTTAACGATTCGTCTGCATGGTACATCTAAAGTGACAACTTTCTTGTAAGCCTTAAGGCATTGTTAAGAATGACGAAAATATTTGCACTTTCATGAAGGTTTAAAATACATTTCTCGATACAAAAATTAGCCACTCTGACTCTCTAACCGTATCCGCACTATAGAAAATAATCGGGATCGTGAATCGGTTTTCTCTGTCCACACTAGGCGACTAATCAGCATCAGTTCGGTTTAATGTAGTCCACTGTGGTCCACTTGAAAGACGGTCCACAGTAGACTTTTTTTTAAGTGGAGGTAGCCGCCTCTATTTATTTTAATGCCGAGTATCTAATTCCTAACCTAAAAATTTACATCTGCACAATTTCCATTTCGGTTTGGGACTACTTGACAGGGCGGTAGCACTCGCTTCCTCTAACTTTTTTTAATGTGTATCCTGGTGTCACCAAGGCCCGGTGTCTACCGCATCTGCGGGCCTGTAATCAACCCCAATGCTGGGTCATAACACCGAAGAACCCCCCAAAGACGCACTTGTATGTGTATGATACACAGCCTTGGGGCACAGCCTTCCCATCAAGCCTGCAGATCGGTCACCCTGGGTGGGGGGGGGGGGGGCAACCCGGAAAAATCTCACCGCCTCGGCTGAGATTCGACCCCACGATCTCCCGGCTTTGACTCCTGCGCTCTACCCCTGAGCCACAAAAGCTGGTTATACAGTAGACCGGTTTATTGTAGTCCGGTCTCTAGGGCGTAGAGGTAAACCCGTTAACCTTGCTGCTGCCACTACACGCGCTGCGCGAGTGAGTGTTTTATTTCAGGCATGAATCGGATTACTAACCAAGTGCGGACAGCAAACTAATGCTGTGTTGAATAAACAGATTAAGACTTTTGTAAAGCGAACTACAGTGCGGACGCAAAGCGGACTACTTTACGACTAAGGTAAACCGGTTTAGTATAATCAGGTTAAGATGCGAACCAAATACGGATAGGGCCTCTAATGTCAGAGTGAAAATGCTGCTCTTCTGATTTCCACAACGAAATTTGACCGTAACTATATTTTCACTCTGATTAACCTTTTGGATTATAAATCATAAATCAACACCTTACTTACGGATGTATCAAACTGTGAAAGTAAATTCTTTAATTCCTTTATATTCTGAAAAATAAAAAAAACTATTTTAAGCTGTCATTAAAATATTTATCATTAAAATGGTAGAGATATATCATGATCATTTCATACGTTTGATGTATTTCACTTGGAAATTCGAAATAATTTGGTGAAACGGGTGAGTGTTTACATATTTTTTTTAACTTTCCTGACTATTTTAGTAGTGTACTTACAGAGTAAAGTTCCTTAAATGATGATGCAGTAAGACTTTGTTCCCATCTTTGTACACTAAGAGCAAATGATGGAACTACCATCTGTGATGTGACGTCAGTATCTCCAGGGGTCAAAAACGAGGTTACTGTAGGAGGCGTCGTCATGGTAACATTTTTCCTTGGATGGCCACGTGGTATTCCAATAGCTGATTGAGTCATAATGTCATCTTTCACTGATGGAACTGCTGGTGTAATTAATGACTGCGTCATAACGTCATCCGAACTTGGCATAGCTGGTGCCAAAAGTGATTCTGTCATGTTGCCATCATTCGATGAGGCAGCAGTTGGTGTCATGAGTGACTGTGTCATAACGTCATTTGTCCTCGAATTAGCAGGCGGTGTCATGAGTGACTGCTTCATAACGTCATCTGTCCTCGAGTTAGCAGGCGGTGTTATGAGTGACGGCGTCATTACGTCATCTGTCCTCGAAGTGACAGTAGGTGTCATGAGTGATTGTGTCATATCGTCATCCCTCCCCGAGTCAGCAGTTGATGTCGTGAGTGACGGCGTCATAACGTCATCCGGTATCGATGAAGATGCAGTTGTCATGGGAGTCTGCACTCTAACCTCATCTGTCTTTGCGGTAGCGGATGATGACTCCGTTAAAATGTCTTCATCTCCCGAGGCCGCGGATGGCGTCTTTTGCGACTGCAACATTGTCTCTGTACCTTTTGAGATCTCACTCTCCAGATCTGTGCTATGGTCAGCCTCTGTTTGAAGTGGTATTTCGGTGTTGTTATTCCCTTCATTTTCTTTAGGTCTCCCCACTGAGAGAGGCGTATAATCAGAATCGCCAGCTTTCTCTCCTTTCTCTACGGACGTTTTGTCTGCCTGAATTTCTCCGCAAGGATTGTGAGTTTCTCGTTTGTCCTCCTGAGAGATGGCGTGACCACTTGCGGTCACATGACCACTTGGGATCACATGACCTTTTTGGCATGAAATTGACCCGTTCATAGGAGAATCTAAAAATGCAAATAAAGCAACAGGTTGAGAATCTTAAAGAAAATACATGTATATGACTTCATTTTTTTAATTTTAAACACGTACACGTCTACCAGTGTCCGAAGGTTTTCGGGTTTTAATCTCAATCATCTCCAAAGCTGTACAAATAATGTATAAACTTCATATTTCTCAATTCTTGCAATACTTCTTTTCCACCGCATTGGGAACACTCCCGGACCACTGACCAAAGAAAGATTATATTACATTTCACATAATAAAAGTAAAGATCAATCTAGTTCACTGAAGCGAATAAGTTGTACTAAATTTGGCCTCACCTTATATTTCTACCGCAGCGGTTTTAAAAACCCTGCATTCGTTCCATAACTCATTCTACATAACCACTGCCTGCTTTTCCTGGTTATGTGGGGTTTTGCCGCCGGAAAGTTGGCAGAGAGCCAAGAATGATAAAGCCAGTGGGAGCGGGGTTCTGCATGTACATCTAATTTTTATATCCCGCGATACCCCCGTGTCATTTATCTTTATTTTTAGCCATTGGGCAGCCGCCTTAAATTTCAGCAAACATGCAGTGGTTCCGTATTATGACTAACAGAACAACTGCGCGTTATAGGCCTAACCACTGCGTAAGCCTCACCTTGGAATGTGTGTGCTTGTGCCTGTATATTTGTCTCTGTCTGGCCGTTTTTGTAGGAGGTAAGGTCAGATGTACTTGTACCCGTCAGGTCAACGACCGTGTCTACGACACCTAGATATAGGTCAGTGAACTTGGCATCAAAGAGGTCAAGGTCATCCTCGTGTATCGATGACCTTATGCTGTAAAGGTCACGCAACGTATTCATTACTTCCTTGATGGTCCACGTGGTACGGGTTTGTTCTGTGATAAGTAACCTCCAGTCCAGGTTCTGTCTGTGCTGTAGAAACATCAATATAAACTAATTTTAACAATTCATCCATGCTCTTAAAGCAACTTGAACAATGCGTTAAAAAGGCGTATGAAATGTTTCATGTACTGTAGGAAATTTTATGTGAAACAAAGTATCTGATTCATTTTCTTTTAATGGTTCATTTTCAACAATTCTTGGATTCATTGTCCTCCCCCCCCCCACCCCACCCCCCTTGATTACACAGGGACACAAGCTGTCATTTGTCATCCTTGGCCCTGTGCAAGATCGGGTGTTACCAGACCAACGAGAGCCGGGTTCCGCATGTTTAAAATCTGAGCTGAGTGCACAAGGCAATACCAGTCAGTGCTCTGATAGCAATTCTGTGCTCTGTGCGTACCCTGGTGTGCCTGCCGAGAGAACCTAGGTATATACCAAGCGGCGGTTACACCAAAGGATGTCTGGGACGACTGCATTGTATAACCCCTGCGCAAGAAGCGTTCCCACACACCTACTTAATTATATGTACATGTACTACGTACATACATGTACTGCCCGTTTAATGTACACTGCATGTGGAAATTTGAGCACCAAATCTCGCATACAAACACGTATTTCTCTCAAGAAGAATAACATAATGGAACAAAATACAGCCGATATAATAAAATCTCTTCTCTGAGTCAACTTTAAGTTAATCCAAAGATAGCTCTAAGTTTGGCTGGTACCAATGTTAAATGATTTTACCTTGTAATGAATTATGATGGATGAACAATTTCTAACACATGTGGATTAATATATTTGATTTTTGAAATTCTGACCTTTTGCATATTATTCTTATGTCTCTTGATGCGCAACGTGTCCACTTTCCCGACACTAATTGTCCTCCTGACCTCACGTTCCACATCTTTGAACCGCAACTGCTCCGGACCTGCATCCTCAGGCTGCAGGTTCTCCAGCACTTTATTGAACTGCTTAGTCCACCAACCCCTGACAGAAGATTCATCCGCCATCTGATTGTTAAATCTGTTAAAAAAAGAACAACTCAATACTTCTGAAAACTGTCATGTCATGTTTAAAGGGACATCATCTGGTCTTAGTACCTCCCTTTCATCTGCCTTACGTCTTGTTATGATTCTGCATGTGAGCAAACACGATCCACGTGTGTCTGTTTACTATAAAAAGATCCAAAACAAGGAGAAGTCCAAACTTGTCCATACATTGACTTTCATGTCCTCTGATATATCTCTGCTAGATGGACATGTAAATTAATTGAAAAACTTATCGCAACATATTTGTACGATAGGTCCAGGGGCCTCAACTGAAAGGACACGCACAGTGTAACCTCGTGTATCGGGTCCCTTATAGCCACCGAAACACGCGATGTTTCACCGGCAAGACCATGTATTACATTTTTGGCAAAATAAGTGAGGGCATCACCTGACTGACAGGTCAGAGTTCAACGCGCTAAGTTTAGGCTGGCGCCAGTGATGGCGCCCGGTTCACTTTTTTAACACTCGTATACAGGAGTAAACCAACTGTTTCAGGGCAATATTTCGACAGGAATCAAATTATTTCAAAGAGAAGACGCTATTTCCGTGTAAATTCAACATGCTTTATATCTGATTATGTCTCTTTAAATGTCCTTTAACATACGAGGGCAGAAACGTGTATCGAAATTGCAGATTACTTGTTATTTAAATTATATTTTCTTATAGAAATGTATAAATCTAAAACAAATTCTGATATAAACTGTACGTTTAAAAAAACTTCTTAAGAATTGCGTATTAGTTTACAAATTTAGTTAGGCTTGTTATTTTTATGGCTAATATACACCTGCTAGGGATGTAGGGATACGTTAACTATTAATATTTAAATAGTTTAGCCACTCTAAAGTGCCATCTGTTGTGTTTGGGATGACATTAAACACTTCTTCAAGTGAAAAATACTGAAAGCTCAAGATAAGCTTGTCTTCTTAATGAAATTAGAAACTTGAATAAATTTTAGCATTGATAAGAGCTAGCTAGGGTTATGGCCGACGGTCCTGTGTTCAGTTCGCACTGTTTATGGATTTAATATCTACTAACAAGCTGGAACTCTTGAAAATTAAAATCAAGCACAAGTGCTTACAGCAGTCCTTTCAAACATGAATGTTATCTTGAATTTTGAACGTGTGCTTACATACTATTTTGACAAGGTACGGCATTGATATTGATGGTTACAAGTGAAAGGAAAGGAGTGGTTATTATTTTTATTTAGCTAAGGCCCCCAAAATTAGTTTGTCCTGGGTTGTTAAGCCTGTTCAGTCCACATATGAATTCATCACTAGTTTTGAATGTCCTGATTTCGAAGTGATACAAATGTATCAGGCTCGTTTACCCTTAGACCCATTTGTTGATCTGTTGTAAATATCAAGAGCTACAACTGGGTCTAGTTTACCCTCTGCCCTATTCACGAAATGGATATAGAGAATATTAGTTTTGATGGGCCCTATAATGACTATATTGAACAAGTAATTAGAGTAATTAGAGCTGTAGTCAGAGGCTCTATGGATATACCTCCACCAAGATCCTAACCCAATATGTACTTTTCTGTGTATTGCTCAGAACAAAGGCAGTCCCTAATACCAGTGAATAACCCAGGCCATCGGCCGAGAAAAAGAAATGTCTAATTCTCACAATACTAAAAAAACACTTATAAATAATAAAAAAAAACAATATAGGCACAGTATTCCAGATAACCTCCTTACCGTTTTTGGATTAAGTTGCTAACAGAGAATCCAACCAACCAAAGTAAAAACATACAACCTCTTGCCACCGAGCCATGCAGTTACAGTTAGCCAACGTTTGACCAAGTCAGATTTCAGTTGTGTGGCTGACACGTACGGTTCCTTCCGGGTTCTATAAAACGATGATCACGATTGGAAAACAAATTTCTGATTAGTACACTGAAACTCCGATAGGTGACGCCTGTTTTCGTGATGTTGGAATTCCCCGATCCATGGTGCCAAATCGGAAACATTCAATTTTTACTTGTTAAGATACTAATGATACACACTTTCTGTATTCCGGGGATGTTTGTTACTCATGAATTGTTATTTATGTGGTGGTTCCCAACATGGTTTGATTTCCGATTTCTGACAGGCTTCCTTTGAAACGGTGACACTTGTCCCTATTGATTATGCACCATGGCAGTTGCCTGGCTTTTAGCCGCAGCCAACCGTTCACGATCACGTGTGTCACTCATGTTTTATATTTACTTCACCTGGAACACTCGTGTACATATCTTTACAGCTGGCCCGATGTTATCTCCTTATGTTCATGTTTCACTCATCTTATTACATCAAGCTTTCTGGTAATAGGGGTGGATTAGATAACCAGTGCCCATGGTCAAGCTATATGATAATTGGTTTTTATTTTGACAGATAAGGTTAGAAACACATAAATAGAGTTTTGTTATTGGCGGACGTTGAATTACATTATAAATTCCCGAAATAATTTAATGAGGCTCTAACATATTAAACAAAGGAAACCCACAGGATTTCGAATTCCGAGAAATTCATATACTGCTCTTACCCTCCCCTTTAATCCCGACTATAGCCTAGATTGCGTCACCATTGATTTTAATGTCTTAACCACTAATCTAGTCCTTAAGGATGGACTACTCAGTGGCTTTAATTAGTGACTTTCCTAAAGAAGTCTAATAATTAATGTCAAATAAAAAAATATAAAAAGAAACTTTGCGTCGTCAGCGACCGTGTGTCGGAACGTGTGTGCTCATGTTTACAAGATATTACTGTATACATATGCTCCATCATACCTCAAACGTAATCACAAAAACATGAATTAGTTAATTGAGTAAGTAATCTTACCTAGAAGACTTTCCTACTTTCCTCAGGTGTGGAATTATTTTAGCGACCACGCACGCGGTGTCTGTGTTTAGGACAATGAATCCATGTCGGTGCAGGGACGGATCCAGGATTTTGAAAAAAAGGGGGGGGGGTCCAATCCGGACGACTAATTAGATAACAATAAAAAAGGCCCGGAAAAGGGGTTCCTGGGCCGCAAAATTGGTTTGAAACCCTTAAAAAATAGGGTGGACCCCCTAAACCCCCCCCCCCCCTTGATCCGCCTCTGTAGTGTTTTTAACTCTGATGCGTTTCACTATATATATGCCGTAAACCGGCTTTATTACTAGTACATAGGCGTAATTAGGGCACCATGCAGTATACATACCTTGTCATCAAGGAATGGCTCGGCTGCAAGCAAGGCATGTCACCGCACACCGAGGCGGTTTGTATATATTGAATTTTATGCATGAGTAACTTTCATATGATCGCACGTGAATAAAATATAAGTAGCAGCTATATTTAGAAAAAAACTGTGTATATCTCACAAGACCGGTGCCCATCATACAATTTCACCACTGTATATGGTTTTCGAGAATTCTACCTAATGCTCAATATAATTATTCTTTATAAACAGGCTAAAACAAATGCCTTAAAGGGGCCCAATCACCTATCTGTCTTTTATTAACTAAAGGTAATCCCTTGGAGCTTTCATTAAATTAAGCCAGAAAACATTGATATCACTGCATACAGGCTGCTTTTTTTGTTTATATCAACGTGTTTATAATATGTGGGGCCCGCCAAATTAATCAAAACCAATTTAAAACAGCATCTGGCAGCAAATCAGATAGGCAAAGCTTTGCAAATGGCGTTTTGCAACAAGTGACCTTTTCTACCTCCGCATATATCCAACCTACCACTTTAGATTGCATGTTTTTCCCTCTTGTCAACATTGCTGTGTTTACAAACATGATATAAATAAACGAGTTCACACATCCTTTCCGAAAGCCTTATCAGAACTCTTCACAACCAATACTGCCCTTTAATCATTATATATATACACAGCTGAAGTCAGATATCACATAAATTCTCTTCAAAAGGTAGGTGATAGGGCCCCTTTAATTGAAATTCTCAATGCTTATTCAACACAGAGAGCTTAATCTTTCGTGTGAGACTGGTATTGCCACCTATTAAGAGTTTACGCTATAGTTCAGGTGGGATTTGACACAGACAACTTTAGTCATGTGGTAGTTTTACCTGTGCACACTTTGGATCATTGCATTGAAAATTTGTATATCTGTAAGACCATGATTTATGGTCATCATTAAAAATTTGAGCAACATCAAGCATAAGAGTTCATGAAAGACTTACGAAATATCAAATTTGTAAATGACATTTGTAATGAGCAGTTCAAATTAAGTTTGACCAGAGTTTAAATGCCGACAGGTATATCTAAATAACGAATATTGCTTTATTTTTTACGTCCAAGTGCAAGTTTTGTGCAGCAGTCTTGATCCCTGAAAAGTACACTTAAAGAACATTTGGTATGCTCAAAATCATGTTTTCGCTGCAGGCCGCGCGGGACATTCTTCATGTAAAGGTCTCAAAAAGAAAAAAAAATTATAATAATAAAGGTGGCGCCACCAGCCTTCAGGACCTGATGAAACACTCCATGATCAGAAGAGAAGCATTGGAATCAATGCGTAAGTCAATCAAATACTGGGGCGTTTGTATCAAATATTTAACAAGCAAATTCGTGGAATTAATTTCCTCCCTTTTGGGCTCTTGATGTCTTTCATGCTTGATACGCAACCAAAATTATGACATATGGAGAAAATCTTGAGAGCACAACTTAAACTAAAAACTTAAAACAGATAAACTATATGCATGTGTAGACATCTGCAGGGGAACATAAAAACTAAAACACATTGAGAAAAATAGGACCCAAAATCCACGACACATGTTTAGACATATGCAGGCTAACATGAAAACTAAAACACACTGAGAAATTTGACCAAAATTTTAGATTTTTTTTTTTGCTGGAGAGAAATATTTTTCAGATAGAAACTCCAAAACCAATCACAACCGAGCTATGCATGAGAGCAATCACTGATCCAAATTTAAATGAAATCGGATAAAATTTAGGAAAGTACGTTGTCGCACGGAAACGAAAAAAAAATGACGGACAGACAGACAGACAGACAGACAGACAAACCTAAATCAGTTATTCTGGGGTGCATTAGCAAACCCCATAACTCAGATAATATAGGCAAAAGGTCTAATTTCAGGTGTCCAGGGAAATATTTCATGGATGTTAATTTAGAAGGATCCAGATCCATCGGTTACCATTTGTGTAATGATAACGAACAGACGGACGGACAGAGAGAAAAAGACGATAAAGCTCAGCAGGTCTCAAAGTCGGATTCGCGCGCGTGCAAGAGAACCACTAAATTAAATGTCATTCATAAGTCACTTAAAAAATCTTTAAGTAAACAATTGCCCACCCTCCAACACACACACACACACACACATAGGCCTATATACGAACACAGCCGCATACACTACTTTAAACGCCTTTCATATATGCTAAAAATGGGTATTAAAATATCTTTCATATGTCGCCATTATCATGAGTTTTGAATCAGGCTTTAATTCAACTTATAAAAATGGCGTCTCACCTCAGTGTGTTAGTTTCGATGCCTTCCTGATCGCTTTTTAATATACCGTACACAGGCTCATACAACGAAACAGGAAGTCTCCAGCTCTCAAGTTAAAGCAGTCATCGACACACTCAGATACGAGTAGTGTTGTTTGCGTTCATTGAAAATAATAGGACATATGTGCGACCCCGCGAGGCCAGGCTGAGAGTGAGGCACAACAATATAAACAGAACCAGGTCCTCTGCATGGTAGGCATGAATGAGAGCACATTTATAAAAAAATCTGTCCTGTTTACCTGTAAGGTAATAGCGTTTCTAATATAATTAAGTTCAACGTATGATTAAATGAATAATGCCTTTCTTCACAGTGGTGGGCGTTGGACTCGTGACCTCTAGGTTGTGGATTTGTGTCCCGGTGTGGGGTATTCCATATACCCTAAACAGATACACCCCGCACACACTATATGTGGACTTACCCTTTAATGCCCGTATGATAGAGTAGATGCCCAATGGGTCAGGCTGTGGGCATAGAAGAACTTGTCCAGTAGCAGGCTTTGGGTGTAGGCCCGGCCCTATGGAATCACTTAGGCCTAATTAGTAGCCAGGGTCCCCGCGTATAAGAAAATGGATGAAGTTAAGCATGGGTGAGGTTGAGTAGCTCTTAACTCTCGATATCTTTAGTAGAACGCATAACCCCATTAATTGTTTATTTCAACATGGCGCAATCTGTTTAATAAGCTAGCTCGAACTATCAGCCACAACATTTCATAAGTTTTACTGAGGAAGAATTAATATCAGACACAACTATTTACTGAGAGCAATATTTATGATCTTGTTTAACATTCACATTGTACATTTTATAAATTATCTGTTAGATGCACTTGTAGAAACGCTAGCAATTCACACGAGTCTGGACATTCGCAGCCCTGGACGCATGTCTAAGAACGCATTATGGAATTCGTCCACTAAATCATAAATAGGAAGTTAAAATGGATAAATTCTTGTTCTTTTATCATAAAATAATGATAACGAGGCGGGGGGGGGGGGGGGGGGGGATTCGTTTAGGTGGGGAACTCTCCTGTGGCGGAGAATTACTTCGTTACGGTGCAGGACGGACAATTAATACCCATCTGTCGAATGCCTGCGCGAGGAACATAACATAAAAATTGTAGACTGTTCCCAAGCAACGGAATGCATGGCGACAAACGGCCAATGTTAAACAACATTGCAAGATATTTAAAGACTTTCACGAGTCTTTTGTAATAGCGTTCTGATATTATTCCACCATGAGATTGTCAGAAATTTTATTTGCTATTGTATTTGATTTAAAAACTCTGTTTATTTTTGTACTGGTTTAATATGATAACTGCACGATCTTTTTTGCGCTGCAGAGCTTTTTTCCTTCAAAGCACATCTTTTGAATTTCTCGAAAGGCTCCCCTGGGAGGAAACCCTGGGATTAACCTTGAATAAATGTTGTATAAATTTCTCGAAAGGCAAAAAAACGAAAGTTGGATGGTACAAGATAGTACAGGATATTTATTATAAAATTGTAAATGCTTATTACAATTAGATGGGTTTAATCACGTTCAAATGAGAAATTCCTCTGTCGGCGACATGATATTGCCATGTCGAACACAACTTGTAACGCAGGGTCTTTTGCAATTTTTTCTCAGCGAGGTATGGGCATTGGAGAAACTGCTTATTGCAATCTGATGCGTGTTAAACGTTTTTATCCCTACCGGATAAAGCTCATTCTTCTTAATAAGACGAAAACAATGTTTAAACGCCTGATCCTTTACACGTCTTGTCATTCAGGTTTTGCAACCAAATATAAAACTTTAAAAAAAAAGAAAAAAAAAAATATATCCAAATTATTCACGTGCTTATTATGTGAATGGCGGGTGCACATGGGCCCTATAGGTCTGATGACGTTCAGTTCAATAAGACGACCACATGGAGTATATGTGACGTTGATCACAAAGGCTAACGACACAGACAAGTTTATGTTCGTTTAATCAACCAATATGATAAACCATTAATATTCATGTATGTACATATATAGTATCTATATACCAAAACACATGCATGGCACAGCAGTACAAACAAGCGGTATTGCCATATCCTAAATGTGAATAGCACTTGCATTCACAACCATGAGCTCTGCATAATACCGTATTCAAGATATGTAAACATGCAAATACCAAAGGTATCTGTTATAAACTAAAAAGGTAAAACCCCAGTTAATGAACTGGGTCAATTTGGCACTGATAAATATACGAGATTGTAAAAATACTTGACTACTATACACATGTAATTTTGCACAGGCATAATTGTGTTCACTGTATGTCCCCTGCAGCCTAGCCCCACTGGCTCTTTTCCTTAACTAGATAAGGTTCAAAGTCCATAGTGTTCCGTCAACACTAAAACCAACAGGGCTGCAGCTGATTTGAGAATACCTTACATAACAACACAAGGTACAAATATAATACTTTTTAATAATGCTTTTTTATAATGTTATTTGTAATACTTTGATTTTGCAATTTCTTAATAAAATAGATCTGCAAATTAATACTTTCATTGTGACAGAACCACAAAATCATGTTGTAAATAGGCCATCTGCACAAAGAGCATGTTCTTTATACAACAGGATGATATACTTGGACCCCATTGTACTATTATGATTCTATCTCTTAGGAATATGGTTGGGCTTTAATCAGAAAACAAAACTGACATGGAAAGGAGGCAGACAGACATCCTGACTGATGAGGATGCAGTTTCCAAAGACGAGACTATCTTGGCGGCTGAAGAGCCCCAATGCTAAACTAATGGCAAAACTACAATAAAATATAAAACGGGTCCATTGCTATCGCACTTTGACATAACCAGGAAAGGTTATGATCTAACTGGACATATTCCGGACTAAGCATGAGCATAAGACGCAATATCAAGTACAGTACTAACTGTTCAGCTTTTACCTTAAGGAATGTTTACAGGGGATCATTTGCTACAACACGCCCTCTCGTAAGAACACTGGTTAAAGTCGAAAAGTAACAAGAAACTGGAGAATCCTTTATGATCCTTTATATTTATGAAATGTCCAATGGTACTACTTAAAATATTCCAGGAAAGATAAGAAATCTCCTCACATTTATGTTGTAAAAAACATGATCTATTGTTCACACCCAAAAATGCAACACCAAAAAAAATATCATGATCAGTAATTTACGTAAGCCCGCTTTCATAAACCTGCAAAGCATTATTTTCTGCTATAAAACACGTGACAGAACCTAGAAATTCTTATTTTTCTCCCGTTTGATCAAATTACCATGGTATATATGAAAATTTCATAATATGTCTGTCTGACTGTGCCGACTCTATATATCATCTGGATCAGAACGATTAAGTGCCTCCTGGCCGTTTCTATAACTGTTAAACAAAAACAATCTTAGTTTCTTCAGGCAAGTCGTGTGTAGAATGCTTTACTGAACAACGGCCAAAGACTCGTTAAAATAAAGTCTTTCTTTATGTTCTTTAACCAAACCAAATGACACTAATTAAGTTTAGAAGATTAAATATAGCCTCTTGGCTGAAACTTTCTAAATACTTACGACCGGCATCGATTTGTCATAAAAACAATAGTGGCCTGACCGTAAAAAATCATCTGTAACTAACTGACCAAACAAAGGATATGATACTAAAATGATTCAGGAAAGGTCTTATTTACAGAAAAAAAGAGAATCATTCTGCACAAAAAACTCCCCAGGGGTGGAAAGTGCTGTTGAATAAACCAAAACGATTTACAAGATACAACATATTATATTTGTTGTTAATACTGATGAAGGCCAATGCTGATTGCTGATAAAGAAATGTATTTTGAACAGATAATGATATCAGGCAAAGATGATAGAAAAAGGGTGTTTTGATGTGTATGCTCAAGATTGTCACAATGTCACCAGTATTCAAGTGAACGAAATTGTCTACAATACACAGGAAAGAGACATTGCAGACAGAGAAACTGGAAAAAAAGAATATTAATTAAATACAGTTCTCCATCAAGACGGTCCCAGTCTGATATTTTGGACAATTATCCATTAAGAATACTGATAAAATATGCGCAGTGTAGCATCAATGCCCAGACTAACCTCTAAAACCGGGACAGTAAATCTTAAATATATATAATAAATAAAAATAACTATTCCGTGAAAGTCACATAAGTTTAAGTTACCTTCTTATCAAAAGTAATAACTGACATAGGAGTTCTAGCTTATCCTGAAGTATACATGAACTTGAATGATTTTGTGAAAAGTACAACTGATATGCTTCAAGACTTGGCTGTTATGTATTATAAACATTTCCCTTGAAACAAATATGGAATGATATCAATAAAATACAACTTAATTATCTTCAGTTATTTTTATATAATTTATTATGTTCAACTGGCAACCAGACTTTCTTTTTCTTGTTTTATTCCATCTGCCTGGACTTCATCCAAGATATTGCGGAACGATTCAACACTGACGACTCCTTTCGGATGACGCTCTGCAGCCATATTGTAAATTTTATCAAATGTGTTCAGATCCATCTGCACACCAATGTTGAAGAAAACTTCCCTTATCTGAAAAAAATATGACACAAGTAGGAATACACTATCATGATGTACTGGTATGAAAGAAAGTGGCTGTATTGGCAGCATGAGTGAGTTGGCCATTTATGTCAGCAGTCAGTCAAGACCAAACAAAGTGGTCTTTACTGTAGGGTGGAAATATTACTTGGGTGGCCATCAGTTGGCGGTCTTCCATATGTAGAAAATCTCATAAGAAACAAATAACATGAATTAAATGACCATTATACATGACACCTCAACAAACCATTCTTTCTGTAAAAAGAGGTACTGAAAATAGTATGACAAAGATTGAAAATTAAATAAAATTATTAATATATCTGCAACTGCTTGGTAGATTTTTTTTTTCTGATAAAAAATTGCAATGGAATACTGACAGTAACTGACAGACCTGATTTTATACAAATAAACAATGATCACACCATAATATATATGTAGGCTGTGGAACTGGGCAATTTTGGACCAAGTGGTGGAACAGGGGAGGCGCGAAAAATTTGGTGCTGACATGGAGACTGATATCAGAAGAAGGTACATTTATTAACTTCTTTATGCTATGGAAATATTTTCTAATATTATATGGACTGCAAATTTCATTTTCGTTACACGCACCAAATTAAATTTTGATTGAGAAAGCTGCCAAAAGTTAATGTGCTGCCTCACAATGGCCAAGTCTGTCCCTGATCAGTCAGGAACCCAAATTCACTTAAATACAATAACATATATGTATATTGGGTATGCATAATGTAAAGAAATAGTCTCATTCAGTCTTATTTTCTTACCTCATCACGAGTCCTTGGGATGAGGAAATCCTTCTCGTATACTCCAAGTGTACTGTAGATGGAGGGATTCACCAAACCGTAGGCATCAGACTCATCACCGTAGTTTGTGCGGTCATCGATGCGGCGGATGCGGGGGGCAGGAAGGTCAGTTCGGATGGTTGGTACACCATATTTCCTGTAGCCTTGAACAAAGTTAGCAAGAAAATTAACCAAAATTAAATAAAGACTGGAAGAGAAATTATTAAAATGATGCAAACTCATAAGGACTACAGCTGTATAATATTTATAATAACTGACAAACAATTTCCGAATATAATGATTTACAAATTTACATTCTGAGAAATGTCTCCCGTTTCATACTTCTTTCTTATATTTAGGCAATTATTATAATAATGTAATTATCAAAACAAATTTAACTCTAAGAAAGTAGAGGGAACTGTTTTACTTGGCTTTATTATATTGAATTCTAAATATGGGATATTTAGTGTTGATCTGGCAAACAATGATATTTAAACCTTGTCCCATATCCAACTCCTGGGGCTAAATTTCCACCCAAATTTCAGGTTAAATTGAGAGACTAGTAAGTTTGAAACATGCAATATGGACATGGTAATAGGTAATTTCAGCACAGCATATTATATCATCAATGATGTAACAACAGCTAACTAAGCCATGTTAAAAAATGATGAGATCAATCCTACTTAATCTCTTCTTACATTTCCAAATATAACTTGTAAACATAAAATATACCAATCTAGCATAACTAATTTAATGCATATCTATGCATATGTATGATACACACCAAATGGCACATGGGCTAGGCAAATCTATTATGCCACATCCATTAATGCCATGTCATATATTCTAAATCCTAGGGGCTCATGTCTATAAACGAGTGACCAAAGCTTTCAAGAATTGCCCCATTCTGTTATAACTGTTTTATTGGTCAAGTGGTTTAGCAGTCTTACCTTTGGTGGAGATGCCACCAACCACAGCATTGATCATGCCAGCACTGGTACGATGTTCACCAATAGCTCTGTCAATCTGCTTCTGTAGTCGGGGCATGTCATCTTGTTTTGGTGATTGGCTGTCACCAAGATTCTCTGTGGGCGTCTTTGCTCTTTCACCTGTAACAAAACAGGTATATATTAAAAGTAAATCTTGTCCACAAAATTTGTTCAGCTGTAAAAATTTAGAAGAAATTTAAAAATAATTGGCCATATATATATTTTGCATTTGCATTATTATTAATAAATAGAATAGATATGGTATACAATTTTGTGATATATGTCAATAAAAGCACTGATTTATTAGTTTTATAATTTAATTATAATTATAATGGTTAGGAAGGATTGTGATTGTGCAGGATAACTGTAGGGAATATTATATCAATAAAATCAAATCTAGAATTTGTTTAGATTCTGAAAATCTTACTGAGAATCTGACTAACATTGTCTGATTATGATTTTGAACATAAAATATAATATGTAAAAAATATCACCAAAACACTTAACATGCATGCAGCATGTTTTCCATACTAACAATTCAGTTTCAATTCTCTATAGATTCACTTGCTTGCTCAATAAGGAATGTGTCTTCAGTCCCAACAAACACTAAGAACTGACCATGACACAAGTCAATTCTTTAAAACATGATACTCATTCAGAGATGAAGCAAACATGATACAAGCATGATGACTCCAATTATCTTGTCAAAGATACATCTGATTGCAAAGATGGAATATGTACGTCATACATCAAAACCAAGGAAGTGTACGTGCTGATCAATGCATTGTCTATTAATGATGTGATATCTTTGGACTGAATGGTCCTATAATTGTATTTCGTTTTTCAAACTTCATTGTTTGTTTTCTTGTTGTATACAATCAACGCACTCTGTAGAACAAATAAATGAAAAAAAAAAGAAAATTTGTGGAATTTAAGTTCCCCGCTTCTGCCTCTTGTTGTCTTTCATGCTTACCTGATCAATATGTTTCAGTTTTTATGTTTGCCTGAAGATGTCTCAACATGTCATAGTGGCTGTGTTTAGTTATCATCAGTGGTGCCCTGAAGATGTCTCCACATGTCATAATTTTGGTTGTGAAATAGAAACAAAATTATGACATGTTTTTGTTTTGGAGCTGGAGAGAATAAATTTTCAGACAGACACTCCAAAACCAATCCCAATCAAGGTATGCATAAGAGCAATCACTGACCCAAATTTGAATGAAACAGAATAATATTCAGGAAAGTTATCACCCAGAAACGAAAACCTGATGGACAGACAGGGGGACGACAGACAGACAGACAGACAAACCCAAATCAATGTCCCCTGTTCCGGGAAGCTGAGAAGATATATAAATATATATCTATATATACTCACCATTTTCCTGTAAACCAGATGGCATTTTGTCTTTCCAGTTGAGGAAGTTTGCGAACTCGATGTAGCTGATCAAGCCATCTTTATCAGCGTCACAGTATGACATCAGCTGTCCAAGTAGCTCGGGTTCAATGGGAAGGTTAAACTGGATGCAAGCTTCTCGTAAATCAGCCATATCAATACGACCTGGATACAAAAGCAAAATGATGTAGTCATTATGGGATGAATGGTCAGGAATGCCAACAACTCAGCCAGAATCGTGAATGCAAAAGTGTGGTTTTATATTAAATGATATCACAGACAATGTCAGTCTAAGCCTACTTTGCAATTTGTCTTCCTGGTCTTTTGAGGATGTTTTTTCTTCTCGGCTCCTTGGGGACTATACAACAACATCATAATAGAAGCCAGAAGGTTATTTGTTGTACATATGCCTGTACCCATAATACCCATAAACTGGGTGAAGAGAATGCACCATTGTGGTTAAGGCTTTGGCTAGGAGTCTTAGTGCAGATAATATATTAATCAAGTCAAAAGAAGTTATACCAGCAACTGTTTATATCTATGATAATCGTTTAAGATTTTGTGTAGATTTATCAATAATAATATAATATTAATTAAATTAGCTTATAATTTATAAAATGCTTGCTGTTAACAAGACTTGATCATGGTCTTAGGACAAGAAAAATTTTTGAGTAAAGACTATTTCAAACCTCATCAATTTTATGTATGTAATACCCACAAAATAGAAATTAATGTAGCTTTGTGTTATCAATTATGCTGTATACTTACCTGACCCATTACGGTCATAGAATCTGAAGGCTGCCAGGAGATCCTCGAAATTGTGATAGTTGGCCTTCTTCAGGTGCTGTCTGATGGCTGCGAGGACCCCACGCTGACGGTCCTTCCCCCGTAGGTAACTGTCAGGGTTACGTGTGTGGATCAAGTCACCTGCTCCGTACTCGTCAGGTTTTACGAGGATTCCAAATGTGTGGTCTGGTGGAACATTGAGTGTATCTTTGATCCTGAAACAAAATGAAAATAGTTGTTACATTTAATAATCACAGGGTGTCTTTCTGTGTTTGTTTCTACAAACTACCGTAAGTGCAGAGCAGAAGTCGCATCCCTATGACAAGACTTTTGGTTAATGCTAGTGTAGTCTTTTCCCTTGCACTGGTGTCACTTATGTCTTGCAATCACAAATAGTTATTAATAGAGCTGTTTCAAAGTGATTAATGTCTGTAAACAGTAGTTCATATTTAAGTCTTTTCATTTAATTTAATATATAAAGACAAACATATTAATTATATCGGAAAAATCAAGGCTTGTGTATAAAATGCTGATCTTAACCTAATAAACACAACTGTGAAGATCCAAAATACAGAATCAATGGTCCTAAAACACCATGCAGTGTTGTATCAACTTTGCTCTATTAGGTTTAAGGTTTCCTACATGAAAATTAGTGGTGATATTGACAGATGATCATTCAATGTAGACTTCCTAAATTGCCATAAATATATAATATATAATACTGGTGTTTCCCTGCACACTTCAAAATAAGCAAATTTACAAAAAAATATACTTTTTATATTACTGAGCTAACAATACAAAATTACTGTCAGCAACTTCTATATGCAAACCATATACTTATGCCTTGTGCACTATGGGATGCACATAAAAGATATAAATAAAAAAAAAACTTCCTACATGTAAGCAATGAACCAGACGTGCAGAGCTGTTTGACAGAATTTAAAGGAATTAGAAATGATCTTTCAATTTTCAGGTCGCTCATCTGAATGGAAACAAGAAAATGATTCATGCATCTATCAAATACCATATCCAGATGACAAATTGGGGTTATTATGTCCTTATACAATATATATATATATCTAAGAAGTATCATAGAAAAAATGTTGTGGCATGCAGAAATGGATCAGGATGCACAAGCAATAATTTTGTGAGCTGTGGGATATTTTTATAAATCAAATGATGCAAAGGTGTAAGGGGATTAACACTGTGTACACACTGAACATAATAACTCACGGGTCATGAACTTTTCCTAGCTGTGGTTGTGTCCTTTCTCGGAAGTCGTCAACTCTTTTTGATACAATCTGTGCTGCTTTTTCCTGCTGCGTATCATTCAGCCATTTTAGTGTTTTCCGTACGTGGCGTCCGTCGTTCTCGTGGGGAGTTGGAATACCAAATTTCCCATCTTTGGCATAGCTGGCTGATTTGTAGCTCCTGCAACACTGCTCACCGGGACGATAGCTGCGGTGTGACCTCAGGTAAAGGTCATGTCCTACTTCATATTCATTGTTGACTTCTCCGAAAGATTTGTCTGGATTAACCAGCTCTCCAGCTGTACCCACTGAAAAATTACAAAAAATTGTGTTATGGTAAATGAACTAAAATTGAACTACTGGGTATACAAATTTGGATAAATGTATGGACAATTACCTGAAAACAGATGTATACAACCTTCTGCTGTTCAGAGGGCCAATAAGGCTTCCTCCAGATGCACCTGTAACTCCCTTATTTGGCCAGATTCCATGAGATCAAACATACAGCATCTTTATTATATTGTCAGTTCTATAGTTTGGCTTTTTTTCAACTTATCTAAAGCAAACCTTGTCTGAACCAGATCTATAAATTTGTAGAGATACAACAACAGATTTGCAATATATTTACCTGCAATATAAGTGCAAAAAGTGTTAGAATTCACATGAATTGTTATGGTGAAGGGATTATACTGTGGACAAAACTGCACATATGTGCAATAGCAATGTCTAATAAACACTGCTAAATAATGCAATTCCCAGTGAAATAGAAATGACCACAGTGCAATTACATATTTTTCTTTATTTATGGAATTAATTCTGATGCTCATATAAATGTGCACTAAAGGAGATAAAACCTATTTATTTAATTGTAAGATGTTGCAACATATTCAAGCTTGCTAAAAGTAGACAGTCAAAACTGCATCATTTAATGTACCAGGGGAGTTGTATACAATAACGCCTTTCCGCCTGTCTCAGAAAGGCAAACATATACACAGAAAAGCAGTTTTCATTCTGTGATTTCTGTTAGAAAGAAAAATACTTAGTTATTTTCCACATTAATAGCTGATAAGTAGTAACACACATGATACAAAACGAAATATTTACAGGTGGTATTCCAATGACTCCCTATATTTCCTATATTTATTTATGAAAAATGGTCTATAATTTCTTATATTTTCTGACATTTAGACCCTCATCTCTTATATTTTCCTGTTTTTTTTTCACTGCACAATCATGTTTCTGATATAAGTTTTTTTTTGCATGCAAATGTACATGTAGGATGGCATATAAGATGGCAGTATCAGGTTTACACTGAGCTAAGTGTGACTGAACCTTTGAAAGGATGCATCTTTACGGGGAAAGTCAAATTTATCTGCAGAAAGACAAATCCTGTATTAATGCCTATCTCTTGAAAAGGTGAAAATGTCTAAGTATTACGATCCCTGGGTACAGTTGGCAACATATTGCTATGACTTTCAATAGATTCAGGCCTGAATTCAGAACTGCAGCTTAAAAAGTGTTCCTCACCAAAACTCATATCATAATGTACAATCTGGCAAATGGCACCAACAAACAAGCACAGGTAATAAACAATGTCAGCCTTAAAAAATAATCTAATACCTTTTTCAGTCCTGATTCCAAATCGTGTGTTGATTGGGTCTAAACCTTGTGGGAATCCTACGCTCTGGTCATGTGACCTTCCAAGTGGCGCTCTCTGGTGGGAAGCATAAAGAGATTCCTTCTTGTTTATCAGTGACTGCTGGTAGCGGGTTTTAGGGTCCGGGTTGACCAGCTCTCCTGATTTTAAGGAAGGATTTATACAAACGCCATGAGTCATCTGTGCAGCTAACTTCAGATGTGGGTCGTTTGCTCGTCCATAAAATACTCGTGATTTGCCCGCATCTGGTCTGAAGGTGGCTCTGAATTTCCTAACGACCCCAGGGGAATCAGGCTGAAAATGTGCAGAAATGTTATACATGATCATCCTTGAACTTTTTATTTTGAATCTGAGATAAGATGTATTTAGTTACAACAGCTATAAATTAATGGTATTTTCATTACATTCATCTATATTTAATTTTCAGGATAAATTATCCAAAATCTATATTTTTGCATAAAACTATAGAATCAGTTATCTGAGACATCTGACCAAAATTTATTTTCCAACTGACAAACATCTTATTTGTAATCTGAATTACCATTTTGCATTTTACTGGAACCATTTTTGTACAAGGTAAAATAAATGAACATGTATACTGAATCAGAATAAAAAGCAGCCTCCCAGTGAGGCCACACATTTTCAAATGAGAACCAGTTCCTTGGTGATGTTGCTAATTTGTGTTGTTGCCTTGATTCTTTAAAATTCTTAAAGATATGAAAAATGAACTCAAATCTGTATTGATTACATTCGCCATAACAAGATTTGAATGATTTTTTATTACTTGCACACCTGCAAAAATTCTAAATATTGTGTTTTGACCAGTAGATTAAAAAAAAAAAAATTACCTGATGGCATAATATTTTTGCAAACAGGGTCTCTTACACAATTAATTATTTGTTGTGTGGTCTTACTTACCCTTTCTACTGGTTGCATGCACAGCTGAGCTGAGTCAGATGTGGCAGTAAGCTTACCAGCCTGAGAAAAAAAGTAATCATAAAAACTTATTCCTATAATTTGCATGTATCCTGAATTTTAATAATCTGCTCAAAGCACCTGACAAAAATGAAAACATGAATAAAAATACATCATATATGAAATTATTAAATATATGCTTAGACATAAAATCACCACATAAATTAATATCTACAAATAATTTCTTCCTGGATAATAATACAATTAAGCAATTTTGTGAGCCAAGTAATATTCAAATCTAATCAATCACTGCGTAATATCCAAGGAAGGATTTATATACAGTGATTTTATTTGCTGTATAACAAAGCTAACTACAAAATGTGTATTGTTTATCTGTACCTAGGTATGAGCTAGAAATATATCTGAAAATGATATAAAAATTACTGTTAATGCAATAATTAAAATTAATTGATCATTGCATGCTTAATTTGACGCATTGATCATTTGATGCATTGTTAAAGCCCTAATAATTTAAGCTAAAGCGAAAAATGTTATCCTAGTAGGATATGAAAATTGGGACATTTTTTCTCCTCAGATGATTCTTTAGGGATACTGTTTTCTAAACTGTCAATTAAGACACTTGATAAAATTCATCTGCCTAATGTGTGGGTCACCTGCTCGAATGAAATTTGTTTACTGACTATGAATTATTATTAATATGCTGAAAATGATCATACTGCTAGTCCTTGAGTAAGTACCTGTTTAAGGATACAGGGAGTTGCAGGCTACTAAGCTTCACCGATGCTTAACTGCACATGTCTCCTTATTACCCTAGGACTAACTATTAACTAAGCGATTTTTTTTTAAATAAGCGACTTGCCCAATACCACAGACTGGAGGCTGATCATTGCTGGACCAAAGCCCAGCAATACCCTACCCAGCTGGTGACCAATTCACTGCCATGACCCTCCTGATCATTAGAGCAGCCTATCTTGTTATGGGGGGAAGAGTGGGTTAGTCTGTTTTAATGAAAGCGGGGTGGTAGATAGCTGTGCTGTTTTACAATAGAACAGATCATACTAAATGTCAAACTCAGCTATTATACTCACGGCTCTTGTTTCTGGGTTTCTGTCTTTGAAGCGACCTTCATAAATACTTCTTGTTTGAATGTCAGGGAGTTTAACTGGAGGTCTTTCAGTTTCCATAGCTGCCATGATGTGTTACTGCAAGAATAAAACATTTGAAAATAACTGCATACAAAGATTTTATAGTTGATTAAAAGATAATGGGGGTCACCTGAAATGCTCCACTTAAAACACTGGTGCTTTGCAGACTTGTGAAGGAGATAAACTCACTTTATGTCAAATTTGTAGTCAAACCATAGATTAATAAATCATCATTGAATATATTGACGCTAGACTGTGTCATAATTTATTTTACAAAATTATGTCATGTTTTGTACAACTAAACAATATATAATTGAAGTCCAAGGCATGATGTTGACTGGCGACCATGTTTGTTGGTGAACCAACTACAACAGGAAACACACTTGTTTGACTATTTCATATGATTACTATACAGTATTACACAGATTTAACAGATATTCAACAAATTATGCAAGTTTGTTTTACTTCAGATTTGAAGTTTGGTATATGTCTCACAGATTTTCATCACAGGTATCCAAAACATCCTAGTTTTGGGTTTTTGGAGGACAGTAAAATTGTGAAGTGCCCCCTGTGGCTAAAATGCAGAACTATTTATTCATTTGGAAAAGTTGTAATTCTTCATGTTGACCAAATTTGTGCTCCAACAGAACTTTTGCAGAGAATCCCTGACCCATTCCCTTTTATAATAATAAAAAATTTTCCAGTAATGAGCACATTCCAACTGGATAATTTCTCAGGACATAAAAATAAGCAGTACTTGTAGAAAAGCAGTAATTTATGTGACACATAAATATATTCCATTTCAGATGTGTTACTGTGAGGCAGTATATTCTCTAATTTTTACATTAATACCTAGCTCAAACATAGACCTTCATGTCCTACAAATCTGTTGGACAGATATTTAGATCCATGAGCGTAACATAAATTCATTGTAGAACTATCGCAATCAATTGGTGATGATAGTTTCAGAGACCTCAACTGACATGACAAACACAGCATTTATGTGACCTGGTGTATTGGGCCACAATTCCTGTCAATTAGGAGATGCCTAGCCTGATTTGCCAAATAAATGTGATAGATGTAGCTGCTGGCTGTAACATTGCATGTTGTGCACAGGGGTTACTCAAGTGCTGTACCTGCCATTTCAGTCTTGGGCCTTTCATAACAAATTTCTTGCAATAGGAGGAACATGTTTCAGAATATGGTCTACATACGAAATATGGCAAAGGGGTGTTGAATAAATTGTGTGCTTACAGTTACTGAACTATTATTAAATTATCCATGGATATAGATGGGGTCCAGGGAACCTGTTAGGGTTGGGGTGGCATACCCCATCTGACATTTTATATTAATGTAAAAATAATTGAAATAGTTTTCGTTTTACTCAGTAGATGGCGCTTGGCAACAAAACAAAACATCTAAATCACCCTGTTCTATATATAGGTCTTCCAAGGCACAGTTAATAGGGTGTGGGACTCCTCATAAAACTGTGGGTTTGATTCCAGACAGAGACAACTTCTGAAATTCACTGACAATTCATGTTTGGAAAACAGTTATACATAGTCTGTCCCAATACCTGTGTCCGCATGTTTTTTTTGCAATAACTGTTGTAAGAGTAATCATTTTACCTAAAATGTTTGCAGCTGTTCAGCCAATTTTATGCAAAGTAATAATATATCAAGTAAAAATTATTCAGTCTGAGATGCTTTACATTGTTTATACTGATGACCCTTGGATGGTGTCTTTCAGGTACAGCTGGATGATAAGTTTACGCATAGAAGACTTACTACTAGTACACCTAGTCAATAATGATGTCACAAAGGCGTCGCAAAGGTCAGCCATGTGTGACTTTGCATGACTGACATCATCAGCTGGAATGACTTAAATATATGTCTGTTCTTCTGTGATTCAGATATCTCGATCATCACAAACTGTTTTCTCATATTTTTGGAATGTCTCGTACATATTTAATGCAGGGTAAAAACATTTTTCACTGTGTTAGGTCGCAAGTTTAATACTGTCTCTGTTAATATAAAATCTCTAAAAAATTATCACAGATAAACATGATGAAAAGTGCTTGGACGGGGACGGACTGTACACTATAGTCCGCCCCATCCCACCCTTATAGTATAGTGCAGTATAGCCCATAGCTTTCGTGCTCTCTCCTTACGCTTCGGTTCCCTCCGCTGAGAGAGCCCTAGTACGAGGTGTTTGAAAATTGGAGACATGTCACTGGACAATAAAACAATAATCTCCCAGCTAAAAATGTGTCATATATAAGGATACAAACATATTTGTGTCATATGGCAACATAACATACCACTTTAAAATTGTCATGTCCATTAACAGTTGCATAAGGTAGGTCTTGATCTCAAGCGGTAAAAACAAGCATGTCTGGAGGGGATTTCCTTGGGGTTCCCAACATAAAACGTCATACCCGTTGTCAACCTCCAGCGCAGAGTCAAGATATCTTGTGTTTATCCTAAACATTCATGAAAAATTTCTGTACGGAGAATCATGCATCACACGTACCACACGGTGACTGTCCCAACTTTAGGAACAACTGTCAGGTCCAGGGAAGGTAAACTTTTAAAATGAGTACGGTTTAGGCACCCTAGCAGGGGTTACAACAAAATTTCTTGTTCAGGCGAATACATTGACAATTTTTGCCCCAGAATGCGAAAGTTTCCCTGTAACAAACACAATATTTAATTTTATAGGAATTTTTGCCCAGTACAGGATTTAAGTTCTCCAGTTTACTTGAAGCTTCGGCAGAACTATAGAAACCGGGCTTCAGCCTACGGCCTGTACAACGAGTGTCACATAATAAATTGTTTCCTGGAAAAAGCCGATACATATCATTTTCCTCAGAATTCCCGTATTTAATTTTGCTCATAGGTGGAGTTTATTATATTAGAGGAGGAGGGGTCCAGGGAACCTGGGTACCCGGTCTGAACGGGGGTGTGGGGGCGGAGCCCCCACCTAAAGCTTAATTTTCCTGTTAAAATAGTAAATGGTTTCCCATTTTCGTGATAGATGCCTCTTCAATCGCAGATATAAATGAACAAAACTTGCTCCTTCTGGTATCTCGTCTTCACGGCTCATTTAGTAGCGTGTAGGGCTCCTAGTCTAGAGATCGTAGGTTCGATTCCCGATTCAGGCGACTTCTGATGCTTAGTACTTGTTTATGTTAGAAGAGGTGAATGTAGGGACATCTACAGGGAAAAGAAGGAGTTAAAATAGGGAATGAGAGGAGACAATTTTATTTATATGTTCCTCAATAGAAGCGAAGCCCGCGTTCTATAGTGGCTCCGAAGCTTCATATGCGACGGGTATCTATGGAATTGATACATACGCCACATTATAACATGCACTTAAGTGTAGTATACAGGTAATAAATGAGGAAATAAGCAGAGAAAATGAGCATTTTTTACCCCTTATAATATGGACCAGATTCCTGGAAAGATGTACAAAAAACATTTGGTCAATCGTCGATAAATCATAATGTCCGTCCAGCAGAAAGATATCACACTTACTGAACATGAACTTGATGAAGGTCCATGTGTATGGAGTGTCACACTCACAGTGTGGGTTAAACAACCTGTTGCTTTAAAGTATATTAATAATTGTTACATTTTGCGGTTTACATTTGGGTATTACTTACCTTTGTTTTCAAAATATCAAACTTATTGTAGATCCTGTTATCTTCTTAGTTTCTGCACTGAAAGGCTATATAATACTGATGGAACAAACAAATCCCCCACTTAAAAACTGCCCTCCCAAGATTTACCACAACCTGTCTGTTGTGTTTTACGTAGCAACCAGGTCAAAGGTCATAATCTCAAAACCAGGTTTCCCCTTAACAAGACGTTCTATACGTTTAACATAATAAATGAGATATCAAAACCTGTTTTGATTGCGTAAAATTAATCCATCATGAAATTTAAAAATTATTAAGATATTATTACAGTGGTTCACAGAAATTTTGAGATATCATATAGCACTATTTCCGGTTCCTGTATGACGTACAAGTGGGGATGATCTTTGTAATCTAAGGTGCCCAGAGGAAAGAGAAGTGCTTCCGCTTCAATGTCAACATAAGACGGAAATTTACATTTGAAAGGTTCTCAGGTAACAATATTGACACTATGATCATAATTACTTATAGACATAACATATGGCGCAGTAGTTTTCACGGTAAAATGGCGTATGTATGTATTTTAGTGCGTTTTATCATGGACTTGAAATATATTCATACACCGGAAGTAGTCCCGAATCTGCATAGAGGGTGGTTCGATGAATTGGATTGTATTTTGACAACTGTTTACATGCCAATTTCCCTCTAATAATTACTTACAGAAGCCAACGTACTCTAAGGAATAATAGGGTAGGTAATAACACCATTATGTGGCCGTATTGACGCCATTTTCATTGCCAAACGGGGCTGTTTAGTCCCCCATTTCTCTCTCCCCTCCCCCTTGCGACTTTGACAGCCATGAAAGAGAGTTCTTGATTGGACGTTTACTCTCACGTTGGGATGAGATCACTTCTCAAAGACTTTGTTTAGGACCTGAACTTAGACCAGACAGCCATATGCGCAGTAAAAATTGTCCAGCCACGATATTAGAGGTTGCCTTTGTATGCAAGGTAGGTACAGAACCATCACCAAAGCGCATATACTGTCATCCGCTACTGCAAACACTCCCACCGAATCTGATGTTGGTTTGTTATGGGTAGCTGCGCAGGAATTCCTTCAATCCTTGCTCATGTTTATCTCCTGTCAGATTTTACTATGGTCGGGCTAGGGTAGGTGTACTTTGTCATTGTTACATAAATGAACATTTTGACAGGGTTCCCAATTTCTCTAGGCTGTGTTTTCTCCCATGTGTGTAATACATTTCCTGGTGGAGGTGTTCACGTTTGTTTTTCAGAGGATGTGTTGATTTTCTTTGGTTATTAAATTTGCTTGGTTTTGAAATGTTGTCCTCCTCATTCAAGTTATTGACTGTTAAGTAATGGTAAAACAAGAGAAACCAAGGTCCATATTGTGTGTATAAAGAATTTGTTGATAATTAAAACTTTTTTAGCCTGCTGCTGTTTGTTTAGTGTAAAAGTGATTTGCTATTCTCCATTCCAACACCCTAGTCCACCTGATTTTAATACAGTGCACAGTGTGTACTGATGCTTACCTTTATTAATCTAAGAAGTAAGTCTGGCAGTTATCTTATAGCAAAATAATGCTCTCTCCCATTTATGGCTGCAATTCGCCCGACACGGGCTCCATCCATCATCTGTGATGGAGTCTGACCGTCCGCCAGGGAGAGTCCACCCTGCGGTATTTGGAGGGACCTGTAAAATGAAACTACAGTGCTTGTTATGCGATAGAGAAGCAGTCTTGTATTCATATATAGAAATGAACTTAATGTGTATCAAATTATATCAATATATCACCTTTATGTGAGCCTGTAGATGTTTTTTTATCCCTGAACTCCTTGAATTCAGTTGTTGCCATCCTTCCATGCAGAAGTTGTATATATACCGGATTGAGCCGAAGCAATATCTGATTTCATTTTGAGTAAGTGCCCATACTTTCTTGTATATTAGTTATTCTGCAGAAGATTTAGTCCCAACAGCCTTAGCATCGGTATCAGTGATAATATGTGAAGGTTGTTGGGTGTCCTCACGCTACACAAGGCACATACATTTCTGAGGGTTTGCATGTATTTGTGCAAACTTTCATGACAATTAACTTTTTGGAGGCTGTAGCACTTGACACTTGTTCACTATATGTGAGCACTGCAGACTGTAGCAAGGCTTCCATTAGCCCTAGCTCTCGTGCTCACATATTACGGTACACTGTGCAAGAGCCCTAGAAGTTGATTTAATAAAACTGGACACATTCCACATGAAATTAAATTCTTATATTTCCCCTGAAAATGTTGTATTAGTTATGAAATAAAGATATTCTTATCAAATGCCCAAATAACATACCACTTAGTGTTTGTCCACTTTAAAAGTTGATTAGAATAATACATTGTCCTTATAAAAGGTGATACACAGGGAACAATGTCTGCTCTGGGTTTTCCCACAACCACAGCTGGCCAGCAGCCGCATGTGTAACCAATTGAAACAGGCCATTTTGGCTCAGCAAGCAAAGTTCACACAGTTCATTGTGTCCGATTCTGAGACAGTTTCAAGCACCAGGGTTGCAAAGTTTTATAAGCGAGTCTTGTATAGATACAAAAACATAATATTTAGCTGAATTTCTTGCTCATTCAAAGCACTATATCTTTCAAAGAATACTTAAGTTTTCTTGTCATAAATACTATATTTGATTTTTACACTTTTTTTCCTGACAAGTTATCCAGTTTACTCTGAAGCTTTTAATGCAGCAAGATCCTGGATATTGTTGTATATAATGCATATAGGCTTCCATATGATTAATTCAGAAAGGAATATGACCAAACAGATGCACATTCTTATGAGTTGCAACATATCAGTTACAACCTAAGCTGATGGTCTCAAATTACTTACATTAGACAGTTTGTAGTGGTATTTGTGTTTCATATGTTTGTAACATCTGTATGCATCCCTCTTGCATTGCTTGGTGAAACGGGTATGGCCACATTCTGACGCCATTATTTTTGCACCTCTTTCTAGGCAGGTCAATAATGCCATGGCATCACGAAGTAAATATGTTTATTTCATGCTTGTTTAAATCATCATAAAGCACCACTACATTACCTTTGTAGTGACAAACAAATATATTTGAAAGAAATATTGCCAAAAAATAATTTGACATTTGTGTTAGATGGTGACGATTAAAGCTAGGAGTGACTCATTTTCATTAAAAATAAAAGGTTTTAGACTATAAATACATATTGTGGAAGTGGTTAATTTTGCGTGTCTGAATTTTCGTCCCCTTTTTTTTTTAGTCCAGCCAGATTGCGATCCTGTCTTTCTTGCTTCAGGATCTTTATCTGGGCTGGACATATCTGTCCAGCCTAGATTACAATCCTAAACTTGACCAGCCCATATTGCGATCCATGCTTTTACTATCACAGGAGTGAAACATTGGATGTTTTACCAACTTGTTTGGTATTGCATGGTACCATTTCCCCATAATAAATACATTTATAATACAAAAAGGCACTTCACTCCTTCCTATCACAGGAGTGAAACATGGAATGTTTCACCAACTTATTTAGTTTTGCATGGTACCATTTCTCCATATTAAATACAATATAGGCCTAATATATATAGGTTCATTAAAAAAAATGTTGCTTGTTGAAAAAAGGTAAAAAAAAAGAAACAATTTTAGGCAGTTGCTAAAAAGCAAAGCCAATGTAAGTCATCATGCAATCCCAAGTAATTATTTTGAAATTAACCTTGAAGTGTTCATCTAAATATTATACTTTTATCCGTCATGGATCTTTTAAAAATTCAATATTTTTTTAAAACTTTAATAGTATGTATTATATATACAGTGGAACCCCACAATTACAACCACCTTGGGGACTGACCTGGATCGTATATTTGGGACCAAGAAAAGTGGTGTAATTATGGCGTTGGTCGTAATTGCGGGGTGGTCGCAAGGCGGGGTTCCACTGTATTTGTTTCCAGTAGTTGTTCTGCTTGACTCATTGGATTTGGTCTGATTAATTAGTTACCTATTCATGGTGCCTGGAATCCTGTGATCTTTCCATGTGCTTAAATAAACTGACTGATATGATTCATAACTATAGCAAGCTATATTAAAATAAAAATTGTTGTGATCTTTGTTTCATGTTTTTATAATACCTTTCACAAAATTTGTCTACTATAAACATGAAAAACATAAGTGCATAACCATGTAATTTTATGAGTACATTGGATAATATACAATCACTGGGTTACATGCAACAAAGTGGCCCAATTTTGTAATGTACCCTTGAAGGGTTATAGACCATTTCATGATCTTAAATGACAGAAGTCATATTTCAAACTCAAATCATTGAGATACTGTTTGATACCTTGTATATCACTTTGTTTAGTGCAACCCCTTGTAACATGAATAAACAGTATTTCAGATCCACTCTTATTTCTATAGGTCTGGCAATTGCACAGCATTTTTATGCTACTTTTATTATGTCCTTAGTGAAAAAGCTTTAAAATTAAGTTCTTTTTCTTGAGATGTTTGTTATAATCCACCTTGTAAGAAGTAGGCTCAAAGTGTTAATTTTTAAAACATAAAATTTTAGCAGAGAAACATGTACAAAGATCCATATTCAGTGTTGCTCCTAGAGTGCGGCATTGCGGCAATGCAGCAATATTTTTGGCCATGTCCCTTTGTTTCTAGGCAAGCGCGCCCATGTGGACGCAATATTTTCACATGCGTCCCCTTAAAGTTTAAATAATGCGACCCTTAAACGAACGTAGTTATATGAAAGATTTGCGGGAATCCTCCGGTAGGAATCTCTGAGAAAACCATATATGCGGGATTACATGATACACATGCTGTGACACTGATTGAATGGTAACACCATCGATGTCAAGAATGCATCGCCTCTGGGTTGGTCCACACATAAGAAGGGGTTGCACATACACTAAGAGATTGATGTTCTTGTGGTCGGGATAAAGTGGCAAGCGAGTGTCCAGAGCTCGACAGGATGTTGTTTAGCCTACATAATCTCACATTAAGATGCATTTTAATCATTTAAAAATTAATATGAAAAAAATATATATTTATTTATTAAAAGAAGTTTAGAAAGTGCACCCACGGTCTACATGATCAATCTTTACGACATTTTCCCTATAAGATAATCCGCGATGTAAGGTTGGAAACGTGCTCCCCGGCATTTCGAAATGTTCTTATTTCATGATGCCAGGCAGTTCTCAACAGCGTATACAGTTAAGAAATACACCAGGTTGATCATATAAATTACATTATAATGCCTCAGATGATTACGATTGCTCAGACGATTATTTAGCTCAAGGCAACTCAGTTCAGGTCTCCCACATTCGCAAACTACCGGTCTATGCCTGTCGTGACATCATTTCTTGGAAGACAAGCCAATCGATAGCCGCTCTTTTTTCTATATTTGCATATTTCTATCCTGGACTGAACGTTTAATTTGAATCATAGGCATATGACTATGATTTGAATGGGAACTTCCTCGTAATTTTCAAGCCTCATGGACACATGATCTCTTAGCCCTAGTACCTGTCCTCTCTTACTACGCTATATATACGCTGTGCGAGATACCGCCGCATTTAATGCAGCTAGTGATCTCTCTGTTCCCTGGTATGTATAAAGAAGCCTGAGCCCGGGAATATACTTCGACGAAAGTGCTGACTGAATTACTTCACTATCGCGGTTTAATTGATATGAAAATGTCGTAACTAAGAAGAACCCAACTATTTCATTGTTACTTGTTTTTCATTTTCTCTGACCAATAATATGGACATTTAATCGTTTGTTACTGGTTGAACTAGTAGTTAAAGCTGCTGCCGCGCCGGCAGCATATTTTCCCGGTTAAGCTAACATCGTTTCCACGGCGACGTACATCTAGGCTAACACGGGTATATACCGACAGAAAGATTCAGTTACTGATCTAAATAGTTCGAATGTTTTATTTTTTAAAAGAAATTGTGGTGTCTGGTCTTTTGATACTTGCATTAGAATTATAGGCCTAATAATGTAGCACCGGCCGCAAACTTTCCCGGCTAAACATGTAGGCCAAACATCGTTGCACGGCACCGCCAACGCATAAATGACACGTCGTGGGAACCAAAATTTCGACGATTATTCCTTTCATACTTTCATACAAACAATTATGTAATATGCAGTGGTGACGCTGGCAGCAAAATTCTCATTGTACCACGACAGCTTACGCTAGCACGGCCGACTTTCTGAATAACCTATTCTTATCAAATTTATCGACAGTGAATAAACCCCTGCCTAAATGTGTATATCCTTTGTCCATATTGAGTTGTTCACAACATTAAGTTTCGATATTGATTTGCCACTTTGAATGGCACCAGTTGTTGCGCGATCCGTCAATTAGCAATGAACATGATTGTATGTCACCACTTTGCAATCTGTACATCAATGTACCGTTATTATTGATCTTGAGACATGAATTGTATTGCCTTCAGTTTTAATGCGACTTATAAGTGATTACATGTAAAACATGTAACAATTCCAACCTTTACAAATATTAATAATTCATTCCAAATGCCCAAAACATACTACATTCATATTACATAGATTATTTTAAGATAATATTTTGCTTCGAAGACATTGTCCCCACCTAATTTTGGTGTGTCCCCCAGAAATTACATAAAGGGGCCCGGTGTCCCTTTGCTTTTCATGCCTAGGAGCAACACTGATATTGTTAATTGCTGCCATTGTAGATTTCCAGAGGGGAAAAGTGTGTTGAAAGAGCACACTTCAAGCACTGGTGCAACCGCCATTTTCAAGGCTGAACAGATTGGTGCCAACAAACTACTATTAACTGCCTATGTGTAGTATAATTGTATTTATTATGGATAAATGGAACCCATGCAATACTAAATAAGTTGGTAAAACATCCAATGTTTCACTCCTGTGATAGTAAAAGCATGGATCGCAATATGGGCTGGTCAAGTTAAGGATTGTAATCTAGGCTGGACAGATCTTAGATCCGTCCAGCTCATATTGCGATCCTGAAGCAAGAAAGACAGGATTGTAGTCTGGCAGGACTAAACTGGGATCGCAATTTGGGCTGGACAGATCTAAGATCCGTCCAGATCGCAATTTGGGCCTTGACACACACACACACACACACACATATATATATATAAATAAATATATATATATATATATATATATATATATATATATATATATATATATATATATATGGGTCCACATATCACTGATGTCACCTGTACATAAGGAAACCCAGTACAGAGGACACAGAGATTTCAGATCTGGCGGGTACTCCTGATGCCTTCAGTGATCCATGCGTAGCACAACATAAGGAAGCAGAGATCATTTTACATGAGTCCTGATAAGGTCGATGTTTGGTTAACTACAAGTGTGTCCATATCATAAAATGTGGGGGCACATCTATAGCTTCCTGATTGTAGCATTTGTTTCATAGCTCATTGCATGCCATACATTTATTTCTGATGTTTCTTTCAAATCCTGGTTTGCAGGGAAGTCCTGTGCAAAACTATAACCTTTGGTGGCTGTTGCCTAATGATAAGAGCTGGTCAAACAGTGCCGTTGATCTTAGATCCTCTTTGCAGGATGAATGAACTGATGAAACATTCTAAGCTGCATGATATTTAACAAGAGCAGAGATTACAAATTGCATGATTTCATGACAAGTTGACAGCTGTTGTGTTATTTTGTATGACTAACAGTTCTTCATGACTGTATGTTTTATAGCAATGGTGGTTCATTCATCAAATAAAAATGAAAAACTGTATATTAAGTTTTTGCACTGTTTGTAATGCCAAGCTCCCTATTCATAATAATGACAATATTGTTTTGAGTTGACTTACAGTAAAGATTCCACACAAGCAAGGTTCGCATTTGACCCTGATAAAAACCTATTATCCAACCCAATTGGTAACACCTGGGTATTTTGCCCAGTTCATTACAAAGGCATTTTTTGTGCTTTTATCAAGTTGGACCCAAGTCTAGTCACTTTCTGATTGATCAGGAGAAGTTGTACATACATTTTGTGAATGCTGGTAATGGTAGCACGCCACTCTGACCATGTCACCCCCACCTAAAAGTTGCTTTTTACCACAGGCACTTTGAATTCATGTATGGCTGCACAGATCACATCACTCACATCAGTAGGCATTAGGGGCAAACCCCAGGAATCCTTGGTTATATCGGGTAAAGACTATTTTTTACCCAGCCTCGATTTCACTGTTGAATGAAAGACCTAATTTTACCTTGGTGGAAGACCATGTTTTAACCGGATGTTGGGTAAAACCTGTGTACCCTGCACACAGGCTAGACACAGAACACAGGTTATCTGGCAGGATTGTGGACAAGGAAAGGAGGGGGGATGCAGCCCAAAACACTTTTGCTAAGAGGCTGGAACACCTATTAAAGTGACAAAGACTGTGACATGCAGACTGACTGCCATACAAAGAACCCTTGAAATGGCATATATAATTGGCATTTACATTTAGTTTTCATCTATTACCAGTATTACTAGTTATTGACAAGATGCAGTTCTGTGCTTCCGTTAGCCGCTCGCCACGTTGCCAAATGTGCGTAATTTGTCGAAAATGCGAGGAAATTTTTTGTAGAAATCACCTCGGTTGTGATTAAAAATAATACACAAATCCCCTTGAAAATATGGTTGAAATACAGTTAATATACAGCAATATGGTCTTGTAACACCCGCCGCTATAGTCAGCAAAATATATGCTTTCCTTGAAAGGAGAAGTTCTTCAGTCAAGCTATAACTGCTAAAGGTCGTTTCATGTGTTCTGGTGCGCGCTTCATGTCAGAGACAGCATCAAGTGTGGACATATAATCTGACTTGTGAGGGGTAAGTAATGTCAGTAAAGATAACAGAATTCTTCACTCGTTCTGACACAGGACGGCCGTCGTCTGAGCATGTTGTGAATTATGCAACCAATCAGACCGATCACACAGGCCTCATCAGTATTGCTACTAGTTTTCACACCATAGTAAACCTATAGTCCAGTAATAGCAATTAAAAGTAATAGCAATTAATTTATTATCCTCTTACTTTTACTATTATTCATAATTTTTTTATCACTTTTTTCTATTAGTGTCTATTACTGATTAAAAGTTTTGGAATTACAGCCTATTGCTATGATCTATAATATGTAATGTATTAATCAGCTGAAAAGATTAAATTCATTAAACATTTCCTGTGGCCAACCAAAGTGAGCTGTGGCTAATGATTTTCCCACCTAATTAGCCACAGATGCTAACCAGTTTCTATGGCCAACGCTAGCCCAGCAATTGCTATGAGAGTTGAACATAATGAGTGACATAAACATGGAGGACTGTTTGTACCCAGGTTGCATGCAGGTTAATAAATCATCAGGCTGCATATTGATCAACATGTATATATTATGGCCAGTGAATGGTTTAAGTGTTTTGCTCATCTGTATCTTGTGTTCATTTAGTTATCCCCCACTTCTGCAGAAGGGGGATCAT
Organism: Sipunculus nudus; assembly: GCA_026874595.1. Classification (NCBI taxonomy): domain Eukaryota; kingdom Metazoa; phylum Annelida; class Sipuncula; order Golfingiida; family Sipunculidae; genus Sipunculus; species Sipunculus nudus. The sequence goes on from CM049321.1 coordinate 20,036,774, forward strand.
TGATTTTGGTCTGTCTGTCCATGAGGTTTCCTTTTCCGTGCAATAACTTTCCTAAATATCCAGTTTCATTCAAATTTGGGTCAGTGATTGCTCCCATGCATACCTTGGTTGCGATTGATTTCGGAGGGTCTGTCTGAAAATATATTATCACCAGCTCAAAAGCAAAAAAAATCCCTTTTGTTCCCAATTCACAAAAAAATTATGACACGTGGAGACATCTTCAGGGGACAGTAAAAACTAAAACACTGCCACTGACATGTTGAGACATCTTCAGGGGGAAGTAAAAACTAAAAAATTTTGGTTAATGAACTGTTTGGTTAATGAAAACAATTTATATCAGATTTCATGTAAACAAAACTGAACTGGGGAAGGCTTGGTAATTACATGTTAATTGACATTCTTGTCATTTGTTTCTGGTCATCCTGCTTTGACAGACCATGCCACCTACACAGCTTCACAGAAATAACCACAAATACAGTATATAAAGTAAATAAACAGACAACCTAGTTGTCAGTTAACTGTTGAAACAAAATGATCAATTTTCGGGTTAATGTCAGACCTTATTTACTTGTTTTCCATGACAGCTTAATTTTTTAATTGTATGTGAAGGTAACATAAATTTTGTTTTAAAATCTCTCAACTTGGTCTTGTTCATGGGACAGAGAAGATTGAGCTCAGAAGCATGATTGAATTTGCAATATCTGCATAATGTTAGTGTTTTTGCCCATTTATAATTGTTAATTGAGACTGTTGTTTATTTCAGGTCCAGTAACATCTTGATCGGAGGTTGAACTCGGGAGGGAATCTCTACAGGCTGCCTCAAACATAGCAGGCTGAACTGCTGCTAAAAAATATACTGTTCCTCCAACCACAATGACAAGTAGAGGGGGAGCCCAGCGGCCCAACGGAGCGGCTCAGGGCAAGATCTGTCAGTTCAAGTTGGTGTTACTCGGCGAGTCTGCTGTAGGGAAGTCTAGCCTCGTGTTAAGATTTGTCAAAGGACAGTTCCACGAATACCAGGAAAGCACAATAGGAGGTAAGGACTTTAGAAATGCACGTCATCATACCGGGTTTCTGTCAAATAGCCTGTAGGAAACTTCTCTTTATGGACACCAGTCTATTACAATGCCTCTTTATCACTGATGATTAAAAGGGTCCCATGAGAAGTAGATTACACACAACCTCTCTAAGAGGGATAAAGCATCAAGTTGATGTCAGGATGTCCAATCATGCATCCGCGCTTCCACGGTCTAATACCAATAAATGTATTTGGCCCAGAGTTTTCGGTAGGATAAAATCTCTGAGAGCCTTAGACCTGTTGGCATAACTTATCAAAGAGCCGCATTAAAATATTGGAAAAAAATACAGGATCACTTTATAGTAGAGGAAGGCATGGAATCCCAGTTTTCTGTTTTGATACTTGAAGTTCTTTCCAATGATAGTATCTCGGGGCAAGAAAACTTCATGGTGAACTTTGTTGGTCCTTCAAATATATTCATTTTATGACGGTAGTTATTTGCATCTGGCACTGCATATCACCTCTGCAGTAAACTTGGTATCTGCATTTAATGTATTGGTTGACATTCTTAGTCTGTAAATATATTGCCCATCAATCTTATTTTAATATTCATTAAAATGTGCTATCAGTTGACATCTAGCATGTTCCCCAGCCAGCCTTGCGCGACTTCTGTTCAGGGCCAGTGGATTGTGTTCGCATTCACTACAACTATGTACAGTTGCATGGGGGTAAATGCTGCACAGTGTGAAAAGATTGCTCTGATTTTATTATTCGTGTTCCATCACAAGTTCTCTGCTGGCGCCGTTCCCAACCTGCGTTGCACTAGGATCAGCAAGACAGTCAGTGGTCAGCAGCGTCCCTTGATATACCTGGCCTGGCAAAAAATCTTACTGCAGTCATTACAGCTAAAGTCAGGACACCATGGCCAAGAAAAAAATCATGCTTCATTGACTGATGCCTACGGGTTACAGAAATCCCTGTGACCAGGTACTAAATTGAACTCAAATGCAGGGAATAAAAAAACTAAAGTGAAAGAGGCCCAGTAAGTAGAATTTCTGATCTGTTGAAGCTTACAGTCTCAGTATAAATTGATTGAACTAAATGGGTTTGTTGTTGATCTGTCTTCTGAATAAATGTTTTACACTTTAGTTGGAATGGTGGAAATACCAGAAAACTATCAGCAGAAAAATTAACTAAATTTCCTTTTAAACATTAGTGGACATATTTGTTATTTGGACTATAGGAAATGCTTTTTACTGAAGTACAGAATATGCATATTAAATCATAAGATTTAAATGCAAAATGCCATTTTCATGTTTGATTTTAAATACAAATGTGTATTTGACCTCAACTTTTATAAACCATAGTTAGTTTTGATAACATAGTTGTGTCAGCATGGGTAATACTTCTTCATTGTTTCATTGTTCTGGAACACATTCTGAAAGTGGGCTATTTCTGTTCACCACTCAGTGTCAACTATGATAAACAGTCCAGAGTAGGATGTCTTCTGATGGCTCATGTATTGAATGTTAGGGTCGATGGTTCCCAATCCATCCACACCTTTGTCCAGGAGGCAAAAACCAAACATTTTGTGGTATACCCACAATCCATTCCTCTGTTCCTTAACTTTTAGTGTCGTTGCGATTTCTTACCCAGGTTTTGATGGATTTTCATGAAACTGGCCGTAACTATTGACCAATAGGTTATCTGGCCCAAGTTTGATTATAGGCAGAATTCATGCATATTTAATAGGTCAGAGTTCACGAGGATACTTTGTGACACATGTCCCCGCGATAACTTATCAGGGATAAGATGGATTTTGACAAACTCAGCAGCATTTTTAATGAGGTCTGAGGTCACAAGATATGCGATGGATGTATTTTGATTATTCCTTGCCCAGTGCATGTAAATCTGTAATCCAGGAAGCTTAAAAAAAGCTTTATTATTTTTTTTATACATGTAGAACTTCACCTTTAGTTCCTGTCAGTAGACCGTGCTACAAGCAGGCTGTGGACCTGCCCTTCAGTAAAAGAGATATCTTCCTTACCATATGGCCCAACTGCGAACAAACATGAAGGGAACCAATTAAAGTTTTTGAAAAGTACAGAAATAGTGGTCTAATTTCCTCTTAACTTCCCTAGCAGAGGCAGTAGTCTTTTAATTTGCCTGTCAGTGCAGTATCTCTTTTTTACTTAGTTTTGTTGTCACATGAACTCCTGAGGTATATTTGTTTATATATCTCCATGACAATTACTGTTATCACTAATAATAATTTGACCAAATAGAACTAAGGTTTGTGTTAGTACACCAACTGTTGAACATGAAATTACTATGTTTTACTTTTACAAGTCACATTTTACTGGAGTATGAACACATTCCATCAAGTCTAAAGTTAAGTATTTAACAACAAAGAAATCTTCATTTATCAGTATTGTCCAGATTTCTCACTTGTAGTATTTTGCTCCGTGACTATTTCTTATTATTATATCTCATAATTATCGTAACATTAAAATACAATGATGTAACCACAATAATGAGTAATCACCCATCTCTAAAACATCGGAATTTTTTTATACTTTTCCAAGTCTTCCTCTGTTTAAAAGTTTGCTGGATCTTCCTGTTATTAAATATTTGTGGTTAGGTATGAAATGCTAATGGTTATTACTGTAATATTAGGTTGATTTTTACATTATACTGTATATAAACATCAATATGCAGGTCATAGAAATCAGATTCTTGCCGCAAATTAAGCGTACCATCATGCACTTTTGCATGTAGATAACAAGGTTTGCATGAGAACCTAATGACCCTGTCTTTGAGCTAATCAGGTCCTGGCTTTATTTGTAAGAAATCATTGGCAGTTCAGTTGCCACTGCCATACGGGTACCTTCATAAATAAGGATTGATTGATGGATGGAGTGAGTGAGATTCACTCGTGGAGCCCTTAAAACCACTACCATCTTCCTGTAAAGAAATGAAACTTTGTTGTTATAAATTGTTTTATAATAATTTAAAAATTGCTTATATCATGGCTCATAATATTTTGGTATATGTAGAAAAATACATCCAAGTATCCGATGATGGCTGATTATTATTATGATCAAATGCATTGTATGATTGTATACATGGTGTTACTTTTGAATGGATGTTCACAGTAAATTGTCATTCTGTCCAACAGAAATTATAAATCTAAACAGTGGCACCGCAAACAATCATATGGTTTTTGTTTTGATTTTCTTGGAACATACAAGAATTGATAAATTTACTTGAACATACATACATTGATAAAATCAGTTGGTTATATAATGCCATGCCTAATGAGCACTCACTGCTGAATTTTGTTCTCACCATGCAAGTTTTGATTCTTATCAATTTACAAGTGTTTCCAAATTTAAAAAAAAGGGCAGCATGGTCATTACAGAACTTGGTTTCTACAGTTTTAAGAAAAAGACCTGAATTGAGTCAGTCTTGAACTCACATACCCAGTGCAGCTGGCCATTTATCACTGACGGCTTGACCACTAGGTGACAATAAATGTTGTAACTGCTGGCTTATTGCCATCAATGGTACAATTTTCACTCTGATTTGAATGTAACAGTGAATCATATAATGCATGTCAGTTATGTTCTGTTATGTCATTAAAGGGGCCTATTCCAATATCTGAAGTCAATTGTTTAAAAATAATCCATTGAACCTTTAATAAAATAGGCCAGAAACGCCAACCTATTGGCACACAAGCTGTTTTGTTTATATCTGCATGTTTATAACATGGGGGGGGTTTCAAAGTAATCTAAACTGTTCAGATTCCGCATAGATACAACCAAGTACATGAATTTCATATGCCTGTGATATGATGGGAGTATTATGGTATACCAACTGTCCGTCCTTTAACTTTTAGTGTCGCTGGGATAACTTAAGGGGCTTAGATGGATTTTCAAGAAATTCACTATAACTACTAACCAACAGATTATCTCGCCCGAGTGTGATTATGGGCAACATCCACACATATTTAATAAGGTCACAGGTCACTGGGCTGCTTTGTGGTGTTGTTGTGATAACTTTCGATTGAAATCATGAATACCTTTTTGAAGTAATCGTAATTGATTACATTAATTTTTTCAGCAATGTAATTGTAATTGTAATCATTTACTTTGCCCATGTAATCATAATCAAAATTGATTACATTTATATAGTAATCAGCCCATGTCTTTTCATAAACAAGAGTGCAAGTAAGCCAAAATTCACAAACATTAAAAGGTAGGTGACTCAGACTAGCTGGTTTTAACAATGGAAATTAAATGTGAGACTTTAGTAGCCTTTTTTAACAAAAAAAAAATACCGGTGCTTTTGATACTTGGAAACAATATCTTCTTGTCTCTTTAGTTTTATCTCTTCATTTGATCACTGTGATAAAGTTAATTGTAGGTATATATACATAAATAAGCTTACAAAAACATAATCACTTGACTGATTTAAGATGACAGAGATCACTCTTCAGGATGTATATTTATAAACAATGATGACATGACTGTATTAATTACACTTGGTGATGTGTTATCAGGTTATCAGATATAAAGTGCTCAAAGGAGGGACTGTTATCAATGGAAACAGCGTCATCAGGACTGGTCACGTGGACATAGTCATGTAGTATATATAATATGTATGTTTTGGTTTCCCTTTGGTGTCATGCCAGTATGAGTCATGGTTAGGAATAATCATGTCATGCCTGATTAAGTATTATGTACACAGGGGCTGGAATTACCAAGCATTCACAGGCCAAGTGTGTGTATGTTCATTAATGGGCCGGTTATTTATAAATGATGCTTACAGACCATTAGACATGAAGAAATTTTATTCTGTTCAAATGATGTGTTAAGATGCAGTAAAATTAAGCAGTTCTTTTATGAAGAAAAACCTTCAATATTTTGGATAATTTGGTAATTATAAAATTTATGCTTGAAAGTCAATAGTACAAATAATGGAACAAATGTAAATTAAAAAAGCATCCAGTATAGGGACACTAACCCTGCAAGGAATATATTGATTTATATTCCTGGAAACCTTTTTTCATGGAAAATATTTGGTGATATTGCTGCCATTGACTATAAAATTAATGACCTTGAGGGTCCCTATGCATTACGTTAAAAGATTGATTTACTGATACAGGTCTTTCAGAGAAATGGTACATAGAGTAAGTTATTGTCCTCTGTGAAATCAAGACTCGCACTCCATATATGGCTATATATGGTAACATGTTATAGGTCACAATATTAATAAATGAGCAGTGAAACTCAATAAAACGGTTATTCTAGGGTTATTTACAATGGGAATACACTAAAATTTAAATCACTTGGAGAATTTCACTATACTGACCTACATCTCAAATTTCAATAACATCTATTGTACCATTCTTAAGATATCTTGCGGACATCCAGACACAGAATTAAGTGTAGAATTTCACTATACTGACCTACATCTCAAATTTCAATAACATCTATTGTACCATTCTTAAGATATCTTGCGGACATCCAGACACAGAATTAAGTGAAAAAAATAACCTCCACATCACGCAGGGCTAACAAAATGCTTGGGAGGTTTAGCCTATGGCATGTTTAATACACAAGTTAACCAAAGCCCTTGTGGCTTGTGTTGCTGATCATTTAATTTCAACCCCTATTATTTACCATTATACATAGGGTTTCATGTTAACATGTATATGCAGCTGTGACTTTTATTACTGGCAGAATTGCAACTGTGCAGGCCCTAACCATAGTGAATGCATCTTTTGTGGATTTACTGCAATGGGCTCTTGGTCAGGATCCTGTTCATTGACGCACATTGAACTGAGCTATTGTGAATAGTACTAGTTTCAATTTAATTTATCTGTAAACAAGTGAAATCAAACATGTTTCCTGAACATTCAGGTTACTAACTGGTATGTATTTTGAGACAAGGAAATGTTTCTGACATTAATCTGTTATATATCCACACAGTTAATCCCCATGAATTTATGCATGCCTGTAATTGTGACATGGCTCATAGGCCTCTCCCATGCTTAAACTTAAAAGCCTTTTCAAAACCTCCTAGTCCAAAATGTCATAGTCTCAAAGCGCCCTAGCCCAGAATGTAATAGACTAAAATCTCATAATCGAAAAATTCTGTATCTGAAATGTCCCTAAATTTGTTACTCTAACCCTCAACAAATTTCCATTTCACTCTGTCCTGAACCTTGTTGTGTAAGGTTGCTAACAGGAAAAAAATCAACCAAGATATAAAAACATAACCCTTTGTTCTGAAATTGTCACACATCACTATTGGAGAACCTTTTGAAAAGTGTTCAATATTGTTGTGGTCCATTTGAGCTGAAGGATTATTTTATTAATAAGCCAGTCGTTGTAAAATGCATTATAGCTAGCTTGTTGCTAGAAACAGTGCCAGTGATATGTATTAAACAATAAAAGGCAGAGGACCAGTCCATTTTACACATACAGTCTCAGAGCCCACAAGAAAACACGAAACCAGTTTCGGATCCAGGACACTGCTCACTTCATAATAGTGAAACCAAAGCTGATTCAGCGAAGTCATCTCTGGAGCAGGTTTTGGTTTTGGTTTTGCAAAAATCTTCACTGGATAATGATACTGGCATGATGGTGACATTAGGCCAAAGTATTGCAGTTCTGTTAATTATTTTATCAATTAATACAGTTGATGCCTGTTCCAGTCAAATTGAGCTACAGGATTATTTCTCTTATTAGCTAGTTGTTGTTAAAGGCAGTATATCTCCCTTTTTTGCTAGAAACAGTGCCAGTCATATATATTTTCAAAAATAAGTCGCAAAACAAGTTTAAATAGTTATTGTGTAGTGTTTTGAATTCAATATTCCCTACTTTAGCCCTATATAGCTAGAGATGAGACCCATACATCCTTTATGCCCATGTTATTTGATATGTTACGGGACACAGAGGTACATTTTATTTTCATCATAATTACAATATTAATTAGCCATTAACAAATAATAATGCTCTCACTAGGTCTCAAAATGTCCAGAGGCCCCACTCATGGGTCTCAAAATTTAGATAACATTTTCATCATCATTTCATTTTATATCATTATTGGATTTATGATACTGATATAATTGTAATTTGTCTATTAAAAGCAAAACTGTCTTATAATTATTAAAAGGAGAAACCCTACAGAGCCAGTTCTCCTTTAACTGAAACTGGTTTTGTTCCAGTATTTTCGAGTGGGGCCTTGGTCTATAAATTGTATAAAAGAACAAACGAGCAGCCTAGTTCAGGTTAGTTGTTGAACTGATGTGCACTGCCAAGCCACCAATAGTAAAGGCCAGTGTTATATATCACTTCATGCTTAATTTAAATGAACTGTGGAGCAGTAAAAGAAGGACAAAGCTAATTAACTGAATATAATAGAGCAAGGTACCAGTCAGATTTATATCACTGTTAACAAAGGCACAACCAGGCTGCAAGTATAGTAGAACAGTCAGTAGTTCATAGTCAGTAGTCCGGACATTGAGTCTGACAGTTATCACAAAGTAACATATTCTCAGAGTCCAAGGATCTCTAGTCTTAAGTAACACCTCTCAGACAGAATACTTAACCTATATTTTTACTTAGGTAAATATCCTAAATAAAAAGTTTGCGTTTTCTAGCTTTTGCTTCCGGTGAACGTAAAACCATCCTACCACTGACCTTAGCCACTGATAAGCCAGTGTACTTTACTAAGATGTCTGGTCTTCCTGACTCTTTATTTGTTCAGTTGATTTGTTTACTTCCTGGATATTGGTCGGGAAGGATAGGAAGGGGCTTTCACTCTTGTGCCTGGCAGAGATGTCTGTTTGTGTGAACAGGGTAGTTAACAAAAGTCATGCTGGTCTGCTCGGTAAATTGTGTTAACAGTGGGTCAAGGCAAGTTGTAGCTTTACTGCCAGCATTTTATGCACGTAAACCGTCTGACAAATTAACAGACTCTACACACAAATAATGGAGTGATATCATAGGAATGCAGCCTGTTGGTAAGGCACTACTCAATGGAGGTACCGGTACCTGGTTAGAACCTTGCTAATATAACAGTATTTGGGACAAATTCAGAGGGGCCCAATGACCTATCTGACCTTTATTAACTAAAGGTTATCCCTTGGAGCTTTTATAAAAAAAGGCCAGAAAACGAGGATATCACTGCACACAGGCTGCTTATTTTGTTTAAATCAATGTGTTTATAATATGTGGTGGTCTGCCAAAATTAAACATATTCAACAAGGGCATCTGGCAGCAAGTCAGATAAGCCAGAGCTCTGCAAATGGCGCTTTGCAACAAGTGACCATTCTACCTCTGCATAAATGCAACCTACCACCATTGGTTACATGTTTTTCTCTTTTGTCAACATTGCAGTGTTTACAAACATTCTGTTGATAAACAAGTTCATACATCCCTCATTAAGGCGTTATAAGAACTTTTCACTACCAAAATTACCCTTAGATCATCAATATATATGTCAAGGCCCAGATCGCGATCTGGACGGATCTTAGATCTGTCCAGCCCAAATTGCGATCGCAGTTCAGGCCGGCCCAAACTGCGATCACAATCCAGGCTGGCCAGATCTTAGATCCGTCCAGCCTAGATTGCGAACACAGTTTAGTCCGGCCCAGACTGCGATCCTGTCTTTCTTGCTTCAGGATTGCAATTTGGTCTGGACAGATCTAAGATCAGTCCAGCCGAGATTGCGATCCTAAACTTGACCAGCCCATATTGCGATCCATGCTTTTGCGATCTCATGAGTGAAACATTGGTTGTTTTACCAACTCATTTGGCATTGCATTGTACCATTTTCCCATAATAAATACAATTATAATACAGAAAGACAATTTCAATATTGGATGTTTCACTAACTCATTTAGTATTGCATGGTTGTTGAAAAAAGGTAACAAGGAACCCATGGGTTTTATATGCTCACAAAATATGATTTGGAAGAGGAGGTAGGCAAGTGCAGGTTTTGTGTGGTAATATAAGCTGTATTATGAGCTGATGGTGTTTAACTCAAGTTATGTAAGATTATGATAATATCCTTGGAGACAGGATATGTCATTTATATTATATACAGTTGGAAATGGTGTGCTGTTTTCACATAGGTTTTGACTTGGCCATATAACTTTATCTACATTGCAGTAGAATTATTTGAAAAAAAACCTGTCAATAATCAGTCATGGTAATTCTGATTTTAAAAATGAGAACTTTTATTTAATAATTACTGGTTATTCCTACCCATGAATAAAACCTAAATAATATATCTATTTATTATAAATTAAAAACAAATATTGTGTCAAATTTAATTTAAATTAAAAATAATAACAGCATCATATGATAGATCTTTTAATAATATAATCGAAATAAATGATTATTAAAATAATATTATAGAATATATTCATGAATACATTCATGATTACATTTTGAAAGTATTTGCATTTGTATTCAAATACTTACATTTATACCTTTATTCCTATTTTTATGCATGAAATTATGGAGTACATATATTCATATTCGCATTCAAATATATTTCCAAAGTATTCTTATCATGTCTGGTATTTATTCAGTTTCAGCAAAACAAAGTTCTTGAGAATCCAGAATTTACTAATTTCACAAATTGATCATAAGTATGATCATAATGATCATAAGTACCTGCTTTTATGGCTTTAATTCATATTTAAACATAAAACTATTAAATTCACTTTGGACTACTTTCACATCAATATAAGCACATAGCAAAAGTCTTATGACAATTATCAACATTACAGAAATAAAAAAGAAATGGTCTAGGATCTGATTTTTTATCATATTTAAATATTTTTATTTTAAAAAATGTAAAAAAAATTAAAAGCAATCTCAGCTATGAAACTATTATAAGAATAAAAAATAATTCAAGCATAAGAAAACTCATAAAATTGTACAAGGAGAAAACTAGAGATGGGCAAGTTTAATTTTATTAACATAAATTGAGGAAACAGCAGTACAGATTTTGATTATTTACATAGTCTTGTGATAGCTGATACAGCCATGAGTCTTAATATTATTAGTGAAACATATTGACATATTTAATCAGTACTTGTCTGAGTAAAATTTTATAATTTGGACATATATTATTTTTTTTTTTAATTTTAAAATAACTATAAATTAACAAGCAGAAACACTTGGATTGCATGGATTGCAATATGGGCTGGTCAATATTAGGATCGCAATCTTGACTGGACAGATCTTAGATCTGTCCAGTCCAGATTGCGATCCTGAAGCAAGAAAGACAGGATCGCAGTCTGGGCCGGACTAAACTGTGATCGCAATCTAGGCTGGACGGATCTAAGATCTGGCCAGCCTGGATTGCGATCACGGTTTGGGCCGGCCTGAACTGCGATCGCAATTTGGGCTGGACAGATCTAAGATCCGTCCAGATCGCAATCTGGGCCTTGACATATACACAGAAGAAGCCAGAAATCACATAAATTCTCTGTTAAAAAGTAGGTGAATGGGCATCTTTAATGTTACAAGTTCAGGAGAGCCTTCAGGATATTTGCTACTTGAGTAAGTGTGACCCACAGGACCTTGTATTCTAGGATGCCTAAGTTAAAACATTTTGTTTCTGCACATACAGTCATACACATTGCTGGTCTTCTGTCTGGAGGTATGTTTGAGACAAACAAACAAATTACTGAACATGATAATGTTAATATATTTGCATTAATGAGGGAACCATATACACCAAGTCAACAATTTGTGCCCGTTAACAAGTTCAAACTGAAACAAAGGAAGGGATATTATCTTTGTTTTATTTACATCTATTACCTGTATTTACCTTGCATATAAATATAGAAAACTTTCTATTCACATATTGTTCAGCATTCTAGACTTCAAAGATTGAAATCAGTTGAGAATATTACACTATTTACAGACCTGAAGTTCCAGCATAGACAATTCTGCCAGCCTATTTTTGGAGCACAGGTCATGTCTGTGAAACTATGATCTTAATACTTTATAATTGTAAAAAGAAAAAAAATAATGATGATGTCAGGATATATCCTACCATGATTTGGTTTTTGGGTGTTGTCCATAAAAAAGTTATTACACTTTAAACTTTGCTGAGACACTTCATCTTGCTCTTCTCATTGACAAATTTCAAGCTGGACGCTGATCTCTTAGCAATTTTGTGTTGCTTTCCTGTGCTTTTATATCCATGATATTTTTATTCCACCCAGTTTCATGAAACCACTCATGGGGGCCGCAAATTTACATACACAATACAACCTCGATGTCACAGGTCCCATACCCTATTAAAATTACCGGTTTACCACTTGTAAAATTATATTATTAGGTTGATGCATGAATTTATAAAGACATTCAGCACAGGTATAATATGAGGCACTACACCAATTTTTACAAACATTCATTTTTTCAACAAGGGCAATGACACACACACAAGAAACAAGACAAAGATACCCTTGTTACATATATAAACCAGACAACTGTCTGAGAAACATTACACCAAAAGTCAAAAACGAAACTTCAAACTGACCAAATCATTATTGACGAAATCTTCACTAATAGTCTTCAAGGATTGATTTGTTACACCAAATTACATTTGTGAATACATACATTTTAAGACAAATTCCTTCAGATAAACTGTCTGAGAAACCTAACACCAAAAGTCAAAAACGAAACTAACCAAATCATTATTGACAAAATCTTCACTAATAGACTTCAAGGATTAATTTGCTAGTTTGCTACATCAAACAACATTTTGTAAATAAATAAATTTAAAGACAAATGCCTGTAGATAAACAGTAACATCTGTAATAAAAATAATTCTAAGCCAAACAAAAAAGAAGAAAAAAAAACATTAAATAGATAAGAAACTGTTATTTCGGTAACTCAGTAATCAGTTAGTTGATAATCATCCCAGTTTCTCACTAATTTCCTCATTAAATTATAAATTCTCAAATTTTATGAAATTTATAAAAATTAACCTTCATATATAATGTACATTTCTCCATGTGTAACCAGAGGCTATTGTGTCAGCGAATTAAAATCCTTATCAACAGTCTGGAGACATAATAAAAACAAAAAATGACATATTGAATATATTTTTATGTATACTCTACTTTTGTCATATAAAATATTTCTTTCTCTCTCTCACTGTCTCTCTCTCTCTTTTTCTCTCTCAAAAATATAAGTTTTAATACTTTTATTCAATATTCAATGACACAGTACCTCTAATATATATGACTTCTTGCTGTGGTTGGATATTTATAAGTGCATAGATGAGGGCTGTTAAAAAAAGTAATCTTCTGCATTCTTAGATTTTTATAATAACCAAACTCACAAGCCAATGGATTTTGTTGGCCATAGCTGTAATAGTGAAGTAGCTGATCTATCCATTCAACTGCTAAAGATCCATCCCTTTTGCTGAAAGGATCCGTCTCTGTTCTTGAGGTCCAGATCTTTCTCTATTACCAGCTGGTTTGGTGATTAATCAGACAAGGTTGGTTGTATTCATCACAGAGCCCTAGGTAGTGCACATCTTAGTACAAACCTGTTATTAATGGGTGATACAGACTCGCTCAGAACACTGTAGCATCCATGCAAAGTTGATGACTTGGGTATAGATGTAACCTCATGGTTAAGGCATTTAACTACGGAGCAGACAGTATCTGGTTCAATCCACTGGTGCCTCGGAGAATTATGAAATCTTGATAGAACCTCTAAGACTCTTAATGTCTAGATGACAGTTTTGGATTGTTATAAATCCTAGTCCTATGTATATAATAACCTGAAATGCAGAAAGCTTGATAATTACATATTGTTAATTAATATGATACGAGTTACATCTATTCTTATTTAATAAGATAGTGCGCCAAAGTGACTAAACAGACCATGGACTTATCCTTAAAAAATAGTGCGGATGACGAAAAAACATGTAAACTTGCACAACTGGGAAACTGGTTAAAGGGTCCAAATGACCGAAATCGCAAGTGAAAGGGCTTTGGGTCTCGAAGTAAGGTGGTTCACAAGGATCGAGTTCGGCTCTCGAATGGCATGGCTGGGTCTCCGCTGCTGGGATCGGTAGAGGGAATGTGGGTTACTTCTGGCTTTGTGGCTGTGGATGCTGTAGCTTTCTAACAAGGACAACAACCCAGGAGAGAAGATGGCGCCGTCTACGGCTCCCTGCTTGGCTTGGCGTGGCACTGCGACTGTTGGCTCAGAGAACATGCTTAAGGAGCGCACAGGGCTGAGGTCTTGACCGCAGCAACCTGTAGCTGCTCGATGAGCGTATACTTCTTTTGGCTTGGCCTTAAAAAATAGTTGATAACTTTGCTATTCACTGTTTGGCCATACCAGTTCAGAGTTGGTTGTGTTATATGGGTAATTTTATACTGTCCACAGCTCTTGAGCTAATTATTTGATTGTTATTTGTTTCAGCTGCTTTTCTAACACAGACAGTATGTTTGGATGATACGACAGTCAAGTTTGAAATCTGGGACACAGCAGGCCAGGAACGGTATCACAGTCTGGCTCCCATGTACTACAGAGGTGCCCAGGCGGCAATCGTAGTCTACGATATCACAAATCAAGTGAGTATTGTACCTCTTTAATATAACCATGGAACCCTCACAGTGACCATAATTCAATGCCATGGTATAAATGAGTAGTATTAGGCCAGGAAAAAAAGTATGGTTCTCAGACACCAGCCGCGTCATTTTAACCCCAGCATCAAAAATTTTTATTTTGATTTTAATCTTTAAAGAAGATAAAAATTATAATAAAATACAATTTTGATAAGCTTTCCTTTGTTATGTAGTACACTGTTTAGCAAAAAAATTATTTTATGCTTTTCCCTTATCATGTGACATTTTTATCGAAACATACAAAAACTTGAAGGTAAAAAAAATTGCCCTTCGGCACTGAATTTAAAAAAAAAAGTGCCCTTAACCATACCTGTTTTTTGGCCTTTTTAGAAATCAAATATTGTAGATTACAGTATTTCATTAGCAGGTTCTGTGGTTGACTGTGGGGTATCACATAAATGAAGAAGGATACCACAGTAAAATTAATATTATAATGTACCAGGTGTCCTAGAGTCATTAGTACAAATCAAATATCATAGTGGTGCAGTCCAGCTGTTACTTGCAGTAACTGTTACAGTCTTACAGACATGCTTACACACATGACTTCCCACATAATACACTTTCTAATGAAAAATATAAGTTTGAAGTCCGGAAAAAATAAAAGCTTTAATAGAACCACTCAGAGAATCCCAGCCTTATTATAGACATGGCCATTGGACTCAGTGGCATATGACTATAATGCTATTTTGCCAAACAGGTAGTGGTACAGTTTCTGTAATATCTTGTTATTTCTTCCAGTGCATGATGGTTACACTGTAAATCTAGTAATATTTGGGGTGACTTGGATATTTTCAAGGATTGAGAATTTGAAGAATTTGACAGCTAGTGTTATGGATCAGAGTTCTTGATTTTTGGTGTATTCGGCAAGTCATTGAAAGGGCTTGTTGATTATGTTCCTAGGGCTGAAAGTTTGGGATGTTGTGGTATCAAAACAATCCCTCCGCTGATTTTAATTGTATTCGCCAAAACAGAGTTGTGTTGATACTATGTTTTCACGCCACCACCGCCGCCGCCGCTGCCGCGTAGGTGTCCGGAAAACTCCTCCATAACTGCTGGGCGGAATTTTACGAAACCCGGGATTACGTTCGGGTCACATGTGAACTGCTGCGCCCCAATTTTGTTTTGACCTCTGACCTTTCCTCTGCGCTCTGCGTCCGTTTGTGCATCTGTTTCCAGACATAAACCCACTTATCTCGGGAACCGTTTGACCTATCAGGAAAATTTTTTTCACAAATGTAGCCCTTGGAGAGCTTTATAACATACACAAAAAATGGTGGCGCCACCTGCAACCATCTGTTCGTCTGCCTTGGGTTAAAATCACTCCTATCTCTGCAGTGGTTTGACTAATTCACCTGAAATTGGGCATGCTTGTACATCCTGGATAGCTTTTCTGATTTTATGACAGGTGGCACCACCTACACTCACGTTTACGCTGCAGACATCCAAGCTCATATCTCGGGAACCGTTTGACCGATTGGGCCAAAATTTTGCATGTGTATAGATCTCACATAGCTCTTTATCATACACAAAACTGGTGGCGCCACCTGCACCCATTTTTGCACAGCTCCCGTCTATCTGTCTGCCATGGGATAAAATCACTCATATCTCAGCAGTGGTTTGACATATCTGCCTAAAATTTTGCAGGTTTATACATCCCCAACAGCTCTCTTGATTTTATGACAGGTGGCACCACCTACATTCTAGTTTATGCAGCAGATATCCAAGCTCATATCTTGGGAACCGTTTGACAGATTGGGCCAAAGTTTTGCATGTGTATAGTTCTCACATAGCTCTTTATCATACGCAAAACTGGTGGCGCCACCTGCAACCATTTTTGCACAGCGTCCATCTGTTTGTCTGCCAAGGGCAGAAATCACCCATATACATGTAGTGGTTTGACTTATCTGCCTTAAATTTGTATACAACTTGGACAGCTTTCTGGATTTTGTGGTAGGTGGCGCAACCTACATACACAATTTGGCTGCAGACACTTCACTCTATTTCCCCTTGCCACTCAATCCATGCCTCACTTCACCCGTTCCACTCTGATTTAGGCGGATACACGTAGAGCTTGTCGACTACCCGTATTCTAGTTATAACTATGAGCAAGGTAGCTCAAAAGTGTATCATAAATCTTTATCAAACTTGACACATGCATAGATAGGGGTGAGAACAAAATTAATAACTGCATATGCTGTTTTAATAAAAACAAGATATCAAGCATTCATATTCCCAGTTCAGCAATGTATTATTTGATAACGCTTGGCTGGTTTGTGATCTTTTAGTTTACTTCCAATTAGATCCCATGACAGTGGTTTATATATTCATAATGAGCTTGATAAGATCAGTGATAAGAGACTTGAGTTCATTATATATGGTTTTATGGCCGGTGTGCCCCTTAACCGCAGTGAGATAAGTCCGACTGCTCCTGTAATCTGACAGAGTATCTCTTCAGTGGACAGAAGGTTTCCAGTGTATTCTCCAAGTTGGACATATTACTGTGTCTACCCCACACTAGAGGTTGCCTGCCAAGCTATCAGCTGTCAAAAATCAATTGAATGTTTCCTGGGGTTTTTGCTGAGCTGGAAATGCAGATGGAAACAACTCAGCTATTTAGTTTCTGTAGCTGTTTGATCCCACTCACAGTGTAAATCTGGTATCAGGTTCTTATATTTGCTAAGTGAAACTCTCAACTCTCTTTTAAAGTTACTAATTTTACAAGTGGAGTTGTGATTGAATTTTGAAAACCTGATCCTGTTCAAGAAAAACTACCTGCTGAAACCATTTTCTGTGCAATTTTATAAGCAAAGCTGACATGTTTGAAAGGTTCCATAAGAAAGATATCATAAGATTTCAAGCTGTTAACATTATAATTCTATCATTACTTGCAATTGCAGGACTCATTTAGTCGAGCAAAGACATGGGTGAAAGAACTACAGCGACAAGCCAGCCCCAACATTGTGATAGCCCTAGCCGGTAACAAGGCCGATCTAGCCAACAAGAGGATGGTGGAATATGAAGTAAGTGTCATTTACCCCTCTCACACAGCAAATCTGCTGAAACCATTTTGGCCAAGGCGGATTGTGCTGAAACCATTTTGGCCAAGGCAGATTGTGCCCAAACCATTTTGGCCAAGGTAGATCGTGCCCAAACTGTTTTGGCCAAGGCTGGCTGTGCCCAAACTAATTTTGCCAAGGCAGATTGTGCCCAAACTGTTTTGGTCAATGCAGATTGTGCCCAAACCATTTTGGCCGAGGTAGATTGTGCCCAAACTGTTTTGGCCAAGGCTGGCTGTGCCCAAAATAATTTTGCCAAGGCAGATTGTGCCCAAACTGTTTTGGTCAATGCAGCTTGTGCCCAAATTATTTTGGCCAAGGCAGATTGTGCTCAAACCATATTGGCCAATTCAGATTGTGGCAAAACCATTTTTGCCCAGGCAGATGGTACCCAAAACATATTAGCCAAGGCAGTTTGCAGAAACTTGTGCTTTCATATGTCAGATAAAACAAAAACAGTTTGGGGCCAAGGCCCCAAGTGTCAAGTACATGTGGTGTGAAGCCTCACCAACAAAGACATCATATGAAGCAAAATATTTGTACTAAATGGCCACACATGTTATCAACACAAACATCTGTGTACTGTCACTCTATTTTCACAACAAAAGAAAACACTTAAAAAACGCCCACGTGCCAGCTCCTTTATTTATATAGGGTCCTCCTTTGTTGTCAGTTTCATTCCAGGGCCATGCATCAGAGCACAGTGATGTCACATGTTTGGTGATGCTTGTTGATTTCATTTGGGGAGGTTGCGTCACTTGAGTGCCAGGCTGATATGAACCCACTGTTTTAAATGAGTGCAAGCTGGATCAATCACAGACATTGATATGATTCTTTAAGGATGTGTTGTATCACGTGTGGTGGGGCTTTTTTATCTGGGTGATAAAATGCATGGCCATTTTATTATTTCAGGCCTGCCAACTTGTCTGATTTAATCAGATTTCAAAGTCAGATTTTTAAGATTTTTGGCAGCAGGAAATTGTATAAGTAGGATTTATGAATATACTGGGAAAAGAAATTCATTCTGCTAATCAATAGATTTCTTGCCAGTAAACTCTGATTGAACTTTGTGTATTCATTTGTCATTCATTCATTCTGATACTCCATTAATCCCGAGCAGTTAAAACTCGATTTGTGGTAGTTTTTACTCACTGAGTTGCATACTGTAAACTTTGTGTGTGCATATGCTAATAAAATGTAACCTTTCAACTGTGGCATGAGCATAAATGTATTGACCTTTAAGAACAATATTGTAATGTTTTACTGAAATATAATGCAAGGCTCTTAATAAGTAGTATCGCTTCACAATTTGCGATGCAAAATGGACCTGTTGCAAACCAATTTCTGTTCACTATTGCTGTGTCTGCGAATAAATTGAAATGCATGTCTCATCTTTTGAGGAGAACGATTTCTTGGATGCCCTGCCTGGTGTAATGCAGCCATTACAATGTGCACATATTATAAATGCAGGTGCATGACAAAAGACTGTGGCATTTAGTTAATTCTCCTGTGAGCGAGCCTCATTGAACAACGTATAAACTGTTCAGCTGATATGTGCTTGCTGCATAAGTATCCCCAGAAAACCAATCCTGTTGACCCCCGTGACACCTGACCCACACAAATGACATTTGATCAATGTCATTTGACCCATGAGTCCATAGGTTGACTTAATTTGCATAGCCCCCCTGGTGTAACTGTCTGACAATTGTATTTTGCATGGAAGAAAGATCTTACTTGGGTGGGCTGGAAGTGAAAGCTTTCACCAAAGTGAACCAAAGAAAAAAATATTTGTAATTATTTTAGCAAAGCAAATTATCTACATTCATTAAATGGGCAGTATGCACTTTAAATGTGCCAGTTTTTACTGTAATCATAAGAGAAAACCAGGTTTAATAAAGTGTCAATATATTTTACATCGTCAGTTATTAGACAACTTTTATAAGTCTGTCAAAATGCCAATTATTGCTTTCATCTGAAAATGGGGTGAAAAATAAAAATATGTTCTTATGCTCTCAATCCTATAATTTGGTCCGTTTTTCCAGGCATTTTGTGGTTGTGAAACGCTTACATAGGCCTACTTGCTCGGATACTGATATACGTACTTGACTTTGAAATCCTGCCTTTGCAGCAAATAAAAAGATGTTTATGTTTTGAATTATATTTGGAAGGTTTTCTGTTATATTATAAAAATATAAACAACATAGCCCATATGGAAAGGCCTGTCAGATGAACAAAGCAGTGACGCAGTGTTGTAGGGTGTGGCATCGATGTCAACCGCACAGTGTTGTAAAGTGATCTTCATAAGTGTCATTGACTGCACATTCCTTTTAATTTCCAGAGGAAAATGCAAACATTTTTAAAGAAATATGATAATAACATGATATTTAGTGAATTTCATGCAAAGTAAACACGTGTGTCTTAAGGTATCAAAGGTAACCCATCTGTTAGTTACTGCAGCTGCATACTGTGGTTGGCTTCATATTCGCGAGGCTGAAATTTCGCGATTTTTCCATTTTTAATGTTTTGCGAGGGTTTCATTTTCGCGATCTCACAAGAACCTATATCAAATCTTTGGCAAAGCCATATACCTGTGTGTATTATAAAATGAGAATAAGTCATGAGTTTGTGACATTTCCTTATATAATGATAGGCCCGCACACACAGCATAGGTGGCTTAGTTCAAATTTAAGGCTTACATTTCCCTATACCTGCAAGGATGTAATTTATTAAAAAAATTCTCTCTGTTTTAACCTATTACCATACAAGTATTGATTACACTGAATAAGAAGGACATTCTCAATTTGCCGATTATTCCCGAGGGTTTCATTTTCGCGATTATTTCCCATTCGCGAATATCGCGAAATTAAAACCCTCGCGAACAAAAAGGCAACCACAGTATTTATAATAATATTTGTAATAATTGTACTGAAGATGCATGGTATTATAAATTGAGGTCCATGACAAGGTCGAAGGAATAGACTTGCAATTTTATTGCCTTTATTTCATTACATCTTGGTGTTCATGGTGGTTTTCTAAGCTTCTCCTGGACCTTATATTCAATTTATCTGTCAAGCTTTTACTTCTTCTCTCATGAGGAAAAAATAATTTTTTAACACTAACATGAAACATTAAAAAGAAAAAGTATATATTGAGGCCCTGCACTTTGAAACCCACTCCCCCATTTTGGTGACCAGGTGGGGGATCTGCCATCAAATGTCCCAGAAGCTCGATCAGACACTCCTTTAACATTTTAGAACTTACATGTAAGCAAATTTAACTCTGTTTTATACACATTTTAGGGCATGTCCATCCTCCCTCTTACAATGTAACATTTGTGGTCACCTTGTTCTCTGTTCAACCAACCTGTGTCCAGCTTTTTTTTTTATTTTTAACAAATTTTCTTTAAAGTTTATATTTTTCAGTAATTTCATAGAAAACTGCCTATGAAAATGAGGTTATGAAAACCTTTAAATGCAGCAGCCTTTGGGGGGGGGGGGGGGGAGGGCAGGGTTGGCGCTTGACTCTAGCAGGGCCATAAGGCAGGTCCCAGGACCCCATCCATCAAGGGCAAGTGCCTTTGGCACTCACACTGAAGATATTTAGCTTTCAAATGTTTCCAGGTCTGTAAATCCCATTTCTTGCCCTAAATTCTGAACAAACTGGAATGTTCAGGCATAATACCTAGAACCCTAGTATTGTTATGATTTTAATGCGTTGTATCTTCCTCAGGAGGCACAAGCATATGCAGAAGAAAACAGCTTACTCTTTATGGAGACATCTGCCAAGACAGCAATGAATGTGAACGACATATTTCTGGCAATAGGTAAGACCACTGTATCTGTTAGTGAGACAGTGAAACAAGTCTATTCCAACTATAATTTTGAGGAAATGGGTGTGGTGAAAATTACCCATTACTCCACCCTAAACTTTGCCAATGCAAGTCCCTACCAAACTCTACGTAGATAGATTCTCATCTGGATACTGTCCTCTGAATACTTAATGTCACATCCCTAAGCCATTAATGAACCCTGACAGGTTTATTTCTCCCAGTTTTGTTGAAATTGCTCAAGTGGGGCTGCCATTTTACGTGCACACTGAAATCTGGATATCTCAGGATGAATGTTGAAATTATGGGTATACCACCACTCTGACTAAACTAATAAAAAAATATGCCACATGAAAATTGACCTATTGACAACAATTTCTGTCAGTTCTAAATATAAGCCAGGACTTCATAACCATAAAACCCACACTATTCCATGTTGCGATTAAAAGGATCAGTTTCCAGACCATGTATTGTCATCATATAGGGTACACACATTGTGGACACTTGGAAAAATATTTTCCAGTAAATTTTGCCCTAATTAATAGGCCTACTCAAGCACAGTTCATGACATTTATTTTTAGTCTAGATATATAGAAGGAGGGGGGGGGGGGGGGTGTTGTAGATGTATATATAGTAGTTTCTGAAATTTGCAACAGATGGCATCACCTACCAAAGATTTTTCCCTGCACCTTTTAGTTTTCAAGTCCTATGACCTGACAATACAGGGCTTTTGAACATATTGTGACAGTCCTAAAAATAAACTTAGTTTATGCTTTAATCTAAAAGTGTTTGGAGTCCGTTGTTTAATCCTCTTTGTTGACTGTAAGATTAAAGCCATGGATGATTGAATATTAATTGATTATTTTATTTACTGGTTCCGGTTCTTACATTTTCAACATTTGAAGAACCCTTTGTCATTCTGACTGTTCGGGCATTTTTTTTCATTTCACAGTGCCAGATGTTCTTGCCACAAACATAGCAGTATTTGTCACAGTTGATGATGCTTAACAAATCATGCTTTTGTGAATTTATATGCCTCTCTGTGACGGGAAATTATGGTATACCCACCATATGTCTACCCATCTGTCTGTCTGTCCGTTAACTTTTCGTGTTACAGGGATAACTTGCTGGGGCTTTGAAGGATTTCACAAAACTTACCATAACTTCTAACCAATAGATTATCTTTCCAGAGTTTGATAATGGGCAAAATCTGTGCATATTTAATAAGGTCAAAGGTCACTAGCCTACTTTGTGGTGTCGCCCAGATAACTTGCAAGGAATATGATGGATTTTGATAAAACTCAACAGAAATGTTAATTAATAAAATATCTCAAATAAGTTGGATTTCCAGCAAAATCCACACATATTTAATGAGGTCAGAGGTCACCACACCTTGGAGGCACTGTGATCACTTAACAAAAATCTGATGGATTTTCATATAACTTGTGATGAGTATTAACCAATACAGTTTCTCATCTGAATTACATTCTCAACTAATTCATGCATATTTAATGAAGTCAGAGGTAAAAAAAAAAATTAAATGAGCATGTTATGCACCAATTGCAGTGCTCTTGTTCAGAATTCTCAACCTCACAATCTCATTGTATATGTGTATATCAGAATTGTTTCTGAATGATAACCTGAAATTGCAACCAACTTAAAAGACCATATAGAAAAATTACCAGTCTTTAGAATAATCATTCAATTGACATGATTCTAAAATCTGATCACTAATGTTAGTCCCATTTGTGAAAATAGGGGTACATTGCTATAATGGGAATCAGTGTCCCATTTTAGAGACATTTTAATCCTCTGAATTAATAATTTGAGGACCAAAGCCAATAAAAAACTGTTGTAATACTCATCAATTACTGGTTATTCTAGGATTTAGCCTAGTGGTTTAGGTGCTGTACTTTGGAGCTTACATACCCAGTTTGAACCATATAGCATAATAATGAAATCTTACTGGAACCTCATCGATTTGCTCCAACATCTTAAACCGTTGCATTTTAAAAACCTGAATCCGGGAAGGCTTATTAACAACATTTGCTTCTTATCATATAGATACCTTCATCCATGTTCAAAAGACATGCAGCGCCACCTACAAAAAATATTTTCTGGTCCACAGAGATGTGTTGATGTTTCTCTTATATTTTCAGCCAAGAAGCTCCCGAAGAATGAGCAAGGGGGTCAAGGACCAAGTCCACGAGGGGGTATAGAACTAAGTAATGGCAACCAGCCCAGTGGCAGCTCGTGCTGCAAGTGATCCAAGCACTGGACTATACATGGACAAAATTACATACGTGTACATACCAGAATAACAGCAGACCACTTCACACAATGACAGCTTAAGTAAACCCGCACTCTTTCGTGGAAGAACTAGCCAGTGTTCAGATCATATCTATGTTGCGCTGTATGAGTTTATGTACATTCTGGGCATTGCATCCAAGACCCTGGGAAACATCGGAACTCATTCTCTCAGAAATTTTGTCAGCCTTTTCGTCTATAATATCTGATGTCGTTGGCACTGCAGCAGAAATTAAGATAGGCTGTTTACATTGAAGCTCATTGTTGTTGGAATTCCTCAAGCATGCAACTTCTGATAAAAGAACTTGGAATACATTTAAGTGCATGTGTGGAAAATTTGTTATCCTATTTTGTAGTTTTGGCATTCATTACGTAATCTGGTATTGTGTGTAGCGGTCTCCTTTTCTGTTAGACCACAACACAAATTGACTGTGACAACTTGTATATTTTACTGTCACTGGTCTTAAGAGCACTGGGCACTCAGCATTTGCTAAGATGGTCGTGTATAAATCAGTTGTTTTATAGATCAGGTTGGTGTTTAGGAAATTAACATCACAAAGACAAAGGCAGTCTTTCAAATTTTATGTACAGTTGGCATTTGTGGCCAGTCATTGACTGATGCTTCGAAGTGTTGACCATGTGTCAGCAGTAAGGACTATTATCAAATAAATAGCAGTATTAAAATGGTATAGTGGTGCAATGTAATGGGTCACATGACCAGGTTCATTTGCATAATTGGTAAGGAAAATGGTCATTGACAGGCCATATGAAACAAATAACATTGATTGGTTGAAAATGTTTTGCCTCACATGATGATGTATTAATACTGAATTTTGATTGGCTGTTGCCTCAACCTGACCAGCTGATGGCTTGAGTAGCGCTGACCTCTTTTCTTTGCATATGCATGAAGTGAAGTGCTTTATGTGATTGGATAGTATGTGTATATTATTCTGAATCATTTACATATAGCATTGATATATATATATCTTTATATATATATATATAAATATACATTATATATTTGTACATCATGTGAAAAGTGCTAGATGGTGAATGCCTGAACATTTTGTTTAAACCCTCAAACATACTGAACATCGAGGAATTGTGAAAACCTTGTAATTAATTAGTCAATGAACAAGTTTGTAAGAAAGTTTGCATTAACTCGTTAAGATACTGCAGCCCTGATTGTTTAAACCCCTTCCCAGTTATATTTCTTTTTGTAATATTAATTCTTCCAGAGCTTCATGTTTATTTTCCATATATTTAGATAGATAAACCCAATGATATTGAACCCCACCCCACCCCTGTGCAATACACAATATGTCTCAGTGTTCAATGGAATCAAAACCTGAACTTTGTCTGGGGAAATTTTTTATGCTCAATTTCTTAATATATAAGATTACCCTAGTAGTTGTAACATAGACTCCAATTTAGGTGGATGTTTGTTTACTTATTCTGTTGAGCAGTTAAATTAACAAGAGTTGCATGTGAGGATCTCAAGTAATTTCGTACCCTATTTGTTTTGTACCCCAGTTGTGCAATACATAAATGTGATAAAAGGATTTGCTGAAGTTGTTTTATACTTAAAAGATATGGAACTCGAGATGTTCTGTACCCCTGTCAGGTTTGTCATTTTATAAACCCCATACTAGCATTTATTTGTATCAACTTTAAGCTGCCACAGACGAGTATTATGCAGATTCTCAAATTGGCGAAAAACTTGAATACCAAGAATCAATACAGTCATAATGGTTAAATATCTAGTTATTCATGTACAGAATGTGGTTTCAAAGGTTAAAAGTAGAGGGGTTTGAAGAAGAAGGTCAAGGAATATTAATGAATCTTCTGACGAATGGATACAAGACAAACGAGACACAGGACAAAATGATAGTAGACAAAATGACACAAAATGATAAAAGTGGATAAAATGATAAAAGTGGACGGGGAAACAAAGCATGACTGGTTTTAACAACCATGTGGGCAAAACAACGGGGGGGGGGGGGGGGGTACAAAACCAACTGGGTACGAAACGGCTAACTTCTCATGTCCGCACCGTCTAGGATAAGCATCAATAACATAGTATAACATTAGGATTAGTCATCTTTTTTCTTACTCGAGATGTACATGTTGATGTCACGGTTTGAACTACCAATGCACCGGATGACCTCTTACCTCTAGGGGAATACATGTGTACTTTGTTCAGGACACATTTGTAATATTACCTGTAGTGTACATGCTTGTATGATGTATCATAATTATAACAAACAGTACTCATAAAATTAATCGTGTGTGGTCTTTTATTATGTTAGAATGTGATGTGAGGGTGCTTGTTGTCACTTATTTTGTCCCCGCTCTCCGGCGTGGGGTATATGTTTTACCCTTGGTTATGTGGTTTGTCTATTAGTATTGTTACGCAAAAAATTATCCAACAGATTTTGATCAAATTCTGTGGACGCTTAGGAGAGCACTGAAGAACAATCCCATAAATTATGGAGGTAACGATATACGTTTCTGTACCTCCGTCCTAGACGGGACGTATTATGACCGTCCGTCTGTGAACTGTGTGTCGCCGCGGTAACTGACCAGGGATTTGTCGGATGGATTTTTAGCTCAGCTGACTTTCAGTCATGCTGGGCTATAGCGATGGGTCTTTGTCCGGCGTCCTTCCGTCTGTCCGTCCGGCCGTCCGGCCGGCCGTCCGTCCGTTGGCAGGGCACAAATCGTAACCGTAGGGGCTAGGGCCATGAACCCTATGCAGTCTTAGAGGTTATAAAAAGATCTCCTTGCAAACCTGAAATTAGGTCACTGCGACCTATATTCTCGAAGTTATGGGGTGTGTTTGCACCCCCCAGAAATAACTCTTTGAGAAAAAATTTTCATCCCAAACCTTCCATCTTTCACATACAGCTCACCTACCAACAGGGGAAGAACCATAATTTTTTTAGGTCAAAAGGTCAAAGGGTCAAGGTCACAGGAGCCTCTTCTTTGAAAAGCCTATGGATGCATTTTAAGCCAACCCTTTCATCCCAATTCTTTGATCTTTCACATATAGCTCACTAAGTTGGAGAAGAATCCTATAGATTTTGAGGTCACAAGGTCTAAGGTCAGGGTCACAGGATCCACTTCTTTGAAAAGGTAGTGGACACATTTAAAGCTAGACTTTTCATTCTAAACCTTCCAGCACTGATATCGCTTCTCTGCCAACAGGGGAAAAGACCTGTTGATTTTGAGGTCAAAGGTCAAGTTCACAGCACCCACTTCTTGCGTGGAGTCATTTTCAGGCAAACTTTTCAATCTGTACCTTCCATCTGTCATATATGGCTTACCTACCAATAAGGGAAGAAGCCTATTGAAGTTGAGTTCAAAAGGTCAAGTCACAATATTGTTCTAAATGCTTGTGAACATATTTCAAGTGAAACTGTTCAACCCAAACCTTCAGTCTTTCACATATGCCACATCTATGCATCACTGAATGTGATTCAAATTCATATTTATGGGTCTTTTTGCATGAAGAAAAAACTAATTGATTTTGAGGTCAGCTGATCAGGAGGTTAAAGGTTGCAGGTCTAAGTTATTCACTCATTGGTTGCCAAGTAATTACACCCGGCCAGATGTAATTGGTTAGTAGTTACCCATCATTTAGAAAGAATCCAGTTGATATGTGGGCAAAAGGCCAAGGTCATAGGTCAGGTCAACTTATTTTGTAGACCATCTCTATTTTTCTTGTATATATAAGCTTGCACTCCAGCTGGTACATCTCACCGTGTGGCTGTAATTGTGAGTGACACTGGTGACATATGACTCCCTTTTGTATCAGCCTATTAAGTGATAAGGCTCAGTGATAAGTACCTCGTTACTGCATAACAAAACACTGTTGTTGGAATACTTCAGCCAGGAATTAACACTATGAGAGTATAGTATTAAGGTTTAGCTACTGATTTATAAGATGATGGGAACATTTTGCAGATTATTTTATGGAATCATAGCAATAAACTTCGTTTCCTAGATATCTGAATATTTTTATATAAATCACCACATATAAAAGCAAGTTTTTTGTTCTCATAATATGTGGATGTGTACTTGATTTAGGATGGCTTTCTTTTATTACAAGACTCTAAGTCATGCTTTCTGCATTTCTATTCTTTCAGGTTTTGCAGTTTACCAACCCTGCTGACCCCATTGAAAAGCAGAGTGATAATAAAAAATATTAGACCTACACTTTTACATTTGCATATCTATAAATCTGAAATGAGCGCCTGAACATGCCTTCTGAATTGTTTTGGACACTCATTACTGTAACATCATTTGGAGAATTTGCCCCAAGTTTGGTCTCTTGTTGGAGGATGTGTGATATCAAATGTCAGACTTGTCAGAAATCCATTATGTCTGCCAGTTAGCCACCATAGAAATCCTTTTGTTTCAGTGCAGTTTCAGTAATTTACCTTCAATTTTTGGTCCGATTAAGAGAATGGTTGTTGTCTGATTTCAGACCTGTCAGAAGTCCAAAATGGCCACCAGGCAACCATCTTTAAATTCCTTTTGATCATGCATATTATCTCAAGAACTGTTAAAGTGAAGGCAGTCGGACGTATATTAATGTAATCTTGCAAAGGATTGGGTCAAATATTTCTTAATAAATATAATCATCATATATGAAAGTGCAGTACAGTTGGCAGTTGTATTGAATGAAAATTCATACAGAAGCACCTGTTTCTCAATAATTCTTGCATGGATTTCCTTGATTTTTTGCTATATATTTTGATCTAATATTTGCCCTTAGTGGTGTTCCTTTTGAGACTGACAGGTATCAAGTAAGCTATGGGAATAGTTCTGGATACCTTAACAATCATACATTTTCCTCAGACCATCAATTCACTGTGTTTTAACCAGACATAGGTGATATATATTTCTGTTGTCGTAGAAAATTTCAACAAATTGGCAAATTGGTTCTTCAAAATTTGACTGGAAGTTGTGAATCTCAGCCCATGATGTCACAGTTCATGCTTGGCAGCTGAGCGTCATGACCCATGGGTCACTTGTTTATCATATATAACAGCTGAGCGCCGTGACCCATGGGTCCCTTGTTTTCTTTTGTGGCCACTGACCACTTTCATTTTGAGTATGTTGTTAAGTTCGCCATACAATTACTGTGGACAGAGGATACTTTGATAACCTTTGAATGTCTCTTTAGTGTTTCTCGGTTTATCAAAAGCTTAACATAATACACCTCTAGTTTTGACATGAGGACCCGCTGGGATACTCACCGAGAGAGAGCGGTGCGGCACACTTCCGCCATAGATAGTTTCTGTTCAAAACATGCCTCTTGCAGTCAGGGATTATTAGACGGTTTGAACTATTTGTCTGAAGTGTCAAACTTAAAATTCAAGAAAGGGCCATAAAATTCCAGATTTGCCAGTAATTCAAGAAAGGTCCTGCATTTGAGAAAATTGCACGTAAGCCTGCTAACCAGATGATACTTATTTCATCAGGTTCTTATCACAAAACACCCATATGGATGGAATTCTTTTAATCAAGTCAAAACCAATATATTTCATTGGCACACACACACACACACACACACATATACACATTCATGTCACTGCATAACCTGTGCCACTGGTGTATTTAGAAGCCGGTGCATTGTTGGGGAAGTTATTTCTTTACCAACAATTCCTAAGCGGTGAACTTTCTTGAGAATGGTTCGGCTCAGAGCGATTTACGGGCAAAAGGCAGCTGATGTGACCTTGCATTTTGTAAATGGGTTGTACATGAGTGTTCTGGGTAATGTTAAGGAGAACCCTCGGGAATTACCTATGCGCTATTTACTGTGGTTGCTTGTTTTTCACGAGGGTTTCAAATTCATTATTTTCGCGAAAAGGAAATTATTGCAAAATTAAAACTTAAAAAAGAGGCTCCATCTCCGAAGGCATTTCGAAGGGAAAATGATTGCTATTATAAATGATATCATATTTGTCAAAATATCTGCAAATAATGAACAGTTTTTTAAACTCGCTCCACGTTCACTTAAAACAGCTAGTCTAAAATTTCAAGTGAATATTCCAGGATTGTTGAAGACAAAAACGCAACCCGATCACAGTGACTGTTTTCAGGACTTTGAAGATGGAAACGCAATGTGATCATGGTTTCCAGAATCGTTGAAGACGGAAACGCATGCAATGTGACCATGGGTTCCAAAATTTATGAAGATGGAAACGCAATGTGATCACGGTTTCCAGAATTGCTGAAGTTTGAAACGCAGTATGATCATGGGTTCCAGAAATGTTGAAGATGGAAACGCAATGTGATCATGGGTTCCAAAATTTATGAAGATGGAAACGCAATGTGATCACGGTTTCCAGAATTAACGAAGATGGAAAATGTAATGTATTCATGTAATGATCGCATTTTGGTGGCCATGTTCAACATTTTCTAGCGAGAGTCTCCAATAGGAAATAGTTGTGGGGGGAATGACCATTATATATTTCCCACATGACATGTGCCTGAGCAATGGAAGTTTAGCAATGTCATGCCAAAGACGCTTAAATCCGTCACGGTCCACTGGGTCCAGCATGCATAAAAAATCTCAGACCTGCACAGGTAGTTAACCAGAATGTTCAGTATGAAATTTCTCCACCAGGTGGCTCTCACAACTGCATGGGCACAGAGAAGTGACATCTGCTTGACAATTTAGCAGTTATTCTAGCAAAGCGTTTCCAGTGTGTTGATATATTATAAGTACATTTGCTCGAATCGCCATCTGTGGGATTATTATGCAAGAATAACATCTATAACCTCGTTTCTGCAACACACAGGTCTTTATGTGTAATAATTATATTATATATATGAAAGATCTGTGTGTTTTAGAAATGGCGCCGCGTTATAGCACAGTCGCATGAATCGTTAGGGCCTAATTGTGGCTGATATCTGGCCCAAAACAAGGTCAATTCGGATGTAAACAGAGAATCTATTAAGTCCGTTCCGGAAGGCATTGGTGGGATCACTATATATTGGCGATTTTAGCCTGTTCTAGGCCAGAATAACGCCCACCAATAACGATGCATGCGACTGTGGTTATAGATACATAATAAACCCACAAACAGCGATTCGAGCAACGATGATAGGCTGAATCGTTGGATTTCAACCATGTCGTAAATTAAATAGAAACTCAAGTACATCATACTTGTTGGCACTCGCTGTATCCCGTGATTTTTACCGGGAATATCGATATCAAGAGATATTTGTTAAGCCTTGAAAATAAGTAAAAAAAAAAAAAAAAAAAAAAATAACGCCGGAAAAAGTGTAATGTTTTGCTCGTTAGTTCAAGGGATGGAGTTAAAATGTGATCATCAAGTGATACGTGTGATGGTCTGTTTAACAGAACTTTGTTCTGGGTCATCCGCTTAAATGTACGAACAGCCGTAGCTCTGCGAATTAAAACGCAGGTCTTCAACGACTATAATATGTTCCACCAGTAGGCAGGGGTAGGTGCCCATTGAAATTTTGCGATTATCCTCTTAAAATTATGTTATCCTACACGATGACACTAAAGCTGAAGAGGGACCAACTGCCGAATATAAGGTGTGAATATTCATGCTACTAAACAACCAATCAGGAGCTTTAACGTGTAGTTGTTTGAGCATGTGACCAGTGACCCTGACCTTCACAAATAGGGTTGATATGTTGTAAAAATATACTTTTTTTTACTAAGATGTTGATTTTATTGCATTTAGAAATGTTATGATAGGAACAGATTTAACTTAATTATAGTAACCTATGCCTTTTACCCATCCCTTCATTTCAGCATACCATTTGGAATTAATTTGTCCGTTTATATATGATAATATTGTCAGATTTTAATGTGCAGCCCACCGTAGAACAGACCATGCATAGGCATAGCTGCAGATAAATATAAAGTTTAGAATTTATAATTTTCCTATTTAATTTTGTCTTTCCATAATTCAGATGCATCTGATTATACTAGGACATTTCTGCCTGCGCATTAGCTGCCTTTGCTTACAGGGCTGCGACATCACGGGTCCCCTTTGAATATCAAGACTTGACACACGCCTGGTGCTACGTTCAATCCATCTGTGTCGTGTTAAAGCTAGTGCACCCTTCAGCCAGGGGTCGGTTTATGAAAAAAAACACACTTACTGCATGTGTCATTGCCGAGCTATCCTGAAAATGTCATCAAAATCCGTTGATAACTTTTTGAGAAATGTGGCTAACAGTTAAACAAACGCCGGCAAAGAACATAACCTCCGCCCCTTGGTGGAGATATAAATCATTTATGTTTTTCGGGAGAGTGAATTTTACACGAAGTGACACATGGAGGACAAATGTTTCATGTTTTACCAATTTTTCATTCTTTCTTATAAGGTATAATTAAACAGATGTGTCCCTGTAAGAAATTCAATTTTTTTTAAATGATTGTGTATTTAAGAGAGACATCAGCTTTCAATGTCTCAAGTTTTCCTTTAAATGATGAACTTTCTAGTTAAAAAAATATCCCCAAAACAGGTAGACAGGGCTTGTGGAACACACTATAATTAATTACCATCTGCCCATAATGTCCTTGTAAAGTCGTATCCGCATCTAAATAGAATGATATACTTCGCCGGTTTAGTATAATCGGTTCATACTTAATCGAATTAAGGCGGTTTCACACCGGATGCGTCCGAACGAATTTTACGTCCGAACGAAAATTTGCTACACGAACGAAAAAATAAAATCCTTTATTTTATGTTGGTGCATACACACCTAATCCGAACGATGCTATCCGAACGAAAAAAATAGAATATGTTCTATTTTTTGTCGTTCGCATCGGACAAGAATGGCTTCTTTTCACCTTCAACACAAAAGAGCTTGAACATTTATAACCAGACTGGTTCATTTGTACGTTACCTATATTTGATATATAATACTGTACAACAAAGAAATGCTGTTACGTTGTCCACTGTTTTAAAATTATGTGATAAAAAATATAAATACAGGGATTATTTTTATTTCAATCAAATTTATTTGATTCAAACAGATATTTATAACTTTTTTTTAGCTCCAAAGATTTTCCCATTTTAATCAGACTTCTTTTTATTTAATATGTATATTTCCTTGGGGATAATTATATTTAATAAGGGGATTTCAATCACCGCTTGGCCATTTGTTTTAATTTACAACCGGGGACAAAACATTTATACCTTTAAACCAGGTTAAGATATAATATTTCATGGTGAATTCTAATTCTTAATATATTATTGGCAACATATTAAAGTTATTCTCTGAAGAGGGAAGGGGGTGATGATTACATTCATCATCCCCCTACCCCTTCCCTCTATATTGACGCCCATGAATATAAGTCGAATAAGCGATATGAACACAAATTAGCAACATTATCCAGGACTTGGTGTTCCTTACCCAACCCCTCCCCCAATAATAAAATGTTCCGCGATATAATAAGAGAAAAAATCATGGAACAATAACATTTTTCATGTGTTATATTTATTATTATAATAGTATTATTGTTAGTTCAGCGTTTTGCAAATAAACAGAAGTTCAAAGCTGTGGGCAGACTGTTCTAAATCATATTGGCAGATTTGAAAATCAAATATAAATCAAACTAAACTAGTGATTATAACTTTGATTTAACTTGAAATGCAGGAATTGCAATGGAATCTGTTCTGTTGAAACAACAGGTTGTGCAATTATTCTTAAAGGCACGTTGAAATTGGAATCTTGTCCAGTCAGTGGTAAATATCTGTTGCCTGTAAACTCATGACTATAGCTGGTACTTGCAAGGCCAATTAATTTTCAATAATACAGTCAGTTCACTCAGAGATAAACTTAATTATTATTAATTACAAATTAATGAGAAAATCAATTTACAAGATCAGAATATTCGAAATTTTCTTAATAGGTCTCTCTCTCTTTCTCTATCTCTCTCTCTCTCTCTCTCTCTCTCTCTCTATATATATATATATATATATATATATATATATATATATGCCTAGTGCATCCGATAAATTGCTCATATAGCTGTCCAATACGAATTTCGGAGACGACAATTCATAGGTCGGAAACCAAAAATATCGCACGGATTTGGTGTGAATGAAATTTCGGATGCGACATGATTTTAGTCGGAGCGACAGAAATATTCGTTCGTGTCATATTCGTTCGGACGCATCCGGTGTGAAACCGCCTTTATACTTACTTAAAGTAGTACGCTTTGCGCATGTGTTGCACTTTGCAAATGCCTAAATGGGTCAATTCAATTAGCATTCACAACGCTTCGGCCTTTTGAAATCCGTTCGGCTAATTCTTTTCTTGACTTAGCCGAACTGATTTCAAAAGGCCGAAGCGTAGTGAATGTCCAATAAGATGTGAGATGCTGTCGGCACTTAATTTGTTCATCATATTTACTGTGCTGCCAAAAATGGTATTTTTTAGATTGAGTCAAATGGTAGCAAAACTGCCCTCCCGCGGACTAGAAACATATTTCCTAGTAGGCACCAGAATTGGTTAACTGTAAACCGGACTAAAGTTAACCGATCTACCGTTTCAAGCTTTCCAAGCGGACTAGAGTACACCGAAATGATGCGGATTAGTGGTCTACAGTCCAGAACTGGTCACTCTCGGCCTCGGTGCGGGAAAAGGGGGCGTGGCGCTGGTCCCCTCTCACGGCCGGGGGGACCAGAGCCATGCCCCCTTTTCCCGCCCCGAGGCTGAGAGAGACCAGTTCTAGACTTAAGTGGTCTAGTGCTTACAGGGTGAACCGATTCACGATCCGGATTATTTGTTTACGGGGATACATCCTAATTTAATGTTAACCTCTAGCTGCTGCATCAGTACGTTTGACAGCCTTTTACTCCTTACATGCGATTATGGTAGCACAATCAGCAGAGACGATTATATATTAAATCAGTATAAATTAAGGTTTTCTTAAATTCACAATAGTCCTAATAAAGTATACATCATTTTACATCTGGTACATTGTTCTT
Source organism: Sipunculus nudus (assembly GCA_026874595.1). NCBI lineage: Eukaryota > Metazoa > Annelida > Sipuncula > Golfingiida > Sipunculidae > Sipunculus > Sipunculus nudus. The sequence goes on from CM049321.1 coordinate 20,071,659, forward strand.
CCCTTTTTATATGCTATTTTTATGTTATGAACGTATTAAATAGGTGCACCATTAAAATAACATAATAACAATAAGCCACCTTTCAGTGGGTAAATATTAAACTTCTTTACCATATCTCAAAGCCATTTTTTGTTTTACCTCTATCATGTTTTTGTCTACCTTACAACTGAAAGTTTTAAATTTTGAATCATTAGAAAATTAAAAAAACTAAGTATAAGAAAAATTTAAAAAGTCCTGAGATATTGACATGTAGTCCAGGAAAAGTGGCTTTTCATTATTGGATGTTTAAATTAGCGTACCTTTAAACAATTTCAAAAAATGTTAAAATATCATATAAAATTGAATGAAAAGCTGTGAATGTGATGTGTCATTACCGGACAGATACATCCTAAAATGGTTTGAAAGAAGATAAATGATTAAATTTCCCCATTTTTTTGGTGTCAATTTAAAGTAGATTTAAGGTGAACCGTTTGATCATCTGTTTTAATTCTTATTATTACTCTACAAAGGTTTACCCAAAGCAGTAAGGCACTTAAGGTAAAAAAAGGCAACGTCCTTGAAACGCTTTCAGTTGCAATGCCACTCAATCGTCAAATTAATGTATATATTAATCAAACAACCGAATCTAAAACATGACAACTTCTCTAAATCGTTATTGACAATATTAGACATATATTGACAATATTAGAAAACTGGGAAAACACCCTGTAGGATTCACCGTTACCATGACAACGGCATATTATTCGACCATAACACAGAAGTGCCTCGAGTTGGCCACATGCAACAGAAGGGGAAGTGTGAGGTTTTATCTATCATCTTTATTGTAATCATGGTACAATAATGTTTCAGTGTGAACATTTCTCTTGCAGACAGATCAAGTGACTTATATACAGATCCATGTTTTTATATATGATTTGAAATCATTCCATACAAAGTGCGTAAAGTCTGAGACAATTTTGTTATCATAAAAGTTATCACGTATTTTCGGCAGCATTTGAAATAATCTTACTGTTTTAGTACAACCATATGTCACGAAGTAATATCATTGTTAAATATTTACCAACGCATATGTCCATTCATTAAACTATATACAGTTGGATTCAAAATATTTTTAAATATAATTTCATTAAACTGTTTTTTGAGGTGTGCCGAGCACAGATAAGACAAGTATATTATGAAAACCACAGAATATCAAGCATCTGAGGGGCTGTACTCGGCTATGAAATGAACTTTTGGCTTGTTTTCACAATTATATGTATTTGTTTAGTATTTGAGCGCTTAGGTGAGCATATCTAGGTGAAACGGAAAGGTTTTTGCTACTCCCCAAAATCAGAAACCGCAGGACCATGGTTTCACATCACGTTGTGTTCACCATGATTTGTTTGAGTTTCTTCTCTGGTGAGTATAATAAAAACTGTCACAGGTAATTGCCTCAATTTTTTGGTAATGTTAGCTTAAATAATCATGTACCTCTGCCGAATTCCATTCTATTTCGGACACCGTGACAGGGCAGTAGCACACGCTTCTTCTCATTCTGATATCCTGGTGTCAACCAGGCCCGGTGACTAATGCACCTGCGCTCCCTTCGTGCTAATCGTCCACCATCGAGGAACCCCTGAAAGGCGGACTCGTTATGCGAGTGTAACACGGCCGTGGGCACGGCCATTCCTTTTAGCATGCAGAGCCTTCACCCTGGGTGGGGGATGACCGTGAAAAAAACTCACCATTTAGATGGAGATTCGAACTAACCCCTTTAGATCACAGTAGCCGGTTGAGTATTTCCAAATCGATAGTACAATACATATATACCCTAGTTTATAAGACCTGGATCACTAATGATCCAGAAATTTGCATTTTAAGAAATGCAAGCCTCCACCCTCTGGGGTCCCTGTTATTCGATGGTTCCCAACCAATGTTTGCATTCACTTATTCAGCTAATTTTCCCAAGTTCATCCATGCATAAGTGACTGTTTATTGGTGCATGTTCCTTGATGACATTCTGAATCCGGATCATGCGCCAGGTCCACACCTAAATCTAATCAATTCTTCATTGGCCCATTCCCGGAATGCCCTGAAAATTTCATGAGATTCCGTTCATGATTGCACGAGTTATGTTGTGAACAAACACACAAACACACCCACAAACGAGGATAAATGCATAACCTCCCAGTGGAGGCAACAATGCAAATCACGTTCATGCTGTAATATTAGCGTGTTATCCAGGTAACACGGTTTAGTTACAGAGGGATAAGTTACGGTATATTTATGAATTCAAACAAACTTTTCTATTACGTAAACTAATTGTTAAAGCGATAGTTTAAGGGGACCTATTAAGGCAGCAATGGACAATGGGAAAACTTTCAAACATTTTCAAAAAGTTTTGTTCTCTTCAGAACAGAAACATTACAAATCAAAAGAAATCATTTTAAATATTTCATAGTTTTATCAAATTCATTATCATTGTATGAGACTCTTTAGAAAAAAAACTCCTGATATTATATCCATATTGTCAACAGAAAACTTTTGTCACATACATAATTCCTATGCGTCTTTTGGAGATGCCAGTGGAATTGTCTATACGAGCTTATACTCAATTCATTAATGAAAATTTTTGCATTATAGAAATTTTCTTTACAGATCCATGAATACGTAAGTACTCATTATGTTATTTTTTTTTATGTTTTTCTTTCAGTTTATGCATAGTAATATGTTAGATCGTGTAAGAGCATTTTTATCTTCAAATTTACTTTTAGGCCTATTTATAGTAACAGAAAACGTAAGGAGAATTTCTAAGTCACAGTGGAGGCAATGGGACCTCAAGAATATAAAAGTGATCCCTCGGGTATATTGTGTTCCCGTTTGCATCGAACAGCCAACAACAATTGAACCATTACTGGAGATGATACTTGGAACTGAGCAACCGGAAAATGATGCTAAGCGGACACTTAAGAGCTCTGCAACAACAAGTATTACATTGCACATCAACGACACAGAACATACTAATTTCTGTACAAATATAATCAAATCACAATGATGTTAATATGGTACTTATATATATATATATATATATCACCTGTAAAGCATGTTGAATAAACACGAAAAATAGATTCTTTCCTTCAAAATACATTTTTACCTGCCACAATATTGCCCTGAAACCGTTTGCTTACTGCTGTACATGACTGTAAAAACAGTGGATCGGGCGCGATCAAAGGTGTCAACATAAACACAGCGTGTGCATCACTCGGAAACAACACGTCAATCAAGATATATCCTGGCTGTTTTAGCCCAAAAATGTAATACATGTTCCCGCTGGCTGAAACATCGCCTGTTAAGGCTTACGATCGGACCTCAGGTCACGCGGCCTTGTTATGGTAAACAGACGCACGCGGACTGTGTTTACCAACACGCAGACCTATAACATGGTGTGAAACAGCCATATACGAGGTACTAAGACTGTATGTTGGGGTGGTTTTGCTGGAAAACTTTTGTTAAAAGCAAAACTGAACTGAAAGTGTGAAAGAATATTCCTAATGTTGCTCCTGATTATGTCCCTTTAAGCCGCGTACACATTCATCCATTTTTTCCGGCAACCACAATCCGACCACGACAATGCGGCAACGGCAAAAAAAAAGCAGTCCTATGAAATTTCATTTGAGTGTACACATGAGTGCGGCACGGCAACGAAATTGCGGTATGACTATCCAGCTATTTTTCGAATCGGTCTGTGAACTAATTTTTTGCCGTTGCCGCACATAATCGTGCAGCACCACTCCCATAAAATGACGTCACTACTACCATGCAAGGGCATCCTTTGCCATTTAGGTGTCCCGAAAAGGGAAAAAATCGGCTAAAAGGGTAAATAAAGTAAGGAAGAAAACCTTTGTCTAGACACATGATATTATTATCTAAATTACTCTTAATTTTCATAAGGTGTATGAATAAATTTCAATATGTTCCTTTCTGTCTTGTCTTTGATAAATGAATTTGGCCAAGTATTACCCTTTTCATCTTCATCTTGTTAGCATGGTAATTTAAGCCAAAGACAATATTAAGAAGGATATCGTCTCCCTGGAGGTCCATCGTCATGAACAAACCAAGTGCACGTGTTGCTTTATACAAAAGTTTCATAGCAAAATATTTCGTCATTTCTGACAACGCCTCAAAGCCTACTGGTACACTGTCAATTGACATAAACGAAACCAATCGTTAGGTTTTTAGTGTACCGTCTAACAACACCAAGCATGAGCGCTACAAGTTCCTTTTTAACTCGGCATATTGGTAAACTCCTCCGCATGTTTGATAAATTTATAACCGCATGAATACAAGCATGCCTGGCACGGGTTACTGGACGCAGCCAACTTGTACGAGATACAGGAAATGACTCGTTACCATAGAGACGGAGTTTCAGTTTTGGTTTTGCGTTTACATGTATTCTCTTGTGTGAATTCATCATTCGAAGCCTAATGTTAAGAATATGGGCTGTTTACCTCAACATGAATGCAACATGATGGAAGACCACTGCGATGCATTCCTACATGTGGCTAATATCACGACTCCGGTAGGCTTACCAGGCCAATTATCAGTGCCTACTGAGTCGGGTTGTCACAGCTAGTACCAATTAATTTAAGAGAAAAGACACTAGTTATGTATTTTCATTTTTTTTTACACATGATTAGGCCCATTAACCATTCTAAGCAAATGTTCCCTCAATACACGTACCTTGTGGTATATTAATTACCCTCAGAGAGCTTTGACGTAGCAACCGTCTTTCTCCACATGCTTTTCCCTAATTTACAATGGAGGGCCTGTTATCGATTTTAAACCATTTGTTGCAGCAAAGAACTGTCTTTCTGTTCGCGGAAACTTTCACTCTTACTTTTATAACATTCTCTTTACCAATCACCGTAAATCTAATTTGCATATCGATTGATCATACTAATATTCCATTGTACTCTTCATCATCATTATTAGCAAGAGGAAGTTGTTTCAGTAAAAAGATGTGAAATACTTAAATTCAATTAGCAACGTCAGTTTAAAGGTAATGGCACTGTGGGCTGTCCTATATCTCGCATAGTGACATTGGTACACCTGAAATTTTGACGATATGTTGTTCTTCAGAAAGACCTGGTAACGTCACATGTTATCACACAGGAGCGATCTACTTATCTGATTTTAAGTCATGGGGTTGGATGGGAACTGGAAAGGCTATGATGTATCAGAACTGGGGAGGCAGATCCACCAAACAATTGAAATTTTTCCAGAGATGCCTTTGCGTCCGTTATACCTCATTCAAATGGTTTGAGGTCAGCTGCGTGGAACAACATTCAGCCATCTGCGAGGTTCATGAAAACAACTGAAGGATAATAGTTTTGTACTCCTTACAAACGTTTCTGATCACTTTAATGTATAAATACGCGTTCAGATACATGTAGTGAGATATATGTTATCTCTTTCATGAATACTAATTTAAGTTAAACATCATATAACATGAAAAAGGGCCGAATGGCAATTTCAGTGTCTATGCTTTGTTCGCTTTTTAATAAACTCTCTGGATGATCAACATGGTATACTTTTTTCTATTTTTTCTTTCAAATGAAAAGATTAATCTGACAGAATGTGAATTATTGGCTTAAATGTCATGAGTAGGAAATATGATTGCAACGATGGATATTCGATTCAACGCACAACTGGAATAAGGATAATTTATTAAATGCATCAAATAACGTATTTTAAAATGTTTTACAATTAAGCTGTTAAAGTCTGTTAAACACACACATACCGTTTTTCGCCCTTTTCTCAAAGTGGGATCTGAGTGAAAGGGGTGAGTTTGAAATCGATGTTTCTCACTTACGACAAACCACATACACTTCTAATTTCATACCAACAAAGTCAAATATGTTTTCCTCTTAGTGTTATTTTTATTTTTTTTTTCCAAATTGCTATTTTGAAATAATTTATGGGTTTATTTCACTTGAAAATATAATTCTTACATAAGCAATTTTTTATAATTGCATTTTAAACATGAAAAATACGTGATAGGCCAGGAAACTAAACACTGCCTGGAGATATTTAATGTATTTTACGTGGGCCTACTGAAAATTTGCTGCCTGCTACAACGTGTGGGGAATAACTCGTTTTGTATAAAAAATTAAGTTTTTACTTAAGTTAAAAAAATTAATGTCATTGATGAGATGAGAAAAGTATATTTCATCAGTTAGATAATTTTATAAAGTTTAAAATGATATATACTTTATGAAGTTTTGCATGAAAAAGGAAGACTTATTGGCATTTTATTGAGACTAGAGTGCAAAGTGATTGCAAACGACGATGCCATCTTAAAATACTCAAACCTGAAAGTTTGGCACCCCAAAGAGAACCTCAGTGTTATGACCCAGCAAAGGGTACGACTAAACACCCAGGACCCGCAGGTGCGGTAGACACCGGGCCTTGGTGACACAAGGATGCAAAAATAATATGAGAGGAAGCGAGTGCTACCGCCCTGTCATGCAGACCCAGATCGAAATGGAACTCTGCACATGTACATACTTAGATAAAGAATTAGATAAGACAGCATAAAAAATAGAGACGGTTACCCACACACACACACACACACACACACACACACACACAAAACAAAGAGAAGGTTTTCCGAATGGTAGTACTTGGCACACATAAGAACTGTTCCATTAAGGAAATGTTAATGGAACATTTAATTATGGCTTCAGATCCACCTGTATCAGAGTAAGAATTCCTACGCCAAATGTCAGTGATAATGGAAACAAAAATTTGAACATAAGAAACAGAAGAGGGAAACATCAATGTATCATTGAAGATGAACCGAAATATTCAGTCATCTGTAGAATCAAATGCATTTATCATTAAAAGGTTCAGGTGCAGCTCGTCTTAAACATGCATTTTATGTCCACACGGTCTTTCAAAAGTTCCCAAGTAGTGGTTCTTGTGCGGATCATGCGTGTTGTCTTTGTTGGTTACTTGTTTTGACTTGTGGATCAGGCATCTTGCCGCATGTAGATCATTCGTGTTGTCTTGTGACAGGCTGATAAGTACCGACGGGTTCTTGTTCATTTTGTATTGTTCATGCGTCTTGTCTTTTACAGGTCATCTTTGTTGTATTTTTGGGTCTTTCTTCTTGTGTTGTTTGTATCGTTCCTTTTGTCATTCGTGGGCCATACGCGTTGTTTTGTGTTAGTGCCATTTCGATCCTCTACCATTAGAGGGTCTACGGCCAGAGTACTTGTTGTCACCGTTCTGTTACATAGTTCTACAAGGAATGCACTTTAAGGCTTTATGAGGATGCAAATATTTTCGTCAATTTTTACAACGCCTTATGCCCTACAAACACGCTGTCACTTTACATAAACCAGACCAAGCGCTAGCATTTTTAGTATACTTTCTAACAACACCTACTATGAGCAGCATATCGGTAAATTTTTCCGCATGTTTGTTGAATTTTCTGACCACAAGAACACAAGCATGGCTCGAAAGGTTTACAGGACGGCATCCAACATGTACCCGATACAGGAAATGACTCTCTGACATTGCAATACTCTAAAAGCTGGAGACACTTTTCGTGCATTAGCTTGAAATGCCTGTTTGTCCTATTTTTTTTAAACACGTCACAATATTATCAACATATCTCATTGTAAAATGTGTTTCAAATAGCTGTTAAAATATTTCAAATTCAACTTAAACATGTTTTGCTATTGCACGTGTTTCAAAGCTTTTTCCTGTCTAACGGTATTGTTATTTGAAACACGTTTATTTTCACATGTTGGGTATTGAAACATGTTTTCCGGCAAAATCACCCCTGAACACGTTTTAAATATTAATAAACCTGTTTCAATTTTAAACTTCTTTATATCTTGAAACGCCTTTTTGTCCCCTTTTTCAATGAAAAACATGTTTTACCATTATACTAGTTGGTTTGTATTCAGTTTAAACTGAACACAATGAGAAACATTACTTGTTGAAATTTGGTTTAAATGTTTCTTGAATTTTCTAGATCTTGTTCTTGGAGTGTACTACATGTGAGATGACACATAAGGAATACTTTGAAGTTACAAAGTTATGATTTACTGAAATTAGCCCAATCACCTATCTAACGTTTACGAACTAAAGATATTCCCTTGGAACCTTTATAAAAATGGGCCAGAAACTGTGAATATCACCAGAAACAGGCTGCTTGTTTTGTTTTTATCAACTTGTTTACAATATGTGGAGGCCCGCCAAAATAATTAAAAACAGAGTCAACAAGGGCATCTGGCAGCAAATCTGATAAGCCAGAGGTTTGCAAATGTTGTTTTGCAACATGACCTTTCTACCTCTACATATATGCAATAACATATAACATGTTTTACCATTTGTCAACATTGCAGTGTTTACCATTTGTCAACATTGCAGTGTTTACCATTTGTCAACATTGCAGTGTTTACCAACATGTTTTTGATAAACAACTTCATACATCCATCATCAATATATACACAGAGGATGCCAGAAAGCACATAAGTTCTTCTACAAAAGGTAGGTGAATGGGCACCTTTAAGGTAGCAACACTGCTTGAAACCCCTATATTTAAATTCAATTCAAAAGTGGATTATATTCATATAAGACCCCATAAAGTATACGTTACTATAAACCTGGCACAGTTATCTTTCTTATAGTATACATTTTTTAAAATTTTCGTTAATTTTCACATGATTTTTAAACATTAAAAAAAAATAATTTTTTCAGGTACACTATTTAAGCCCCCAGTAAATGCGATCCACTTTTTAATGAACTAATATCAAACTGCATGACAATATCTTAAAGTGTTTTTTTGTTTTATTTTTTCTCATGATTCTGTCTACCCAGAAACTGATTTTTTTTCAGTTTTTATTCAACAATTTATAGAATGAAAAAAAGTAGATTACTGTTACTAGGGGGTTAAAATGGTGTACCTTTTAAAAAATTATTATTATATATATATGTATATGTAATTATGTATGTATAATATTTACTGAGGTTCCTTCATTCACTGAGCCTATAAGAGCCTATAACTTCAATTCATGTTAAACTGATAATCCTAATTAAAATTTAAAAAAAAATAACTTAATGCAGCATTTCCAATCTTCTCCACCCTCTGCTCAGATGTTTAATAAATGAAAAACTACAACAGTAAATGACTGCTTATCAATTAGCTCTCAGCTAGTCATATTTAAATATATATGTATGCAAAATAAGGAATTAAAGTAAAGCCCCCTAAAGAGTATGGAATGAGCATGTATGCCCTCCTGTAAAACAGAGGCACAGTAAGGTTCTGTCAAACATTTATCTGCTTTCGTTAGGGGAGGCAACCCTACCAGATCATGATAGGTGCTTCATAATACCTGAAAAGTTTATTATGGAAGGTGCTAATATATATTTATTATGATAGGTGAGAATTTCAATCTTATCATCTTATAATGTAAACCAATAACATCAAACAAAACATACCTTTATACAGAAATGGGCAGGTCTGCAGGAATATGTCACGGTACACGGTACAGTAAATTTGAAGAGACTGCCAGTCTGCTTTGTCACATAAAATGGGTTAAAAATCATAATGGCATGAAAAATCATTATTACTATACCATGCATTTCTTTTCTGTTTATGGTTCAAGAAAATTTTGCCATGCAGGATTTATTTTTAAGTTGTAATTTTCAGTATATTATGTAAACTAGACATTTTAAATAATTGATTTTATTGGAATTTTGAATAGATGGGTAATGTCATGTTAAACACGGAGTAGATTTGTACAGTTCCTAGTGGCATCAAAGGAATGCAAATTTACCCTAAGAGGGGGTTTCATGAAGCTATTAAGGTAGATCAATTAAACTATAATGCAAACTATAAATTATTTACAATAAATCAATACAAATCAATAGTGCAGACTGTAATCATATGACTGTGTATATTATATAGGTAAAACATATACAAATAAATACTCAGAATAGTACACATCCCTGTACCTGTACTTGAGTGCATTAAAAATCATGTACTTGTATTTGTACATCAACGATTCTAAAGTAGCCCGCTTGTACTGAGGAAGAGATGCCTTGTTCTTGACTCAAGCCTGGAAAGAGGTGAATGCGTATATTTTTTTCTCAGAAATCCTTAAGTGTAATTTTCCTCTTCTAGATACCGTGGATCTCTTGAAGGGTATTAGTCCCTCGGTGTAAGAGTGAACCCAGCCTTCCAAAAATCTTGGATATGACCCTTGGTCCAGTATTTATGGGTGCCTCCTTTGCAACTAAAATCCTATAATGACGTCAACATAGTTCTCTCACAGTCCGCCATGTCCATGTTATGGGGTTATGAAAAATGTCGCCAAGTCTAGGCTATCTTCTCAAATAATGTTTTAACTTGTTTGCAGGAAAATTACATCATGTAAAACAATGTAAATCTGTAAGTCAAACACCATCCAAACGTGCCGGCAAGCAGATGGACGGACGACGGACGCAGGGTCATCACTAGTGCTCAGTTGACATATACTTAGTTATAAGCAGTTGAAAAACACTGATATACATGTATTTGTTTCAAATGTTTGCCATGCATGTATTCGTCATTTCATGCATTTAAAGTCAATTGAAAGGTTATGAGTGAGTGATAAGAGAGGTGTTTGGAGTGAACAGCGGTAATTAACATGTCAGCCTGTATGCAGGTTCTTCCACTTTGAATATGCGTTGAGCCTAGCTACGACTTCGTCCAATGGACCATTCCTTGTTCCCTTCCATATTCAATCACAGGTAGTTTTAAACTGTACTAAAGTTTGTCCTTCAATTCGTTCCGTTAACCGCGCGTTTCCGTCATAAAGTGTTAGTTAAAACACCGAAAAAGCCCGCCCGTTCGATTTGATCAGAAGCGAAACATGTTTAAAACGTGTGTCAAACATTTTTGAAGCATCTCACGATTAAAAATAAATTAAAGTCCCGTACCACATGTTTTAAACATGTCTCTATCTAAAACATATTATAAAGTGAGACATGTCGCATCAGCTTTGAAACGGCAACTAACCCCCACCTTTTGCAGTGATGCATGAGAGTTGCAGGTTTTTTATGCGTTCACAAGTTTTGTTTTATGTCAATTCATCATTCGTAGCCTAATGTTGAGATTATGGGCTGTTTATCACGGTGTGAATGCAACATACTGGAAGACTACTGCAATGCATTCTTCCGCACTCTAAAAAATGACGTTTCACAGATGTTTCACAAGATGTTTAGCATGTTTTGTCAGGTCGTTACATGTGTGAAACAGGTGTAATACATAATTTTAGACATGTCTCGCGCGGGAAATTACATTTTACTTGTTTTAAATGCCGTTATTTTTTTGCCACTGGTCACGTGACCGGATATTATCCCCAATTATCTGGAACCAATTTTATAATAGACTGACTGCCAGTGATCACGGGAAAGATGAAAACTCCAAGAAAACGGAACGTGATTTTGAGCAGTTACCAAGTCCACCTTGGATGATGTTCATTCTTGGGCGCAGAGAAGGTTTCCTGTAGCAACCTTAAATATAATTTGCCAGAAATTAAAAGGTAAGTCAAACGTTAAGTTTGTGAACAGTATGTATATGTATAATATCGCTCATTGAGAACACTTATTCATGCTTTTTTAAATTACACGACATTTTTACTTCAACAGAATTAATATGCATGCGAATTAAGGACAAACCACCTTTCAAATACAGTAATGAGACAAATCCTATACAGGGTCATGTACAGGATTTTGGAAAGGGGAGGGGGATCTAACCGGGGGGGGGGGGGATTTCCAAAAAAGAAGTCCTTACTTTTCAAAAGCGAGTGGGATACAGCCAATAATTCACTGGTTGCCATTGTAAAGGAGGGGTGGGGGGGGGGGGCTGTCTTGACCACTTGGAACCCCCCCCCCCACACACACACATGCCCCTGAATATAAGAGTTTCCAGTGCACTTATTCCATGCGAGTACAGCACACAATTAAGCAGTAGCATCAATTAATCTTCGAGGGTGGGGGAAAGACCCCCCTCCCCCTATATTGATTGCCCTTCAAGTAGGTACATTTAAGAGGGGGGAATCAAGTAAGCAGGAATGTTAATAACTGTAGCAGTCTTTGAAATTTGGAGTGTTTTTCTATTAATGTTGTTTTAATGTTGTTTTTATATATATTTTTTAAGTAAAGCAAGTGATCATTAGCAGCTTTTTATTAGAAACTACTGTACAAAATTCAATGTAGTTCAGCAAAACCATGAGACATCTTTGACAGACCTTTAAGAACAGATGCTAGAAGGAGCATTGTGGACCCAAGTTTACATGTATAGACTGCTGAATAGGTAAGATATTTATTTAAACAGTACTTGATCAAATGTGACATGTGATGAAAATTTTGCTGTTTCAAGAAGTAGGCTATGCAAAGATAATTTTGTTAGATTTTTCAAGGCAATTTTACTGAAACCAAGAATTTGAAGATGAATAAGGAAGACATAAGTAATTTGTGATTAGAATGATAAAATTAGCAAATTAAAAACCTGTAATTATGTGCAGTATCATATTTGTGTAGATTAAAGTCTGCAGCATGTTCAAACACTACCTCATGGGTACATAGTTAACAAAATGGTAATTTATGCATCTGATAAAGGCTGAATGTGTGTACATGGGTGATGGAATGGGTTCCAGGGTACCAAGGCCGGATGTGTGAATGATCCAGGTTACCAACGCTGGATGTGTGTACATTTGTGGTGCTTGTGGATTCGGGTCCAGGGTACCAAGGCTAGATGTGTGTACATGGATGATGGCGGAATGGGGTCCAGGGTACCAAGGCTGGATGTGTTACATGGATGTTGGTGGAATGGGGTCTAGGGTAACAAGGCTGGATGTGTTACATGGATGATGGTGGAATGGGGTCTAGGGTACCAAGGCTGGATGTGTGTACATGGATGTTGGTGGAATGGGTCCAGGGTACCAAGGCTGGATGTGTTACATGGATGTTGGTGGAATGGGGTCTAGGGTACCAAGGCAGGATGTGTGTACATGGATATTGGTGGAATGGGGTCCAGGGTACTAAGGCTGCATGTGTGTACATGGATGTTGGTGGAATGGAGTCCAGGGTACCAAGGCTGGATATGTGTACATAGATGTTGGTGGAATGGGGTATAGGGTACCAAGGTTGGATGTGTGTACATGGATATTGGTGGAATGGGGTCTAGGGTACCAAGGCTGGATGTGTGAACATTGGTAGTGGAGGGGGATGGGTCCAGGGTACCAGTGCTGGATGCATGAATATGGGTTGTGCTTGTGGAATGGGATTCAGGATACCAAGTCAGGATGTGTGAAAACATGACTGATGGTGGACTGGGGTCCAGGGTACAAAGGCTGGATGTGTGAATATAGGTGTTGATGGAATGGGGTCTAGGGTACCAAGGCAGAATGTGTGAATACACGACTGGTGGTGGACTAGGTTTCAGGGTACAAAGGCTGTGTGTGTGTTCATAGGTGTTTGTGGAATGTGGTCAAGGGTACCAAGGCTGGATGTGTGTACATGGGTATATGGTTGTTATTATTGGTTTAGTGGTTTCCAGTTTACCCAAGTTGGAGTGAACTCGGGCAGAGAGTGAATATTTAATTAAGTAATTCTTGCTTCACTTTATCCAAATTTTGGATTTTTACACAAATATGCAAATATTTCCCTCCTGTACAATTTTTTGTAATAGTTGAAGTTTTCTTGTTTACATATTTGCATATAATATATTTAATATATATAAAATTTTAATCCTCAATTAAATATATAGTACATGTGATGTTTTTATCCTGTTCTTGTCAATGCCACTGAATAAATAAATGACAGATGCTTGCGACAGATTATGCTAACCAGCAGCTTTATGTTCCTTAGGGGTCTTGATTTAATTCATTGATAGATTAATGGATTTTGATTCAATTGTTGTAAACATTCTTATTATTCCATTAGAAAGGTATAACTATTAGAGGTCTTATTCTTAAATATCATCATTATGTTACCAGGTGTAAACAGTATTTTAATAACATGTAGACATTTTCATTTTATAAAAACCCTCCATATAAATAGCTGTTATTATTTCTTGTTAGACTTGTGTCAATATCAAGTTGATGTTATTGTATACCTTGCAGCTGCATGTTAGAACTGTCAGCTGTGCTGCTGACAGTTAATACTATTTTCTCTTTTTCTCGAAACTCATCCTGGAAATAACATCATTTAGCTTCAATTAATTGCTGCACTTTTTTTCAGAAAGATGTCAAAGAAGATTCATTTTGTACACAAGAGGGTACCGCACCAACACCTGTTTTATCAAAGACAATGGAGAAGTGAGGTCAAGTGCTATTTTGAGTGACTACAATAACATATATTTATTGAAGAATGGTTCAGTATGGAAAACCTCATACTTGCTTCTAGGCTTACTCCGCACAATACATGCAACTTTTCAACCCACTTCAGGAAGAGTGTCTTGAAAATAAAGTGTCTTGCAAGGACAAGTCAACTTCTTACAAGCTTCTTCCACAGTTTGTGGCTGCATTAAAATAATTTAGTATTTGATTCTTTTGTTACATCCTTAGTATTCTACATATTTTCTGAGAAATGTTTTAAGAATTTCAGTATATGTAAAATGTTTCACTCTTTTTTATGGTAACTGAATGTTACCAACTTTAAAAAAAGTTGTGTCACAGTGTTTGATGAATCACTGTGAACATACAACAGTTACACTCTAAAAACTGAGGACATGTTTCATGTTTCTATTTAAACCACCATTCTGTCCCATTTTTCGAAACATGTTTCCAGCAGGTTTCATGATTCACTGATGTTTCAACGGCCAAAACATGTTTTTAATCCTCTTGAAACATGCTTTTATATTAAATATGTTTCGCACACGGAGAAAATATCATAGACAGTAAGGTAAAACATGTCTCTGTGTTACATGTTTTATATGAAATATGTCACATATAAGACATGTTAAAAGACATGTTTCACTTTTCATAAAACATGTAACTATTACAGTAACATGTGGCTGATTAAGTTCAAACGTTTATATTTGAGATGTTACACAACGTTTCACGTTCCCTATCAACTACTCGTGTCTCGAGGTAAGACAAACTTTCCAAAAAAAGGAAAATGCGTTATGTTTTGTTCTAAACCTGCTAATATAACAAGTATTATTGACTTTACGGCCTGGTTGACATGGCTCATATATATCAGTGATTCATGGTGTAACTAACATTTTTTTTTATCATTTATTTATGCTTCTTTGATATGGAATAGAATGTGACGTATATTATGACGTCATCACTGTTCCATGCCATGTAAATATCGTGCATTGGTTGCAAGATGTCGCAACAGAAATTCCCATTTACCACTTGACGAAGAAGCAAGTGCCCTTCGAAAGCTCCTGTGTTAATATGCAAGTAAGTCTATATAAAAAACTAGTACTTTGCTTTCAAATAGAAAAGGGAAGACACGTGTTCGAACAAAGACAAATGCATGGCCTGATCCCGAGAAGACGTATGCCTCATCCTAGATAAAGGCGAGGAGAAATTAAGATATTTAATTGTTATCTTAATTTTATACAAAAACGTTGGAGGGATAAGCCGGGTAAATACGTTATGATTTGATTAATTAGTTTATTAAGAATTATTACTAAGAATTTATCCTAAAATGAAATTTGAGCAATTGTTTTTGTTATTTTTTCAAAGCATGATAATCACTGGTACTGATATTTTATCTTAAATGGGTTTTTTTTCCGGAAATTTATATAAGTGTGTGTCAATTGAACTGCAAACCTGGTGTAGATACGTAGTACGTAGTGGGGAAACATTTCCAAATTACGAATTGCCGTTTGTACGTACGCGATCCACATGCGCATCGTCGTCCTCGAGGCACATCAGAGAGCGATTCAGACGATTTACCAAAAAAATGACCATATTTTCCAGCAGAATGTACGGGTTTGGACAGCACGTTTGGTACGTGATATATCGTAACATAATACAGATTAACTGCTTTATACTCCATACGCGGTTTTAAGATATGCTTTTAACACATATCTGTAACACATTTTAATGACTTTTTTCTGATCCCAGGGAAAGACAGCAATGTTTAATATAATATTCCAATCTTCCTTCTTTGCAAAGAATACATATACATTGACAAACCTTTCCTCCATGGTACCTTTGATATGTCGGAAGGGCATGTCATTTGTACATTTAAAACGTTATTGACAGGTTGTGCTACACAAAGTATACGTTCGCATGACGGTACAGTGTGATTATATTAGTATTAACTCTGCACTTATTTCCTACAATGTTATCAACATTGTTACTATCCTGAATGGCCTATGGTTTTCGGAATAATATTCTTTAATGAACTCTTAATAATGATCACACTAGTAAAGTAATTAACAATATTTGTTATTTTCAGTTACAATATTCTGCACATATATGTTTACTTGTATAGTACTCTCATTCTATTTAATCATGTTTAAAATATCAATTCTACAAGGGCCTTGTGAAAGATCAGTATATTCTGAACAAGCCACCCTGATTAAAGGTATATTAATAAATAAATAAATAAAATAAAGCGTACAAAGCACAAAAATTAAGAGTGCAATATTAATATATTTATTAGGATAAAATTTAATGTCCCTCATTTGCATTGTGTTTCACTTATAAATATACTCATTTTCAGTGCAAATATCTGGTATACCATGACATGTATTCATATGCTATTTGAAACGGTGTTCCTATTTCAATTTGTTATCCGATGTTTCTCAGTCCTATTTAATGTGTCCCACATGTTAGTAACAAATTCGTCTCAACTTTTAACTATTTAGGTGGTAAATATTACGCAATAATTAGACATTGATCGGCATATGTAAAATTGAACAAGAAAGATTGTTACAGTATCAGTAATTAACTAACAGAGATTATGTACAAGATAATAGACGATAATGAAAAGCAGCTATGCGTTTACCGTAAATAATTAACAACATATATCAACATTATTCACCGGTTTCTTTGCGAAATCTCTCAGGTGTCAAATTCCCAAGAATTATTATTAACAAATGTTTAGAGAAAAGCATTATCAATCTTCAGTTACTTTCGTTAACCTCACAAATGGCTGAAAGGTGTTCCCCACAATTAACCTCGTGTCATTTGAATGATTTCTGACGCAGGCAAAGGCACCTCTGGTAAAAGTCGAGTTGTCTCGTTGACCGGATTTCCCAGTTCTGATAGGACATTCTTTTTTGCGTTGCAATCCAACCCCATCTCTTTGTGGCAGAACTATAAATTGCTGATGTGTGATAACATGTGGCTTGACCAGACCTTTCTGAAGAGCAATGTGCGGCAGTTATAATTCAAGTGTATACTGAATCGCAAACATGAATTCTGCAAACAGCCACATTAAATTTGAGCACTACCGTAACAGAAAAAAATATGTTGACACTTAAAACAGTGAATATTAGCACATAATATTAGATGTTACACTTGTCATAGTTCATCATATAATTCCGACGAAATTCGGATGTAATATTTAAACCCCATTCCCTGTAGGCGATGTGCGAATCTAGGTATAATGTTTGAAATATCAGGGACAGTACCGCGGAGCATATGTTTGCTTCAGGAAATGCTACTCTGAGGAGTATACGTTAAGATAATCTTAGTGAATTTGCTAGATAATCTAATCTAAAATAAGGTAAAATCAACCATCGATTGTCATCCGAGAAAAAAAGTGACAAATCTGAATGGATGTCGATTCCAATTCTCATAGCCCTCCACATGCTAGACTTGGATCCAATAAACTTGTAGCATGGCCATCTTTTGTTGCCCCTCATAGTTTCACGAAATGGGTATGAAAACCCTTTCCTGCATATTATCTGTGCACCGGAGGTTCCTGTTAATTCCCGTAAGATTTATTTTAAATGTCTATATTACCAGAAAATAAATTATAATAAAGCTCATCTATATTATAAATAAAGAATGTAAAACAGGATAAATCATATATATTAATATAAAAGATAGCGGAGTTGTAAACTTCTGGGGGATTCATCTTAATCAAAGCAATTATACGGACGAATGTATGATTTCAGCATATGTTGCATGGAGTCGAACATATATATATATATATATATATATATATATATAAATCCGATCAAATACATCATATTTATCTGTTTGATCATAAACAAAATGGTCAGATGTGCCACGGGATTAAAGTCATTGTTAATATCTTTACACATGTATATGATTCAGATTAACAATGAATATTAGCAGTGAAATACCCTTCGGCCCAGAGCTCTCAACAGTCTGTTTGGCATCTTTTTTTCTGCAGGATCAGTTTAAAGTATCATAACCAGTAATGGGGCAACTGATGTTTGCTGATCGCTGCAACCGGAAACACAGGATGCTCGAGGTTTAAGTTACAATGCAGTGTGGCTTTTTCCTTTCCTTCCTGGTTGAGACATGATTTTCCGGGTTTCTGTAACTATCAAAGCTATACAAATAAATAGTAACTTATACTGAAACAACATGGGCAATCTGTACAATATTCCTATATAACCATGCTCAAAGCGCAGATCATTCTTTCAGTCACCTACAACATGATAATATTCTAGTATGTTGTATCAAACGGCGCACTTCGGATTTTCTTGCCATATGAATTTACAAAGTCAATTTATTAGGGAAAATTCCCTGTTCGTTTATCAACCAGGCAGTTGTTATAGTGAAACGACTACTAAACTTGGAGTGAACTATTGAATTAAGGTTGAGAAAATGGTCAAAGTTGTCACCACATATCCACTGAAGTCGCAGGATCATGATACTCATTTATGATGATAGTGGAAGATGAGAATTCTTGGTACCATAAATAAGATAAAATCCATGGTCAGCTAAAATACGCCCTCCGACGTTGTCACATCATAAAACTTTTAAGAAGTTGCAAAGTATACATTTAATAAGTTTTACTAAAACATTTACTTCTATATTGCTGGAGGGCACATTATTTTCTACCATTGTACCATACTGGACAGTACGGAGCCCAGGAGATGACATGGTCAAAATATGTATTAATCCGTGCGCACGGATTACTAAAACGAGGCTATCCAAGATGGCAGACCTATAGGCAGACATATAATTAATCCGTGCGCACGGATTAATAAATGTTTTGATCATGTCGTCTTCCGAACTCCGTAGGACAGATATATCAGCATGTCGTAATTATTGTCCCAAACCATGGATACCCCTTGGCAGGATGACCTATATGAATTCAAATACCCGCTTTATGACGTTCCTGATTCGGGTTACATATACACAACTGCAAACATCCTTCGTCATAATATGAACTGACAGAGCACCCTCCCAATTGTCCATGGTCTGTGATGCCATTTAATCACATATATCTGCATGAACTTCTCTTATAATATTCTATTTACGGTAACTATGAACACAATAAAATGTTCACTATCAAATTGTTTTCAAAGATAATCACATTTTATTTTTCTCTTGATGCATTTTTTAGCTTTTTGATCTTTACCAAACCATGATAACGTTCACCAAAAATGATACAGAGGCATAAACACATAATCAACAAATATCATTTACCCTCACATTAGATAAGGGAAATAATTAAGGTAATCATTAACAAGACCAGCTGGTAAATGCAATAAAAAATAATATATCTTCACTATAAAATATAAGCTAAACTAATCATACAATCGGGTCTTAAGAGAATTATTTCAGCAGGCCCGTCTTCAGTTACATTTCAAGTTTGTATTACGTATGGGCGTTGGATATCTAAACGTTTGAACTTGCAGCGTTCAATCGCCGAAAATTGTTAATGACTCGCTAAATTTACACTGATGAACAGCATATTCTTCTGATCCTTAATTCTATCATTCAAAATTAATATTTCAAACTTTAAATTCTTTCCGGCAACCTATCGAGTTGTCGGACCTGACTTTCTAGGCCTGTTGTCTAAACACGCGTGGTCTAGGCCGGTCAGCTGTCAGTCAAAACAAAATGTTACATTATTGGCTCTGGCCACTCCCCGCTGATCTGGTATCCGTTTTTTCTGGTAACGGATACATAGCTACGATAAAATAGTCCTAATATCATAAGAGGTCAATGAAGGGCGAAGGCATAGGGAGCAAAATTTGACCTATAATTTTATAAGAGTAACGCAGGACCTGCCTCTGTTTGTATAAATGATAAACGTACTTTACGAGAAAACAGTCCCAACAGAAGGAAGATCAACTCAAGAGTATAGTTTTGATGACTCATTTTTCTATAGTTTTGGTGGATTAATTATAGGCTCAAAATAAGCAAATTGGTCAGATATGACCAGGGAGCGCTCACTTGATATACCCCCAATATATATAAAAAAATAAAAGTAAAGAATCGTTCCCTCAAGTCACCTCAATACCTGGATAACAGATCAATTGTACAATGATTTTCATAACTGATTAAACTTGTTCAACTAAGGTCCATCTTTTAACAATGAAAATTTAAAATAGATCGTTAGACGCTATACACGTAAACAGGTCCCAATGCAACTTATATCATCAGTACAGGAATATAAAAGTAAACGTTAAACCAATTAAGTAATGCACGGCTGTTCCTGGTAAGAGTACTTAGAAAAGCTACCTTTTGCTCTTCAGGATGTTGGTATAGACCCACTCGCGTCAGGGCTATGCTTGCTCTGGCATGAAGAAATGTTTTTCTACAATTCTGCACTTTTTTATTTTTGCATGTATAAAAAATATTACACGAAAAAAAATATAATAATGATTGATGTAGTGCAGGCTTCGCAGACAGAGTTGTCTGACGATTTGTAGATCTATTGGACAGTTGCATGACCTTGCAAGAGAAAACTTTCAGACAGATGTTCAAAGCTATCATCCAATTCAAATTGACATAGATATTATAATGTGTCTTTTAAAAATTAAACCTTTTACTTTTCTTTAGCATGGTATAACTGTCGCACTAACCTAAATCATATTTTTTAAGTCTCGTCCCAGAACAAAAAAATAAAAATATGTTTTTATGCAAAACAGGGTCTTTGAGACAAAAGGATTTATATTTCAAGTGGCAGGTACAGTTATAAGTATATATAATCAACAAGGTTGCTAGACAGATGGTCACAGTTAGATATTGAACTAATCAAATAAATAATCTGCTATTGTCCTTGTGCCTCAGAAGTAACATATTTTGTTAGACAGTTTTAAATAAGTAGGTTCAATGTGAAAATGCACGATCTGCCTGATAAAATAAAAAAAAAACAAGGGGAGAAGAGCCGTTATCACTCTAAAACATCGCAGCTAAACGAAAGATGCAAAGACAAATTTAATTGGCAAAATCATAAGGAATCAAAAAACATACAATACACAGGTGACAGACATTTGTCAAGACATATTATCCTGGCAAACAAGACTCGTGACAGAGGCAAGACGAGACGCATGACTCAGGCGAAACCATACCCATGACGCAGATATGATAAATGCAGGACAGAATACACGAGACGCATAACTCAGACAAGTAAGGACGCATGAAACAGGCAAATAAGGACGCATGACACAGTCACGTAAGGACGCATGACTCAGACAAGTAAGGACGAATGAAACAGTCAAGTAAGGACGCATGACACAGACATGTAAGGACGCTTGACACAGACTAGTAAGGACGCAATGACACAGTCAAATAAGAACGCATGACACAGACAAGTCAGAACGCATGACACAGACATTTAAGGACACATGATACAGACAAGTAAGGAGGCAATGACACAGACAAGTAAGGACGCAATGACACAGTCAAATAAGGACGCATGACAAAGATAAGTAAGGACGCATGACACAGACAAGTAAGGACGCTTGACACAGACAAGTAAGGACGCATGACAGAGACATATAAGGACGCATGACTCGCACAAGTAAGGACGCATGACACAGACAAGTAAGGACGCATGACTCGGACAAGTTAGGACGCATGACTCAGACAAGTAAGGACGCATGACACAGACAAGTACGGACGCATGACAGAGACATATAAGGACGCATAACTCAGACAAGTAAGGACGCATGGCACAGACAAGTAAGGACGCATGACTAAGACAAATAAGGACGCATGACTCAGACAAGTTAGGACGCATGACACAAACAAGTAAGGACGCATGACACAGAAAATAAGGGCGCATGACACAGACAAGTTAGGACGCATGACACAGACAAGTTAGGACGCATGACACAGACAAGTTAGGACGCATGACACAGACAAGTTAGGACGCATGACACAGAGAAGTTAGGACGCATGACACAGACAAGTAAGGGCACATGACTCAGACAAGTTAGGACGCATGACACAGACAAGTAAGGGCGCATGACACAGACAAGTAAGGACGCATGACACAGACAAGTTAGGATGCATGACTCAGACAAATAAGGACGCATGACTCAGACAAGTAAGGACGCATGACACAGATAAGTAAGGACGCATGACACAGACAAGTAAGGACGCATGACACAGACAAATTAGGACGCACGACACAGACAAGTTAGGACGCATGACACAGACAAGTAAGGACGCATGACACAGACAAGTAAGGACGCATGACACAGACAAGTAAGGACGCATGACACAGACAAGTTAGGACGCATGACACAGACAAGTAAGGACGCATGACACAGACAAGTACGGACGCATGGCACAGACAAGTAAGGATGCGTGACTCAGACAAATAAGGACAAATAAGGACGCATGACACAGACAAGTAAGGACGCATGACTCAGACAAGTAAGGACGCATGGCACAGACAAGTAAGGACGCATGACACAGACAAGTAAGGACGCATGACACAGACAAATAAGGACGCATGACACAGACAAGTAAGGACGCATGGCACAGACAAGTAAGGATGCGTGACTCAGACAAATAAGGACAAATAAGGACGCATGACACAGACAAGTAAGGACGCATGACTCAGACAAGTAAGGACGCATGACACAGACAAGTTAGGACGCATGACACAGACAAGTAAGGACGCATGACACAGACAAGTAAGGACGCATGGCACAGACAAGTAAGGATGCGTGACTCAGACAAATAAGGACAAATAAGGACGCATGACTCAGACAAATAAGGACGCATGACTCAGACAAATAAGGACGCATGACACAGACAGGTTAGGACGCATGACACAGACAAGTAAGGACGCATGACACAGACATATTAGGACGAATGACACAGACAAGTAAGGACGCATGACACAGACAAGTTAGGACGCATGACACAGACAAGTAAGGACGCATGACACAGACAAGTTAGGACGCATGACTCAGACAAGTAAGGACGCATGGCACAGACAAGTAAGGATGCGTGACTCAGACAAATAAGGACAAATAAGGACGCATGACACAGACAAGTAAGGACGCATGGCACAGACAAGTAAGGATGCATGACTCAGACAAATAAGGACGCATGACTCAGACAAGTAAGGACGCATGACACAGACAAGTTAGGACGCATGACTCAGACAAATAAGGACGCATGACTCAGACATGTTAGGACGCATGACTCAGACAAGTAAGGACGCATGGCACAGACAAGTAAGGATGCATGACTCAGACAAATAAGGACGCATGACTCAGACAAGTAAGGACGCATGACTCAGACAAGTAAGGACGCATGGCACAGACAAGTAAGGACGCATGGCACAGACAAGTAAGGACGCATGGCACAGACAAGTAAGGACGCATGACTCAGACAAATAAGGACGCATGACTCAGACAAGTAAGGACGCATGGCACAGACAAGTAAGGACGCATGGCACAGACAAGTAAGGATGCATGACTCAGACAAATAAGGACGCATGACTCAGACAAGTAAGGACGCATGACGCAGATAAGTAAGGACGCATGACACAGACAAGTAAGGACGCATGACACAGACAAGTTAGGACGCATGACTCAGACAACTAAGGACGCATGGCACAGACAAATAAGGACGCATGACTCAGACCAATTAAATACAAATAAGGACGCATGACACAGACAAGTAAGGACGCATGACACAGACAAGTATAGACGCATGACAAAGACATATGAGGGCGCGTGAATCAGACAAGTTAGGACGCATGACACAGAGAAGTCAGGACGGATAACTCAGACAAGTAAGGATACATGACATAGACGCAATGAGACGCAGGAAACACATCAATGAAGAAACATTACACTGATAATAAAATTTCAGAACCAACTACGGCCGAAATTTCTGGTTAATTTATTTTACGATTTTACCGCTATGTTATGTGGATGAAATATGAATAAATTAATCTTCACAAAAATCTGCGCCTAAAGAAGCCACATCAATTTCAAGGTTCTACATGCTTAAACCCTCGATCTGATTGGTAACTCATTCCTATAATGATAATTTGGAACATGTTCTTACAATAATATCTAGCTTCGGCAATTGTGGGGCACTTACATTGGGCTGGGCGACTTCAACTCGAGTCGTGATACAAATCACACGTTATCATTATAGGAATTAGTGCGTCCTAACTTTTCTGATTCACGCGTCCTCATATGTCTTTGTCACGCGTCTATACTTGTCTGTGTCATGCGTCCTTACTTGTCTGAGTCATGCGTCCTAACTTGTCTGAGTCATGCGTCCTTATTTGTCTGAGTCATGCGTCCTATCTTGTCTGAGTCATGCGTCCTTATTTGTCTGAGTCATGCGTCCTTACTTGTCTGTGCCATGCGTCCTTACTTGTCTGTGTCAAGCGTCCTTACTTGTCTGTGTCATGCGTCCTTACTTATCTTTGTCATGCGTCCTTATTTGACTGTGTCATTGCGTCCTTACTTGTCTGTGTCATTGCCTCCTTACTTGTCTGTATCATGTGTCCTTACTTGTCTGTGTCATGCGTTCTGACTTGTCTGTGTCATGCGTTCTTATTTGACTGTGTCATTGCGTCCTTACTAGTCTGTGTCAAGCGTCCTTACTTGTCTGTGTCATGCGTCCTTACTTGACTGTGTCATTCGTCCTTACTTGTCTGAGTCATGCGTCCTTACGTGACTGTGTCATGCGTCCTTATTTGCCTGTTTCATGCGTCCTTACTTGTCTGAGTTATGCGTCTCGTGTATTCTGTCCTGCATTTATCATATCTGCGTCATGGGTATGGTTTCGCCTGAGTCATGCGTCTCGTCTTGCCTCTGTCACTGGTCTTGTTTGCCAGGATAATATGTCTTGACAAATGTCTGTCACCTGTGTATTGTATGTTTTTTGATTCCTTATGATTTTGCCAATTAAATTTGTCTTTGCATCTTTGGTTAAGCTGCGATGTTTTAGAGTGATAACGGCTCTTCTCGCCTTGTTTTTTTTATTTTATCAGGCAGATCGTGCATTTTCACACTGAACCTACTTATTTAAAACTGTCTAACAAAATATGTTACTTCTGAGGCACAAGGACAATAGCAAATTATTTTTTTGATTAGTTCAATATCTAACTGTGACCATCTGTCTAGCAACCTTGTTGATTATATATACTTATAACTGTACCTGCCACTTGAAATATAAATCCTTTTATCTCAAAGACCCTGTTTTGCATAAAACATATTTTTTTTTTGTTCTGCGACGAGACTTAAAAAATATGATTTAGGTTAGTGCGACAGTTATACCAAGCTAAAGAAAAGTAAAAGGTTTAATTTTTAAAAGACACATTATGATATCTATGTCAATTTGAATTGGATGATAGCTTTGAACATCTGTCTGAAAGTTTTCTCTTGCAAGGTCATGCAACTGTCCAATAGATATACAAATCGTCAGACAACTCTGTCTGCGAGGCCTGCACTACATCAATCATTATTATATTTTTTTTCGTATAATATTTTTATACATGCAAAAATAAAAAAGTGCAGAATTGTAGAAAAACATTTCTTCATGCCAGAGCAAGCATAGCCCTGACGCGAGTGGGTCTATACCAACATCCTGAAGAGCAAAAGGTAGCTTTTCTAAGTACTCTTACCAGTACCATCCGTGCATTACTTAATTGTTTTAACGTTTACTTTTATATTCCTGTACTGATGATATAAGTTGCATTAGGACCTGTTTACGTGTATAACGTCTAACGATCTATTTTAAATTTTCATTGTTAAAAGATGGACCTTAGTTGAACAAGTTTAATCAGTTATGAAAATCATTGTACAATTGATCTGTTATCCAGGTATTGTGGTGACTTGAGGGAACGATTCTTTACTTTTATTTTTTATATATATTTTGGGTATATCAAGTGAGCGCTCCCTGGTCATATCTGACCAATTTGCTTATTTTTAGCCTATAATTAATCCACCAAAACTATAGAAAAATGAGTCATCAAAACTATACTCTTGAGTTGATCTTCCTTCTGTTGGGACTGTTTTCTCGTAAGTACGTTTATCTTTTATACAAACAGAGGCAGGTCCTGCGTTACTCTTATAAAATTATAGGTCAAATTTTGCTCCCTATGCGTTCACCCTTCATTGACCTCTTATGATATTAGAACTATTTTATCGTAGCTATGTATCCGTTGCCAGAAAAAACGGATACCAGATCAGCGGGGAGTGGTCAGAGCCAATTATGTAACATTGTGTTTTGACTGACAGCTGACCGGCCTAGACCACGCGTGTTTAGACAACAGGCTTAGAAAGTCAGGTCCGACAACTCGATAGGTTGCCGGAAAGAATTTAAAGTTTGAAATATTAATTTTGAATGATAGAGTTAAGGATCAGAAGAATATGCTGTTCATCAGTGTAAATTTAGCGAGTCATTAACAATTTTCGGCGATTGAACGCTGCAAGTTCAAACGTTTAGATAATTCCAATTCAATGGTACTTTAGATATCCAACGCCCATACGTAATACAAACTTGAAATGTAACTGAAGACGGGCCTGCTGAAATAATTCTCTTAAGACCCGATTGTATGATTAGTTAAGCTTATATTTTATAGTGAAGATATATTATTTTTTATTGCATTTACCAGCTGGTGTTGTTAATGATTATCTTAATTGTTTCCCTTATCTAATGCGAGGGTAAATGATATTTGTTGATTATCTGTTTATGCCTCTGTATCATTTTTGGTGAACGTTATCATGGATTGTAATGACCAAAAAGCTAAAAAATGCATTTAGAGAAAAATAAAATGTGATTATCTTGGAAAACAATTTGATAGTGAACATTTTATTGTTTTCATAGTTACCGTAAATAGAATATTATCAGAGAAGTTCATGCAGATATATGTGATTAAATGGCATCACAGACCATGGACAATTGGGAGGGTGCTCTCTCAGTTCATATTATGACGAAGGATGTTTGCAGTTGTGTATATGTAACCCGAAACAGGAACATCAATAAAGCGGGTATTTGAATTCATATAGGTCATCCTGCCAAGGGGTATCCAAGGTTAGGGACTATAATTACGACATGCTGATATATCTGTCCTACGGAGCCCGGAAGACGACATGATCAAAACATTTATTAATCCGTGCGCACAGATTAATTATATGTCTGCCTATAGGTCTGCCATCTTGGATAGCCTCAGTTTATTAATCCGTGCGCACGGATTAATGCATATTTTGACCCTGATGTCGTCTCCCGGGCTCCGTCCTGTCCAGTATGGTACAGTGGTAGAAAATAATGTGCTCTCCAGCAATATAGAAGTAAATATTTTAGTAAATCTTACTAATGATGTGACAACGCCGGAGGGTGTATCTTAGCTGACCATGGATTTTTATCTTATTTATGGTGCCAAGCATTCTCATCTTCCACTATCATCATAAATGATTATCATGATCCTGCCACTTCAGTGAATATGGGGTGACAAGTGTGACCATTTTCTCAACCTCAATTCAGTAGTTTTACTCAAATACTAAGTATTGTAGTCGTTTCACTATAACAACTGCCTGGTTGATATACGAACAGGCAATTTTCTCTAATAAACTGACTTTGTTAATTCATATCGCAAGAAAATCCGAAGTGAGCCGTTTGATACAACATACTAGAATATTATCATATTGTAAGTGGCTGAATGAATGATCTGCGCTTTGAGCATGGTTATATAGGAATATTGTATAGATTGCCCATGTTGTTTTAGTATAAGTTACTATTTTCTTGTATAGCTTTGATAGTTACAGAAACCCGGAAAATCATGTCTCAACCAGGAAGGAAAGGAAAAAGCCACACTGCTTTCGAACTTGAACCTCGAGCATCCTGTGTTTTCTGTTGCAGCCATCAGCAAACATCAGTTGCCCCATTACTGGTTATGATACTTGAAATTTATCCTGCAGAAAAAGATGCCAAACAGACTGTTGAGAGCTCTGGACCGAAGGGCATTTCTTTGGTAATATTCATTATTGTTGAATGATGAATGATGAATGATTTTTTATTCAGAAAATATAGGCCTCAGGCCCATAGCTTCACAATAAGATTCACATAATGCATTAATACATAGTCACGTGACTTAATACTCAAAACATTAAAATACAAAATCAAAGAACAAAACAACAATAACAAAAAAAAAAATAATAATAACAATCTTATCAGTATCAACAAAAAATCAATTATAATAATAATAATAATAATAATAATAATTGTAATAATAATGGATAATAAATAATGGTAATAGAATAATAATGCAATCATACATAATAAATAATAAATAGAAGAACAAATATTGTACATAAAAAGGGTATAAATGAGTAGCATTAGTTTTGATTATGATTTACAGTTTACACCGATTTTAGCAACACATTTAAATATCTAATCTATACTGTATATACGAACCTGTTTCTAGTGCCTAACAGTCAAATTTCCAATTGAAAAGGAAAGCCATCAAGACAATATAAATTATATGTTTAAATCAATTACAAGAAACTGATGTTTGTAAAATTCTATAAGAAGGGCTAGTCAACTGAAAATGTGTATATTAACATTACACATTATCATTTTTGCGATGCAATATATATTCATGAAATTTTAACATAGTTCTAAGTTTAGTTGTGATGCAAACATTATTCAGTTGTTCACTCCTGCATAAAAGTGGTATAACAGTCCTGTTATTTACATAAAAGAATAAAACACTATTGACATAATCATCATAATGGCAGTTCAGTCCAAAACTATATTTTCATTTATGATATTCATCATTTGCAAAAATGGAAACCTTTAAATGATTATAATAAATAAATAACCTGGTAGAATTTATATTATGTATCTACAACATTCATATCACATTATATAACACTGCTGCATTGATGCAAGAAAGTTGCAATATATTCATCTGTTGTGCATACATCTATGTACTAAGTAACCAGGTAGCAATACATGTTTACCTTGCATTGGAAACATCATTTATATACATTTAGCAAATGCAGGTACATTAATTAAATTAAAAGTCTGTGCAAAACACCAGAGCAGTTTTTATAGTTTATCTATTACAATCCGGGTTGTTATTATTTGTGATGAAAATGCAAAATTAGATATTTATAATAATTTATTAAAAGGATCACACATTCCAACATTTTCAATACTCATTGTTATTGTTCCTAGAATATAATGAAAGTTTAAATTACCCAATAAAGATACTTGATATTTTAACTTCTTTTTTTCTCTGATTTACAAGCTTACACTTTTCATATAATTTTACTATGGAATACCATCCAGTGCAGTTTTTCTTTTATCAAATGCATGATATGTGAAGGCCTCAAGACTGTTTATTATGAATGGGTTTTTACTTGACATTAGTAAGTGGAATTGTGGATTCTTTACTTTAGACATATATTTTCTCCTCAGGTTATCATACAAAGGACATTTCATAATGAAATGGTATTCATTTTCTACATATGCTTCTCCATGGTTTAAGCAGTATCTACAGAGTCTGTCTTCCTAATTTATTTTCTTATGACGACCACGTTCTATTTCTAGTTCATGGGAAGATGTTTTTAGTCTTTCCAAACTAGTTCGATATCTCTTATTTTGAATGAATGATAAATATAATTCTGTATCTAATGTATTTTTAAATATAACATAAGTTTTTAATCTACCATTATTTTCTATGCTTGCTGACCATTCTTGCATTTCATTATCCTGCAGTCTTTGCTTAAAACATGACAAAAATGAATTTATATCCCCTACATCTTGTGATAGCCATGCATATCCAAAACCAAGTGAAAATAATATATGTTTTATTCTTGTTGCCCAGTTTTCCATTTTCATCTGAATTGTATAGTTTATAGTAAAGTTGCTTCGGGAATCTGTTTTCTGGCATTCTCAATATTTTTATCCAATAAGAAATACATTTCATCATATACGTGGTTTTAATTGACAGTCTGCCACATTCTCCAAGTGCTGCAGTATTGGGTGACGATGAATTAAAACCAAGAATATATTTATAAAATCTGGTGTGTACTTGTTCTATTTTATCCCTTTTCATATAACCCCATAGTTCACTGCCATAAGACAGAACTGGTAGTACCATTTTATCAAACAAGGAAAATGATTTTTTTACAGTGATATATTTGTTCTCAGAAATTAACTTTTTCATCATTAGAATAGATTTATTTGCATGGTATACCATTTGTTTTTCCATTTCAGACCATTTAAGAAATGAAGTGAAGTGCCCTCCCAAATATTTATAACTACTGGCCACTTCAAGTTTTTTTCCCTTTCAAATACCATTTCTCATATCTTTTTAGGGCTCCACCACTTCTGAATACAACAACTTTAGTTTTGTCTAAATTTATTTTCATTCCATATGTATTACAAAAATACTCTAATTTATCAATCTGTTTCTGTAATCTACCAACAGTGTCTGCAAAACAGACAATATCATCTACATACATTAACATTGTCAACGATGGTACTTCTTGACTTACAAATATACCCTCATTTAATGTCTGAATTATATGATAAAATTCATTAATAAAAAATGTAAATAGTAATGGGCTTATCATGCAGCCCTGTCTTATTCCAATATTACAAGGAAAATATTCAGACAGACCTTCTTTTGTCAATACACACGACATAAATTTTGCATACATGGATTTCAATATATTCAACATTTTTCCATTTATTCCACACTTATGTAATACATAGAAAAATATTTTATGTTGCAAACAATCAAAAGCTTTAGAAAAATCGACAAAAATAGCATAGAATCTTCCTTTTCCCCTTGATAAATATGTCTCAATCAAAGCCATTAATGTGAACATATTGTCTACTGCACTGTAATTCTTTCGGTATCCTGCTTGCTCTTCCAGAAGTTTATCATTGATTTCAGCCCATTTAACCAATCTTTCATTCAGAATTTTTGTGAACAATTTACTTACAGTATTTAAAAGTGATATGCCTCTATAGTTATTTGTATCATTAATGGATCCCTTCTTGTGTATTGGAATTATGATAGCTTTAGACCATTCAACTGGAAATTCACCAGTAGTATATATAATATTGAACAACTGTTCCAAAAGTGGTATTAATAACCCTTGATTTTCTTTTATAAGATCCACTGTTATCCCATCTGGTCCTGGTGCTTTTCCACTTTTCATACCTGTTAAAGTTTTCTTAATTTCTTCTTGCTTTATATTCATAAACTCATCCATACTACTAGAGGGGTATTCAATATTTTGGTTATATTCATCAATGTATTTTTCAAAATCAACATCTAATACAACAAAACTTTTACTTAGCAACAACCTAAAATATTCAACCCATTTCTCTTTTGATATGTTATTTATTACCTTCTGTCTCCTGGAAGTTTTAATTTTCTTAAACATATCATTTAAGGATCTAGACTGTTGTATATTTTGTATAGTTGTGTTACTATATTCTTTCTGAAGTGAACTGCAGAAATTTTTAAATCTTGATTTTGCTTTTATGTACTCCAGAAAATCATAGTTACTGTTTGTAGTTCTAAACTTATTTAATGATACATATTTGTCTCTCTTCATTTTCATGCATCCATTGTTCCACCACTTTGGCTGTTTATTTAGTATTTTATTTGTTTTACCAATCGTTATTCTCTCATATGTTTCATTAGCTATACGCTGAATTAAGTTTTTTAAAGAGTTTAGCCCTCTGTTCAATATTAAATGTTTGACTTTCAATATAATTTATACTACTGTTAACCTGTTCATCTTGTTTAGCTTCATAATCTGTTTCCTTTTTCTTCCTGTACTGAATTCAATCTATTTTATCCTCGTCCGTAATATTCTGATTTACATTTAATTTAATCACAAAATTAGTGGTTACAGGAAAGTGATCTGATATGTCTTCATTTAATACTTCAAATGATTTAAATTTATAAAAAATGTCAGAACTAACTATTATATAATCTATGAGTGATGTACCCCTTGATGACATATATGTTATGTTCCCTTCTGTGTCAGGTGGTAATCTCCCGTTTAAAATATGTACTCCAAGATTGATACATAATTCTTTTAGTGAATATCCAAATTTATTGATAACGTGATCTTTAGTGTTCCTAGGTGTACTAAATTCATCTCCTTCATATTTATTTACTGATAAAAATTTTAAATTATCGTCTTCTAAATAGTCATTTAGATTACCCATTCTGGCATTGAAATCCCCATAATTATAAAGTCTAATTCTCCATACTCCTCCAAAATATCAGTCAGTATGTATTCAAGTCTCTTTATACCATCAGATATATTAAAATGGTTATAGATAACAGAAAATTCTGGAGCTATGTATGCAGACTCCACTGCAATATCTTTGTAATGCTCAATATCTTCACCATTTAAGATCAAAATAATAATTTCAGTGTATTCAGTGATAATATTTTTAACGTATGCCATCAGTGTTTCTTTGACATAAACTAGAACTCCTCCACATCTTACATTTTTGCGTACACTAGAGTGCCCTTGATATCCAGGAAACTCATTTACAAACTGTTCACCTAATTTGGCCCATGTTTCAGTTATGACAATTAAGTCATAATGAGTAGTAACGTTTCTGAAAGTAAAATCATCTTTAGTAGTGTTTAACCCTTGAACATTCCATGATATCAATTTTAATATTAAATGTTGATGCGGAGAGGTTCTGTTGTTTACTCTGAACTCACCTTTGTTTACACAGTGGTTAAAAGTGCAAGTGTGCAGTGCATGGTTTGAAGTCAGTGCATACAGTTCTTCAAGTGCCAACTCTGAATCAGAAAAGTGCACAATATTATTATCTATAACATCATTATCATCATCAACAATATGACATTCATCACTATACATTTCATAAGCTTATTTACCCTCATCAACAGTTTGTTCTACTTCTGTATTCTTCTCATGATTTACTACATATATGTTATCATTACCAATGTCAGGATTTATGTTTACCATTCCATTATAAACTAAGGAGAAATCATTTAAGGCATTTTCATAATCATTTCTGTCTCCTGTCTTTAGTCTCTCTTTATCTGTATTATGGTTAGTGTGTACATGTATAATATCATTGAATGTATGCCACTGGTGTGGACCACTGTTAATATCAAATGGCAAATTATTATTCCCAGAATAAACATTACACATTGAATCAATGCTATAGTTTACAATTTTAGTTACACTTTCATTATATGCATAAGGAGCATTTGTTTCACAAATATTCAAATTATGACATTTATCTGTGTTATCTTGTGGTGTTTTATAGTTATTTCCCTTTAAAAAGTTATCAATGTTAACAGTATTAGCGAGTTCATGGCCCTGGCTGAATCCTTATTCTTGATTTGGTTCAACATGTTGCGGACTCCTCGTTTCACTTTGTGCCTGAACCCTCCCCTGTCTAGTTTTGATACATTTGACATTCTTTGTTTCCTCATCCTACACAAAAACTTTGTCTTCAACTATCAGTTTATCATATTTAAATTGTGCTTTCGGGTTAGCATCTCTCGCTTCAGTTAATTTTGGCTTTAGATTTCTCCTGGCCTCTCTGACCCTTTCTGCAAAGTCCTCCTGTACAAATATTTCCGAATTCGATTTCTTGAGTTCCTTCCTTGCCAAGCCTAGTACTCTCTCTCGTTGTTTATAACTACTGAACTTCACTATTACTGGCCTTGGTTTTCCAGGAGCTCGAAACGGTAATCTGTGTGCACGTTCAATCCCAATCTCGCTTTCACTGTCGCCTAAGTTCATTTCATCTTTCATTATTTTCCCCACCTTGGACTCGCAGTCTGACCATGACTCAGGCCCATCTTCCTCATGAATACCAAAGAACAACAAATTATCTCTTTTCGACAGTTCCTCCAGTTTGTCAACCTTTGTTTTAAGTTTTTTATTTTCTGCTTTAATTTCTTTCATCTCATCTTGTAAGCCTTTAATTTTTCCAGTTAGTGTTCTGACAACATCTAGTAAATTTCCTTCATTTACTTCAAGTTCAGATGGGTCAAAAGGTGTAGCCATGGGGTCTTATTCACTCGATCCCCTAATATCGCTCACCTGTGGTTGCTCGGTGGTAGGAGTGGTATTCTCACGGTTACTCTCCCGGCTCTTACTTCTGGGTCTTAGTACCCTCACATGGGACGTCAGGGTGGGTTGGTCCTCACCAACCTCGCTGCTGTTTCCCCTCTGTCCAGGTCCGGGGTTGAGCTCCACATCGCCACCTTGTATCATCAGGACAACAAGGCACGTTGCTAACCGAAGGGTCAAGGCCACACCTGTCAATCGAAGGGCTGGGACCCTAAACTTTTCCCTGAATTTAGGTTGTGTGAAGCAACCTATTCTAGCTCTCCACACCTCAGTGCTGACCCCCATGACACAGCAGAGCTTGTATATACCAATAAATGTTCCTATTTAGTTCTGAATAAGGAATTACTTACTATTTTCAGAACTTTTTTGGAGAACCGATGTGTAACATGACCTATCACAACAAACGTCACGTGACCTCTCCATTCATTATTGTTAATCTGAATTATATACATGTGTTAAGATATTAACATGACTTCAATCCCGTGGCACATCAGACCATTTTGTTTATGATCAAACAGATATATATGATGTATTTGATCGGATTTATATATATATATATATATATATATATATATATATATATATATGTTCGACTCCATGCAACATATGCTGAAATCATACATTCGTCCGTATAATTGCTTTGATTAAGATGAATCCCCCAGAATTTTATCAACTCATCCATCTTTTATATTAAAATATATGATTTATCCTGTTTTGTAAACTTTATTTATAACATATATGAGCTAAATCATAATTCATTTTCTGGTAATATAGACATTTAAAAAAAAATCTTACGGGAATTTACAGGAAACACCGGTGCACAAATAATATGCAGGAAAGGGTTTTCATACCCATTTCGTGAAACTATGAGGGGCAACAACAGATGGTCGTGCTACAAGTTTATTCGATCCAAGTCTAACATGTGGAGGTCCATGAGTATTTGTTTGGTCTATGGAGCTGATCTGGTGAGCATCGAGTCCGAGAAGGAAACCCAGCATCTGAGAAACGTATCCTGGGTTTGTGAGTTATATTTGTATGTACTCTGTCTAAGTTAAAACTCTAAAGATAGGTCCTAAGAAGCGATATCCATTCAGATTTGTCGGATGACAATCGATGGTTGATTTTACCTTATTTTAGATTAGATTATCTAGCAAATTCACTAAGATTATCATAACGTATACTCCTCAGAGTAGCATTTCCTGAAGCAAACATACGCTCCGCGGTACTGTCCCTGATATTTCAAACATTATACCTAGATTCGCACATCGCCTACAGGAAATGACAAGTGTAACATCTAATATTATGTGCTAATATTCACTGTTTTAAGTGTCAACGTATTTTTTTCTGTTACGGCAGTGCTTTAATGTGGCTGTTTGCAGAATTCATGTTTGCGATTTAACTGGTTCAGTTGCGATTCAGTATACACTTGAATTATAACTGCCGCACATTGCTCTTCAGAAAGGTCTGGTCAAACCACATGTTATCACACATCAGCAATTTAAAGTTCTGCCACAAATAGATGGGGTTGGATTGCAACGCAAAAAAGAATGTCCTATCAGAACTGGGAAATCCGGTCAACGAGACAACTCGACTTTTACCAGAGGTGCCTCTGCGTCAGAAATCATTCAAATGACACGAGGTTAATTGTGGGGAACACCTTTCAGCCATTTGTGAGGTTAACGAAAGTAACTGAAGATTGATAATGCTTTTCTCTAATCATTTGTTAACAATAATTCTTGGGAATTTGACATCTTAGAGATTTCGCAAAGAAACCGGTGAATAATGTTGATATATGTTGTTAATTATTTACGGTAAACGCACAGCTGCTTTTCATTATCGTCTATTATCTTGTACATTATCTCTGTTAGTTAATTACTGATACTGTAACATTCTTTCTTGCTCAATTTTACATATGCCGATCAATGTCTAATTATTGCGTAATATATACCACCTAAATAGTTAAAAGTTGAGACGAATTTGTTACTAACATGTGGGACACATGAAATAGGACTGAGAAACATCAGATAACAAATGGAAATAGGAACACCGTTTCAAATAGCATATGGATACATGTCATGGTATACCAGATATTTGCACTGAAAATGAGTATATTTATAAGTGAAACACAATGCAAATGAGGGACATTAAATTTTATCCAAATAAATATATTAATTTGGCACTCTTAATTTTTGTGCTTTGTACGCTTTATTTTATTTATTTATTTATTAATATACCTTTAATCAGGGTGGCTTGTTCAGAATATACTGATCTTTCACAGGGCCCTTTTAATCATGGCCCTTTTAATTTTAAACATGATTAAATAGCAAGACAGTTCTATACAAGTAAACATATATGTGCAGAATATTGTAACTGAAAATAACAAATATTGTTAGTTCCTGTACTAGTGTGACCATTATTAAGAGTTCATTAAAGAATATTATTCCGAAAATTATAGGCCATTCAGGGTAGTAACAATGTTGATAAGTGCAGAGAATAATACTAATATAATCTCACTGTATCGTCATGCGAACGTATACTTTGTGTAGCACAACCTGTCAATAACGTTTTAAATGTACAAATGACATGCCCTTTTGCTGGCCCCTTCCAACATATCAAGGGAACCACCGAGGAAAGGTTTGGTCAATGTATATGTATTCTTTGTAAAGATTGAAGATTGGAATATTATATCAAACATTGCTGTCTTTCACTGGGATCAGAAAAAAAAAATTAAATGTGATACAGATTTTGTGTTAAAAGCATATCTTAAAACCGCGTATGGAGTATAAAGCAGTTAATCTGTATTATGTTACGATATATGAACCAAACGTGCTGTCCAAACCCGTACATTCTGCTGGAAAATATGGTCATTTTTTGGTAAATCGTCTGAATCACTCTCTGATGTGCTTCGAGGACAACGATGCGCATGTGGATCGCGTACGTACAAACGGCAATTCGTAATTTGGGAATGTTTCCCCACTACGTACTACGTATCTACACCAGGTTTGCAGTTCAATTGACACACGCTTATATAAATTTCCGGAAATAAACCATTTAAGATAAAATATCAGTACCAGTGATTATCATGCTTTGAAAAAATAACAAAAACAATTGCTCAAATTTCATTTTAGGATAAATTCTTAGGAATAATTCTTAATAAACTAATTAATCAAATCTTAACGTATTTACCCGGCTTATCCCTACAACGTTTTTGTATAAAATTAAGATAACAATTAAATATCTTAATTTCTCTTTGCCTTTATCTTGGATGAGGCATGCGTCTTCTCTGGATCAGGCCATGCATTTGTCTTTGTTCGAACACGTGTCTTCCCTATTCTATTTGAAAGCAAAGTATTAACATTAGAACATGTTTACAGTGGTCATTATGTTAATATTTGTTCTAATGCCCGTGGCTTTCGAGCTGAAAACACGGAAGCCACTCTGATTAATTTAGCTTCCAAGATATAAATTTATTGCCATGCATTTACTTGTAATTATCACTCGGATTTGATGTTCGTTTATCCTATGAAGATATAATTTTAATTCAAGAATAATTGAACTTATACATTTATAAGCGTATTTGAAGATAAAGAGTAACGCCTTTTTATATAGACTTACTTGTATATTAACACAGGAGCTTTCGAAGGGCACTGGCTTCTTCGTAAAGTAGTAAATGGGAATTTCTGTTGCGACATCTTGCAACCAATGCACGAAATTTACATGGCAGGGAACAGTGATGACGTCATAATATACATTTAACATTCTATTCCATATCAAAGAAGGATAAATAAATGATAAAAAAATGTTAATTACACCATGAATCACTGATATATATGAGCCATGTCAACCAGGCCGTAAAGTGAATAATACTTGTTATATTAGCAGGTTTAGAACAAAACATTACGCATTTTTTTTGTTTGGAAAGCTTGTCTTACCTCGAGACACGAGTAGTGGATAGGGAACGTGAAACGTAGTGTAACATCTCAAATATAATCGTTTGAACTTCATCAGCCACTTATTGCTCTTCAGAATGATTTAACCAAGCCAGATGTTAATAC
This sequence comes from Sipunculus nudus, assembly GCA_026874595.1. Classification (NCBI taxonomy): domain Eukaryota; kingdom Metazoa; phylum Annelida; class Sipuncula; order Golfingiida; family Sipunculidae; genus Sipunculus; species Sipunculus nudus. Next base: position 20,110,242 of record CM049321.1, read on the forward strand.
ACATCAGAAATCTTATTACCATAAACGGTTGGGGTTGGTTCACAACAAGGAGGATCATGTAGAATCAGAACTGGGATGAAATACCAATCTGTCAGTTAGAAGTCTACAAAAGGTTCCTTTGCGTTTGTTATACCACATTCAAATGGCTCTGGTTTAGCTGTTTGATACGCCAGTCAGACATCTGTGAGGATAAAGGAATCAAATAAATTATGATTATGCTTTCAGTTATGATTTTTTTAATACATATACATGGTAATATGACATGCTACTCATAAAAATACAAGATATTTGAGATAGCACAACGGAAATAATGAACAATCGTAATACAAATGTGTTATGATTATTTATGGTAAGGGCATAGCCGCTTTCTTCGTTGTCCAAAGTTATGAACATAACATTTTGGAGGTACATACAGGTGTTTGAAAATTCTATTGCGATCTCCCCAGTAGGTACTTCACACAAAAAGGCAAAGCCCATCTCGATCGATCATAACGATCTGTTCTAGTAAAGATTGATATTCATATGTCTTTTATGCTTGGGAAAGCTGAAACATTTTGGTACACGTCAAGACAAAGGAACAGTACTTGTTTGTCAATTATATTTCTGGCAGGCAAATTTGATCCAACCAATTATATGCAATTTAACAATCTCGCAGAGAGAGCACATGTTTCTGAAAGGAAATCAATAGCATGCCAGTTCTCTTTAATCTTTATATCGTACAAATCAGGACATCAAAAGAAGGAAAGAAAATACATCCTTTACGGACGAACTTAATTTGAACTTAATGTTATCTCGGAAAAAGTACTTTACTGATAAAGCACCTATTGCCGCGGACTGTGTTAGCTACCAATTAAATATCTATCAGACCGTTACAGTCGTGATTGTCATTTATAAATAATGAAGCCCATTTTTTCTTATTGTATGTACGACAGACCTTTGATCACATCAGTGCAGCATTATTGGATTTCTTTAAAATGTAAAAATGGCGCTCACATGACAGGACGACGTGAATGAAACAGCATCAATTTAACTTTTCTTTTAACGTTTCCTTGATTTTATATATCTTATGGACAATTATAAATAAAGCATACTTCTACAGAGTAAACATTTAGAGGCAAGACGATAAGATTTGAGGAAGCTCCTAAATATGTAATCTATATATTTAATCAATTATACCGTTTTTTACCTTTTTATTACCAATAAGGTGATACAAAATATCATGGATTGGTGAAGGAACTAATCGGGCAAGAGAATTTTTTTATTTTTTTTTTATAATTTCAGTTTTAATGCACCAATATTAATCATGTAAAAAATTATAGGAGTATCATAAAAAAAAAACTTCATCAATTTCTCCTTGATCACGTTGTATTAAACAAAATCAACTTAAATCTTTATAGTTTATTTGTATTTTTATTACAAACATTCTGAACAAATTGTAAACAGGGAACCTTTGAGACAAACGTCAGTTTAGCTCTTTTTAAAAAATACATCTGTTTTCTTTTCATGGATTGGATAATTTACTTTATTTTAACGATATTAAGGCCACACGGAAAACCATTGCGGAGTCGCCGCACATATATTTTCTTCAAATTGAAAGAGAGAGAAAAATTGTCCCTTTGCTTCCTTTCCTCCAATATTCGATAAAACGTTTCTGGTGCCGCTTAACAAGTGTACCGGTATATTTTGCATCCTACACCAATATATAGACCTACGAGTCGATTGTCGCGGTTGCTCCTGAGTCCAAATGTGCTTCTTATAGAATACACAACAGTGTAGGATATATCTCATTTATATGATAAATATTAGTTGGACTTCAAACAGAACATATCTTCAATCTTCCAGATCAAACTTTGGATAGTTGTAGGACCGATAAACCTGCGAAGATTATACTGCCTGAACAACTGGAGTCAATGATGCTGATACTTTTCTTTGTGAACCTAGTTTTAGGTAAGAGATTGGCATATGACATACCGAATATATATTGTTTAACCAGGTAGACTGAGAGTCGGTCTCTGATGGACCGGGCTGTACCGATCACCTACAGGGTTTCACCAACACGGAACTGTCATCAGTTATTACCACTGAGAGTTTTCTCGCATGGTCCCTTCCTTGGCCGCCATAGCAATCCCTTCAGATAACATCCAAATTTCAACACGTTGCGATCGAGCAGTTTGATCCTTCAGTTAAGCATCCTCCTTAAGCTTTCCTGTTATTTTCTCGAGTCTTGTAAGAAGACCTTTATTGTTACCGTGCCGGATTCTCCTATGATAGATTCAAAGAGAACTTGTGCATCATTAAAGAGCTTCGTCCAGTCACAAGACCGCCTTTGCAGGTGACAACAATGCCTTTCTCAGATTGGCGAGTGCGGGCGCTTCTCTAGCCAGACTAGGATTTTCAGATCTGCTTTATAAATCTGGATTCCGATTCCCGGTAGTCGCATGCTTTCTCTCCGGAGCTGGATCCATCTGATCATCCAATTTGGAGTCCTAACGGCCCGCCAGAGGACTTGTCTGATCACACAGTGGCTGATCCAGAATATCAGCCTATGGATCTGAACGAGTATTAGACCATCAAATGCTCATTTGGTCCCAGAGAAAGCTCCACCAAGATCTAGCGGCTTAGTATATCAAAGACGACCCCGTTCATGCTTCTCATTCCCCAGCCTGGTAGAGACCCAACAGTCGCATGTAACGCATGCCGTGTTTCTGCTTTCTGCTCCGATGCCCTACGTTTGTTCCACTTGTATGTTTTAGCGAGGCGACAAGGTCATTTCTTGGGTTTCATCCCAGTCTCTACCGTCTCCTGGAAAGAGATATGTTCTCAAAAAACATGATAGGAGGGTAAAATGTGGACATATCTGCCCTATCAACAGACCTCTTTGACAGGCGGTTCCATCTGTATCCATGGGGCCAGACTTCGTTCGATCTACTATCAGTATATATATATATATACAAACCTGACACCTTCCTTCCGGATGAAGAACATCCATTCAGTATTGAAATCCACCAGGAAAGGGAACTGGGCATTAAAGCTAGATCTACAGGACGCAAATTTCAACTTTCTGGTACACACGGCTAGTCAGCCCTTTCTGCAATTTTGTTACAGCGACAAGGTTTCTCGGTTTCAGATCTCAGCCATGCATATTATGTTCTTAAGTCTCGCTGCCGCAGTAGTGTCGGAATGGCAGCTTCATGTCTTGATAGCCCATTGGTTCTTTTTATGACTCTGCTGTTAACTCTCATTCGACCTGCTTGCAAACCATCAGGTGCCCCTCTTTGTTTATATCAATCCTTCGCATTTCACCGATTCATGGACGTGTTCCATTCTAAAAACTGGTGCCGCTCGTTCTGAGCTCTCTAGTTTTCTTTCCTGTTCAATCTCTGAACGATTCGCCACTTCGCTTTCCCAGTGGCCGGACATTCAGTCCCAAATCCTACACCGTCTGCACGGGTGACTCTCAAATTGTCAGCTATCTCTGTCAGACAGGCTTTTCTTACCAGGCGGCTGAGATCGTCGCCGTCCTAGGAACGTCAGGCCCTGCCTACGACCCCTGCTTGAAGTCATCGTAAAGTGATATTGCTAGCCAGAGACCTTGAGATTTTTTCTTTTATCCTTACCGTGTTATGATGCTATCTCTTTCTTCCATAAATGGTTTCAACGCGGCCATTTCGCTAGTTCACAAACCCATAGCAACTCACCAGGCCTTAGAGGGAACTTTTTTCCCAATTTAATCAGTTCGGCGACGCTCAAAACCGGCTCTTACCATTCTTTTTCGCTAGTGTGGCATCCAAGATCGATAAAAAAAGCGTCCTTTGCTTTCCCTGTCTTATGGCAAGCCCAATTATCTCCGGTCCACGGCTTCCTTTCGCGGGCAGCGGTGATTTCATTTTATTCCGTCCATGGACTACCAGGACCGATAAAGATTCCAAAATCTATTTCACATTGGATAAAGGAGATGGTAATTAAGACGCAACGTTCGGCGCAGCTTGTCCGAAAGGTGTAAAGATCAGGAAATCCTCAAATTCTGACGTTGAATTGTATCTCAAGGACCTCCGCTTGATCTCCGCGCTCTAGTGGCGTGGTCTCCGTGGGTCATTTGATTCATGGTTTTCCTCAGTTCCTTTATTTTGTAATTGCCTCTTGTCAAGTCTATATTGGTTCTTGGCACGGTACATCTGAGCCCTACGCTCCGTCCACGTGCCAAAATGTAGTTTTGGCATTGAACGGCGTATATCTCAGCTTGACGACTACTTTTAAAACCCTCATATTGTGGTGGGTTTCACCTTGCTATGTCATAGCTGTGGTTGCAATGATATCCACGGAAAGAACCACTGAAAGATACTCCTGGTATTACTAACTGAGATTAGTTCCATGTTTGGGAAAACCAGACGGCAATAGTTATGACATGGCAAAGCAGAGAACTACGCCATCTGCTACTGACATTACATGGTATGAGGAAATGGTAAGTCTTCGATACTCTTAAACTTAATCAGGGTATGGTTTAAAAATACGTTTGTTTATTTATGAAAGACGGTATTTGTACATGCCTGTCAAAGGACAGGGTTCGGTTTTTTTTCATATTACCAGTAACACAATCGACCACGTTTGAAATTATATACTCAAACGTAGATTTAAATAATTACCTTTAAATTCAGATAATAAAGTTCTTGCTGTATAAATGTTAAAGCATAATATATTTATATTTCTGTGTGTTCTAACAAAGATGATGCAATTGACGGAACAAAAATGAGATAAATTACCTTTCATTTACTAATTTTCATAGGTGAGGGGATTGAGGGTTACATATGTCCGATACAAAGGCAATTTCAGGATTTATCTGAAAAGATCGGAATCGAGAAAAAATGTCAGCCAAAGTGTAATTGTGAGTGTAACAATCAGCAGAAGATAACAAGCGCAAACCTGTTAAACGGTGTATTCGAAACGGCGTTGAGCGGTCTGTGTCTAAATCTTATATACATTGAATAGTATTGTACGATTATTAAATTAATGGACCATTCATATGCAGCTGTAAATCATATATGCGCAACATAAACATATATTATTTTTGGTTCTCAAATTTTTTAAACCTTTTTGGTACGACTAATGCACGACATTTCCATATGTACGACAAATATATATTCCAGCTAACACATAACGTCCAAATCGCCTCAGGTTTCACCCGTTACCAACAATGTAAATGGTATAAAAGTCAGTCTCTCTCTCTCTCATGGAAAGGAACTCCGAGCAATAAATATAAATTCAACTTTTACGATGAATCTCAGAGCAGCATATGTCCATCAGTAGAGCAGGTCTGTTATTTGAACCGCCGCTAATTGACGCTCGGGCCCATTTGAACCCGTATCTTGATTTTACATTCATGCATTTAAGGAACTCTATGGATCAGTGTTCTATATCCATAATTCTCTCTAAATGCAATCAAATGGAGAACATGATCTACCCGAGTGAAACTAAAATGTTTTGGGTAAAATGAATATCTAACATTCTCTGTAATACAGGGATCTCTGATTCGCAAATGACGTGCAAGGGAGAGTATTCATACCCATTTCGGGAATCTAAGACGGTCAACAGTAAATGGTCTTGCTACAAGTTCCTACGGTCCAGGTCCGAGATGTCGACTGCCCGCAGCATTTGTCATAAAAAAGGAGGTACCCTGGTGAGCATCGAGTCCGAAAAGGAAAGCCAGCACCTGAGACAAGTTTCCAGGCTTGGTCAGTTAAGATTAAATTTGTAATAGGTCCTGGTTAAAAAACTAAGTTGTTTGTCATGAATTTTTTATATTTAAGAACTGATTGTCAATCAAGTTCTTGATATACATCTGGTGCACTCTTGAAGGAACTGCTGGTCTAAAGATGGGTTTGTTACAATAAAGATTCCTACTTATAATTAAGCCGTAAAGAACTTAAGGGTTATAAAAACAATTTGTAAGTCATTTCTTTGTTATCTTGTATTGGACTGTGCAGAAAAATACTTTCATTGCATGAATTACTCATTCCAGTTTTTTTTGTAACCCATTAAACTCAACACACAAGTAATTGTCCCACGGATGTGGCGTTTTAAAACAATATATTGTATTTACCGTTCATTTTAATCTATATACTTTCTGTATTCCATACCTATCATCTGCACCAAAGGTTGCGTCCTACGTGTTCATTTCAATATATCATCTTATAAATATGATCATTGTTATATAGAGAATCTGTAAATTTCCTATACATATTTATAAATAATTAACTGTTGATCAACTTCATCCCTCTGAAGTAAATGCTTTTTCACGTGTGGCCTAAAAATGTTTAGCTACGATGCTAATGATGAATATGAATGGCTTTATTGGTAGAGCTGCTTGCAATGATACATTCATTGTTCTCGCACAAGAATTCCTGAACTTTAGTTTTTAACATTTTTCTCTTCAGAAACATCTGGTCAAGTCACGTGCTATCACTCATCAGGCATTTACTTTCCTGGTGTAAATGCATGGGGTTGGGTACAAACAGGTAGGATCATGCAGTACCAGAACTGGGAAGAAGGATCGGTCAGTCGATTAGAATTCTACAAGAGGTGCCTTTGCGTCCGCCACTCTTCATTCAAATGGTATGAGGTTTCCTGTAGGGAACACCATGAAGCTATCTGTGAGCTTACAGAGAGCAACTGAGGGATAATCGTTATGATCTCCTAACATAGCTTTTGATCTTCGTCATCCGTATGTGATCACTTGAATATATACGGATACAAAAGTGTCTTGCTAGATTAATGCTACCTCGATCATTTTTGTACGGTAATCAAAGTCAAACTTGATATTTGTTTTAGTGGGTTACTAACGTAAGATAGGGAACTGCGATTATGAAGTTCAGCTGTAAACAAATATTGATACAAGTAGGATATTAAGTATTTTATACAGAATTCCTCGCGTACTAAAACGAGAATGTGTAAATATTAATACTTATTTATGTTAATAAGACACAACGAATAAGACAGAGAGGATACATTCGAATACTTTATGAAGAATATTCTACAATCTCAGGATTGTAATCTGGGCTTTATGACCTCTTTAAACAAGTAAAGTACTGAAATAACTGTGAAGTGAGCTTTGGGTCGAACCTATCTGCACGGCGTATCATTCGGTAGGGCATTTTTTATTCTGAGTGCACTATTCAAAATATCTTAACAATATATCTACTTGGCAATGGCATGGAAACACAATGATATAAATATATCCGTATTTCATATTCAAAAGAGCATATCGGTAAGACAGTCTCGAGGTTGGTTCGACATTCACTTTATTAATAAATACTCTGGGCGATGCACCTACCACTTTTCTTGATTGTTACTTCATAACATTGTAGAGAACCCCTGATATGTAAATCAAAGTAAGACTAAGTGGCTTATTGGTAGTTAAATGATTGAATTTTTTAATGGAATAGTGGACCGAATATTGATACCGTTGTATTCGTATTGAAGCAATATATATTTATATACAGTAGAGCGCCGAATTTACGAATGCCGAATTTCCAAAAATTCGTTTTTCTGAAATTCAAAATTGGGAATCGAAAATTTATTCGTAGTTTGGAAATATATTCCAAGTATATAAATACATGTACCTAAAATGTATATTTGTTAGTATGAGTCACAAGGCCTGCAGTCATGTGTTAAGCCCAGTGATGACCCTTATTTATTAGTTCTGGGCCGATGCTGGCGCCGGGGCAAAGGTGAGGAAACTACAGCCCCCTGTACCGCTTGCAAGCGACTGAGCAGTTTATCAAAGAGCACTTGTGTGTTATCAACCACATCTCGATGGTACACAAGCAAGCATAGTTCGTCGGTTTCGGACAGGATGTCAGGCCAAATAACTGTGCAGTATACTCGCCTCTGCATTGGTGAGGTATAATTCATTAAACGCGTTGTGCTCAAGCAATTTTTATATGTCCCAGTCTTCAATTTCATAGATCGAAAAGAAACACCGTGTTCCTTGGTGATGTCATTTGACCTTTTCCTCCAGTGAATTTGATGAAAAAAGAGCACGCACGTATCCTTAAAGCAGGTTAGACTGATCTTTTCCAATTATGCTCAGCAATAATCAAATATCTTTTATATGTCCCGGTCGAATATCGAAAAGAAACACAGTGTTCCTCGGGTAAAATGGCATTAATTTAATCATTGAATGTCGTACTAACTTGCCGCTAGACCCTTGTCCGCAGTTCCAAATGTTCGTTTTTACGAACAAAAAGCTTGTCCCCCGACGCTTTCGGAAAACGGCGTTATATTTATATATAATTCTGTAAGTTTCTTATATAAATGCATTCAGAAATTCCTTGAATTGCAATAAATATGAATTCATATATATATATATATAAAACGACACAAAGATTCAGAGGTTCGTATACATAAAATGTAAAATAATTATGTTTATAAAAATACTATGTAATCGAACAAACCTTTAAAGGACGAGTCACTTGGAGAAACAAAACTTGTCTTTCATGACATAACCTGTAAAACAATGTGAAGATGTAAAGAGTGTTGCGATCTATCATATGTCATCTCCTGGTACATAATTGTAATTTAGACAGTGGTGTCGTTTATGATATAAAATGTTGTATACATTTTTATGGCTTCCTTTATATATATGATGTAGTTGTACTGAACATTATGTGAAATATTATGAATTCATTTATACTTAGACAGGCAGTCTGTATAACATTGACTGTAGAGGTTTTGTTAGTGGGTACTATAAACCCGAAACTTGAGAAGCGGCATAACCGTTCAACAGATTCATTTCATCGAAATCTTTGAGTATACCTTAGTGCCACGTCCTGAAATCTGGTGAACCTTTCCTATGTAAAGAGGTATTTCCTGCACATCCCTTATTCTTAAAAAAGAGTCACAAAATCACAACAATCGTTAGTCGAGATAACGTGAAAGTGGCAAACACGAGTTTTACGCGTTAAACCTTTACTAGCAGCAGATTTGCCCCTTAAACCAAAAAAAGAATATACCGATATGTCAACGTGGAACCTCATGGCATGACGAAAACTGCGGGGAAAATCACTGTGAAAAAAAAAATTATTTGTTTGCACCGCCTCACTGATCGCTCTATCGTGTCACCTAGATTACACTTAACCAGTCGATTAATATGCGTGTCCACTCTTTTAAAACAAATACCCCGTGACAAAATATTCCCATTGTAACTCATCCTATTGGTTAATCTCCCTACATGTAATTAGTCATACGCCTGGTCCCCATAGAGAAAGGTATTTACGATTACCAAAGCTTATTCACATTCAATCTTCTAATCACTTATAGCCTGAGGTCATAAACTATTTTGTCAAGAACAGCGTCAGGTGTTCGAGTAGACCTTATCAGTTAAATTAAAATGTCTCTTTAAACCTTTTGGTAAGGTGCGATAGAATAAAAGAACTTTTTGAAAACGCAATTGTAATTTGTCTACCATTTGCCTTAAAATCCGCACATTACCTCAATGATAATCCGTGAAACCTAATACTAAATATCCTTGGCTTAATTTGACATATATTCGATGGCGTTTTGATAATTGACCCTAAAATCTACTTTTAGTACCGTGATTACTGTATAATAAAGAGCGGTTTCAAAGGCAGTTCTGTATACACTGTAAACGTAAATATTCGACTTACTACGCATTTATATTTAAATAATTATGTGATTGATATGTTTGAATCGTAGAACCCAGCAGTTCGTAATGTCTATTTGTCCCATTGCATCAGTCTCGCTGCACACAGCCGGTAATCTTGACATAAGGCTACGAGTGAAAAAACAATATCGATAATACAAGTTGATGGACAAACCTGTTTGTCCCTGAAATGACCGCCGTCATTTTCTGTGTCTCGCAAGAATTGGCTGTCAGAAGCATAATCCATGGGAGAGATGAGGGCAAAAATTCAACAAACATGCAGCAGCATTCAACGATGTGTTCAATGGAAACGGAATCTTACTCGCTAATGGTGTATGTCGTACTGGAGTATTACTAGCCAGGTTTCAGAGACAAATTATTTTGCTATACTATCTGTACTTTGCTCTCAGAAGGACCCTGTCCATTTTTTTTCTTTTATGAGTCGATGTTTTATGAGGATTTCCGTCAAACCTTTGAATATCTGTCTTACTGGTGGTTACAGAAATATCGTTTCTCCCCTGTCTTGACTTAAATGGGGAGGAAAATGCTTCAGGGAAACATAATTAAGCAGTATTTTCATCAGAGGGGTTACTTTGATACCAGAAAGAAGTAGAATGTAAATGTATTTCCCGATAAATCAACATTTTTAATACACGTGTAATGTCCCATAATTATTATTCCCTTATATACAGCAAATTCCGCCTTTTTATGTATTAGACGATTTCGAATTGTTGTTAAATAGATTTTGAATTGTGGTTGTTCGATGAGCATGAAGGGAAGAATGTGATCAGAATGACATGTTTTGGTTTAGTCTTCTGGGGGCCTGTTGCAATGACATTATTCTGGACTTAAGCTGAGTAGCGGGCTTAATTACCATTGTGATGATTGTGATGTCATTACAGTTACTTTAGTGACATGCAATGCCACTGGGCTTAGGTTAACTACATGACTTATCTTATTGCAACACAACCCTGGATTTCAGATTTATTTGCACTAGATGCCATGATGTGGAGATAAGAGAGAGTGAGCACCTGTCGAGCTATCAAGATTACTATATAAAACACGAGGACCGTCAGCTAAGAAGTAAGTTAACAGGGTATTTCATCACTATTTTTACATTTACCATGAGGTATATTAACAAACACCTTATATACGCAATAATTTAAAGATGTAAAATAAAGTCAACCTGATGTTCTTCCTCTTGTAGTAGGTTTTGAGTTTTTAAATAGATGTATCATGTTCTTTTTTCAAAATAACCCCCGTCTAAGCCACCTGAAAGTGTTTTCTATAGTTGTTTAAGCATTCGCTCAACTATCCACAAACATTTGAAGCAAAAGCACAGCCCTCAGACAAAGCTATACATGGATTTTTTAATGAAAGGGACCAGTTTTTACATCTAATAACAAATGTCAACATTACAAGGGATCTGATATGCTGTAAACATCTAATGTTATCATGAAAAACAGAAGAGCTACTCGGTTTAATATGAAATCAAAATGTTCCCATAATAAACATCACATTTTTTAACATAAGAAAAAGAAGAAGAAAAAAAAAGATCATGTATAGAAGTCGGAATCCTTGTGATTTCCCATAAGAATCTGATTATTACATTTTTATGAAAGACCAAAGACTTATTATGGTCATAAATACCAGTGACTTTACCTATGCCAGCAAGGGTAAATACGATGTTTCAGATTTCTTTGCGAGTTTTAATTCCGTGAATTTTGTGGAATTACAATTTTTATTATTTTCAGTACAAGCAAAGTTGTATATAATAAGGACAATATATTTATGTCACAGGTGGGTTTAATTTCGGTTGAGGTCATTTTGATGAAGATACATCTTGTTTTGGCCTGATTATTAAAAAAATATTATCAAAAATACATGTGATTAACGAATCAATGAAAGATGCTTATTTCCATACAGGTATATTTCTGAATATGTCAAATGACAATACGCACACATTGCATCGCATTATGTTTTAATAAAACACTGCATGGTTCTCAACGATACCTTCATTTTTATTGTGATCATCAAATACAATTCGTTAGAACGGCATTATCTTTTAAAACGCTTTACAACAATAATTCCTGAATAGGATACATAATTAAACGTTGATTTCAATTCATTTAAAAATAAACATGTTCCCTAAAAATGATAAAAGTCAGATGCTTTTCAAAAAGGTACAAGAATTACTGACATCGGGGATATTAAATAAATCAACAACAGACAGTACCTTTTACTCTGCAGAAAAAAATCAGACAACATAACATCTCAGATATTTTAAAGACGAAGCCCTAAATATGCATACATATGTAGCGGACGCTACTATTATTAATGATGTATAAACAATTAAGTGTTTTGCCGGCCGCCAATTGTATGCTGGGCCGTTATTTTTTTTAGCATGCGTAATTCAATTTGTAGTTTGCTAGCGAAACATTGGCTCTTGTATTGGTCATATGTTACAATGTGTTAATAACGCCCGTGGCCGACCGTCAAGGTCTGTCAAACAGCCCAGAAGCGGATCCCGGGGGGGGGGGGGTCCAGGTGTTCCGGACCCCCCCTTTTTTCACCCGAAGCAACCTTTTTTAAGGGGGTTAGACGTAATTTTTGCGGCCTGGACCCCCCCTTTTCCAGACCTGATGAATTTTTTTGGGAATTTCATAAGTCCTTCTGGGTTAGACCCCCCCTTTTCCTAAATTCAGGATCCGCCCCTGCAGCCTGCGCCCTAGCAGTTTCCTTGGAGACAAGGTTGAACTATCCAGTCATGACACACAAGCCGCAGGTTTTCTTGAGAGACACACGCAACCAAAGAGCTGAGGATAAAGGACTCCTTATATTACGTTATGTTTCTTCAAAAATCTCTTCAGCTCTAGAAAATGCTCAGCTTTGAGTCATGTGGTTTGTTCTTTCACCAGTGCCGAACTTCAGTAAAAGGACCATAGTCCATACAGTTCACATATATTTCTTCGACAAATTACTTCAGTACACGAACTACTCTGGATGTATTGAACTTCTGTAAAGAGCACAAAGTTCGCATTAATCAACACGTGTTCATATGGTGCATAAGGACATTAGTTCAACAGCAAGAATTATTTCCTATTAAGGAATTCGCATGCATCTCACACGTGTGTGCCAGGAGTTCATCACGAGTGTAACTCGAGTTTTTTTATGAACATTCATATCCAACACACTTTTTTTTTTCTCCTCTTTCTTTATGATGTCTCAGAATATTGATTTTATTTTTTAAAGACCTTTCTGTCATCATCGACATCATTAAAAAGAAATCACAAGGTTACATTGCAGATCACAATATTTACAAATACAAAATATACAAAATATGTAAGTTACAAAACATTCACATCTTAACTACTTATGTATATGATTCCAGAAACCTAAAATTTAACCATGACTTATGTAGGTAACATGTCTGTCAGAAGTTATGAATTTTAATAGAAGAGGCTATATAATCACGTGTTCTAGTGAAGTTTGACATAAATTAGGGTACATGGATAAAAAATATTTAGTTAAAGCCCTTTTTCCCAATAAGCGGGAGTATCGGTTTCCATTTTTTCTCATGTAAAACATATTTATTAGCTTTTTGTGCGACTTTACTTTCCAGGCACTCAATATTAATGAGTTTTTTTTATGAATAAGTTCAATGACGGAGGCACCGAGTTTAATCTATTAATAAAGACAATGAATTTGTACAACAACAAAATTAAATTTATAATGTTCTGGTGTTCAGCTTCACCTACACCCATATACATTATTTTTGGGCTTAGAACTGGCATTATTATTTTTCCCTTTTCAGCCCAACACTTTATTCTTAAATAAAACGTGACTGATATATGACACTCACAGAATAAGTGATGAAGAGATTCATTGGAAATAAAACAATAAGAACAACTCTTTGTATTAACGATGTTCCATTTATATAGATTCACATTTATTGCAAGTATATTATGTAGAAATCTGAAGTGAAACTGTCTGAGGTACATGTCTAAGGTTGTCCTGTAAACAAGAGCAACAGCCTGTTGCAAATTAAAAAAAACCGTATTTGTTTAGCAGTTTTCCTCCATTTGTAGGTACTGAAACTATCTTCGTTAAAATTCTGTCGTATATACTCCTGAATGAAACGTTCTTCAAATCTAAAATAACATCTTTGAAAGCAATTACATTACGCTCTTGTACTAACATATCCCTAGATGTTATACCTTGGTCATCAATCATATTCACCCATTTTTTGGGGATAGCTTTTCGCAATGCCATCCAGTGTATGTAAAAGTTACAATAATTTCTACGGTCCTTCGACATGATTTCACTTAATTTCCTTTTTTCACCACTTGTATTATACAAATCATATAAATATTTTATACCAAGTTCATCAAAATATCGAAATTAAACCGACTTGCCTCCAATCTTAATAAATTTATTATTCCAGAGTTGTTGTGATAAAACAGTTTTAACCAGAACAGGTTCTCCTGAGGTAAAGGACTGCCATATGTGAAAACTGCGCCTATAAAAATCCGGTAGTCTTCCTCTGAATACTACAGGGTCAGTATTACTACCAATATTTCTTATGCCACCAAACGATTTTAAATAAAAGTTAGGTATTACAGAGTATTTTTCGGTATTCTCAGAAATGATTTTCTTAATCCACATTAATCTTTGTGTTTCTATGGTCGTTTCAAGATCAGGCATCCTGATACCCCCTTATCATAACCACTAATCATGGCATTATATTTTATTTTTGGTTTTCTCCCGTTCCATATATATTCTGTCATCACGTCTTTTACTGATTTGATGAATTCTTTCGGTGGATCTAAAACATTGGTTATATAAGTAAGTTTTGAAATTCCTAAAGACTTTAAAATCGTATTTCTACCAAATATAGTCAAGGAACGTTGTTTCCATATGTTTAGAAGTGTTCGCATTTTTCCAAGCACTCTATTGAAATTTAACATGTTCGATAAGTTCTTGTCATTAGTATACCATAATCCAAGGATTTTCAATGCATCTGTTGTCAAGTCAACCCATTTGAAACCGTCTAAGGTTTCATTAATAACATACTTTGCCATCCATGCGGCTTCACATTTATCCTGATTCACTTGGACTGATGATAATCTCGTGAATTTCTTCAAAACAGTACATAAAACATTCATGGAATTTATGTCTTTTAGAAAATACGTGGTATCATCCGCAAATATACATTGTTTTATCTCGTTCCCGTTAATAGTAATTCCTTTTATATCAACAGATTGGCGTACCATTATTGCCAATATTTCAATAGCTAATACAAACAGGTACGGCGCTAGAGGATCCCCTTGTCTAGTCCCCTTTGCCACTTTTATGTAACCTGTTGTATAACCGTTATTTATAATACAGCTTTGAATATCTGTGTGGAGGAGTTTGACCCATCCGATAAAACTTTCTCCAAAGCCAAACTTTTCTAACACACTGAACAAATAATTATGACCAATCGAATCAAATGCAGCTGCAAAATCCACTGCGAACAGTATATGTGGCTTATTTTCTTGGATACAGTAGTTAACAATATCACTGATTATTCTATTTGTTTCATTTATATTCCGACCGGGCACAAAGGCTGTCTGATCCGTATTTATTATATTAGGGAGAACTGCTCTGATACGGTTCGCCATAACTTTACTTATTATTTTACAGTCTACATTGGCCAAACTGATAGGTCTCCAAGATGATAGTAAGCGATTATCTTTACCTGTTTTTTCAATTAAGGTCACAACTGCTTGCCTTTGACAAGGAGTGAGTTTCCCTTCCTTAAAACATTTATTTAAGCATAGAACTAAATCACTACCGATCACATCAAAGAATTTCAAGTAGAACTCTTTCGGTAGTCCATCGTTTCCAGGAGATTTATTATTTTTCATTTGCTTAAGAACATGTAAAATCTCGTTTTGCGAGACAGGACCCTCGCAGCTGGCTGCCTCATCTGGAGTTAATTTTGGGATTTTCATACTTGATAACAATTCATGACACTCTTCCTTGGATAGACAGTTATTACTCTTATATTTATTTTTATAAAACCTTCTTAGTTCAGCCAATATTAATTTTTGGTCACTGATCTCTTTCTCGTTACATAACAATTTTCGTATTGTGGATTTAGTTTTATTTCTTTTCTCAAAGTTTAAAAAATATTTCGTGTTACGTTCTCCATGTTCAAACCAATAAACTCTGGATCTTATTATATGACCATCTGTTATTCTATCATAGTAGGACTCAAGTTCCCGTTGGATTATTTCACATTCATGCAAGGAAGATACTCTTTGAGCTTCCGTCAATCGTTTTTCCAGTATGTGTAATTTCTGTTTTTCTTTCTGGCGATTCCTTTTAGAGAAACAGATAGAAAATTCTCTAATTTTAAATTTAAGATATTCCCACCATTTTGTAATGTTTTCAATGTTTTCATATTCTTTTTTCCATCTTTTGATATTCTGTCGTAGTTCTAATAACATAATCTGTATCGTCAAGTAGCGATACATTTAACTTCCAGTGGGACGGACCATGTTTAACCATATGGGACGGAGAAAAATTACATTTAACAACGCAAAGATCAGTTGATATTGATGAAAAAATATCCACTTGGTTTACTTGACTGTTTAAATCGCTTGATATAAAGATATAATCGAGCCTCCTTTTCATACTGGGACTCCTACTACTCCATGTAAAGTTCTCCTTTGTCGGATTCCTTACCCTCCAAATGTCTATTAAACTATACATCTGCATAATATTGTTCATGGTTTGAATAGACTTAACCTTCGGGTGATAATTTCCACCTTCTGTATCAGATCGAGTGAAACAAAAATTGAAATCTCCGCCCCAGATAATTTTAATATCATTACCCAGATCCAAATTCGTAATTTTTTTCAGAAATGCCATTTAAATATGCAACTTAACCATTTTCAGTGTTTGGTGCATACGTATTTATAAATAAGAATTGTTGACCATTTAAATTCGCTCTCAAGAAGAGACTTCGTCCCTCCTGATCATTCTCCATAATAATATCCGTACAGTCTAAGTATTTACCGACAAGTATGGCAACTCCTTTTGACTGGTTTGTACCATGAGAATAATAACTAACTCCCTGCCATTCCTTTCTCCACGAATATTCATCACTTTTTAAACTGTGGACTTCTTGTAAAAAATAATACTATTATCTCCACCATGATCAAGTAGCCATTGGAGTATCTTCCGCCTTTTCCTGTACCCTCGCAACCCTCTTACATTTAGGGTAATAACTGAGAAACCAGACATAAATAATTACTGATGAAGATAAAGTAACCCCTCTGCATATCTGCTTTGTCTTTATGTTCTCTTAACAAGATTGAACTATTTTTTGCATTTAACTCCTGTGACAGGCATTTTGTCCTTACACTATAAATAACCATGTTTTGTGATATTAATGAATGCATAAGTAGTATGATTGCAGTGGTGAACACAATTAATAGCATAAATGTTAGTGTAACCATGAAAAGACACTTGGCGATAATCGAGGTAACTCCCAAAAAAGTCCAAACAGGAAAGAATTCCGGAATCTTATTCGGAATTCAAATTAGATGTCTAATCTTAAAGATAGATAAAAAATTTGGGGCACGAAATGGTTGACTGGCTCCGATGTTAGTTATAAGGTATGAAGAGTAGTTCTTCTTTATATTGGCTATTGGATTTTATTGTTAATACAGAATATTTTAAAAAGAATGTTAATTATATGTATATAATCCATTTATTATTTTATGATATTCAGCACACATATAACAATCTTAAACTCTCATATCAACAACAATAACATGATTTACAAATGGTTATTTCAAATCCAGTATGAATGTACCTGCTTTAAACAGGGCAGGCTGCTTTAGATTTCAGAGAACTAACAATCGGCGTGGAGGCCATCTGTGGGAGATTACAGATGGCCTCACTGTACGTTGCCGGGGGGTCTTGTTTCAGGTGTTCAGTCCATGCCTGTAGTTTGCGCGGGCTCGTGAAACGGTGCGTCTTGGATGCCTGGTCCCTTATGAACAAAACTCCGTCGATGGTCCAGCAGTCTTTAACGAGATTGTCACGCTTGAGGCGTAATCCTGACTGCAACATGCCTAATCGTGTTCGCGTTAAGTCCTCATTGACATAGATCCCTTTCGTTCTCTCACCTGACATTTTAAGCTTGTATTTTGCCTTCATCATTAACTCTTTTGTTTTGTGTGAATGGAACTTGACCAGGATTTGTCTGGGTTTATCATGTAATCCTGGTCGCCCAACTCTGTGGGAGCGCTCTATGTCTCTATGAGAAAGTTCCAGTCCCATGTGATCTCTGGCCATTTTTACAAACATACTTTCTGTGTCCTCATCGTTCTGTTCAGTCCATGAATTAACCATGCGAACAGAGTTTCTTCTTGAATACTGTTGCTGTTGATCCAGTTCCTCTTTCATATTAACAACAGAGTCCTCAAGCTGTACTACCCGATTTGAGAGTTCATCGATTTTTTGTTCATACACTGTGAGTCTTTGTTCAACAGCTGCATCAATTATATTTTTTAGTGTTGTTTGTACAGATTCACAAGTTAAGGCTTGAGTAAAAAACAAGGTAAATTTGTCTGAATTCTCAATTATAATAGGAGCTTTGTCGTCCTTAAATTCTAAACTAGCTGGAGGATCGTCATAGGATGATTCAAGTCCTAATCTACTCATATTGGTACGTTTTTTGTCCTGATATTTAATTGAAGAATCCCCAGATGAGTCACTCAAGATTCTCTTTTGTGAAGGTGTACCTGCCATACATAGAAGGGAAAGGGTGATCTGTTAAAGGGGGGGGGGGGGGGGGTCTAGCATTTGTTTACAACATGGACGCCTTGACGCTGCGTTGTCAAGCAGAGTTAACCCAGGTAGAAATCAATGTTTTTTTAGTAATCTTACATTTAATACATATGAACGACTCTACAGATTGTCTTCAATAAAGATAAGTTACGTGTCAAACATGAATTATATCACCTTGACCCACATATCAACTTTTTTAACTGAAAACATCGGAGCCAGTCCTTACCTGCGTGCTACTCGATCAGCGCCATCTAGCGGACCAGAACACTTTCATATATTTAAAGAACTGTCACTTAAACAAATATTTGAGATACCTGCAGTGAATTTAGGCTTATTGATTTTTGGATCCTTTATCATTTCTTACGACGTTAATTGTCACGGTGCATCGCTGCTTTCGTCGACATTCATGGACCAGCCTGACCAGGATCAACCGTTACATTCGGACAATGAAAAGACGCTTTGCTGTCGAAGTGTTGATTGTATGTATGATCTGAACAATTTCGAAATATTTATTGAGCTGAATTATCTCGGTGCACCTAAGTAAATTTTAAGTAAAATGTATGAACATCACATATCTACTCGTCATATTATAACGGGTGGTAAAATATACTGTTGTTACAGGGATTTGTTCAATGTGTATTTATTTATTTATTTTACTGATAACTTGATGTATTTTCTTGTATAATAACCGAATCTCGTTTTGTAACCGCTATTTTTTTTTAAAGGACGCATATTTAACATATAGAAATTTTATTCCGTCTGTTCTCTTCCTGTGGAATCCGTGTCAGAACGTGAATCCAGGGGATGTTTTATTGAACGAATAAGAAGCCCTTTTGAGAAGAGTAAATCGATTTCGATACATATATTCTTACGTGCCCCCCTTTTCTTTGATAAATCCCCACACATATATCAAGACCTTTTAGCCGAAACCAATCATTCACATACATATATAGATAAAGGGGCACACTCGGAGTGAGATATTTTATTAATTAAATGCTCCTCCTTGTAAAATATAACAATTAAAAAAGCAATGTGTAAAGTTAACTATTGGAATGGCATTGTTTATTTTAGATCGAGCCATTTTAATAATGATTCGATTTTTAGATGTTTATGTGGAAATGGGAATGTCACAGAAAGAGATCGGCGGTTTCCTGGAATTAAACATGTACAAAATCTATGTACCTTCAAATGATAATAAGCCATCTACTCTTAAAGTGACAGTTAAATCTATGAGGAAAGTGGCTTGTTTTTAATGTGTTAAAGTTGAATGTTCATAGAGTATCAGAAGTAGACAGGAGGCAAGAACTTCGGAAGTAAATAGCTACTTATTTATTGACACGATCAAACAATTTATATGATTATTGTTTAAAAGTATAGAAAAAGATAGGAAGGCTTTTGAAACATGTCTAGCAACGTTTAGATGACACCATCGAACATTTAAAATTTATATGATTATACCTTTGTAGTTGTTGAAACCTTTTGTTCAGTTCAGTGAAGAACAATCATTCACACGTATATGTGCTTTATGGAACACGCTTGAAAGGAGGATATATTTATTTAATTAAATGATCCTCCCTTTAAAACATGCAAAATAAAAATGTATAAAGGTAACTATAGGAATAGCGTAGTTTATTTCAAATCGAGCAATTTTTAATAATGATTCGATTTTTAAATGTTTATGTAGGAAATGGGAATGTCACAGAAAGAGATCGGTGGTTTCCTTGAACGAAAGGTATTTGTTTTCATATAACAATTTGGCATGCACTGTTAGGTGACACTAAACCCTATGAGGAGTGTGGCTTGTTTTTAAGGTGTTAAATGGAAACTTCATTAAATATCAGGGACAGACAGGAAGCAAGAAGTGCGGAGTTAATAGCTACTAATTTAAAGACATGATCAAACAATTTATATGATTATAGATTAAAAGTATAAACAAAGATAGGAAGGGTTTTGAAACATGTCACCAATGGCACAACTCTGGATGTGGTAAGTTGAGTCTCATGATGTACAGTAGTATATGATATAACTGTGGCATGAATAATTTAGATGAGCAAATGAATGATCTAATTTAATAAACGGTAAACTTACATATAACTGGTATGATAATGTGTTGTTAATTGTATGTATTCACTTACAAAGGAGTATGAGTTTAGAGTACTTAATATCAGAATACTGACATAACGAGACTGCGATTATAAAATTTAGTAAATTACTATCAACCAGGAAATGTACGCAAAACTGTTGTCAAAATTTATATTTACCGATATATGAGGTGATTGCTAGCACAACTCCATTTCACCTACTGATTTGAAATATTTCTTGATAATGTATTGAGCTGCACATATATATCTATCCACAGATAGTCTTGAAATAATATGCTGCTGAAATACAAGTTGGACTTATAAAATACTGAAAGGTTAAGGGAAGCAAGAAAAACGGAAAATGGGGAGAGAGAGAGAGAGTTAAGCCAATTTCCTTTTAGATATAATTTCGGAGAAACAGATCTTAGTTTCAGAGAGTATTACAACTTATAATGAAGAAAGATACATTAATCTTTACCTTCCTGGATTTAAATATTAAGCATACAAGAGCATATATTTCGGAGATCTAGAGTTCATTTGGTTGAGATTTAAAATGATCCCAGTCGGAGGAGTTTTCACAGATAGTGCTTGGACTGGCACTGAATGACGGGTATTAAAATGTTCAAAGGTTAATTTGATCAGGATCTTTCAATAGTACCTGCGAGGGGCTCAAAAATTTAGAACTTTGATGCGGAAAAACTACTAGGCAAGAATAAAACATTATGTACCACATAATGAAATGAGTATATATGAAGCTCAAAATTAAAGTGTGCCAATTTGTGGGATCAGTGACTATTGTTTGATCCAAAGGGTTGACCTATAACAAAGTCCATATTAATGCAGGTCATGTTTACTCTAACTGGAATGTGATAATGGGTTCATTTTGAAATTAAAAAAAGATAAAGTGCTTAAGATATATAGTGTTTAAAATACGAAACATGACATATTATGACCCACTTGGGTACCAAGTTTTAACGATGACATCGTGTAGTTCGCCACCGGTAGATGTCTCTAGTTGTTCAGTTCAATGAAGAATCATACTGTTTCCTTAATTATGGACGACAATGGTTTGCTCACAAATGGCTTGATTACGCACTTTACAATTTTCGTTTATCCATTCAAATGACCAGGGTTCCAAGCCCAGACAGTTATGTTTAATCAATCCCAGAAAATAGTCAGGTTGCCGTATTTGCCAATTTGTATAAATGATATCAACACTAGAACCCCATTTCCATTTCAACTTGTTTTCTATGTTGTTGCCTGATGTGTAATAGAGAGCATAACCACCTGAAAGACATTAATTGTTTTCAAGAAGTGTTATGAAATGAATAGTTAGATAACCAACGGTGTGAATCAGTTTAGAAGCATCTCCTTGTGTTATCGACCTGTACCTTTCATTTGTAACTAAGTAAATAAAAATGACATTTTTTTTTGGAATGTTTAAGGTAAAATTCTAAAAGATGAAAGAAAGGAAAAGAATTAATTAAAGTAAGTCCTTATAATCTATTTATATATATCCATATAGATGTTATACTTTTTTTCTGAATTGCCTTCATATATATCTTTATAATATATTTTACAGTCATATTACAGTTTAATTGTTAAAACCTCACCTTATTATTTATAATCATAGTGTACTAATTACTGATAAGATATAAATCCTCATTATAAATAAACAAAAACATTTTAAATTTCCATAGGTCATAAATAATACCTACCTTTGTTTTCAATTCTATATACCTTTCTGAGGTGTTCGTTTTCCTCCTTAGTCTCAATGCTCACAAGCCTGGCCTGTAGATTCCTGCATTTCTCTGAGGCATCTTGCCAGGTCATCCTCCTTCTCAGTAACATATAACAGGACATCTTACTGGATGTCTCGTTTACATCACGGAAGGGCTCGGAAAAATTTCCCCCACATTTGAAACCTGTACCTGTGATTATAACAGTTAATATAATACGTGAAAATATATATGTGTACTTCCAGGAAAGTTTGAAATGCCAATTACAGAAGTTTGTAATATATTTGAATTGTGTTTTTTTTTTTTAAATACCTATTTTCCATTTAGTCCAGAAACACCAATTCAGGTAAAATTTTACATACAACGTCCTCTAGGGGATTTTAAATTTTCAACTTATTTCCGAGACAAACTTTGTTTCAACCTAGTGTGTGTGACAGATATTTGTACATGTACTTACAATGGGAAAGTTTGAGCTTGTTTTCTCTCACTTTTATTTATCTGTCCGTCTATCCCCTCTCTTCCTTTCTTTCTTATCTGAATTTGTTAATCGTTGTACGACCTCTGATCTGAACATGACGCCTAGGTGTGTTCTTGTATGCTCGACATATTTTTAAAGTAATAATAATTATACCTGAAACTCTATCGTTGCAAGTGAAATCTACACCCATCAGGGCAAACAAGTCACGTGAATGCTCTTTGTCTTCACAGGGACTCTGCCAGCCTCCCTTGCAAACGGTTTTATTGTAAGAACTGCTGTAAGCTTGTCCACCTCCTATTGTCATTTGTGCCAGCACTAGTAAAAACCCTTAAGTAATAAAACTTTATGATTCTTTAGATGTTAAGGCAATATGTTGTTATAAGAGGAGTTTACTAAAATACATTTCTACTCTGGTGAAACTGCTCAACAGTTCTCAACTAAACATTCATTTTTATAATTAATATGTGATGATAACAAAGGAACTGAGGTAGATTCTACGTATAGTTTCTTAAAGAAACGATATAAAGCTGTAACATTTAACCAATGAAACGTGAAATAGAAAAAAAAGTATGCTCAACCGAATATTTTATGAAGTATATTATATACTATGATTAAGCAATATTATGATATATTATATGATATATATGCAGATATTATTCAATTGAGTATACACGTTCCATTTCATGAGACTTTCAGTAAAGATTAACTTACAAATTAGACAAATAACAGTTGGTTTAAACCCTCTAACGAAGCTCTTGATGCGATCCATGACATCAATATTAAGAGGAAAAAAAATATATATACTTGAACAGTGGTTCTCGACGGGAAGTTTGATATACCTGAAATTGGATTTCATTTGTCCATTACAAGTACCTGGTATATTAGATTATGTGCGTATAATATTATACATACGGATATTGCAAATATATTCAAGAGTAGTTAGATTTGAAAGTCCCCGTGTGATTCCGGCAAAGCAAACGTTGAATCTCGAAAGAAACTTATTAAGTGCATTAAACCCAAATAAGCAGAAAGCTGAAGGTAGCTATGGCATAGGCGACTAAAAATGTTATAACTATTTACCAAAAATTGTGTACTTTTAGTTGGTATGGCCAGCTGCTGGTAAGTATAAAATTTCACAGTTTACATTCTCTCCCGTGTGAGGCCAAGTATTCAAATTACCTTCATATAAAAACAATCGAAACAGAATCTCGATTGAATCAACAATCTACAAAACGTGCTTACATGGCTCTTGCATTCATTGAATAGTTCTAAAAATGTTATGGAGAAGCTACCCCACCACCTTTAAACGACATTAACTTTTAACTCACCGTCTATTACATGGCATCTAGGTAAAATATTGCATATATAGATATATCGTTTAAAAGACAGATGTATTAGTAAAGTTCCAAACCGTTTTACTCGGCCAATATGCCGAAAGTCTGGGTGAGATGGTTTATCCAATGTATGGCTATCTGTCAAAGGAATAATGGACGAGCATGCAAGAGAAATCAATGCCGAGTATTTTCCGTACTGAAGAGTACATAAGATCCTTATAGGTATCCATCAGAAATGTGACAGCAAAATCAAGATCAAACATATTTCCGTTAATTAAGGGAACCATATGATTGTCCCTAAATTAAGGGCATGAATTGTATTAGCACAAAAGAGGTAGCAAATTAAAGAATTCAAACCTGCAGAACGGAATACAATTTTTTGAATTCCTATGTAGAAAACAACCCCCCCCCCCCGTCTCTCTATGAATCTTTTCAGGGGACCGTTAAAAGTTTCATAGCTGACTCTGCCTGGACAACTAGTCCCTTATCTTCAGCAAAGAGAAGTTTCTTGTCATCCACTTCTTCTGTTATGTTGCTGCTCCATCAAACATAAATAGGATACTCAAGAATATTGCTGGAACCATAGGCCCTTGAAGTCGTCAGGAATATCGGACAACCCTGAATAGTTATGACAAACAGTTTTTACGGTTCCATTCCCCGCACCCAACAGCAAAATTGTTTGTGCTTATCAAAACAGCTATGGTCAAAAGTATCTTCATGCAACATCTTATTCCGTGCCATTTTCAGTTCGGAAACAAATATATGACCGTAAAAACTGTTATTACGACCACCTAAGACCACCTTCCAAATAGGAATCACTTGTCCACAATTCCGATCCCTTTTTGCCCTTTAATAAGGACCTCGCTTGAACGACAACGAAATGGCGACTACTTTATCAAGGTCCCAGTGGTGGTCGTAATTTGGGGTTTTTATTGTACTACGTTATCCACTGAGCTCTGTTTTACTCCTTTAGTTATCTATTAATTAAATATAACCATGGTGATATAAACAGATAATACTGGTAGGCAAAGACCTATTTACGGCACTGGTTGTTTAGTATGGCAGTTGATGATCTTAATGTGTCTGGCACATTTATACCCATGGAGATGGATTGTCGATGTATCACACAAGTACCATGACCGCTAAGGGTCTTAAACTCCTTAGAATTATGGGCAAAGCTAATGTATATTTATTTGATTTACTCTTAGCATTCTTCAGGAATCTTTCTATATACAACAGGAAGGTAGGTTACCCTATGGTTGGCAAAAATTGTCTCTTTAAGAAAAGTGCGATAACGAGGCTTTATTACATCTTTATAGCCAGGAAATTCGAGCTGATGTTATCCCTTAATTTATTGACAAGTCATATATTTCCGCGAATGTGATTGTTGAATATTACATATTTCCAAGAAATTGAAAGTGCTAGACAGTCGAGGTAAAACGCTCGGCTATCTCCGCTTGTGACCCAAGTTCGATTCCCGGCGTTGCTCTGAGATTATATTGTAGATGCCGGTCCAAGGTCGGTGCTTTTCTCCGGGTCCTCCGGTGTCCTCCATCTCCAACGACTACCAAACGCCACCATCTGAGTCATAGGGAATGCCCTGTAATAGTTATTATAATTACCTGTACAATCCTTGTAAAATACGTCAAATTTATATAAGAAAGCATAATTCATGATTACTTAGATAATCATCATATCCTACCTAACGTAAATTTTTTTTCACGTGAATGGACTCCACTTTCACGTTGGGTGTTAACCTGGTACCTACATATATGACAGACACGAATATATGGCTGAAGAGGATGTCATTGTTCTAAGCCTAATTTTGTCGAAATAGAATTAAATACAAAGCAAGCTTCACAAGCGAGTATGTCACCCCGTAACACACCCCCTCTTAAGAGCGTTCTGTTATCAGAACAAGAGCAATTATCCCAGGAATCACACTTTAGTGAGCTTATTCCCTGGGCCACAAAGTTAACTGTCACGTTAGACGAGCCCCCATTTTGTAACGAGGACAAATAAATGAAGGGAAAAATCCTTGGCCGGTCCCGGAAGTCGAACCCAAGGCGGTGGCGCCCAAGTCCGGCGAACCAACCGCTTCGCTAGCAAAGCAAGCTTCACAAGCGAGACAGTTCGGTCCGCTTTTATGTCACCCCATAACAAATGGCATTCAGCTTTATATCTCCATAAGTGCTTAAAATAACATTTTTTTTTAATTCAAGTGCTTCAAATTTTAATATTCTTACATTTCTAAGTGAGTCAGATATATCTGAACAAACTTTTTTTTACGAAAATACATTTCCATATGATATGTTCAAATGTTTCTTTCTCATCTTTACAAAATGTACAATGTTTATTTTCTTTAATACCAATAAGATATAATAATGGATTCAAAGTCAAGCATCTATGCAATAAATGAAATTGAAAATATCTTAATTTTGTTGAGTTTGAATTTTTATAAATATTTTTAAAACCTCTAAAAACCAATTTCTCTTCTATAACAAGTTCTTCTTTCCAGGTTGAACTTATTTTTTTCTGGTTTCTTATATTTCTTATTAATTAAATAATTGTATACAAATCTCGATGGCTTCTTATGATTTCTTAATCTCTCAATTTGGGGTCTACTGGAATCTTGAGTATCTAATTGTTTTAAGTAGCCTTTCCAATTTTTTTGGAATGGCATCCAAAAAACTAACATAATGCAAACAATTACATTTCCCCTGAAATTTATTTTCCAATTCTTTATGCGTTCAAAGTCTGAACCCTATTATATCTTTTCTTATTATATCTCTGATATAACTGCATTTTAATATTTTGATATCGTCATATACAAAAAATTATCCGTCAATTTTGATGTGAGAGTTAAACCATATATTTTGGTGTAATACATTATATTTGTTGATCTCATCATAATTAAAATTAGACCATGCTTTTACAACATCAATCCAAAATTGGATTTAAATTTAAAACATTGATCACGTCTTTTGTCTTAAGGTTGCAATCAAGCATGAAATCTACTTTTAGTGCATAAGTAAAAAGTACATGTGATTTTGTACCAACTTTTTATCATTTAATCCAGGAGACCTTTAAAGCTTGTTCTTTTGTATCTATATCTTTTACATCAAATCCCCCATGTTCTTTTGACCCGATAAGTGTCATCCATTTGACTCTCTTTCTTCCCTTTAACCACACAAATTCCCGCATCAATTTTGTAACTGTATTTTTAATTCGAGAATTAGGGGTTGGTAGAACACATATATTAATTTCGATAGAACCTGTGATTTCAAAAAAGTTTTTTCCCATATGGGGTAAGTAATCGTTTTGACCACAATTTCAAAGATTCTCTCACTTCCTCCTTCCTTGTATTATAATTAATTTCTATAATATCATGAACATCATGTGATATCTTTACACCTAACACTGTTAGATGTCCTTCTGTTATTTGAATACCGATAATTATATCTGTTATTTGATAACCGAGTTTATCTAAATTGTTAAAATGGTGATTAAGCGGCATAATATGCTTTTTTCAATATTCACCTTTGCTCATAATTCTTCAATATTTGTAATATAAATTTAACACCTTCTAAATTTTTTTAATGTAAAACTAGTATCATCAGCGTATTGCGATATAATAAAATTAGGATCACCTATCTCGATATCCTTGGCCTTCTTTTGATTTCTAATTAAATTGCTAATATTTCCGCACTGATTATAAATAAATAAGGTGATAAAGGACAAACTTGCCTCATTTCTCTGTAGATGTTAAAGAATGATGATAACCAACTATTATTAATGATAGACCTAGAAATATCTTAAAAAATGGTTTTAATCCATTTAATTATCTGATTACCAACATTGAAATATTCTAAGGCTTGAATGAAAAATTCCCATTCTAAGTTGTCAAACGCTTTTTCATAGTCAATTACTTAAAGGTATGCTTCTCCTCTTTAATTTTTACAAAAATCCATTATTGGCAGTATTCGAACTATATTTTCTCCGATAAATCTATTTTAAAAAGCCTGCTTGATCCTCATTGATTATTGAATGTAAAGCTAATTTTAGACGGTTAGCAATGGTTTTTGTGATCATTTTATAATCAGTATTCATTAAACTTATCGGTCTGCAATTTTTTAATAAAAGAGGATCTTTCCCATTTTTTTTGTATAAGTGTCACTGTTCCCTGTTTTTGGGAATAAGTAAGTATATTGCTTTCAAATGAATCATTAACAGCTCTATAGAAAACTATTTTTAAAGGATTCCAAAGTTGTTTAAAGAACTCCTCTGGTAACCCGTTTATGTCTGGGGATTAGTTTTGTAATTATTTTAAACTGTACTATAGTTCATCCATTGTGTTTTGGGCATCTATTTGTATTTTTATTTCATCGGGTATTTTTAAATGGTTACCTTTTAGAAAGTCATTATTTTTTACATTTTTTCACATTTTAATTTTGAAACATAAATTTTCTATAAAAATCCACTCGTTCTTGTGATATAAGTGTTGTGTTTTTAATGATTTTTCCATTCACTCCATTCACATACAATCTGTTGTTTTTGTTTTTCTTGAATAATTTCTCTTTTCTAAATTTAAAAAAATATTTAGTAGGTTTTTCACCTTCATCTTACCATTTTACTTTACATGTTAATAAAGCTCCTTCAGTTTTTTCCTGTATGTATTTTTCTATTTCTTTTTTTGTGTGCATTTTTATATTCATAGGGATGGCTTGAACATGTTACCTTAATCTTTTTTTCTAGCTCTTTCATTTTAGTTCTTTACAATGTTTGTTTATCTTTACTATATGTAACGGTTTTATTTATTACGATTTTCCATTTTCAATTTATCACACAGTAACATAGGTTAAGTATTTTCATTATTTTCTATAACAGATACAATTGTTTTTGTAATAAGTGATTGATAATTGGAATCTTCCAATATTCCGGGCCCTTTACATGCATGCTGTTTTCAATTTTCACATCAATGCTACAATGGTCTGTTCTAATGGCTAAATTTTTCTCTGTAGAACAAGTTAACGCTAAAATTGATGTCGATGTTAAGAAACAGTCAATTCGGCTAGCTGTTATATGAGGTTGTGATCGAGACCAAGTATAGATTTTTTTCATCTTGGTGTTTTGTTTATGTTATTCTAATTTATTGTTAGTTTTACTAATGATTTTATAACCAATATTCATACATTCATTGTCCACCTTAACCTCCTTCCGAGATTTACTTTGAGTATTCACCATAAATAATTAACCATTGCTAGTAACATTACAATCGACCTTATAAACTTCTTCAAAATCTCCTTTTCTAGATTCTACACAACAAACAAAATTTAAGGCACACATAAAACAATAATAAATAGAAAAGTAATTCAAGTGGCGAATGGATGCATATTAATAACATGGCTGCAGATCGCTGTAATAGGAAATATCAGCTGGTTACCAGGAGCGTCCCTCTACATGTATACAGCTAATGACAAAACACTCAGAACTTTGATAATTATCTTATAGCTATGTTAAATATATTGATGCTAAGCCGGAAACAGTCTGTATCGCTCAATTTCTAAAGTTATTTACTAATTTATTCATATATTACTTAATTAAAACCATAAAAACATGGTTTTTAATTTAGTATAATAACGAGAACTGTTCTTGATAGCTCTCTACACTAAGGGATTCCGTCAAACTACTTTTATATTTTTGTCTTACTAAAAAGTAACAGGAATTGGTACTCTCCCTGTCTTGGGTCAAATTGAGAGAAATTTCCTTCAGGGCAGATCTGTTGTGAAACAAAATTAAGGAAGCTTTTAATCAGGGAATTTACTTTGATATCAGAAAGAACAGAACAGAAGATCCTAATTGTATTTTTTCAGTAAATCAAACGTCTGTAAAGCATATGTAATGTCACACCATTAATCACTTATATACAGCAATTCCGCCTTGCATATGAAAGATCATATATATTGTATATATATATATTAAAGATTTTTATTTGTTTTATCGGTATATTAAAGGAAACACAAAGGCCTTCTGTATATGGGCATTGCTGTTCAATGAGGTTGAAGGGAACAATGTGATCAAAATATGTTCTGGTTTAGTCTTCCGGGGCCTGTTGCAATGACATTATACTGGACCTCGGCCAGGAGGCGGACCGAAATACCATTGTTACAATTGTGATGCCGTTATAGTTACTATAGTGACATACATATGTTACTTTGCTTAGGTCACCTACTTAACATAAGTCACACTATTTCCACACATCCCTTAATTATAGGTTTTATTTGCACTAGCAGCCATCCCTGAAGATAAGACATCAGCGTGAGCACCTGCAAATCAACAAAGATAACTGTACCAACACCAAACACGGGGACCTTTAGCTAAGACGCGAGTTAC
The DNA here is from genome assembly GCA_026874595.1 of Sipunculus nudus. NCBI lineage: Eukaryota > Metazoa > Annelida > Sipuncula > Golfingiida > Sipunculidae > Sipunculus > Sipunculus nudus. The sequence continues at coordinate 20,140,772 of CM049321.1, forward strand.
CACACTGTTAAAAATAACCGTAACAATACACACATTATTTGTGTTATTTCACACTGCATGTTGCTGTTAGGGAATTTACACCTCTCAGTACAGTTTTAGCACATCTCAGTGCAGTGTTATCAGTGCCCCTCTGCCTGGTTGTCCGCTCACAGGCTGACCCGCAGGACAACACACCGCCTTGCACTGTATTTAATTACACACCATAACCTGCACGCGCGTACGCGAAGTCTAACTGACCGTGGCCAGCCCAGCAGGCCACCGGCTCACAGGGCTGTGACGTGACTGGTCATGAACTGGGTCAGCGCGGGATTTATAGCGTCGGCTGGACCAGGGTCAACAAGCGCTGTTTTGTCTGCCTGTGCACTGTACCAAAAATCGCCAGTGTTACCACTGGTTACCGAATTTGCATCCAGTTTCTGTCAATAAGTGAAGACTTCAAGTTCAGTAGGTTTGTATAGTAATTTATAACTTTGCATAAATTCCTTGATATTTAGATTTCATTTGTCGTGTTCAACAGTGGGCGATAATACGAGAATGTTATACTTATTTAAAGGGCATATATGTACAGGCTGTCTGGGTTCTATATAGACAATCATCTTAACATGTTCTTTTAAAAAACAATGCAGGCCTATCATTCATCAAACTGAACATTACAGCTTGTTTAGAATTATAGAATTGAAAAAAATTTAAAAAATGAAAAAAGGCTTGACTGTTTTTTTTTTTTTTTTTTCTTGCAGAATGATGGCAGGTACTAATCCACCAAGAGGATCACAGGAAAAGAAACCTGGAGGAAAGAGGAGACAAGTTGTCAGTGCAAAAGTTAAAAATCGCTGTGAGAGAATGAAAGACTTTGGAAATGAGTGGGGTTTAGAGTATTAAATTTCCTTATACTCCTCAGCAATATATATATATATATATATATATATATATATATATATATATATATATATATATATATATATATATATGACTCAGTGTGTATTTTTGGATTTTTTATTTCATGCAGTTGTAAGACTCAAAAAGATAAAATAAACCTAACATATATATTCCTGAAACTTAACTCTCATATGTGATTTCTATTGAACTGTTTTTCTTTTCAGTTGATTTACAAATTTAACGTGTGTAGCTGTTAGATCATTGAACTATTACTAAGGCTTCTTATAGCACAGAATCTTTATTTTATTATTATATCTATAATTGAATGTTTTGATAGTAAATAGTGTTTAGCACAAATATGATATATGGTTGTGTTTTAGTTTATTGTAAGATAGATTAAATGAGTTTAGTTTTAGGCAGATTAATACAGTATTTTGTCTCAACATTAAGAGCAGCCTTTTTTCACCTGCTATTCATGTCCCTTGATCGAGTGTCTTTTTATTTTATTACATATATTATTACTGCACAGGATAAATTAAGTCGGGTACATTTTCCGCTCAGAATCACCTACATGTGTCCTGAATCTTATTGAAACCCTTGTGTTTTTCTTTTCTGCAGGTATTGCAATTTTGAATGCATAGATGTAAATATAATATACACTGTGGTGTATTTTATACAATATTTTAGAAATGTAAATAAATGTTTTATTACTTAAATTGGTTGCTCCTCTGTTACTTACAAAAAAGAAATGTAAATGGTTGACACCTTTTTATAGACGAGCTGCATGAATGTTCTAATACACCAGCCCTCTGATGCTCGGCCCCCTTCCTCGGGTGTGAAACGGGTATTACACAATTTTAAATTGAAATTTGTGAACCTTTAATTAAAGCTTACTGTGCCGCTCCCATAATATGTAAAACTACATCCCACTCCCCCTGTGAATGTAAAATGTCTGTAAAATGACATAACAAATAACTGTAAAGTACTGGTTATCCCATTGTAAAATTACACTGCAATTCAATGTAAAAATAACATTCAATTGAGATGTAAAATAACACAAATAAATTATTGTAAAATTACATTACTATGTAATGTCAACTCTGCTGCCATTGCATTGTAATGTAAATTTACAATCTTTTTTTAACAGTGCAGATAGGGTATTTCATTACTATTTTTATATTTTTCCAAGAGGTTTGATAATTAACACCTTATAGACGTAATGATTTATAGATATAAATTCATATCAACCTGATCTTCTAATAGTAGGCAGTGATTGTTTTAGAAAGATTTATCATGTTCATGTTACATGTATGATACTTTCATTGAAGGCTACCCACACCAGGTCCGAGTAATTTCAGAGCAGACTTTTTCGAGATTTATCAGACTCTGTTTTGCCTTTAACAAAACAAATGCAAAATACGTGATACTAATGGTAAAAATAAAAGGAATCCTTGTTATTTCATATTATAAACCTGATTATTACAGTTTTAGGATATATCAACAAATTGTAACTTGTAATAAATACCAATGACATTACCAGTTCCAGCAAGGCTAGATAGTACCTATGGTGTTTTCAGATTTTTTGCGAGTTTGAATTCTGTGCGTTCTTAGGAATAACATTTTTTACGATTCTCAGAACCATGCAAAGTTTTATAGAATAAGAACATGTATTTATATCAGAGGTGGTTTTACTTTCGGCTGAGAACATTTAGATGAAAATACATAATATTTTAACCTGATAATGTATAAGAAAAATTATCAAAAGAAAATATGATTAACAAATAAAAAAGATGCCAATATCAATACAGATATGGCTTCCTGGTTCCATGTTTTCTATGTATATATTTATTAATAGTTTGTCAAATAGCATTACGCACACCAATCATGGCATAATGAAAAAAAAATGCATGTTTCTCGACACCTTTATTTTCTTGTGATCATCAAATAGACCACTTTATAACGACATACACCTGTAAAACGCTTTACAACAATAATTCCTGAACAGAATAGATATTTAAGCGTTTAACAGTCAGATAGCAACATATCTTAGATACATTTAATTAGAAGTAAATATATATATATATATATATATATATATATATATATAAATATATTCAAATGTATAAATATATATCTCAAGTCCAAATGGATAAATCACGTATGGCTGAAAAATATTTGCTAAGAAAAAATGTGTTTAAAGGAGTACTCTCGAAATGAGAATATATTATAAACTAGCAATTACCCGTGCTACGCACGGTTTTGGGCGAGCATTTAGTTCTGATGTCAAATAGTCTGTCAAAGTTCCATGTCTTGGGTGTACAATGTTACTGTCTCTTTGAATCCGACATTTGGTATAAGTGTTCTGTCTCTGAGTTATTCTTGTGTCGAAGTGTGAATGACCTGGACGAATACGTTCTTGTCCGAATGGTGGAATGTCTTCGGACAAACCCGGAGCATATGTATGTAAAAAATCACGGCAAACCGTAGTGTCAGAGCAGACATGTAAATTCACACAAATCGCGTTACGCTATTAATATATAGATCCTTTATATGCATGGTGTTATGGATAAAACTCTAATTGAAGCCGAGAGGTTGGCCGGAGAATTTTCGAAGAATTTGATATGTTAAATAAAATCATTTTTATATGAAAATATATATTATGCTGAACATTGCCATTTAAAGTTGCCCTCCGCGCCCGTGAGTCCGCCAGTAAAGGAACCTGTTATAATGTTTTCCAGTGATACAGTCACTGCGTTCAGTCAGTGTGTTAAACCCGGATCCCACTCCGGATCCCGGAACCCAAGAAAAATTTGTAATTCTTAAACTCTCATGGTAATTTGTCCAGATATTTTAGCATAATCGTATCTAAAGACATATTTTATATTATGTTTGGTTAAAACATAAAAAATAGTCTGTATTGCAACATAATTTGATAAAAAAAAAACACTTACGGACCCTGGGGCACGGACCTCACGGATTACACGGACCCCGTTTTCTCGTTGTTTTACCATTTCTTTGGTACATACATGTATTTGACATCACGTTTAGCCATGACACATTTGTGATTTATTATTAGTATCTTTATTTTTACATTTCTGTCTCAGTTTTTATTCATAATTTTATATTTGCTATTTATTTCATTTGTGTAGCGTTTTAAAAAATATTAAAATTTAAAACATTTACAAAATCATTATTTTGGAACCTGTAGTTGCTTGAAATGCAAGTAATCAACAATTCCTTTCGGTATTTATATTATTGCCAACTCTAAAATTGCATGGTTGTTATGAACGGAGCACGAAACCTGATGTTATGTGGAAGTGCTCTGATATATCAGTCTCAGGTCCGCTCAACTGTTAGTGCACTTCAAATTAAATCTCCCCCCTGGGTCCGCACTAATATATTTTCATTTAAAATAACAAATATTATATTTACTTTTTAGTGTGTGACATGAGTGCTATTTTTGTCCTCTTTTAGTCATAATTAAAAATATGAGCGGTGGTTACTGGGGTCCGTCAAAATTGAACAGTCGGCAAATTCAAGTAAATGAGGTCCGTCTTCATCGAAATATTTTTTGTAATTATAAATCTTTCAGTGAATCGGTCATTTACAAATGTGCAACATTTAGGGACTTTGCTCTGTCCTTACATCAACAATAGTGGTGTTTTTATCGGTATAAATAATGGAAAATGAGGAAATAGGTTTATGGGGTCCGTGGATCGTGGGGTTCGGTTTTACGCACTACCCTGCATTCACTACCGCTCGGAAAATTTTCATTCTTTGAAAGATCCCCCTTTTGAGCATTTTCCTCACGCGAGATCTCCTTGTGCACAATAGACCTTTTCGCTGCGTGGAGGTTGCTTTTTGAGAAGGGATCACCAATGGGGATTATTTCGGGCCGGTCACCGCAAATTTAAGAAAATCCCAGATAGGGCCCCCGGAGAAAAACTCTGTCCCGCCATCAAACACTCTGTGGCCATTGTGTTACCAGGCCCGAAGACACAAAGAAAAGAGGCGCCCGCGGGGAGCAAATATTAAAATTATTAATTATGCACGTAATACGCAAATATTGCAAATAAAAATGGGTGGAATCTCTTCGGACAAACCCTGAGCATATGTATGTCAGAAATCACGGCAAACCGTACGGTAGTATCAGAGGAGATACGGAAAATCACAAAAATCGCCTTACGCTATTAATATATAAATAAATAGTCCTAATTAAAATATGTAGGAAACGAAAACAAGTGTAAAATTAAGTATAGGGAAAGCATTGTTTATTTCACATCGAACCCTTAAATAATTAATGACTCGGTTTTCGAGATGTTTATGTAGAAAATTGGGATGTCACAGAAAGAGATCGGCGGTTTCCTGGTACTAAATCTGTACAGCATTGATATGCATTCATTTAGCAATTAGGCATGGACTGGTAAAGTGACACTAAAATCTATGAGGAAAATGGGTCGCTATTAAGGTGTTGACTTTAAAGACAGTAAAAATATGCGGAGCAGCCAGGGGGCAAGAAATACCGAGATTAATAGCTTCTTGTTTTAGGTCGAAAATGTATATCATGCAAGACATATGACGAAAAAAATTAGCAGTCTGTTTTAAAACACGTTACTCTTCATGTAACTAGTGTGATAATGTGTTGTTAGTTATCTGTCCTCACTTACAAATGTAAAACTAAAATAAACTAGAAATTTGCACTCAGAGGGTGCAGACCTTCGCCAAGACATTTCATTAGCCAAATATGGCATTTTCAGAAGTGCAGCATTTACCTTTTTAAATATTCTGGATCCAGAAGGTGATCCGGATCACCCCTAAAATTAAATCAACTGTTCCTATTACCGTATCCGAGCTTACCTGAAAGTAAGTACACCAAATCCGTTAATAACTGTTGAGCAATATTGGTAACAGACAAACAGACAGAAAACCAAAGCCGCCAAAAACATAACCTCCGCAGCTTGACGGAGGTAATTAAGAGGAACTTAACTCGGAATTTGAGCATAACAAGGCTATGCCTTATTAGATATAGTAAATATCTATCAACAATGAAATGTACGCAAAACTGTTGCAAAATTTAATAATTATAATTAATAATTAATATTACTGCTTGCATTACTGCTTTTCATCTTTTGAACAGAACATATTCTAGATTATTATATGAAACCTGTATATCCATTTCAAATAATCCTGGAATGAAAATTTTAATGAATGTTTTCCTTCATCAGGTGAAAGTTATAGATTTTTACATTGTTTAGAACACAAAAGGTAAATATAAGCAAGGAAAACGGAAAATTGGGTAAGTTTACTCTAGTATCGGAGTTGCTGTTGAATAGGAGAATTACAACATATAAAGAATGATATATTAATTTTAATCCTTCTGGGTCTACATATTTAGCATACAAAAGCGTACATCTAGGAGATATATTGGCCCTTTGGTTATGTTTCTAGATGATTCCGTTCTCCCAAGTTTTCCCACTTAGCGCTCTCAACCGGCACTGGATGACGAGTTTTAAAATGTTCATGGTTTCTGTGATCAGGGACTTTCACTATTAGTACCTGCGAGGGCTTAGCAATTTTACAGGTCTGATGACGACTACTGCAGGGCAAGAATAAAATCCTATGTACCATATAAAAGAGTTAATATTAAAGGTCAACATTAAAGTGTGCCAGCTTGCGTCATCAGTGGCTATTGTTTGATCCTAATGGTAGATCTGTTACAAAATCTACATTGCACTATCTATATGCTGATGCTGATTTAATAACAAGGATATTAAGGTATTCTCCTCAATATAAATTATATTAAGAAAGATGGTTCTTAAAGGTAATGCAAATCATTTTACACTAACTGCTATAAGATAATCGGCTCAATTTGATGTAAGAAAATAATTTTCATGTACCTAAAATATATAAAGTGTTTAAAATATGATATATGACACATTATGATCACTTGGGTTTACCCGATCACTTGGTGTAGGTCGCCACCTGTACTTGTTGAAAACGTTTATTCAGTTCAATGAAAAATTATACTTTATCCTTATTTATGGGTGCCTTTGGTCTGCTCACAAATAGCTTGATTAAGTACTCTACAGTTTTCGTTTTTTCCCCATTGAAATGACCAAGGAACCAAGGCCACACAGTTGTGATTAATCAGTGCCAAAAATTGGTCTGGTTGCCGGAATTGCCAATTTGTATAGACAATACCCACATCTGAACCCCATTTCCATTTCAGCCTGTCTTCTATATTGTTGCCTGATGTATAATAGAGACCATAGCTACCTGCAAGACATACATTGTTTTCGAGAAATACCATGAAATGAATAGCTAGATAATCAACGGCGTGAAACAGGTAAGAAGCGTCTCCTAATGTTATCGTCCTGTACCTTTCATTTATAACTAGGTACATAAAAAGTACATTGTGTTCAAGAAATTTTATTAAATAAATAGTTAGATTATCAACTGCGTAAATCATGTGAAGAGCATCTCCATATGTTATCGACCTGTATCCTTCATTTATAACTAACTAAATAAAAAAATCCATGCAACTATCTACAATGTGAACGAAAACTATGCAATAGGTATAAACAGGACAAAAAGAAAGGGAAAATAAATTAAAATTACACATGCAGTTCTCAGTTATATTAAAGATAGAACGGTTACATATTCCCAACTATCTCTCCCGATGTAACAAATAAGTACACAATGTGTAAGTTAATTCATAGAAAATGTTCTTCTATTATTAATATAATGAGTCTTATTTTGCTTTACAAGAATAACAGGGATATATCTGATTATGAATCCGGTTACATCAAGCAATTTGATTATCAATTCGAGGTTGTGTTTCTTAAAGCGTATCTTTTAATAACATCCTTAAAAAAAACATTTAGATCAGTTAGATTTAATTTGAATAAACCACTTTTTGTAAATCATCGAATTTTTTTCCTCAGTGTCTTTATATTTTATCTTTATATATTACCTGACCAATAATATGGCCCCTATTCAGCAGCAGTGTCAACACCCGGCCTTAGTGTTTCGTTCACAAGCAATGCAGGCAATTTACATGCTGTGTTAGGGGTGTCTCTGTTGTTTCTGATGAATCCCACGTTTCTGAAACGTCTAGAGCGTTGCAGTAGGGAACCCTTAATATTTTTTTTACAGTACGAGCTACCGAACAACTTAAAAATTTGAAATCTCCAAAAGCCTCAACCAGTGATGTCACACTGATAACTTAGAGTTGTCAAATCGACAACTTTAGGGTTGTCAAATCGAAAACTTTAGGGTTGTCAAATCGACAACTTTAAGGTTGTCAAATCGACAACTTTAGGGTTGTCAAATCGACAACTTTAGGGTTGTCAAATGGGTGTACCTAAATGGTTGTTCCATGCATGGAACTTGATAAACGTAGAGATGGGGGAGACAATGATACCTAGGTTTAACAACAGCTAAACAGTACACACGCATAAACCGCAAAACGTATAAGACAATTTGAAACAATGTAATACCTTGACGCAAGATAGATGCCAACTAACATTATTTGAAGTCGCACCATAGATGTGATAGTTGTTGCACGAAACCATCGTTACGAGGTCTTTAATTTGAACTCACTGTACAGACATAACGAATAGCCATTATCATTTCTACAAATATACTACCATCTATTGTCACTATCACACACATGCGAGTCCGTTGAAAGCAGCCTCGTTAATCGCCCTGGTGCATTTGCAGAATATATTGGGGTTTATTGAGCTATAATTAGCAAATAATCCCTATTTCTAGAAGTGTATATGTCTATTGCTATAAATATTTACGCGGCAGTCTTTCGTGTTCCACTTGTACAGGCGGCAGCAGGCGTCATAACTCCTACAAAGCGCTTTATAACTCACCATATAAATGATATTTTTAAACGCCCTACGGACGTATGCCCACGTGGGAAATAAACCGCACAAAATCGCACAAAAAATATAAAGGTAATATAACTTGGCTTGTTCCTCAAATAATTCCAAGGCTGTATTAGCCTTTTTTTCTACGGCTGGAACTCCTTCGGTCCCCCGACGCGATCCGACCCAGTTTGAATATTGGTTTGTTTGACGGGGTATACTACTCACGCAATTGGGTTTGTCATTTGTAACCTCACTAATTGTCAAAAGTATTTCGATGAAAAATTAATGAACCTTTTAGCGAGTTAACCTATGACAAGGATCATATGGCCGTTGACTCAGTTCGATTATAATTTTATCAAACTTGGAAATGACTCAGGGGTTCACTTTTTCTTTCAAAGAGATTAATGCGAAGAGATATATTGTTGATAAAGACTTAAATTCTGTTTCTGTTGAGGGGTCACAATTTTGCCCAGACGGTCCTTGAGGGATCCCGAAAAATATACTTCTTGATCAATCGACAAACCAAATGAGTACAACCCCGACCAGTTCCTATATCATTCTAATACTATGGTTTTCTTCACTTTCCAATGTGTCGTGAGGGTTCAAATTTCGCAACCTCGCCATCTTGATACTTTTATAGGGTTTGGACGGAACATTCTGGTTTCACAGATACTGTTAAAACATCCATGACATTTATAATGTCAATCATTGATTAAAGAGAATATGGAAGATGTGTTATTCTTTATTTTTCTAATATCCACCTCTTGCCTTTCAACTTTCAACGATATTTATAAATAGATTACGTATATATGTAGCTCATTGAGTCTACTATAATTAGGACTATTCACCTGTGTTAATGGGGAGTCTGCTTCACAAAGGTATAATTATCGCGATTAATCCCCTTTCGCGAATATCTCAAATTTAAACAAGAAGCCAACCGGAGTATACATCAGTTGACAGCTCTTTCCAAGATAATGTACACAATTAATTTTATCACTTTTATCAGGACGTCTAAGTGATTGTTCACAGATCCCTGGATGCCGTTCTTTACAATTTTCATTTCTCCATTGGAATGAAATATGTATCAGAAAGAGGCAATTATGACGAATCACTCCGAGGAAAACGTTTGGTTGCCGTATGTCCCAGTTTGTATAAACAAGGTCTTCACCTGACCCCCATTTCCATTTCAATTTGTTCTCTTTGTTGTTACCCGAGGTATAAAATCCATAGTAAGGAAGATAGAATTATTTATTCAGCCAACATAGCTTTAAAATACAGGTTATTGTTGTGCTGTTCATGCATTAAAATAAATGATGGCTAATGACATTAATAAAAATCAATATTTAAAAAAAAAACATGAAATAAGATATGACAAGAGACTACAGGTTTTAAAACTAAAAATCTTTAAGTATTGTGCTAAAAATATCCTTGAAAAATAAATAGTTTTTATAGGTATAAAAGGTGATGAATGTTGCTGTTCTAAAATGTCTCCGAGGTGGCAAAACATTATAACAATTATGCAGTAAGTACATCTCTGAGGATATATATATTGCCTTCTTATTGTACAAACCAGTAAAAACTAAAGCAACAAATATACTTTTTTAATACTTCTTTTGATTTGCTTAAGTTGATTAAATTTCATCACAGCTAGTCTTTTAAACCAGACTATCATATTAAAGCCGACAAAACTCTCAATACTGCGATACAAATGTGGAAACAAAATGAATATATGCAACTGAAAGAACAGGAAGAATATTAGAAATAGTAATTTGAGTCATTCATTTTAAAAGAAAAAATCCCTTGGATGCTCTAGAAAAAAAATATGGTATTTATTCTTAAGAAATAACTGTAGCCGAATACCAAGTATTGCATTATTACTTAAGCAACAACTTAAGCATAACGAATGTGATATGAAAATAGAAAAGTTGCGAAGAAAAATGGTGTATAATACTGAATAACCGTCTGAGTTCTACGCTTGGGGATATTGGGAAGTTGTAAAGAGACTGCCCATGGAAGTTTGCTTTTCTTGCAAAGCGGTTGAAAGTCAGACATGGGTTCGAATCCGGGATCGGCCAAATATTTTCCCCGGATCAAAATGTTTACTTTACACCATTTGTTTCACTCTCTGAATGCATTCATTAAAACACATGGAATCATTAAAGCAAGAGCGAAACTGGTGACTAAAAACCGGTTTCTAATTTCTCATTATTGTTTATACAAACTGCACTTTTTTCACCAAAAAGGATAAGTGATCCTTACTTTTCACACCGTGCGACCTTGCCTGTCGAACATTTTTTTTGTGATAAAGATAACCGATAATTACCTATCCTGCCGTATATTTGTCCACGGTACTTGTTTCTTTTTCCGTTATGACATTGACCGGCCTTGCTTGATCATCCCTGCATTCTTCGGTAAAGATAATCAGTGGTACTAACCTTTTCTTACTTATATTAGTAGTAGTACTTACTTTCTTACTTATATTTTCTCAAGGTGTTTGTTTTTCTTTCTATCTCGACACACTGATCGGTATTACCCCAAAGCTAAGTTATACTTACCTTTCCTGACGTATATTTTATCAAAGTGTTTGTGACGACTCCTGCATTCAGTTAAGATTAAGATGAGTGATTCTTATATTTTTTGTATATATTTTTTAAGGTGTTTGTTTTCCGTCTCGAAACTGATCAGCCTTTCATGGTGACTTCTGCATTATCTCGTGATAAAGATAAATGATATTTACAGTACCTGTCTATAGTTTTAAGGTGCTTGTTTTCTTTTCCCGTCTTGACACTGACCAGCCTTGCCTGGTGACTACTACAACTTTCCGCGATTTGGATGAGAGATGCTTACCTCTCCTGGCGTATATTCGTTCAAGATGCTTGTCTTCCTTTTCCGTCTCGATACTGACTAGACTTGCCTGATGACTCCTGCATTCTTCTGATGCCTCATGCCACGTTAAGGATTTTCGTGGTAACATATAGCAAGACCATCTACCTGGCGTCGTCTTCATATCAAAGAAGGGATTTGAAAAGTTGCCCTCGCATTTGAAATCTAGAAGAGGATTGAAACTCATCGGGTTAATGGAGGGAATACAGTATGATTAAATGTAAATAATAAAAAGAACTCAAGAATAGATAAAGTTCTTCTATAAATATGAGTAAATGCAAGTGTAACGCAGCGAGGTGAGTAATTATTTAACACCAAATTGCATGTAAGGTCATATTTTTATATATGTTAAAAATACACATGTCGATATAAAGTATTTTTGTCCAGATCAGCTGTTAGATCAGCTGTCTAACGACAAAGATATAAATTTTAGCTCAACCGATCCTTCTTGGATTGTGAATACTAATTAACGATTCCCTTTCCAAATGAAATTTTTTGTCAAACATCTTTAAATTTGCCCGAATTTCTTACGGATCAAATCAACGTAAATAGCACCTATTGTAGCGCATACGATGCATCTTTACACACAAATAAGAAAGATATCCAACCCGTCTCTTTTTCAGGGCAAGTTAAGTTAATACCCATAAGGGTAGACATATCACGTGATAGCTTTTTGTTTTCACATATGATCTGCCAGCCTCCCTTGCAAACTGGTCTGAATTGGGAGCTTTTGTCTGCTTGTATAGCAGTCGTCGTATTCAGCATCTGCAACAGGGAAACCCCTATTATGCAAATCATTTGAAATAATAAAAAGTAATTTGAGAACCTTTGCCAAACGTTTGATTAACTGAATCGAAAGATGGCGGTAAAATTAGGGTCAATTTAATAGATGATTTTTAGCGTTTTAGTAGAATGCTATAATATGACGCCAAATATTAATTATTATCGCGATCACAATATAATATAAAACACAGTTAAAATGAATGATGATTTTCTGGTCACAAGATATTATACGACTAACATATAATCGAGATACTTTGTACTTACATAATAGACAGACGGCGGCCAGTGGGCACTTTTGGGCAGTCCCGTTTTTTCTTCTCTTTATTATGTTTAGCTAATGTGGGTACCTCTATAATCTGTAAAGTGGGCAGTTTTCCAGAGCTAATGTGGGCACTTCATGGATTTCGAGGTTGAACTATGTCCTTAAAGCAACCTTGTAAGCCGTCTTTATAGCACTTTTAAAGTTAAAAGATAATATTAATTCTTAATTATTTTATAACAATATTCATAAATTTTAATTATAACAATCAAAACAAATGAACCAAATTCAGAGGTGTACCAGTGAACATTGCATAATAATGATTATACTTAACTCAAGACTTAGCTTGGGATGCATGCATACAATTAGATTAATATGCCTGCACCGGCTCAAGTCAGAGATCACCCCAGACTAGATGCCCCTGTGCTAATTAATTTATATTTGTTTGTTTGGCTACTAAGAGTGGAAGGAAGCCCTGCTGACACAGCTTAATGTCCCTCTCACCCATTGCAGCTAGTCAGGTATATGCCCACCAGACCAGGGCAGTGTTTATTTAACAGTTGTTATACATAACAATTCATACTGTTTAAATGGTGTTCCACCTGGACTCTCTAAAAGCAAATACAAAGCTACAATGTGCACTTTGCCCCAAACAATCTACAATCACAGACTTTTTCACCAAGTATAAGAATTGTGACAATTTAACACATTCATTCAAAGTGTATCACACACTTTTAATGTTTAATGGATTTCCAGTGACTGGATTAATGTTTGTGTCTTACTTACTTGTCTACTTGATATAGAATGTTTTCTTAAGATGATATTATTTCGATTAGTGACGCACTGTCTTTGCTTTTTCACTTGTGTATTTTTTTTATCAGAAAAGGACTTGTTTTCAAAGAATATTTCATTAAGAATTATTACTTCCCATGGTAATGCTAAATACCATATGCTGCTTTGCCATTTTGTACATATAAAATATATATAAAAAGCAATATATCGTACGAGGGGGCAGCACTCATTACCTCCATAAAGTGGGCACCTCTATAAAGTGGGCACTTTGGTCCAGTCCCAAGGTTGCCCACATTATAGAGGTTCGACTATATATATATATATATATATATATATATATATGTATATACATATATAATTTTTATATATATGTATTGTATATCATTGTGTCTTATATTTCATATATATAATTACGTTTGCATGACCATTATTAATCTAACGTTAACGCACTCTCGCAAACTTGGGTATATTAAAGAAATTCATGCTTTGAGGTATAGCGATGGAATGGTTACCACTTTCCCTGAACCGAGGTAGAATAAAGATATAAGAGACCAGAAAATATGTATTATTGATGTCCCTTCATGAAATGTATACAAATTCACAAAAAAAACTGCACAGTAAATAAGCTGTTACATTCTACATGTTAAAAGACATTCAAACATAAAAAATCAATGAAGCTCTACAGTTCAAAATACCAACCAGCATGTCATCCAAAATCTTGACATTGTTTGCTATTTACCTACTTTTTAAACAATCGATTCAAAAGGGTACGAATAAAATATATACCCAGTGAACAAGCATGCGCTCAGCTTTTAATGAATAAAACACTCTATCCCGTCAACTGATATACCACTTTTATTAAGACTCTGATTGACAGATTAAGATTAGCATTGTTAAACGGCTGTTAAATTGCCACAAAGGAGACAGGTTATTAACAACAATATCAAAAGCTTGTCTGGGGAGACCTCTTTGCACCGAAAAAAGCTGTAGATCAATTAACTTGAATCTCCCCAGAGATCAAGATTTTCTGTAGAAACAAATCAACAGATTATGTGTTATTTAAAATGTGACATGTAACAATGATGGGTGAATCGAAGCCGGACATGGACTCGAGTCTGGACTCTTGGCCAATTTCTGGAGACCTGGACTCGAGAAATCACACCATGCCCATCTCTGGGCGTTGACATTTACCATAAACACATTTATATACACGTGTAAACTAGTAACATAATATAACAAGAAGACTGTATATATCAAGCTTTAGGTCATGCACCGAAAGATCAATGCGTTAAAATAAACCTGCAAGTAAAAGGCCCGCCCGTGTAAATCAACATAAATATATTAAGGAATATCTCAAAAACCTTAATATTTTAACAAATATTTATATTGGACTTGGATTCGAATCTCAATATTTCACTCTTGCACTCGGGCACGCGGAGCCAGGCTTGGACTTGCCCTCGGATGGTGTGGACTCGATAACATCACTGACATGTACCATCGAATAGTTTCATGGATTAACACCAGATGGCGCTTCCTTTTCTGAGAGTTTTCTTGAACACGAGCCGGTTACACGATTGCTTTCCCTCATTAAAGATTTATCTCAGATTTATACAAACAAGTGACCCTATCTCGGGTCATATTTATGTTCATGATATAAAACAAACTATTATCTTTAAATGTCACTGGAATTCTTATAATATACATATATACATATATATCTGCCTATTAGTCTTTCTTTCTTAAGACTTATGTTGTTTACTCATTGTCAATATACTAACTGATACATCCGTGTAAATATGTGTAACATTTTTATTTTTTTTTTCTTGTACCGATATTCAGTGTAGGCAGAACTACTTTAATACCGGGGATGGGTCCTTTTTCCTGCATGGGCATTATAAGATTTCCGTTATCGTTGGACCTTTAAGTTAACATAAAAGTTTAACTCAATGATTCTTAACGCATTTTAATGGAACTGAATGGCTTGGCATGGTAGAAGAACAGATGTGGAACAAGTTTAGTGTCTGACTCAATCAATAGGTGGCACTGGCGCTGCAGTTAAGAAAAGGCTGAACCCGCTAATTTCAACCACTAGAGTAGCACGCTGTTAGTCATTGATTGTGGGTAAATACACCATTGACGTAGGTATAAACGTGGTGAATTTAGTAAACACATTTTTTTTTTACATTAAAATGCATCGGGCAGAAATGGTTCAGGTCAAATTAAATACATGACTGTTTTTATTTGTGTGGTAAGTACCAGTATGGGGTTCAATGAAGGGGGGATAACAGGTATCTATGCCCCCAGTTTTCAGCAGGGGAGATGGTCAATGTAATGAAACAGAATGTTAATGTGTAGTTTAGGGTTCTAGTGATTTCTATATTAATAATACATAAAAAATAAAGTGTTATATATGACGTACCCGCTGGATTATATGATAACAATACAACATGAATTCAAACAAATTAAACAATCACTAGAATGTATTTTTTTATCTAGCCAATGATTATCAGGAGCGGATCCAGGGAGGAGGGGGGGGGGGGGGGAGGATCTGTTGGCGGGCGCCATAGGCGTCTGGGAAAATTTTTTAAATGGAGGAGCCTGGAGACTAGATTATCCCGCTATTTCCTGTCAAATTTGCTGGTGTCATAGGAATACAATCTTACGGTCATTTGATCACACAAAACGCGTGAATATATATGTAACTTCAAATTTGGATTTAAATATTTATATTGCTTACTACAAGTTTGTAGCTCACAAATACAAATTTGGATTGATCATGCCAATGTCTAATTGCTTAATCACAAGTTTTTCGTTAAAGAAAGAAAATAATTCAATGAACTTTTGGACAACTTCTTTGATATCGATTTCCTTAGAATATCCTCTGCAGTTAGCAAAAAAAGAGCTCCCGGTCGTACATTCTCCATAATGGAACGAAATACGGTTTCTACTCGCCGCACTACGGAGAAAGACCTATCGGCATCGCAGATAGTTACCGGGATGACACATCCGATAAGCAACAGAGCGTAAACATTTGGTAACGATTGTTTGGAACAGACCTGTAACGCAGAAAAAAAGGGCGTTTGGGCAGTCTGCTACGTCATCCTTATTTCCAATCAACCTCCGGCGACAAATTTCCAGTTCAGTTTGAAGTATACTGAACCGGGAAACATCTGACTCATAATTCTTTAGGCTGTGGACAACGTCCGTTATATTTTTTTACTGATATAGACTTGATGGCACAAGGTAGTAGCGACGATGTGGCCGAGACTGCAGAAAAGTGATTCATCCTGCGGGTTTCATTTTCTGCGGGATGAGTAGCGAGAGACAGACGCCCTCGCCCGCTCCTTGGGCTTTCTTTTGGGTTCATAACTGAAATTAGGTTTAAGTTATAGGTCACCTTGGCGAGATGTGTACCAAGGGTATTTTAAGATATCTGTCTAATAGAGGGGAAAAAGAGCTAAATAGAAAAGAAACTGATAACAATGGATAAAAATCTTATCTAGAGCAAAAATAAATGTTTTAAGCGTACTTTTATTAAGAAATTACTGCAGCTTCTACTGCTGTTGATTTTCTTTGGCCTGCCATTCTGTCATGTTTATATTTTGTATCATGACCCTGTCCTTGAGTTTAATGGTATGAGAAAAGCTCTCGAAATGTGTTATGTCCCGAATGAATAATAATGAATAATGGCCCCATTAGGAAATGTATTACATACTAAATAGATATGGCCATAGATTTATACAGGACATATTGTAGCCACATATTTTATTAACTGATAAGCATTATTCATGAACTAAGATGTTTTAGAATAGATTTATTAACAACAAAGAATTATTTTAGTATTCTTATACACCAAATACATGTTTCGTTGCCTTGTGATGCATTTGAGGGCTTTATATGATAGACGCACTATATGGAGAGTAGATTAAAGGGAATTTTAAGGCCTTGTTGATTATCCAGGGCTGTAGCTCACAGCAATCCCTAGGGGACGGTGCAGAAACTCGGGGGAGAATGCCGGTACCCTCAAGGGGTGTGGGAGGGCCTCCCACACTGTTAAAATAATTTCATTATATAGTCTAAAGGAAGAAACCTGGGGCACTTTCTTCGGAATATATAGAGAATTCCATTCGTGAGTTCAGGTACAGATCATGATTATGGAAGACCTGAAAGTTATTGTATTTTGATCTACCATCTACCATTCTATCTACGAACTTGGATATAATTCTGCTGATCACTAGGCAGTGGCGTCAAAATCTTCAAGGAAGGAGGGATGACTCGCATTCGCTGGGTGGGCAATTAAAGTTGGGACAACTTATATAAAATGTATATACATGCAATAATATACATATATATATATATATATATATCTTATTGTATATACATTTTATATATGTGTGAGAATTTTTGGATATATTACAATTTAGTATACGTTTTAAAAAAACAAGGTTTTATGTTTCCTGTGTATGTAAATTCTAAACCAGTATTAGATATATAATATTTCATAATAAACTCAAAAATGGAACCGAAGTCTGTAATATATATTTCATATATATTTAAATTTTTTATTAATTTCAAGTATTTTTGTCTTAATATCAGGGGATGTTCACATTAACCATCCCCCCCTTGCCAAAAATGTGGGGGTTATATAGCCCCCATCCCCTCTATATTGATACTCCTGTCACGATGTCAAGAAAATAACACCCTTCTTTCACCAGACCTATACATGAATTATTTTATGTTCAGAATGAATAAAGATATTGTAAATAAAACTAATTTGTTATATGCAAAGTTAAGAGGTCCGCTGCAATGACAACTATATGTCACCCATTTAACTGATATACTAGATAGACAGATTTTGTCTTATTGTCAAATCTAGTCAAGAAAACAACATGATAATGCCATCTGAACTGATGTAATTAATTGGAATTTAATAAAATATTTTGAAATAAAACATAGTTAAAATTCTCTGATTCTGAAAATAAATTGCGTGAAGTGCGGAAAAATGACATTGTTAAGCATATTTCGAGAGTATTACTATGAAAGAAACAACTTAATTTGTCCATAGTTATTACACTTCTCCCTCCCTTTTTCCAAACATATTCAATTTGTCTGATATTCCGTTTGGCAACGATATTTCTGCCCGCAAAGCAAAGCGCAAAAAAAAATTATTTTTACATTGGTTTAGCTTTAAATTAAAGCACTTTTTTCACAGAGTTTCTACAACACTGAATTTCATTTGGGGAGGGGGGGGGGGGGGGGCAGCTGGATCCCTGTTATCCAAAAGGGAACACCACCCTTCAAGATATTAAAGGAACTGGAAACTAGTAGATTTGGGGTTCGTGACCCTTCCCCCCCCCCCCCCCCGAAACACTCTCTAGGTCATACATTTTTTTTTATATATATGTGTGTGTATTTATCTGTGTGTGTGCGCGCGCGTGTGTGTGTGTAAACCGTTTCAGACCACAGGCTCTAAACCGTTCAAGCATGTGACTTTCAAGATCTCCAAGAAGAATAAACTGTTTAAATGGAGTTTGTGTTTTGGATTTTCATTTTTGTTACGTTCATATGGTACCAGAACGTTTGTTTTCTCATCGTTATAAGCTTTCCTTATGGCATAATTATCACATCCAGTAGGAACCAAGACCCTTTCACATTTAAGTAATTATCCAAGTGACATTTTCAATCTTTCTTTTAATCAGTTCGATGAAAGTTGGACAGATGTGTCCTTGTGAAAACTCTTTCTCAAATGTAACGTGGATACTCAAGGAAAATGTTTTCATTTTTTTGCGATGTGAATTTAAATTAACAATTTGTTTCTCGTAAATTAAGTATTTCATTTTGGTCTTGGACCTTTTTTTTTTTAGACTACTTATGTGGAGTTGTCCTTATGTCGCATCCATTCTTTACTTTTTGAGTGCTGAAAAATATTACATTTAGATTAGAATTCTAAACTATTCTGCTTCATCAAGTTTTATAAATACCGATCAGAGGGCATACCTCCGCCGGCACTAAAAGAATCATGGAAGATCCGTCTATATATTAAGATCCACAGATGGCTGGGTTGGCGGTTGATGGGTATTATAAAAACTAATTTCTTAAAATATTTTTTTGGGTAAATTAATACACACACATATATTTCATATTAATTATTTGATATTATATTGCCTTATAACAATATATATAACTTTCATTACTATTATTATTATTATTATTATTATTATTATTATTATTATTATTACGTAATATATTTCAGTCTATAAAAAAAATAATTTTTTATTTTCACCTGGGTGTGAATAAAATTTACACCCATGTTTTTATTTGAGTTAATTACAGGTATTTAGGGGAGGGTAGGGGAGGGGATGTCCCCCTCCGCTACTGGAAGCATGTTTAAATAAGCAATATATAGAGGACAATTTGAGGCACCTTTCTCAAAGATTATGAGGAATTTCTGTTCCCCGACTAATATTCTGTTGAATGTCTTTATGGGGATAAACGTTTGAATATTTATATATTTTTAAATTTAGTATATAAACAGTAGCATGTATATAAATTGTAACATGTTGATTACAATGGTGAAAATGCGCATCTACATTCATAACGTGCAAAAAATGTTTTTGAATGTGTCCTCGTGATAAAATTATTTATTTGTTCAAGTTTGGTGTTAAAAGTTGCGTCTTACCGGCCTCGGCGCTTAGGCAGCGCACGGAACTCAGCAGAGTACAGATCGGCTTAGGGGCCTGGACACCTGAGTGGTAAAACGCTCGGCCTTCTCCGCTGGCGACCCGGGTTCGATTCCTGGCGTGGCCATGAGAGTGGGTTGAAGTTTCCCGTCCAAGACCGGTGGTTTTCTCCGGGTCCTCCGGTTTCCTCCAGCTTTGCAGACTACCGAGCGCCAACATCCGTGCCATGGAGAGTGCCTCGTATTAGTTATTATAACTAGTTGTACAATCTATGTAAAATGAATAAAGTTTATAAATCGTGAGTTCGAATATCAACCGAGGAGCCGTGAGATTCTGCACCATCCACCCGAACCCAAATCCATGAAAACATCATTCTCTGGCTTTATTAAAATAGACTTACCAGGCCATAATTTATCAATTAAAAGTGATAAACTGTGGATAAACAAATAATCTTATTGCTAGGGAAAAAACAGAAAAAAGAAAAATGAAAATTAATCGCTAATAAATGAGAAAAGAAATATGCGGGATCGCGACTGATTGTACATCTTACTACATGAAGATCAGGTCATTTTCGACACGTTGTGACACATGCTGGTCATTTGCACACACACAAAATGCGAAGTGTCACATTTTACCTGGTAAAAAATAGTAATGTAGTAAAGTAGTAGAAAAAGGAAACATAACATTTTCACTGAAACAGCAGTAAAACATTGAACTGCTCAAATTGGAAGGCCGGCAGTGGTCATGCTGCATTAATTCCGCTTAACCACTGCTTTCTATGATGCCGTCTGTTGAGTATCGCCACTAAGGAAGATGACACAGGGCAAGTAATGTTCTTATCTATGAGAGCAAAGAGTTGCTCGTTTAAAGTTTGGCAGACCCGCGACACCCGGTTCTCATTGTTCGGAAAGCTCTTGGCAATGTGCCCACGTCACTGGTGGTGACACCCAGCAAACGGTGCTACAGAAAGCAGTAGCTGAGTGGAAGGAGTTCAAGAACGAATGTAGCTCAACAGTTACTGATGCGTTAGAAGCGTAACATCTGTCCATCTACTTGTGACGTCACGCTTCCTGTGAGTCATCTGACCTTGACCTCTCTCTGAAAGTTCTTCACTCCACTCAGGTCCTGTGTATATTTGAAGGCGACTCAGACACTTGACAATCATGTCGGGTCTAATCAACCGACCCAGAACTCCTAAATTTGGACGCTGACATGGCTGCCTGACTTATTGATTTGCACTTGGCGCGCCACCCCATGTCGCCAGTTGTGACTGAAATGGGGACTGCTGATGTCCGGCAGTGATGTAGGTCTCGATACCGGTCTAAAATTGTGTGGATCTTGATCCTGGTCACAGTCTCACTCTCGAAGTAAAATTGCCAAAGCAAAATTCAGGTTTTATAAAGTATGCATGATGCATGCATAAATGTGTGCATTGCTATGCGTTTAAGTCTTTCTTTCCTCAACAAAAGCTGTTGTATGCCCACAATGTCATTTTTTCTGTAATAATAATTTGGCACCACTTATGGAGAAATGACCTGGTATTTTGTGGGAACAATTATATTGTTGTAAAGGCGTTAACGAAACCTGGGTCAGTTTTTGGGTTTGATGTCTCACCTGCGATGGTCTCGGAATGGCCGACCCCGAATAAATCACTGATCTTCGGAAATGTGTACGTATTTTAATCCTGGGAAGAAACGTTAGATTGCCTCTGTCATGAAGATTCAAATATGATTAACATGATGAATCACGACTCTTTAATTTATAAATTCATACATGTACTTGTTTGGCACGCCATCATTGCACTTACATCAATTCGCAAATCTTACAAAAATTATGTTGAGGTCCATCAACAGCTTAAAGTGTTATATATTCTCATATACAGGGCGTGGGGGGGGGGGGGGGGGGGGGTGACTCGCAGGCGTGGAAGGGTAATCGAAGTTTTCCTTTAAACACACACACACAACCTCTGTTTTTATTTGTGTTTCTGTACTTTGTGATTTCTCTTATCACCATTTTCAACTCGTGACGCCACTGTATGCCAGATCATATATATTTATATATATATATATATATATATATATAGAGAGAGAGAGAGAGAGAGAGTAAAATAAAAAAACACAGACAGAAAGGACAAAGAAAAAACCCACAAGCCTTGGGATGGTTTATTCTTTTACAGAACGCTAAAGTAACAAAACAGAATGTATACGCCTTTGTATGTTTATTCTTACAAACACTGACACGTAACCACATTTTTCCAATCGGGCAATTGTTATATCTCCATTAGGGAGGTTTTGCTTGTTTGCTTGTTGTGCTTTGTTTCTTGTGCGTCTGTTAGCATGATTATACAAAATCAGTAAACGCAAATAATATTTGCTGAATTTTGTGGTGGATGACACACGGATTATTGATGACATTACTGTTAAATAATTCTATTTGACTACCGACTACCGAGCGCCAACATCTGAGCTATGTAGAGTGCCTCGTTTTAGTTATTATAACTAGTTGTACAATCCATGTAAAATAAATTAAGTTTATAAACAACTACTATTATATATTTACAAGAAAAAAAAATTAAAACGCATACATTATAAATAGAAAACACAGGACACACAATCGCAACAATAAGTATTCTTTAATTAAAAATCATGACTCAGTACTTTTGTCCGCATATTGATGGAGTTCCACAGCTTGACCTTTTTTTAATATCATCCTTATTTAGAGTTATATCCTTATATTCCAAATTCTTCATATATTAAAAAAATATCACAATTTTCCCATGGCCTGGTTTTCTCTTGATAAATCCATTCTTATAAATAAAATAACGTGCGTGGATTGCTAACTTGTTCAGGCTTGTACTCTCCGGCAATCCTAGAATTTAAAACCTTTCGTTCTTAAAGTAATCTTCTGGCTGAAGATAAAACTTTTGAATGCGGGTACGGATAATAGGACGGATACAGCAGGAATATGTTATACCTTGGAGGATGTGGGTGCTCTAACGAGGGCTCTCTAGTTTCACTTCGTGTCTTTATCACCTTGTTCTAATTACAACCAACAAATCTTGCAGCCCGACAGATAATATATCAGCACTAACAAGACCTCAGACCCAGTGGTCTATTTCCCATCACATAAGTTACCCTTTACTACCGGTCAATTTGACTCCTGGGACTTGGTGGGAAGTCTTTCAGGTGATTCAGACGCCGAACTAAGCTCATTAGTCACACATTAAGGTGACCTGGAGGTGTTTAGACCTAGGAACATTAGTAAAAGTAGATTTTGTAAATTTTCTCACACTTTCTAGGGTGCCAGGGCGTGTCGTAAGGAGAAATCCTCTCCAGTTTGGTGGACATCAAAGGGTCTTTGGCTGAGGTATATGGAAGCAGTAGTGTGAAATTGAAACACGACCAGGGAACATGGATAAATAAGATTGGAAAGGATATACTTTATCATCACTTTCTGTAATTAACATTGCGCCCAAATATATATAAAATGACTAAACAAAACCAGCTTCACAGTACAATGTACTGACATGAGTATAGACAATACAACAGCGTTTAAACTAACAAAGTACCTTTATGCATAATGAATGAAAAAAATGCCTCATCACGTTAAAGACATTATCAAAACTTTGAGACTCACATTTATCTTTCCCCTCTCTTATATACACGCAGTAACGCACAATATGATGTTCAAAAAATTGATGCAAAAAATTATAAACATTTAGCGGTTACAAAAATCAGTATTTAAAAAGGTTTCTTCACATAAGC
This sequence comes from Sipunculus nudus, assembly GCA_026874595.1. Taxonomy (NCBI): domain Eukaryota; kingdom Metazoa; phylum Annelida; class Sipuncula; order Golfingiida; family Sipunculidae; genus Sipunculus; species Sipunculus nudus. Next base: position 20,164,686 of record CM049321.1, read on the forward strand.
CGTTCATTTTTGTTTTTCATCTTTTTATTCATTATTATTATTTTCTTTATCTTCATCATATAAAATAATGAGATGATAGTATTAAAATTTACAATAGGATCGAATAAAAAACCCACATCAATACACTTTTGCCGTTTATCACACTACTATCATAGGCTGTGTATTCCCAGTCAAGATATCCAAAACTTCTGACTTCAGTTTGGTTTGATAAAGTATGGCGATGTCATTGTCATTCTTTCCCAACCACACTCCCTCCCGCACTTGTTTGCGATTTTCTAGTAAATTCTTATCCTGTTTGTTTTCGTTACCTTCCTGACAAACAAGTCCATTTTTTTAAAGTTCCACATCCTTCTTCCTTTATTCACTTTTGTTTTCTGGCGGAGAACCGTAAACTCTGACATGCGACTTATTACTCCATGAGTGTTTTCGATTTTTTTGGGTGAGATCAGCAGGGACTCCATGGGCAGTCTCAAGGTAGGAATGTATCTGCAAAGAGAATTTAATGGCATCTTTCAAGTGGATTGCGGAATAACGATTTTGGGATGACCACGCCCTAACCCGCAAATTGCAGTTGGAATGCAAAGAGGTGACATGAAAATGCCAGAAGTAATGTGTCCATAGTCCATTCTGTTAACATGCCATATATACGTTCCAAGCGGCGTGGGCCTACCTTCCAGAAAAGCGGATGCCTCGGCTCCGTTCCATGGATTTACAATAAATAATCAAACAATTTATTAAAAAAGTTTCCTTCATTGTAATGGGAGAATGATTTAAAAATTTTGCATATATGCATCATCTTTTCTATAAATAAGTACTTACATAACTTTTCTTTGCTTCCGTACCCACGTGTCTGCAGTGAAAAAAGCACCGAGCTCTGTGCATCGGTGCAACTGAGGGTGTCTAGCATTAGTTGAAATTATTTGTACAATTATTTATTCAATTTTGCTACAGCCTAAAGCCAATGTCATTCACCTCTCTTGGTTAGTTAAGCTATCTTTATAAGAAACAAGCCAAGGAAATCAATTTCACAGACCAAACATGACAGGCAGAATTACCCGGATGAAAGTAAAATCTGTGTTCAACTGAAGGCAGAAAGTAACGGTTTCGCAGGAGACAGAATATGGTAGCTTGGGGGCAATAATTGCGGAAGTGTCGGTCCTTGAAGAAAATGTGGAAAACTCTCATGTTACTTGGGTAGGATCTATTTTATCGATAAAAACGTCGGGCTCACTGCGGGGATAGATGACACTATCAGTGCTCTGCTAAAAGGCATACAATAATTAATTAAAGAAATCACACATGAATTGTAAGACTATGTTGGTAATATAAAAGACACAGTATAATGCAAAGTGTTTTGTGGTTGAGTGTTCGGGAGGCTTGGGAGGAGATGATTAACTGGACAAAGAGCAGCCAAGCAGCAAGTTAACGAAACATACAGGCAGACACACACACATACACACCCTGAGAGAAATAACAAATATTAAACAGTAGATTACACGCAAAGAAAGACATATAGACGAAAGGCCAACAGTGACCCCATCCCCTTTTTAAGAATTTAACAAAGTGATATTTTTTGTTTACTTAAATGTGTGCTTTTTCATAATCTGTTTGTCTGCCAGGGGACCATTGGTGATTTGGCCTTCTAGGCCGCCATTTTGAATAGATAATGAGGTGGCTGTTTTTTTTAGCATAACTTAATGAATATATAGTCAAACTTATCATGAAATGCACAAAGCTTTGGGTTGTTAAGTTCAATAATTCAAGAAAGAGAAACTTATGCACATGTATATTTGCCATCCTTTGGAAGCGATAATATGGCAGATTATAAGTACGATTTGGTAATAATGGTAATTTTGGCCCTGTAGGCCGCTATTTTGAATATAAATGAAATAATTGATCCCATCTATTTTGCCGTACCGAATATATTTTTCAATATATAATTATAATCGAAGTACAAATAACAATTGTGAAGTAATATTTCCTAGTTAATGCTGAAATTTTTCTCTGTATAAATATGTTTTCCTTTCGATATTTGGTGACTTTTTTACCAATTATTCTTCCATTTTGAATATATATATATATATATATATATATATATATATATATATATATATTTAATGAGGTAGCAGGTTCTGCATAACTTCGTCAATGTATGAGCAAATATGCGCCGAATTTATTATTGTGAAGCCTACATAATAAGAATCAGATACTCGTGATCAAATTATGTCATAATTAAACAGAAATCACAGTGCAGGTCATAATTACAATTTGAGATTGATAATAATTTTGCTTTGTATGTCATTGTGAATACATAATTAGCCACATGCATAAATTAGATATTTCTCCAATAAACGGGTGCTGTGCGAATGAACGTGTGCTTGAGATTTACCCTTGAATTTCATAGACAGATCTCATGTGTGAAGAATGACGTGGACTGTGTTTAGGGAAACTCAAGACCATCAAGCGTTTAAAACAGATGGATCGGAGGTAGTATGACCGTGTCTGGATGGATTGCTGGGAAACGTTTTTATCCAGTCGAAATAAACTAATAGCGTGAGATTATACAAATATTATAGACCATTTCCATTTCACTAGCGACACCTGTCGGAGATATCTGACATGTTTGATTCGGGGTTGTTTACTTACAAGTGCACAGCGGTCCACGGTAAAAGCGGTTGTGTTTTCGGTCCTGTTGCAGGGACATAACTTGTAGCGTCCTTGGCAACCATGAGAACCTGAACGAAACAGGGTTCAACTTTGAAAAGCTGTATGTATTGAACTTGTCTCGGCCCAAGACGTGTGATTCCGATCCGCTCTGCTCCTCTCCGTCAACAACTGTGATCGTATCACAGTTGTGGATCCGCAACAAGTATTGAACGTATCTGTATCTGACGATCCATGCTACGTACATCAACAAAATATTATGGTTTTAATTCCTTTTTTTTCTGGTCATATCACAAAAATATGTAGGTATGAAGTTGTAATATATTTGCATACTACGTAGTGTTTATTAATAGCAGACACCTGAATATTTTATATAATCGTCTGACCTGTTTGTTTACATGCGGAGGTCAGATGACCCGCTGCTGACCGGAACCATGCTCAAACACGCGCAGTGCGCATGATCGTAGAAGGTCTAGCAAATGTTTATTTACCTTTAATATAGTATATAAATCATTATGTACATTATTAATTATCTAAATATGTAGCCTCCTTAATAAAAAAAAATCCAGATATTGCGCTTACTAGATTTTTTTGTCTTCCTGGAGTAAAAGGAAATTCAGAAGGTAGAACTATTTAAACGGGAGCCAAATCATAGAAGATAGGCGGCTGTATGGGTGTGCGCCGCGTTGTGCGCCGATAGGGGTTACCAAATTTAAGTAAATCTCGGCCGTTGACATTTTGGTGCTCAGGCCTGTGACATTAACGGTGATACATAGAGTTATATATACAGTTTATGAGTGGACAGCGCTGTAGACATCGGTTTGTCTTGTGTCACAGCGGGGCAGGTCTCGCAGGGAAAGGCCACACATAAGTCGTTTATTGTTTTACGGAATTTGGGAACAAACATGTGTGTGTTTTTTTTAGATTTTGGATTAAATATCGATACATGGAATTTTGGAAGCCTGTCAGGAAAGAATTAAAACAATTCACGTCAGTTTTTGAAATGGTACATCAAATAACATAAAACTAGTCCGATTAACATACTTTTAAAAATAAGAGGAATAGGGGAAGAGTACAAATTAGTAACATTAGGCCTACCGAGGATTTAGTCCTTGACTGCAAAAAAAATCCTGATGGTTTAGGCCAAAAAAAATAAATAAGGTATGGTTCTCGGGCACTTTTTTTCAGAAATCAGTGCGGGCGGTATTTTATTTTGCACCTTTTTTTTAATGTCTTGAAAAAAATGTCATATGATCAGGGAAAATCATGAAAATAACAAATTTCTTTCCTAAACAGGTAAAAGCACTACAAAAATTGTATTATTTATCTTCTTGAAAAATAAA